>CM061753.1:151755070-152431959 GCA_030979885.1 Lolium multiflorum | reverse complement strand
GGTCGTGGAGGTGGGAGAGAGGGACTTGGGAAGTTCCGGTGGGTGGTCTGAGGGAAATGAATTTTTTTGGGAGGGTTTCCGGGGCTAGGGAGGTGGTGATCCAAAAAATGACGGGCAGACCCCCCCACCAACCGACTTTGCTGCCATCTCCACAGGGGTAGAATGGGAATTTGGAAGCGTGTGAAATTTTTGTATTTTGTGGGCGGGAAGTTTTGCCGCTATGAGATTTTGAATTTGGCCACCGTCCAAGTATAATGATAAAAAATTGTGAGACCGTACTAGTACCTCTGTTCAAGGCCGAGTGCAAAATCAAATCATCATCACCTTGAATATTGGTCACTACCATGATCATGATCTATCTCTGAAATTAGCGTATCCGCTATATCAAAGTATAATGATAAAAAAAATTGTGAGACCGTACTAGTACTTCTATTCTAGGCCGAGTGCAACATCAAATCATCATCACGTTGAAAATTTGTTACCATGATCATGATCTATCTCTGAAATTGGCGCATCCGCTATATCTTTCAAAGTATAATTATAATAAAAATTGTGAGACCATACTAGTACTTCTGTTCAAGTTCGAGTGCAACATCAAATCATCATCACGTTGAAAATTTGTTACCATGATCATGATCTACCTCTGAAAATGGGCGCATCCGCTAAAACTTGCAAAGTATAATGATACAAAATTGTGAGACCGTACTAGTACTTATGTTCAAGGTCGAGTGCAACATCAAATCATCATTACATTGAAAAGTGTGTTACCATGATCACGATCTATCTCTGAATTTGGCGCATCCGCTAAATCTCGCAAAGTATAATGATAAAAAATTGTGAGATTGTACTAGTACTTCTATTCAAGTTCGAGTGCAACATCAAATCATCATCACGTTGAAAATTTGTTACCATGATCATGATCTATCTCTGAATTTGGCGCATCTGCTAAATCTTGCAAAGTATAATGATAAAGAAATTGTAAGACAGTAGTAGTACTTCTGTTCAAGGTCGAGTGCAACATCAAATCATCATCACGTTGAAAATTTGTTACCATGATCCTCTGAAAATAGGCGCATCCGCTAAAACTTGCAAAGTATAATGATACAAAATTGTGAGACCGTACTAGTACTTATGTTCAAGGTCTAGTGCAACATCAAATCATCATTACATTGAAAATTGTGTTACCATGATCATGATCTATCTCTGAATTTGGCGCATCCGCTAAATCTCGCAAAGTATAATGATAAAAAATTGTGAGAATGTACTAGTACTTATGTTCAAGGCCGAGTGCAGGATCAAATCATCATCACGTTGAAATTTGTTACAACGATCATGACATATCTCTAAAATTGGCGCATCCGCTAAATCTTGCACGTGGCGCATCTCGGTGCGGAGCAACAAGCCGGTGCTATCAAGGTTGAGGCGTCGGTAGCGTCATCGGGCTCTCCTCTTTTGATAGATCTTCTACATGGCGTGGCGCACCGCCCACCGAGAAGCAGTCACATGTGAGATCGAGGTGGAGACGTCGCCGGCATCCTCGAGGCGCGACCGCCCTTCTACGAGCCAGAGTCGACTCAAGGTATGAATCCATGCGCTGTCGCGTCCCTTCTGCATATGAAGTGGAATGCCTTAGATTTATTGTTCTTCTCTTACGATTATTTGCCGGACATGTGTGCTCTTTCTCTGAATATATTGCTTGAAAAGCTAACCAAGTTACTTAAATTCACTTCGTTCTTAATCTTGCGTGCTAATTTTGTTATTTTTGCTGACAGTGGTGCGCGCAAGGAAATTTATTTCTGGGTGTGCTGAGCTGTTAGGCCTAAGTCGAAATCCTCAGCTAAACAAGGCCTCAGCTTAACACATAAAAAGGTGTTCAATCTCGCCCACAATGTCCTCTTCTTTCCTCTTCCTTTATTGGAACTTGTTTTGCACACAAGGAAAGTGGCACGTGTAATGTGAGTAAAACCCTCTTAGCCAAAATCAGCTACGAGCAAGATTTTATGTATTGTAGATTCCCCAATTGACTCTCATCCCCAATGTAGTCTTTTTTATGTCAGTATAGACTTCTTTACTGGATGTATACTATCGTACATGGCATGCATTTGCCTAATGAGGAGCATTGTATTGCCATTCTAGCCAACCTGATCGATCTGTCAAGCTTCATGCACGAGATGCCATGTTTAATTTACTCCCTCGCTCCGATCCATATTTATTGGTGTAAAATGAATGTGAATCGGAGGGAGTCTTTTCTTAGATAGTACTATATCATTTCAAAAAAAAGTACTACTACATCACAAATGCATCAAAAGAGTACTACATCACAAGACCACCACGGTTGTACTAGTAGAGTTTAATGCTTAACTTCCAAAGGGAATAAGATTACACATATGAACTTTAAACAGGCGCTGTCCGACGTCTGCTTGTTTGGGAGCACAACATAAATAATACTACCCCCGTCCATACATAAGTGACTAAACTTTGTCTGAAGATGTTTCATCTATATATGTTTTTAGTGTGTAGATACATCCGTATCTTGAAGGAAAAAGGTGAGCCGCTAACTTTTTGAATAGAGTGAGTAATACAATTCGGATAAACAATGGTGTAGTAAAACAAATACTCCTGCCCATCATAAAACAAAACACAGACTGACTCAAATATATGTACAGATCACAAAAAAGGTTTCATCAGAACCCGAACATATACATGCAGAGATGACCGTTTGATCACATAAAACAAAGGTTTCGTGGCATATTTATGCCCCCAAAACAAGCAGACGTAGGACAGCGCCAACGTACTAGCAGCTAGCACTATGGAGCTGCAGTACAAACAAATGGTGCAGCGACATTTCCACCAGAACGAAAACTAAAAGACATCAGACCAAACAAAAGCTGGGCTATCACTTCTTGCCCAAACAAGCCTTGCTCCTTCATATGCGACTTCCTTTTCTCTTATGGATGTTGAACTTTGAATTAGATGGGTTCCTGACAGCGCGTTCTTTTTCGTGTCCTTGATGTTGCACTCTGGATCAGGTCGGTTACTGTCAGGAAATGAACAAATTGATCAGCAAAAGTCATATGTAAATGAATGCAAAGGTTACATATGAATGACTAACCCGGTCTAACTGAGTAGGGATGTAAAGTGCACCAACGTCTAGCAGAATTGTACTTTCTCCACTGCCAGTTGCTCATATCTAATTGGAATACTCCCTCCTTTGCCCGTACAACCAGCTCATTTTTGTCCTCAAATACGCAGAGTAACCTTACTGCATGTTTCCAATTGTATGGAAATGATGTGTCAAGGCCAAAAAAAGTATCCAATTCAAAATTTATATGACATGTCCATGACTCGTGATCGCCTGTTGATGATCTTGTACTGGTCCATGTTTGTAGGGTGAAGTCTCTTATAACAGCAAGGGCAACATCTCCATTATGTCCCTTGAAGATGTGAATGTTAAGCATGAATATATCATGCGTCTCATGAGGGCACTGAATATATTTCAGAGCCTTCTTTGCATGGTCAAGCTCAATGATATATCTAGACTTCGTTGGCCAGTACAAAATACCCCCTATGAGAGTTGCCGGTCTACGGTCAATCTCTGACAGCATCGGAGTTGATCGAGCTAGAAACTCCCATTCTTTTGAATCTGGTGAGTAGATATGAGCCTGTGCATCGTAACGTTTAGTTGTTATCCAAACAACCGAGAACTTGCCACAATGTGTAAACGGTTCAGAGTTGTTTCTCGAACAGAGAATTGAGCCGCTGCTTTCAATTGTGTGATTGCGCCACAATGGTGGTTCTGGTATCGCTGTGAGAACTTGCCTAATTGGATCCCAGACTGATATATACCCTCTGGATACATTAGAATGGAGTAGCACCATACCATCGCGGCATCCCAGGACATAGATTTTGGGACCGTTCACTTGAGACGGGATTGCCAGCATCTTCAAGATGGCCGGGTGAAGATCATGCTCTGTGATGAATCGATTGTCCTCGGAGTTGTTGGTGAAAAACCCTAGCAACGGGTTTCCTCCGTTGTGTGACACAGTTAGCTTTCTGAAATAATTGCTTCCCATACATTGCCTCCATGCTTTCTTGGTGCCTGATGCAGCTAGTAAGCAGGTTGGATGGGGAGGAAGCCTGACAAGAATCTGAGAGACTACATCTCCAGGCAGATCGTTGATTGTTGTGGGTGTCCTTCGACTGAAGCTGGTAGGATTATGCAAATCGCACGATGCATCGTCAAAATTATGTAAACAGCACACTGCATCATCTATTTTTTAAAACAAAATGCAACATCTAATTTGACTAAGCAGCAAAATGCATCATCTAATTCATCATCAAAGTTTCCTAAACTGCATGGTGCATCAGCAAAATCAAAATAGTGTAAACAGCACAATGCATCAGCAAAATCAAAATAATGTAAACAGGACAATGCATCAGCAAAATCAAAATAATGTGAACAGCACAATGCATCAGCAAAATCAAAATATTGTAAACAGGACAATGCAATTGTAATCCTGTTGCATAATCAATGAAGCCCTTAATTTGCAAAAAAACACCACAAAAATAGGACGCACCAACGGAAGGCAATCTCGCATATACAGTAATAATTGCTAACGTGTCAACACGATTGGAGGAAAAAGAGACCTCTACAGGACCCAAAACGCTGTGGTAACATCAGATGGGGTTAGCTTTGATATAGGTAATAAAATGTAAACAGCACAATACATCATCTAAGTTGACAGCAAAATTCTTCATCGAAATTTCCCACACTGTTCAAGGAATCAGAAAAATTACCTAAAAGGCTAAAAGAGCAAAATGCATCATCAGAGTAAAATATATGTAAACAGTACAATGCATCATCCAACTTTTGGCTAAACAGCAGAGAGCATTAGCTAGGTTGACAGAAAAACAAAAACAAAAAAAAACCTGAAGAGGTGAGTGCATCAGAAAAATTACTACCTAAAAAGCATAATGAATCACCCAAATTACAAAAGAAGCAGAATGCATCATCAAAAATACAAAAACATCTCAATGCATCATCACGTCTGGTTTGGGCAAAAAACCCAATCCACCAGATCTAACCTCATTGCAGTTGGGGAAGGTAGAACTTACAAAGGGGTTGACGAGTCACGATCAAATGCAACAAGCGCCGCCTTAGATGAAGTCACCATCCAAGCTCTCGACGCGTTCAAAGCAGCCAGCTTCGAAGCCTCCGACGGTTCTCCCGGCTGCGCCGCCAAAACTCTCGAAGCACGCGCCAAGACTTTCCAACAAAATGCAGCTTCGATACGAGCATTTGCCAGCGCCACAGCGCCCGGGCCCGTCCTAGCCACCGCCTTCGCCTTTGCCTCCGCATCCGCTTTACATGTCTCCGCCGATGCATGCAGAGCATCCGTCTCCGCTTTCCATGTATCCGCCGACGCAGTGTAGGCATCGAGCGACGCCGTTTTCATTTCCTAGAAAACCCAGTAAGTTACTCACATTGCAATCCCCAAATTAAGGTTATATCGAACACAATGACCGATGAACCTCTGTACTCGCCGGAGGTTGGAGATGTACATACCTGCGAAGATCGGTCCGGTGGTGCTTGACGGTGGTGCGTCGGGGACGGGGGAGAACTCGGCGGGGAGAATGGTGGCGCGGCCCAAGACGGCGGCGCGGAGAGGGGCGACGGTGCGGTCATCGAACCTCGGCAGACAGTATTTTGTATATATATATGAGAAGAAGAATAAAGTCTGGTCGAATGAGGCAGCGCGACCGGCAGAGTACAACCGAAGGCTACTAGTGCTACCTTGGAGTATTGTAGTAATATAACATAATAAAAATAATGGCCTTGTTTAAACCACTCTTGTCAGTGTGGCATCGCGTCCAAATTTAATGCATTCTGTGGAAATCGGAATAATGCTGTAAAAACTCTCATACTAGTGTGGTATATAGCATGCACCGACACTTTTCAACAAAATGTCGTCTCCATTTCATAGGAGACTGCTTGCACACTGGGATACGATGCTGACATGACGAAGGGCGCAGAAGTATTTTGGAGTATTTCATTCGAGCAGATCGGGGCGACGGTGCGTCTTTGGAGGGAATACCGTGTGGTGTGTCTTTGGAGGGAATACCGTACGTACTTAGGAGTATTTCATTCGAGCAGACTGCTTGCACACTGGGATACGATGCTGACATGACGAAGGGCGCAGAAGTTTGCGAAAATGGTTGTACTACCATCCGACCATTAGTATAATCGAGCAGCCTAGTATAATCATTGCGCGATAGCTTACACGAGAAGGAAAAGAGCCGAACAGCTGTGGATAATAAAAGCATTTGGCTCTTCGAGGATCCTTCTTCTACTGCCTTCTCAAAGGAGTACTACTATTGTAATCTTTTTTTTTGTTTTTCTGGGACCTTCGGGTCCCTTCCCCGTTGAAAAGTGAAGTGTTTCGAATACATTCATATGCCTATGTTTCTATTTTTACAAGCAAATAAATAACAAAGGATGACTCAATGCACAAGTTGATCTCATTTTGAATTTTTTTAAACTTCTTCTATTGTATTCAAATTTGATTAGAAGGAGTCGATCGATTGTACATGCCAATCGTATAGCTTGGTGGGTGGATTGGCATTTGAAGTTTGGTCATTGTGTTCTTGTTTGTTACCACCCTCGCAAGGCACGTCCAAGTATTTCCTGTCAGAATTTATGGCATGTATGTAGTTAAATAACCTACATTATTTCAATTATGAGTTTAATTACTAGGCAAAAGCTTAAAAATCCATATATAGTTGCAGATTAAGATGAACAAATCCTTGAACCTATATCTACAAAATTGATGGCACTAACACATCCTACCAAGCGGAAAGCATGTCTACCCTACTGCTTCCAAAAGGTGGAATTATGACAATAATGTGCAACTGTTAAAATTTGGTAGCCCTCCTTCACAATTAACACACATCTAGCCATTTTTGTACAGTAATAAAAAAGGGAAATCATTCTTTCATGCATGCATATAATTGTTAGAATCTCTTGTTTGTGAAGTTGCTTAAAATACGATCTCTTCCAAACTTGAGGTCATATGATAACTAAAAAGTTTTGTATGGCGGGATTTTGCATCAAAGTACATGCGCACAATACTCACTTGTGGGCAGAAAGCCAAACAAACTCATATTACTAGGTTTGTATTAATTTGTTCTAGAAATTTCACCATCACACATGATTTTGTGCTTGCGTTAATTTTACTTTAAAAACTTCTTCCAAATTCAAATTTTCTTCAAACATGCCAACGGTACATGTCTACCAATTAATAATTAAGGGTACACCACACGTACTGCCTCGTAGGGTACATAAAAAATTATACTATATTTTATGGCATGTACTAATTTCACATAATCTACAACTCAATGTTGAGTTTAATGATCAGCCCAGAACTAGAAAACAAATATACATATAGTTGCAAATTAACCTAGAAAAGCTCTAGTATCCTTTAAAACCCTAGAAAATGGCCATGCATGCATGCATCCTACTCATAATAATTAATTAAGGTCTCGATCTCTATACTGCTCACGAAGTTTGGAATTCTGGCAAATATGCAACTTGTTTCATTAATTTACCATGGCGAGATAGATGCATGCACATCGATCACTTAAAAAATATAAAGTTTGTAAAGGATTTGGCATCCATATATGCTCACCGGATATATAGATAAGGCCAAGCAAACACATCGAATATTTCTGAAGAAATGTTTTTGCTAGAACCTTCAAATTTTTAGATTTACATCACACACAAAGAACACACCTTTAATTTCGCCAGGTTTGTGCACTAATAAAGTACTCCTACAGTACTAGAAATTGGATTGTTCTACTCCGGAGTGATATGCTCACCGGAGTATTTTTGGATCTTAGCTGGAGCGGCGTTTGGCGGTTGCACGAAGCCGTGCTGGATGTTAAGCCTGTCGAGGCACGCCTGGTGGAAAGCGTGCGCCACCTTAGCCTCATCGGCGCGCCGCTGCAATGCTGCGTCCCTGGGATTTGCAGCCGCCGCATTCTTAGCCTGCACGAAAGCTTGCAGAGCATCCCGGCATCTATAGAGTGCCGGGAACATCACGTTATATACGAGCTCCTTGGCGGTGTTGCTCCTGCAAAGGGCGTCGCCGTGATGCGCTTCGAAAGAACGGCCTGGCTCCACGGCCGGCACCGCCTGAAGTGCGGTCGGATTAGGCGGCTGGCCACGGGAGCTCCCTGCCTCCGCATCGTTCGCGCCGGCCGGGAAGGGGATCTCACCTGCTGGCAAAGAAAACCATGCGGCATGCGCGGGCGGAAAAGCCGGCCAGGGCCGAGCGGGCGTCGCATGCGGGGTTGCGTGGGAGATCCCTGCCTCTGCATCCATCGGCCCGCACGGGAAGCGGCTGGCGAGGGGCTCCACGGCCAGCGCCGCCGCCGCGGGCTGAACAACCGGCCAGTGCAGAGCGGGCGGGTTATGCCTTGGTGCGCGATGGACGAAGCGAAGGCGGCGCTGATGCTCCGCTTCCTCGTCGGTGGTAGGACTACGCGCGCGGCGACCAGAGCCAAGTCGGAAGGCCATAGATATGTCGATTGGTCACTTAAGCTGGAGAGGTTCTCTTACCATTTCGGAGAAGCGGAGTAAGAGGAAGTTGTTGCTTATACGGGTTCACTGCCACGTTGGGTTAAGAGGGGCAAAGTTGGTCAATGCCTAGGAAGTTGGAATCGTTTTGGCCCCAATTTTTTAATTACCTTGCGGTTCATCTCTCGGTCTCTCCCACCTCTTCACTATCCCTCCCCTTGCCTCCTTTCATGCTTCATCGTAGTGCATCTTGTTTTTCTAGCACCTTCACAAAAATCATACACATTTGGCCGATTCTGTCATTGTGTGCACTAATAAAGTAAAAAATCCATTATATGTGAATAAACGTTTAATACACTAGCTCGCAAAGATGTTTCTCAAGGCGATATGCACAATGCCTGCCAAAAATGGGTCATGATAACTAAATTTCGTGTTAATTTTTGCATGACATGTACTCACTTGTGTATGAAGCCAAGCAAACTCATAATCTATACCAAAAAAATGTGAAAGAGTTCTTTTTAGTATCCTTCATACATGGGGTTCCTATTTTTACTTTCTATTTTTACTAGTTACAAGTACTCATGCATGAAAACTTTTGAAAATATGTGCATTTTGGGCTGTGTGGAGACATGGTACAATAATATATTCAAGTTGATATACAAAGTCTAGACATATTCAAACTAGACAAATAATGTATCTAACCCCCTAACCCTAAACTCTGTCTTATGAAGTCAAGCATGCATGAAGAGAATTGGTTTTGGGTTTCAAACATGGAAATTTCAAAATCATCCCAAAAGCTTCATTTTAGAGCGACTAAGAAGGATCCAGGCTTACCTTTCCATTTTCATGTTTTAAACTTGTTTAAATCTTGGTCAAATCTAGGATTTGACCAAGATTCAAATGGGCATAAAATAAAAAAATGAAAAAATGAAAAACCAAAGCGCACATAGTCTTCTTATATGTCATATAGTAAGCATTAAAGTTGGTAAACAAGGTCTAGACATATTCAAACTAGACAAATCATGTATCTACCCCCTAACCCCTAAACTCTATCTTATGACGAAGTCAAGCATGAAGATTAAGTGGTTTTGGGTTTCAAACATGGAAATTTTGAAAACCTCCCAAAAACTTCATTTTAGGGTGACTAAGAAGGATACAGGCTTCCCTTTTCATTTTCATGTTCTATACTTGTTTAAATCTTGGTCAAACCTAGGATTTGACCAAGATTCAAATGTGCATCAAAATTCCAAAAAAATCAGAAAAATGAAAAACCAAAGCACATAGTTTTCTTATGTCATATAGTAAGCATTAAAGTTGATAAACAAGGGTCTAGACATATTCAAACAAGAAAAATCATGTATCTACCCCCTAACCCTAAACTTTGTCTTATGTAGTCAAGCATGAAGAGAAGTGGTTTTGGGTTTCAAATATGGAAATTTCAAAAACCTATCAAAAGCTTCATTTTAGAGTGACTAAGAAGGATCCATGCTTACCTTTTCATTTTCATATTTGAAACTTGTTTAAATCATTGTCAAACCTAGGATTTGACCAAGATTTAAATGGGCATAAAATTAAAAAATCGGAAAAATGAAAAACAAAAGCACATAGTCTTCTTATGTCACATATATATATAGTAAGCATTCAAAAGTTGATAAACAAGGTCTTGCTAGACATATTCAAATAAGACAAATCATGTATCTACCCCTCTAACCCTAAACTCTGTCTTATGAAGTCAAGCATGAAGAGAAGTGGTTTTAGGTTTCAAACATGGAAATTTCAAAAACCTCCCAAAAACTTCATTTTAGAGTGACTAAGAAGGATACATGTTTCCCTTTTCATTTTCATGTTTTAAACTTGTTTAAATCTTGGTCAAACCTAGGATTTGACCAAGATACAAATGGGCACAAAAAAATGAAAAACAAAAAGCACATAGTGTTCTTATGTCATATCGTAAGCATTGAAGTTGATAAACAAGGTCTAGATATATCCAAACCAGACAAATCATGTATGTACCCCGTGTCGATCTTATGAAGTCTAGCATGAAGAAAAGTCGTTTTGGCCGGGTTTCAAACATGGAAATTTCAAGAACATCCCAAAAGCTTCATTTTAGAGCGACTAAGAAGGATCCAGGCTTACCTTTCCATTTTCATGATTTAAACTTGTTTAAATCTTGGTCAAATCTTGCTCAAGCATGAAGATAAGTGGTTTTGGGTTTCAAACATGGAAATTTCAAAAACCTCCCAAAAACTTCATTTTAGGGTGACTAAGAAGGATACAGTCTTTCCCTTTTCATTTTCATGTTCTATATATATTGTTTAAATCTTGGTCAAACCTAGGATTTGACCAAGATTCAAATGTGCATCAAAATTCTAAAAAAAATCAGAAAAATGAAAAACCAAAGCACATAGTCTTCTTATGTCATATAGTAAGCATTAAAGTTGATAAACATGGTCTAGACATATTCAAACCATACAAATCATGTATCTACCCCTAACCCCTAAACTATGTCTTATGAAGTCAAGCATGAAGAGAAGTGGTTTTGGGTTTCAAACATGGAAATTTCAAAAACCTCCCAAAACTTCATTTTAGAGTGACTAAGAAGGATACATGCTTCCCTTTTCATTTTCATGTTTTAAACTTGTTTAAATCTTGGTCAAACCTAGGATTTGATAAACATGGTCTAGACATATGAAACCAGACAAATCATGTATCACCTATCGACCCTAAACTTCGTCTTATGAAGTCAAGCATGAAGAGAAGTGGTTTTGGGTTTCAAACATGGAAATTTCAAAAACCTCCCAAAATTAAAGCTTCATTTTAGAGTGACTAATTAAGAAGGATCCAGGCTTACCTTTTCATTTTCATGTTTTAAACTTGTTTAAATCTTGGTCAAACCTAGGATTTGACCAATATTCAAATGGGCATAAAATAAAAAATAAATAAAATAAAAAACCAAAGCACATAGTCTTCTTATGTCATATAGTAAGCATTCAAGTTCATAAACAAGGTCTAGACATATTCAAACCAGACAAATCATGTACCCCTAACCCTAAACTTTGTCTTAATTATATATGAAGTCAAGCATGAAGCAGAGAAGTGTGGTTTTGGGTTTCAAACATGGAAATTTCAAAAACCTCCCAAAAAGCTTCATTTTAATTAGACCGGCTGGTTAATTAAGAAGGATCCATGATTAATTACCTTTTCATTGTCATGTTTTAAACTTGTTTAAATCTTGGTCGAACCTAGGATTTGACCAAGATTCAAATGGGCATAACAATTCAGAAAAAATCGAAAGAATGAAAAACCAAAGCACATAGCCTTCTTATGTCATATAGTAAGCATTCAAATTGATAAACATGTCTAGACATATTCAAACCAGAAAAATCATGTATCTACCCCTAACCCTAAACTCTGTCTTATGAAGTCAAGCATGAAGAAGTACAGTGGTTTTGGGTTTCAAACATGGTAAATTCAAGAACCTCCCAAAAGCTTCATTTTAGAGTTACTAAGAGAAAGATCCAGACTTAATTACCTTATCATTTTCACATGTTAAACTTGTTTAAATCTTGCTCAACAAACCTAGGATTTTACCAAGATTCTCAAATGGGCATAAAAATCAAAAAATGAAATACCAATGCACATAGTCCTCTTAAGTCATAAAGTAAGCATTCAAGTTGATAAACAAGGTCTAGACATATTCAAACAAGACAAATCATGTATCTACCCCCTATCGACCCTAAACTTTGTCTTATGAAGTCAAGCATGAAGAGAAGTGGTTTTGGGTTTCAAACATGGAAATTTCAAAAACCTCCCAAAATTCAGCTTCATTTTAGAGCGACTAAGAAGGATCGATGCTTACCTTTTCATTTCCATGTTTTAAACTTATTTAAATCTTGGTCAAACCTAGCTAGGATTTGACCAAGATTCAAATGGGCATAAAAATTCAGACAAAAAATCTAAAGAATGAAAAACCAAAGCACATAGCCTTCTTAATTATGTCATATAGTAAACACTCAAGTTGATAAACAAGCTAGGTCTAGACATATTCAAACCAGAAAAATCATGTGTATATCTACCCCTAACCCTAAACTCTGTCTTATGAAGTCAATCATGAAGAGAGTTGGTTTTGGGTTTCAAACATGGAAATTTCAAGTACGTCCCAAAAGCTTCATATATTTTAGAGTGACTAATTAAGAAGGATCTTGGCTTACGTTTTCATTTTCATGCTTGAAACTTGTTTAAATCTTGGTTGAACCTAGGATTTGACCAGAATCAAATGTGCATAAAATTCTTTAAAAAAATAGAAAAATGAAAAACAAAAGCACATGGTCTTCTTATGTCATATAGTAAGCATTCAAGTTGATAAACAAGGTTTAGACATATTCAAACCAGACAAATCATGTATCTACCCCCTAACCCTAAACTCGGTCTTATGAAGTCTAGCATGAGGAGAAGTCGTTTTGGGTTTCAAACGTTTAAGCCAAAAGCCCCATTTCAAATATTTCAAACTTATTCAAATTTGGTTCAAATTTGAAAGACACACAAGTTATAGCACACATAGTGCATACATTCTCACACATACTGCACTAGATGCTAACCCTATAGTTTGAGGCCATTGGATGAGGTCGAAAAAAATCTTGGATTAGAAATGGGGTTGTTCGAACCCCGTAGTTGGATTTTTTGAACCTTGATCTGTAGTACTGGGCAAAACCCTAGTTTAACCTATTTAATTATAGATTCGTAGGTCGATTTTTCTACCTTTTTATTATTACTATGCAACACATGTGTGTTTGCCCGTCGAGTGAAACTCGGAGGAAGAGGGATCACTCGGAAGGAGAGAAGAAGGGGAGAATTATGGTGTCTCCCCTTTTTCGGGTGATGATGTTGACTTTTGTGCAGGGTTTGTCAGTGAGCAGGAGGTGCGAGCGAGCGAGCGAGCGAGCGAGTCGAGCGAGGCCGAGAATGAGAGAGATTTGTTTTTTTTTGTGAGAGGGACGACCGAAGGATCCAGAAGGACCCACAGACTTCCAATACGCATCCTGATGCGTCTTCTCTTGACAAAGAAAATGGCTGGGAGTTTGCGTACCTATTGCACGTGACTTGTGCTCACTGAAGTGTGGGACCTCACGCATGGGCACCACACGTAAGTGACAGACCTGTTGGTGTAAAAACTCGGTTGATTATTATAGTGCATTAGAACAAAGTTTCCTATGGATTCAAGGGTAGGAAATCCAAGTTAACTCATTTACATGACATTATTTTTTCCATGAAGCAAAGTTAACGCACCTATCAATTGGTACATTTTGGAGTGACTAAGAAGGATCCAGGCTTACTTATTCGTTTTCACGTGTACAACTTGTCTAAATCTTGGTCAAACAAAATTGGCAGAAAATTCAAAAAAAAAACAAAAAATTGAAAAACCAAAGCACATAGTCTTCTTATGTCATGTAGTAAGCATTAAAGTTGATAAACAAGGTCTAGACATATTCAAACCATACAAATCATGTATCTACCCGCTAACCCCTAAACTATGTCTTAAGAAGTCAAGAATGAAGAGAAGTGGTTTTGGGTTTCAAACATGGAAATTTCAAAAACCTCCCAAAACTTCATTTTAGGGTGACTAAGAAGGATACAGGCTTCCCTTTTCATTTTCATGTTCTATACTTGTTTAAATCTTGGTCAAACCTATGATTTGACCAAGATTCAAATGGGCACAAAAAAATAAAAAAAAGCACATAGTGTTCTTATGTCATATCGTAAGCATTCAAGTTGATAAACAAGGTCTAGATATATCCAAATTAACCAGACAAATCATGTATCTACCCCCTATCGACCCTAAACTTCGTCTTATGAAGTCAAGCATGAAGAGAAGTGGTTTTGGGTTTCAAACATGGAAATTTCAAAAACCTCCCAAAATTCAGCTTCATTTTAGAGCGACTAAGAAGGATCGATGCTTACCTTTTCATTTCCATGTTTTAAACTTATTTAAATCTTGGTCAAACCTAGCTAGGATTTGACCAAGATTCAAATGGGCATAAAAATTCAGACAAAAAATCTAAAGAATGAAAAACCAAAGCACATAGCCTTCTTAATTATGTCATATAGTAAACACTCAAGTTGATAAACAAGGTCTAGACATATTCAAACCAGAAAAATCATGTGTATATCTACCCCTAACCCTAAACTCTGTCTTGTGAAGTCAATCTCTAGGATTTGACCAAGATTCAAATGGGCATAAAATAAAAAAACAGAAAAATGAAAAACCAAAGCGCACATAGTCTTCTTATATGTCATATAGTAAGCATTAAAGTTGATAAACAAGGTCTGGACATATTCAAACTAGCTAGACAAATCATGTATCTACCCCCTAACCCCTAAACTCTGTCTTATGACGAAGTCAAGCATGAAGATAAGTGGTTTTGGGTTTCAAACATGGAAATTTCAAAAACCTCCCAAAAACTTCATTTTAGGGTGACTAAGAAGGATACAGGCTTCCATATTCATTTTCATGATCTATACTTGTTTAAATCTTGGTCAAACCTAGGATTTGACCAAGATTCAAATGTGCATCAAAATTCCAAAAAAATCAGAAAAATGAAAAACCAAAGCACATAGTTTTCTTATGTCACATACATATATATAGTAAGCATTCAAAAGTTGATAAACAAGGTCTAGCTAGACATATTCAAATAAGACAAATCATGTATCTACCCCTCTAAAACCATAAACTCTGTCTTATGAAGTCAAGCATGAAGAGAAGTGGTTTTTGGTTTCAAACATGGAAATTTCAAAAACCTCCCAAAATTAAAGCTTCGTTTTAGAGTGACTAGTTAAGAAGGATCCAGGCTTACCTTTTCATTTTCATGTTTTAAACTTGTTTAAATCTTGGTCAAACCTAGGATTTGACCAATATTCAAATGGGCATAAAATAAAAAAAAATAGATAAAATAAAAAACCAAAGCACATATTCTTCTTATGTCATATAGTAAGCATTCAAAAGTTCATAAACAAGGTCTAGACATATTCAAACCAGACAAATCATGTACCCCTAACCCTAAACTTTGTCTTAATTATATATGAAGTCAAGCATGAAGCAGAGAAGTGTGGTTTTGGGTTTCAAACATGGAAATTTCAAAAACCTCCCAAAAAGCTTCATTTTAATTAGACCGGCTGGTTAATTAAGAAGGATCCATGATTAATTACCTTTTCATTGTCATGTTTTAAACTTGTTTAAATCTTGGTCGAACCTAGGATTTGACCAAGATTCAAATGGGCATAACAATTCAGAAAAAAATCGAAAGAATGAAAAACAAAAGCACATAGCCTTCTTATGTCATATAGTAAGCATTCAAATTGATAAACATGGTCTAGACATATTCAAACTAGAAAAATCATGTATCTACCCCTAACCCTAAACTCTGTCTTATGAAGTCAAGCATGAACAGAAGTACGGTGGTTTTGGGTTTCAAACATGGTAAATTCAAGAACCTCCCAAAAGCTTCATTTTAGAGTTACTAAGAGAAAGATCCAGACTTAATTACCTTATCATTTTCACATGTTAAACTTGTTTAAATCTTGCTCAACAAACCTAGGATTTTACCAAGATTCTCAAATGGGCATAAAAATCAAAAAATGAAATACCAATGCACATAGTCCTCTTAAGTCATAAAGTAAGCATTCAAGTTGATAAACAAGGTCTAGACATATTCAAACAAGACAAATCATGTATCTACCCCCTATCGACCCTAAACTTCGTCTTATGAAGTCAAGCATGAAGAGAAGTGGTTTTGGGTTTCAAACATGGAAATTTCAAAAACCTCCCAAAATTCAGCTTCATTTTAGAGCGACTAAGAAGGATCGATGCTTACCTTTTCATTTCCATGTTTTAAACTTATTTAAATCTTGGTCAAACCTAGCTAGGATTTGACCAAGATTCAAATGGGCATAAAAATTCAGACAAAAAATCTAAAGAATGAAAAACCAAAGCACATAGCCTTCTTAATTATGTCATATAGTAAACACTCAAGTTGATAAACAAGCTAGGTCTAGACATATTCAAACCAGAAAAATCATGTGTATATCTACCCCTAACCCTAAACTCTGTCTTATGAAGTCAATCATGAAGAGAATTGGTTTTGGGTTTCAAACATGGAAATTTCAAGTACGTCCCAAAAGCTTCATATATTTTAGAGTGACTAATTAAGAAGGATCTTGGCTTACGTTTTCATTTTCATGCTTGAAACTTGTTTAAATCTTGGTTGAACCTAGGATTTGACCAGAATCAAATGTGCATAAAATTCTTAAAAAAATAGAAAAATGAAAAACAAAAGCACATGGTCTTCTTATGTCATATAGTAAGCATTCAAGTTGATAAACAAGGTTTAGACATATTCAAACCAGACAAATCATGTATCTACCCCCTAACCCTAAACTCGGTCTTATGAAGTCTAGCATGAGGAGAAGTCGTTTTGGGTTTCAAACGTTTAAGCCAAAAGCCCCATTTCAAATATTTCAAACTTATTCAAATTTGGTTCAAATTTGAAAGACACACAAGTTATAGCACACATAGTGCATACATTCTCACACATACTGCACTAGATGCTAACCCGGCCTATAGTTTGAGGCCATTGGATGAGGTCGAAAAAATCTTGGATTAGAAATGGGGTTGTTCGAACCCCGTAGTTGGATTTTTTGAACCTTGATCTGTAGTACTGGGCAAAACCCTAGTTTAACCTAGTATATTTAATTATAGATTCGTAGGTCGAATTTTCTGTAGTACCTTTTTATTATTACTATGCAGCACATGTGTGTTTGCCCGTCGAGTGAAACTCGGAGGAAGAGGGATCACTCGGAAGGAGAGAAGAAGGAGGGAGAGCATTATGGTGTCTCCCCTTTTTCGGGTGATGATGTTGACTTTTGTGCAGGGTTTGTCAGTGAGCAGGAGGTGCGAGCGAGCGAGCGAGCGAGTCGAGCGAGGCCGAGAATGAGAGAGATTTGTTTTTGTGAGAGGGACGACCGAAGGATCCAGAAGGACCCACAGACTTCCAATACGCATCCTGATGCGTCTTCTCTTGACAAAGAAAATGGCTGGGAGTTTGCGTACCTATTGCACGTGACTTGTGCTCACTGAAGTGTGGGACCTCACGCATGGGCACCACACGTAAGTGACAGACCTGTTGGTGTAAAAACTCGGTTGATTATTATAGTGCATTAGAACAAAGTTTCCTATGGATTCAAGGGTAGGAAATCCAAGTTAACTCATTTACATGACATTATTTTTTCCATGAAGCAAAGTTAACACACCTATCAATTGGTACATTTTGGAGTGACTAAGAAGGATCCAGGCTTACTTATTCGTTTTCACGTGTACAACTTGTCTAAATCTTGGTCAAACAAAATTGGCAGAAAATTCAAAAAAAAACAGAAAAATGAAAAACCAAAGCACATAGTCTTCTTATGTCATGTAGTAAGCATTAAAGTTGATAAACAAGGTCTAGACATATTCAAACCATACAAATCATGTATCTACCCGCTAACCCCTAAACTATGTCTTAAGAAGTCAAGAATGAAGAGAAGTGGTTTTGGGTTTCAAACATGGAAATTTCAAAAACCTCCCAAAACTTCATTTTAGGGTGACTAAGAAGGATACAGGCTTCCCTTTTCATTTTCATGTTCTATACTTGTTTAAATCTTGGTCAAACCTATGATTTGACCAAGATTCAAATGGGCACAAAAAAATAAAAAAAGCACATAGTGTTCTTATGTCATATCGTAAGCATTCAAGTTGATAAACAAGGTCTAGATATATCCAAATTAACCAGACAAATCATGTATCTACCCCTATCGACCCTAAACTTGTCTTATGAAGTCAAGCATGAAGAGAAGTGGTGGGTTTCAAACATGGAAATTTCAAAAACCTCCCAAAATTCAGCTTCATTTTAGACGACTAAGAAGGATCGATGCTTACCTTTTCATTTCCATGTTTTAAACTTATTTAAATCTTGGTCAAACCTAGCTAGGATTTGACCAAGATTCAAATGGGCATAAAAATTCAGACAAAAAATCTAAAGAATGAAAAACCAAAGCACATAGCCTTCTTAATTATGTCATATAGTAAACACTCAAGTTGATAAACAAGGTCTAGACATATTCAAACCAGAAAAATCATGTGTATATCTACCCCTAACCCTAAACTCTGTCTTGTGAAGTCAATCTCTAGGATTTGACCAAGATTCAAATGGGCATAAAATAAAAAAACAGAAAAATGAAAAACCAAAGCGCACATAGTCTTCTTATATGTCATATAGTAAGCATTAAAGTTGATAAACAAGGTCTGGACATATTCAAACTAGCTAGACAAATCATGTATCTACCCCCTAACCCCTAAACTCTGTCTTATGACGAAGTCAAGCATGAAGATAAGTGGTTTTGGGTTTCAAACATGGAAATTTCAAAAACCTCCCAAAAACTTCATTTTAGGGTGACTAAGAAGGATACAGGCTTCCATATTCATTTTCATGATCTATACTTGTTTAAATCTTGGTCAAACCTAGGATTTGACCAAGATTCAAATGTGCATCAAAATTCCAAAAAAATCAGAAAAATGAAAAACCAAAGCACATAGTTTTCTTATGTCACATACATATATATAGTAAGCATTCAAAAGTTGATAAACAAGGTCTAGCTAGACATATTCAAATAAGACAAATCATGTATCTACCCCTCTAAAACCATAAATAACTCTGTCTTATGAAGTCAAGCATGAAGAGAAGTGGTTTTTGGTTTCAAACATGGAAATTTCAAAAACCTCCCAAAATTAAAGCTTCGTTTTAGAGTGACTAGTTAAGAAGGATCCAGGCTTACCTTTTCATTTTCATGTTTTAAACTTGTTTAAATCTTGGTCAAACCTAGGATTTGACCAATATTCAAATGGGCATAAAATAAAAAAAATAGATAAAATAAAAAACCAAAGCACATATTCTTCTTATGTCATATAGTAAGCATTCAAAAGTTCATAAACAAGGTCTAGACATATTCAAACCAGACAAATCATGTACCCCCTAACCCTAAACTTTGTCTTAATTATATATGAAGTCAAGCATGAAGCAGAGAAGTGTGGTTTTGGGTTTCAAACATGGAAATTTCAAAAACCTCCCAAAAAGCTTCATTTTAATTAGACCGGCTGGTTAATTAAGAAGGATCCATGATTAATTACCTTTTCATTGTCATGTTTTAAACTTGTTTAAATCTTGGTCGAACCTAGGATTTGACCAAGATTCAAATGGGCATAACAATTCAGAAAAAAATCGAAAGAATGAAAAACAAAAGCACATAGCCTTCTTATGTCATATAGTAAGCATTCAAATTGATAAACATGGTCTAGACATATTCAAACTAGAAAAATCATGTATCTACCCCTAACCCTAAACTCTGTCTTATGAAGTCAAGCATGAACAGAAGTACGGTGGTTTTGGGTTTCAAACATGGTAAATTCAAGAACCTCCCAAAAGCTTCATTTTAGAGTTACTAAGAGAAAGATCCAGACTTAATTACCTTATCATTTTCACATGTTAAACTTGTTTAAATCTTGCTCAACAAACCTAGGATTTTACCAAGATTCTCAAATGGGCATAAAAATCAAAAAATGAAATACCAATGCACATAGTCCTCTTAAGTCATAAAGTAAGCATTCAAGTTGATAAACAAGGTCTAGACATATTCAAACAAGACAAATCATGTATCTACCCCCTATCGACCCTAAACTTCGTCTTATGAAGTCAAGCATGAAGAGAAGTGGTTTTGGGTTTCAAACATGGAAATTTCAAAAACCTCCCAAAATTCAGCTTCATTTTAGAGCGACTAAGAAGGATCGATGCTTACCTTTTCATTTCCATGTTTTAAACTTATTTAAATCTTGGTCAAACCTAGCTAGGATTTGACCAAGATTCAAATGGGCATAAAAATTCAGACAAAAAATCTAAAGAATGAAAAACCAAAGCACATAGCCTTCTTAATTATGTCATATAGTAAACACTCAAGTTGATAAACAAGCTAGGTCTAGACATATTCAAACCAGAAAAATCATGTGTATATCTACCCCTAACCCTAAACTCTGTCTTATGAAGTCAATCATGAAGAGAATTGGTTTTGGGTTTCAAACATGGAAATTTCAAGTACGTCCCAAAAGCTTCATATATTTTAGAGTGACTAATTAAGAAGGATCTTGGCTTACGTTTTCATTTTCATGCTTGAAACTTGTTTAAATCTTGGTTGAACCTAGGATTTGACCAGAATCAAATGTGCATAAAATTCTTAAAAAAATAGAAAAATGAAAAACAAAAGCACATGGTCTTCTTATGTCATATAGTAAGCATTCAAGTTGATAAACAAGGTTTAGACATATTCAAACCAGACAAATCATGTATCTACCCCCTAACCCTAAACTCGGTCTTATGAAGTCTAGCATGAGGAGAAGTCGTTTTGGGTTTCAAACGTTTAAGCCAAAAGCCCCATTTCAAATATTTCAAACTTATTCAAATTTGGTTCAAATTTGAAAGACACACAAGTTATAGCACACATAGTGCATACATTCTCACACATACTGCACTAGATGCTAACCCGGCCTATAGTTTGAGGCCATTGGATGAGGTCGAAAAAAATCTTGGATTAGAAATGGGGTTGTTCGAACCCCGTAGTTGGATTTTTTTGAACCTTGATCTGTAGTACTGGGCAAAACCCTAGTTTAACCTAGTATATTTAATTATAGATTCGTAGGTCGAATTTTCTGTAGTACCTTTTTATTATTACTATGCAGCACATATGTGTTTGCCCGTCGAGTGAAACTCGGAGGAAGAGGGATCACTCGGAAGGAGAGAAGAAGGAGGGAGAGCATTATGGTGTCTCCCCTTTTTCGGGTGATGATGTTGACTTTTGTGCAGGGTTTGTCAGTGAGCAGGAGGTGCGAGCGAGCGAGCGAGCGAGCGAGCGAGGCCGAGAATGAGAGAGATTTGTTTTTTTTGTGAGAGGGACAACCGAAGGATCCAGAAGGACCCACAGACTTCCAATACGCATCCTGATGCGTCTTCTCTTGACAAAGAAAATGGCTGGGAGTTTGCGTACCTATTGCACGTGACTTGTGCTCACTGAAGTGTGGGACCTCACGCATGGGCACCACACGTAAGTGACAGACCTGTTGGTGTAAAAACTCGGTTGATTATTATAGTGCATTAGAACAAAGTTTCCTATGGATTCAAGGGTAGGAAATCCAAGTTAACTCATTTACATGACATTATTTTTTCCATGAAGCAAAGTTAACGCACCTATCAATTGGTACATTTTGGAGTGACTAAGAAGGATCCAGGCTTACTTATTCGTTTTCACGTGTACAACTTGTCTAAATCTTGGTCAAACAAAATTGGCAGAAAATTCAAAAAAAAACAGAAAAATGAAAAACCAAAGCACATAGTCTTCTTATGTCATGTAGTAAGCATTAAAGTTGATAAACAAGGTCTAGACATATTCAAACCATACAAATCATGTATCTACCCGCTAACCCCTAAACTATGTCTTAAGAAGTCAAGAATGAAGAGAAGTGGTTTTGGGTTTCAAACATGGAAATTTCAAAAACCTCCCAAAACTTCATTTTAGGGTGACTAAGAAGGATACAGGCTTCCCTTTTCATTTTCATGTTCTATACTTGTTTAAATCTTGGTCAAACCTATGATTTGACCAAGATTCAAATGGGCACAAAAAAATAAAAAAAGCACATAGTGTTCTTATGTCATATCGTAAGCATTCAAGTTGATAAACAAGGTCTAGATATATCCAAATTAACCAGACAAATCATGTATCTACCCCCTATCGACCCTAAACTTCGTCTTATGAAGTCAAGCATGAAGAGAAGTGGTTTTGGGTTTCAAACATGGAAATTTCAAAAACCTCCCAAAATTCAGCTTCATTTTAGAGCGACTAAGAAGGATCGATGCTTACCTTTTCATTTCCATGTTTTAAACTTATTTAAATCTTGGTCAAACCTAGCTAGGATTTGACCAAGATTCAAATGGGCATAAAAATTCAGACAAAAAATCTAAAGAATGAAAAACCAAAGCACATAGCCTTCTTAATTATGTCATATAGTAAACACTCAAGTTGATAAACAAGGTCTAGACATATTCAAACCAGAAAAATCATGTGTATATTGATGGCGTGTAACTCACACGTTCGTTGGGAACCCCAAGAGGAAGGTATGATGCGCACAGTAGCAAGTTTTCCCTCAGAAAGAAACCAAGGTTTAATCGAACCAGGAGGAGCCAAGAAGCACGTTGAAGGTTGATGGTCGCGAAATGTGATGCGGCGCAACACCAGGGATTCCGGCGCCAACGCGGAACCTGCACAACACAACCAAAGTACTTTGCCCCAACGAAACAGTGAGGTTGTCAATCTCACCGGCTTGCTGTAACAAAGGATTAAACGTATCGAGTGGAAGATGTTTGCAAAGAAAACAGTAAAACAAGTAGATTGTATGCTATGTAAAGAATAGGACCGGGGTCCACAGTTCACTAGAGGTGTCTCTCCCATAAGATAAAAGCATGTTGGGTGAACAAATTACAGTCGGGCAATTGACAAATAGAGAAAGGCATAACAATGCATATACATGATATGATAAATATAGTGAGATTTAATCCGGGCATTACGACAAAGTACATAGACCGCCATCCAACTGCATCTATGCCTAAAAAGTCCACCTTCAGGTTATCATCCGAACCCCCTCCAGTATTAAGTTGCAAAGCAATAGACAATTGCATTAAGTATGGTGCGTAATGTAATCAACAACTACATCCTTAGACATAGCATCAATGTTTTATCCCTAGTGGCAACAGCACATCACAACCTTAGAACCTACTGTCACGATCCCAGATTCAATGAAGGCATGAACCCACTATCGAGCATAAATACCCCCTCTTGGAGTTAAGAGCAAAAACTTGGCCAGAGCCTCTACTAATAACGGAGAGCATGCAAGATCATAAACAACACATAAACAATAGATTGATAATCACCATAATCATAGTACTCTCTATCCATCGGATCCCGACAAACACAACATATAGTATTACATATAGATGATCTTGATCATGTTAGGCAGCTCACAAGATCCAACAATGAAGCACAACAAGGAGAAGACGACCATCTAGCTACTGCTATGGACCCATGGTCCAGGGGTGGACTACTCACTCATCACTCCGGAGGCGACCATGGCGGTGTAGAGTCCTCCGGGAGATGAATCCCCTCTCCGGCAGGGTGCCGGAGGCGATCTCCAATCCCCCGAGATGGGATTCGCGGCGGCGGCGTCTCGTAAGGTTTTCCGTATCGTGGCTCTCTCACTGGGGTTTCGCGACGGAAGCTTTAAGTAGGGAGGAGTCAACGCGGGGGCCACACGAGGGCCCAGGAGGTAGGTCGGCGCGGCCAGGGCCGGGCCGCGCCGACCACCCTCCGGCCTCCTCGTGGCCCTACTTCGTTATCTCTTCGGTCTCTGGAAGCTTCGTGCAAAAATAGGACCCTGGGCGAAAGTTTCGTCCAATTCCGAGAATATTTCTTTACTAGGATTTCGAAACCAAAAACGAAAACAAGAATGGCTCTTCGGCATCTTGTTAATAGGTTAGTTCCGAAAATGCATAAATATGACATATAATGTGCATAAAACATGTAGGTATCATCAATAAAGTAGCATGGAACATAAGAAATTATCGATACGTTGGAGACGTATCAGCATCCCCAAGCTTAGTTCTGCTCGTCCCGAGCAGGTAAAACGATAACAAAGATAATTTCTGAAGTGACATGCCATCATAATCTTGATCATACTATTTGTAAACATATGTAATGAATGCAGCGATCAAAGCAAAGGTAATGACATGAGTAAACAACTGAATCATAAAGCAAAGACTTTTCATGAATAGTACTTCAAGACAAGCATCAATAAGTCTTGCATAAGAGTTAACTCATAAAGCAATAAATCAAAGTAAAGGTGTTGAAGCAACACATAGGAAGATTAAGTTTCAGCGGTTGCTTTCAACTTATAACATGTATATCTCATGGATATTGTCAACATAAAGTAATATAACAAGTGCAATATGCAAGTATGTAGGAATCAATGCACAGTTCACACAAGTGTTTGCTTCTTAAGGTGGAAGGAGATAGGTAAACTGACTCAACAATAAAAGTAAAAGAATGGTCCTTCAAAGAGGAAAGCATCGATTGCTGTATTTGTGCTAGAGCTTTTATTTTGAAAACATGAAACAATTTTGTCAACGGTAGTAATAAAGCATATGAGTTATGAAAATTATATCTTACAAGTTGCAAGCCTCATGCATAGTATACTAATAGTGCCCGCACCTCGTCCTACTTAGCTTGGACTACCGGATCTTTGCATGCCATGTTTCAACCAAGTGTCACAAAGGGGTACCTCCATGCCGCCTGTACAAAGGTCTAAGGAGAATGCTCGCATTTCGGATTTCTCGCTTTTGATTATTCTCAACTTAGACATCCATACCGGGACAACATGGACAACAGATAATGGACTCCTCTTAAATGCATAAGCATGTAGCAAAGTTATTATTCTCATATGAGATTGAGGATATATGTCCAAAACTGAAACTTCCACCATGGTTCATGGCTTTAGTTAGCGGCCCAATGTTCTTCTCTAACAATTTTGCATGCTCCAACCACTAAAATGATAGACCTTCAGACAAGACGGACATGCATAGCAACTCACATGATATTCAACAATAGTTGATGGCGTTCCCCAGAAGCATGGTTATCGCACAACAAGCAACTTAATAAAATATAAAGTGCATAAGTACATATTCAATACTACGATAGTTTTTAAGGCTATTTTGTCCCATGAGCTATATATTGCAAAGGCGAATGATGGAATTTTAAAGGTAGCACTCAAGCAATTTACTTTGGAATGGCGGAGAAATACCATGTAGTAGGTAGGTATGGTGGACACAAATGGCATAGTAGTTGGCTCAAGGATTTTGGATGCATGAGAAGTATTCCCTCTCGATACAAGGTTTAGGCTAGCAAGGTTATTTGAAGCAAACTCAAGGATGAACAGGTGCAGCAAAACTCACATAAAAGACATATTGTAAACATTATAAGACTCTACACTGTCTTCCTTGTTGTTCAAAACTCAATACTAGATATTATCTAGACCTTAGAGAGACCAAATATGCAAATCAAATTTTAGCAAGCTCTATGTATTTCTTCATTAATGGGTGCAAAGCATATGATGCAAGAGCTTAAGCATGAGCACAACAATTGCCAAGTATCACATTATCCAAGACATTTTAGAATTACTACATGTAGCATTTTCCAATTCCAACCATATAACAATTTAACGAAGAAGAAACTTCGCCATGAACATTATGAGTAAAGCCTAAGGACACATGTGTCCATATGCAACAGCGGAGCGTGTCTCTCTCCCACAAAGTGAATGCTAGGATCCATCTTATTCAAACAAAAACAAAAACGAAAACAAACCGACGCTCCAAGTAAAGAACACAAGATGTGATTGAATAAAAATATAGTTTCAGGGGAGGAACCTGATGATGTTGTCGATGAAGAAGGGGATGCCTTGGGCATCCCCAAGCTTAGACGCTTGAGTCTTCTTAAAATATGCAGGGGTGAACCACGGGGGCATCCCCAAGCTTAGAGCTTTCACTCCTCTTGATCATAGTATATCATACTCCTCTCTTGACCCTTGAAAACTTCCTTCACACCAAACTTCAAGCAAACTCATTAGAGGGTTAGTGCACAATTAATAATTCACTCATTCAGAGGTGACACAATCATTATTTTCACTTCTGGACATTGCATAATGCTACTGGACATTAGTGGATCAAAGAAATAAATCCAACATAGCAAAAGAGGCAATGCGAAATAAAAGGCAGAATCTGTCAAAAACAGAACAGTCCGTAAAGACGAATTTAGAAATGGCACCAGACTTGCTCAAATGGAAAAACTCAAAACTAATGAAAGTTGCGTACATATCTGAGAATCACGCTCGTAAATTGGCAGATTTTTTCGAATTTTCTACAGAGAATTGTGCCCAGATTCGTGACAGACAGCAATGCTGTTTCTGCGCAGCAATCCCAAATATAACATCAACTTTGACATAGAAACTTTACTTGGCACAAAAACATGATAAGGAGAGGTTGCTACAGTAGTAAACAACTTCCAAGACTCAACAAAACAAAAAAATTTGTAGGTAAAAACATGGGTTGTCTCCCATAAGCGCTTTTCTTTAACGCCTTTCAGCTAGGCGCAGAAAGTGCAAATCAAGTAACATCGAGAGTAGAAGCATCAACATCATAGCTTGTTCTAATAATAGAATCAAAAGGCAACTTCATTCTCTTTCTAGGGAAGTGTTCCATACCTTTCTTGAGAGGAAATTGATATTTAATATTACCTTCCCTCATATCAATAACAGCACCAACAGTTCGAAGAAAAGGTCTTCCCAACACAATTGGACAAGATGCATTGCATTCGATATCCAAGACAACAAAATCAACGGGGACAAGGTTATTGTTAACCGTAATATGCACATTATCAATCCTCCCCAAAGGTTTCTTTTTAACATTATCGGCAAGATTAACATCCAAATAACAATTCTTCAATGGTGGCAAGTCAAGCATATCATAAATCTTTTTAGGCATAACAGAAATACTTGCACCAAGATCACATAAAGCATTACATTCAAAGTCATTGAATTTCATTTTAATGATGGGCTCCCAACCATCTTCTAACTTTCTAGGAATAGAAGTTTCAAGTTTTAGTTTCTCTTCTCTAGCTTTTATGAGAGCATTTGTAATATGTTTTGTAAAGGCTAAATTTATAGCACTAGCATTAGGACTTTTAGCAAGTTTTTGTAAGAACTTTATAACTTCAGAGATGTGACAATCATCAAAATCTAAATCATTATGAGCTACAGCAATGGGATCATTGTTCCCAAGGTTGGAAAAAATTTCAGCAGTTTTATCACAAGCAGTTTCAGCAGTTTTAGCAATTTCAGGCAGTTTTGTTCGCTTTGCACTAGGAGTAGAAACATTGCCAACACCAATTATATTACCATTGATAGTAGGAGGTGCAGCAACATGTGAAGAATTAGCATTACTAGTGGTGGTAATAGTCCAAACTTTAGCTACATTATTCTCTTTAGCTAGTTTTTCATTTTCTTCTCTATCCCACCTAGCACGCAGTTCAGCCATTAATCTTATATTCTCATTAATTCTAACTTGGATGGCATTTGCTGTAGTAGTAATCTTATTATCAATATCATCAGGTTTAGCAGCCATTTTATTAATTAAAGAAGATTGTGATGCAGACATGTATGAGATTCGGGTTTCAGCATTTGAAATTTTAGTTTGCAGACCAGAAATCTCCCTATTCAAATTTTCAAGTTGATTTCCTATATTTTTCAACAAGGTAGATTGTTCATTCATAGTTTTAGTAAACAATTGATTTTGCTCATATTGCGATTGCATAAAGTTTTTAGTGGATCTTTCAATATCTAGCATCCTTCCCTCATATCTACCATAAGTATTACCATTAGCAGGATATGGCCTAGAATTTTGAGCAACTAATGAAGCTAACGGAACATTATTAGGATCAACATTAGATCTACCATTCACAAGCATAGACATAATCACATCAATCTTATCACTCAAGGAAGAGGTTTCTTCAACAGAATTTACCTTCTTACCTTGTGGAGCTCTTTCCGTGTGCCACTCAGAGTAATTTATCATCATATCATCAAGAAGTTTTGTAGCCGCCCCCAATGTGATGGACATAAAGGTACCTCCAGCAGCTGAATCCAATAAATTCCGCGAAGAAAAATTTAGTCCTGCATAGAAGGTTTGGATGATCATCCAAGTAGTCAGTCCATGGGTTGGGCAATTCTTTACCAAAGTTTTCATTCTCTCCCAAGCTTGAGCAACATGTTCAGTATCTAATTGTTTAAAATTCATTATGCTACTTCTCAAAGATATAATTTTAGCGGGAGGATAATATCTACCAATAAAAGCATCCTTGCATTTAGTCCATGAATCAATACTATTCTTAGGCAAAGATAGCAACCAATCTTTAGCTCTTCCTCTTAATGAGAAAGGAAACACTTTCAATTTAATAATATCACCATCTACATCTTTATACTTTTGCATTTCACAAAGTTCAACAAAATTATTGAGATGGGCAGCAGCATCATCAGAACTAGCACCAGAAAATTGTTCTCTCATAACCAAATTCAGTAAAGCAGGTTTAATTTCAAAGAATTCTGCTGTAGTAGCAGGTGGAGCAATAGGTGTGCATAGGAAATCATTATTATTTGCATTTGTGAAGTCACACAACTTAGTATTTTCAGGAGTATTCATTTTAGCAACGGTAAATAAAACAAACTAGATAAAGTAAATGCAAGTAACTAATTTTTTTGTGTTTTCGATATAGAGAGCAAGACAGTAAATAAAGTAAAACTAGCAACTAATTTTTTTGTGTTTTGATTTAGTGCAGCAAACAAAGTAGTAAATAAAATAAAGCAAGACAAAAACAAAGTAAAGAGATTGAGAAGTGGAGACTCCCCTTGCAGCGTGTCTTGATCTCCCCGGCAACGGCGCCAGAAAAAGAGCTTGATGGCGTGTAACTCACACGTTCGTTGGGAACCCCAAGAGGAAGGTATGATGCGCACAGTAGCAAGTTTTCCCTCAGAAAGAAACCAAGGTTTAATCGAACCAGGAGGAGCCAAGAAGCACGTTGAAGGTTGATGGTCGCGAAATGTGATGCGGCGCAACACCAGGGATTCCGGCGCCAACGCGGAACCTGCACAACACAACCAAAGTACTTTGCCCCAACGAAACAGTGAGGTTGTCAATCTCACCGGCTTGCTGTAACAAAGGATTAAACGTATCGAGTGGAAGATGTTTGCAAAGAAAACAGTAAAACAAGTAGATTGTATGCTATGTAAGAATAGGACCGGGGTCCACAGTTCACTAGAGGTGTCTCTCCCATAAGATAAAAGCATGTTGGGTGAACAAATTACAGTCGGGCAATTGACAAATAGAGAAAGGCATAACAATGCATATACATGATATGATAAATATAGTGAGATTTAATCCGGGCATTACGACAAAGTACATAGACCGCCATCCAACTGCATCTATGCCTAAAAAGTCCACCTTCAGGTTATCATCCGAACCCCCTCCAGTATTAAGTTGCAAAGCAACAGACAATTGCATTAAGTATGGTGCGTAATGTAATCAACAACTACATCCTTAGACATAGCATCAATGTTTTATCCCTAGTGGCAAACACATCACAACCTTAGAACCTACTGTCACGATCCCAGATTCAATGAAGGCATGAACCCACTATCGAGCATAAATACCCCCTCTTGGAGTTAAGAGCAAAAACTTGGCCAGAGCCTCTACTAATAACGGAGAGCATGCAAGATCATAAACAACACATAAACAATAGATTGATAATCACCATAATCATAGTACTCTCTATCCATCGGATCCCGACAAACACAACATATAGTATTACATATAGATGATCTTGATCATGTTAGGCAGCTCACAAGATCCAACAATGAAGCACAACAAGGAGAAGACGACCATCTAGCTACTGCTATGGACCCATGGTCCAGGGGTGGACTACTCACTCATCACTCCGGAGGCGACCATGGTGGTGTAGAGTCCTCCGGGAGATGAATCCCCTCTCCGCAGGGTGCCGGAGGCGATCTCCGGAATCCCCCGAGATGGGATTCGCGGCGGCGTCTCTGTAAGGTTTTCCGTATCGTGGCTCTCGGGGGGGTTTCGCGACGGAAGCTTTAAGTAGGCGGAGGGTCAACGCGGGGGCCACACGAGGGGCCCAGGAGGTAGGTCGGCGCGGCCAGGGCCGGGCCGCGCCGGCCACCCGGCCGCCTCGTGGCCCTACTTCGTTATCTCTTCGGTCTTCTGGAAGCTTCGTGCAAAAATAGGACCCTGGCGAAAGTTTCGTCCAATTCCGAGAATATTTCTTTACTAGGATTTCTGAAACCAAAAACAGCAGAAAACAGCAACTGGCTCTTCGGCATCTTGTTAATAGGTTAGTTCCGAAAATGCATAAATATGACATATAATGTGCATAAAACATGTAGGTATCATCAATAAAGTAGCATGGAACATAAGAAATTATCGATACGTTGGACGTATCATATATCTACCCCTAACCCTAAACTCTGTCTTGTGAAGTCAATCTCTAGGATTTGACCAAGATTCAAATGGGCATAAAATAAAAAAACAGAAAAATGAAAAACCAAAGCGCACATAGTCTTCTTATATGTCATATAGTAAGCATTAAAGTTGATAAACAAGGTCTGGACATATTCAAACTAGCTAGACAAATCATGTATCTACCCCTAACCCCTAGAAACATGATTTTTCTGGTTTGAATATGTCTAGACCTTGTTTACCAACTTGAGTGCTTACTATATGACATAAGAAGGCTATATGCTTTGGTTTTTCATTTTTTTTGAAATTTTATGCCCATTTGAATCTTGATCAAATCCTAGGTACGGTTTGACCAAGATTTGAACAATTTTAAAACATGAAAATAAAAGGTAAGCCCAACCTGGATCCTTTAGTCACTCTAAAATGAAGCTTTTGGGGGGTTCTTGAAATTTCCAAGTTTGAAACCCAAAACCACTTCTCTTCATGCTTGACTACATAAGACAGAGTTTAGGGTTAGGGGTAGATACATGATTTTTCTTGTTTGAATATATCTAGACCTTGTTTATATCAACTTTAATGCTAACTATATATGACATAAGAAAACTATGTGCTTTGGTTTTTAATTTTTCTGATTTTTTTATTTTGATGCACATTTGAATCTTTGTCAAATCCTAGGTTTGACCAAGATTTAAACAAGTATAAAACATGAAAATGAAAAGGGGAAGCCTGTATCCTTTCTTAGTCACTCTAAAATGAAGTTTTTGGGATGTTCTTGAAATTTTCATGTTTGAAACCCAAAACCACTTCTCTTCATGCTTGACTTCATAAGATAGAGTTTAGGGGCTAGGGGATAGATACATGATTTGCCTAGGTTTGAATATGCATGTCCAAACCTTGTTTATCAACTTGAATGCTTACTATATGACATAAGAAGACTATATGCTTTTGTTTTTCATTTTTCTGATTTTTTTTAAAATTTTATGCCCATTTGAATCTTTTGGTCAAATCCTTGGTTTAATTTGACACGGATTTAAACAAGTTTAAAATATGAAAATGAAAAGGTGGTAAGCAGGCATGGATCCTTCTTATATATATTAGTCACTCTAAAATGAAGCTTTTGGGAGGTTTTTGAAATTTCCATGTTTGAAACCCAAAACCACTTCTCTTCATGTTGTTGACTTCATAAGATAGAGTTTAGGGGTTAGGGGTATAGATACATGATTTGTCTTGTTTGAATATGTGTCTAGACCTTGTTTATCAACTTTAATGCTTACTATATGACATAAGAACACTATGTGCTTTAATTTGGTTTTTATTTTTTTTAAATTTTGATGCACATTTTGAATCTTGGTCAAATCCTAGGTTTGACCGAGATTTGAACAAGTTTAAAACAAGAAAATAAAAGGTAAGCCCGCCAGACTGGATCCTTCTTAGTCACTCTATAATGAAGCTTTTAGGGGGGTTGTTGAAAATGTAAGCATGTATCCTTCTTAGTACGTCACACCACAATGCTTTTGGGAGGGTTTTTGAAATGTCCATGTTTGAAACCCAAAACGACTTCTCTTCGTGCTTGACTTCATAATTAAGACAAAGTTTAGGGTTAGGGGTAGATACATGATTTTTCTGGTTTGAATATGTCTAGACTTTGTTTATCAACTAGCTTGAGTGCTTACTATATGGCATATATAAGAAGCTAGGCTATGTGCTTTGGTTTTTCATTTTTTTTGAATTTTTATGCCCATTTGAATCTTGGTCAAATCCTAGGTACGTACGGTTTGACCAAGATTTGAACATGTTTAAAACATGAAAATAAAAGGTAAGCATGGATCCTTCTTAGTCACTCTAAAATGAAGCTTTTGGGAGGTTTTTGAAATTTCCATGTTTGAAACCCAAAACCACTTCTCTTCATGCTTGGCTTCGTAAGATAGAGTTTAGGGTTTGGGGTAGATACGTACATGATTTTTCTAAGTATTTTTACGCCCATTTGAATCTTCGTCAAATCCTAAGTTTGACCAAGATTTGAACAAGTTTAAAAACATGAAAATGAAAAGGGTAAGCCTGGATCCTTGTTTAGGGTTAGGGGGTAGATACATGATTTTTGTGGTTTGAATATGTCAGACCTTGTTTATCACCTTGATATATGACATAGGAAGACGGTGTGCTTTTGTTTTTCTTTTTTTTGAATTTTTATGCCCATTTGAATCTTGGTCAAGTCATAGGTTTGACCAAGATTTAAACATGTTTAAAACATGAAAATGAAAAGGTAAGCCTGGATCCTTCTTAGTCACTCCAAAATGTACCAATTGATAAATGAGTTAACTTGGCTTCATGGAAAAAATAATGTCATGTAAATGATTTAACTTGGCTTTCGTACCCTTGAATCCATAGGAAACTTTGTATAAATGTAGTAGTATAATAATCAACCGAGTTTTTACATCAACAGGTCTGTCACTTACGTGTGGTGCCCATGCGTGAGGTCCCACACTTCAGTGAGCACAAGTCACGTGCAATAGGTACGCAAACTCCCAGCCATTTTCTTTGTCAAGAGAAGACGCATCAGGATGCGTATTGGAAGTCTGTGGGTCCTTCTGGATCCTTCGGTCGTCCCTCTCACAAAAAAAAACAAATCTCTCTCATTCTCGGCCTCGCTCGACTCGCTCGCTCGCTCGCTCGCACCTCCTGCTCACTGACAAACCCTGCACAAAAGTCAACATCATCACCCGAAAAAGGGGAGACACCATAATTCTCTCCCTTCTTCTCTCCTTCCGAGTGATCCCTCTTCCTCCGAGTTTCACTCGACGGGCAAACACACATGTGCTGCATAGTAATAATAAAAAAGTAGAAAAATCGACCTACGAATCTATGATTAAATAGGTTAAACTAGGGTTTTGCCCACTACTACAGATCAAGTTCAAAAATATCCAACTACTAGTTCGATTTTGGGCTACTAATATAAAATTAAAATAAGTTGAACTAGTATTCCTCTAAAAAATCATTTTGGTATGCATTGTTTGATACTTTTCATAGCTATAGTGCATCACAAATTTATGATTTCATGCTTTGCTTTGCCAATTTCGATTTTTTCTAACCACCTTCTCTTTGATTTCAAATTTAGGTCAAACTATCGATGCCTACTATGTGTTCTACTTGAATTGGATGCAGCGTGCGCACATGTTTTGCCATTGTTCTGGGCTTCCACACATCTTTGGGGCATCCAAGTATTTAAGTTACCTTGTTTTTTTGAATTGTAATTCATACCCTTCCTCCCAATTTTTATGCCCATTTGAATCTTGGTCAAATCCTAAGTTTGACCAAGATTTGAACAAGTTTAAAACATGAAAATGAAAAGGTAAGCCTGAATCCTTCTTAGTCACTCAAAAATGAGAAGCTTTTGGGAGTTTTTTGAAATTTCCATGTTTCAAACCCAAAACCACTTCTCTTCATGCTTGACTTCATAAGACAGAGTTTAGGGTTAGGGGGTAGATACATGATTTGTCTAGTTTGTTGTTTAGACCTTGTTTATCAACTTGAATGCTTACTATATGACATAATAATACTATGTGCTTTGGTTTTCATTTTTTTGATTTTTTCTGAATTTTTATGCCCATTTGATCTTGGTCAAATCCTAGGCTTAACCAATATTTAAACAAGTTTAAAACATGAAAATGAAAAGGTAAGCCTGTATCCTTCTTAGTCACTCCAAAATGAAGCTTTTGGGAAGGTTTTTGAAATTTCCATGTTTGAAATCCAAAACGACTTCTCTTCGTGCTTGACTTCATAAGACAAAGTTTAGGGCTAGGGGTAGAAACATGATTTTTCTGGTTTGAATATGTCTAGACCTTGTTTACCAACTTGAGTGCTTACTATATGACATAAGAAGGCTATATGCTTTGGTTTTTCATTTTTTTTGAAATTTTATGCCCATTTGAATCTTGATCAAATCCTAGGTACGGTTTGACCAAGATTTGAACAATTTTAAAACATGAAAATAAAAGGTAAGCCCAACCTGGATCCTTTAGTCACTCTAAAATGAAGCTTTTGGGGGGTTCTTGAAATTTCCAAGTTTGAAACCCAAAACCACTTCTCTTCATGCTTGACTACATAAGACAGAGTTTAGGGTTAGGGGTAGATACATGATTTTTCTTGTTTGAATATATCTAGACCTTGTTTATATCAACTTTAATGCTAACTATATGACATAAGAAAACTATGTGCTTTGGTTTTTAATTTTTCTGATTTTTTTATTTTGATGCACATTTGAATCTTTGTCAAATCCTAGGTTTGACCAAGATTTAAACAAGTATAAAACATGAAAATGAAAAGGGAAGCCTGTATCCTTTCTTAGTCACTCTAAAATGAAGTTTTTGGGATGTTCTTGAAATTTTCATGTTTGAAACCCAAAACCACTTCTCTTCATGCTTGACTTCATAAGATAGAGTTTAGGGGCTAGGGGATAGATACATGATTTGCCTAGGTTTGAATATGCATGTCCAAACCTTGTTTATCAACTTGAATGCTTACTATATGACATAAGAAGACTATATGCTTTTGTTTTTCATTTTTCTGATTTTTTTAAAATTTTATGCCCATTTGAATCTTTTGGTCAAATCCTTGGTTTAATTTGACACGGATTTAAACAAGTTTAAAATATGAAAATGAAAAGGTGGTAAGCAGGCATGGATCCTTCTTATATATATTAGTCACTCTAAAATGAAGCTTTTGGGAGGTTTTTGAAATTTCCATGTTTGAAACCCAAAACCACTTCTCTTCATGTTGTTGACTTCATAAGATAGAGTTTAGGGGTTAGGGGTATAGATACATGATTTGTCTTGTTTGAATATGTGTCTAGACCTTGTTTATCAACTTTAATGCTTACTATATGACATAAGAACACTATGTGCTTTAATTTGGTTTTTATTTTTTTAAAATTTTGATGCACATTTTGAATCTTGGTCAAATCCTAGGTTTGACCGAGATTTGAACAAGTTTAAAACAAGAAAATAAAAGGTAAGCCCGCCAGACTGGATCCTTCTTAGTCACTCTATAATGAAGCTTTTAGGGGGGTTGTTGAAAATGTAAGCATGTATCCTTCTTAGTACGTCACACCACAATGCTTTTGGGAGGGTTTTTGAAATGTCCATGTTTGAAACCCAAAACGACTTCTCTTCGTGCTTGACTTCATAATTAAGACAAAGTTTAGGGTTAGGGGTAGATACATGATTTTTCTGGTTTGAATATGTCTAGACTTTGTTTATCAACTAGCTTGAGTGCTTACTATATGGCATATATAAGAAGCTAGGCTATGTGCTTTGGTTTTTCATTTTTTTTGAATTTTTATGCCCATTTGAATCTTGGTCAAATCCTAGGTACGTACGGTTTGACCAAGATTTGAACATGTTTAAAACATGAAAATAAAAGGTAAGCATGGATCCTTCTTAGTCACTCTAAAATGAAGCTTTTGGGAGGTTTTTGAAATTTCCATGTTTGAAACCCAAAACCACTTCTCTTCATGCTTGGCTTCGTAAGATAGAGTTTAGGGTTTGGGGTAGATACGTACATGATTTTTCTAAGTATTTTTACGCCCATTTGAATCTTCGTCAAATCCTAAGTTTGACCAAGATTTGAACAAGTTTAAAAACATGAAAATGAAAAGGGTAAGCCTGGATCCTTGTTTAGGGTTAGGGGGTAGATACATGATTTTTGTGGTTTGAATATGTCAGACCTTGTTTATCACCTTGATATATGACATAGGAAGACGGTGTGCTTTTGTTTTTCTTTTTTTTGAATTTTTATGCCCATTTGAATCTTGGTCAAGTCATAGGTTTGACCAAGATTTAAACATGTTTAAAACATGAAAATGAAAAGGTAAGCCTGGATCCTTCTTAGTCACTCCAAAATGTACCAATTGATAAATGAGTTAACTTGGCTTCATGGAAAAAATAATGTCATGTAAATGATTTAACTTGGCTTTCGTACCCTTGAATCCATAGGAAACTTTGTATAAATGTAGTAGTATAATAATCAACCGAGTTTTTACATCAACAGGTCTGTCACTTACGTGTGGTGCCCATGCGTGAGGTCCCACACTTCAGTGAGCACAAGTCACGTGCAATAGGTACGCAAACTCCCAGCCATTTTCTTTGTCAAGAGAAGACGCATCAGGATGCGTATTGGAAGTCTGTGGGTCCTTCTGGATCCTTCGGTCGTCCCTCTCACAAAAAAAACAAATCTCTCTCATTCTCGGCCTCGCTCGACTCGCTCGCTCGCTCGCACCTCCTGCTCACTGACAAACCCTGCACAAAAGTCAACATCATCACCCGAAAAAGGGGAGACACCATAATTCTCTCCCTTCTTCTCTCCTTCCGAGTGATCCCTCTTCCTCCGAGTTTCACTCGACGGGCAAACACACATGTGCTGCATAGTAATAATAAAAAAGTAGAAAAATCGACCTACGAATCTATGATTAAATAGGTTAAACTAGGGTTTTGCCCACTACTACAGATCAAGTTCAAAAATATCCAACTACTAGTTCGATTTTGGGCTACTAATATAAAATTAAAATAAGTTGAACTAGTATTCCTCTAAAAAATCATTTTGGTATGCATTGTTTGATACTTTTCATAGCTATAGTGCATCACAAATTTATGATTTCATGCTTTGCTTTGCCAATTTCGATTTTTTCTAACCACCTTCTCTTTGATTTCAAATTTAGGTCAAACTATCGATGCCTACTATGTGTTCTACTTGAATTGGATGCAGCGTGCGCACATGTTTTGCCATTGTTCTGGGCTTCCACACATCTTTGGGGCATCCAAGTATTTAAGTTACCTTGTTTTTTTGAATTGTAATTCATACCCTTCCTCCCAATTTTTATGCCCATTTGAATCTTGGTCAAATCCTAAGTTTGACCAAGATTTGAACAAGTTTAAAACATGAAAATGAAAAGGTAAGCCTGAATCCTTCTTAGTCACTCAAAAATGAGAAGCTTTTGGGAGTTTTTTGAAATTTCCATGTTTCAAACCCAAAACCACTTCTCTTCATGCTTGACTTCATAAGACAGAGTTTAGGGTTAGGGGGTAGATACATGATTTGTCTAGTTTGTTGTTTAGACCTTGTTTATCAACTTGAATGCTTACTATATGACATAATAATACTATGTGCTTTGGTTTTCATTTTTTTGATTTTTTCTGAATTTTTATGCCCATTTGATCTTGGTCAAATCCTAGGCTTAACCAATATTTAAACAAGTTTAAAACATGAAAATGAAAAGGTAAGCCTGTATCCTTCTTAGTCACTCCAAAATGAAGCTTTTGGGAAGGTTTTTGAAATTTCCATGTTTGAAATCCAAAACGACTTCTCTTCGTGCTTGACTTCATAAGACAAAGTTTAGGGCTAGGGGTAGAAACATGATTTTTCTGGTTTGAATATGTCTAGACCTTGTTTACCAACTTGAGTGCTTACTATATGACATAAGAAGGCTATATGCTTTGGTTTTTCATTTTTTTTGAAATTTTATGCCCATTTGAATCTTGATCAAATCCTAGGTACGGTTTGACCAAGATTTGAACAATTTTAAAACATGAAAATAAAAGGTAAGCCCAACCTGGATCCTTTAGTCACTCTAAAATGAAGCTTTTGGGGGGTTCTTGAAATTTCCAAGTTTGAAACCCAAAACCACTTCTCTTCATGCTTGACTACATAAGACAGAGTTTAGGGTTAGGGGTAGATACATGATTTTTCTTGTTTGAATATATCTAGACCTTGTTTATATCAACTTTAATGCTAACTATATGACATAAGAAAACTATGTGCTTTGGTTTTTAATTTTTCTGATTTTTTTATTTTGATGCACATTTGAATCTTTGTCAAATCCTAGGTTTGACCAAGATTTAAACAAGTATAAAACATGAAAATGAAAAGGGAAGCCTGTATCCTTTCTTAGTCACTCTAAAATGAAGTTTTTGGGATGTTCTTGAAATTTCCATGTTTGAAACCCAAAACCACTTCTCTTCATGCTTGACTTCATAAGATAGAGTTTAGGGGCTAGGGGATAGATACATGATTTTCCTAGGTTTGAATATGCATGTCCAAACCTTGTTTATCAACTTGAATGCTTACTATATGACATAAGAAGACTATATGCTTTTGTTTTTCATTTTTCTGATTTTTTTTAAAATTTTATGCCCATTTGAATCTTTTGGTCAAATCCTTGGTTTAATTTGACACGGATTTAAACAAGTTTAAAATATGAAAATGAAAAGGTGGTAAGCAGGCATGGATCCTTCTTATATATATTAGTCACTCTAAAATGAAGCTTTTGGGAGGTTTTTGAAATTTCCATGTTTGAAACCCAAAACCACTTCTCTTCATGTTGTTGACTTCATAAGATAGAGTTTAGGGGTTAGGGGTATAGATACATGATTTGTCTTGTTTGAATATGTGTCTAGACCTTGTTTATCAACTTTAATGCTTACTATATGACATAAGAACACTATGTGCTTTAATTTGGTTTTTATTTTTTTAAATTTTGATGCACATTTTGAATCTTGGTCAAATCCTAGGTTTGACCGAGATTTGAACAAGTTTAAAACAAGAAAATAAAAGGTAAGCCCGCCAGACTGGATCCTTCTTAGTCACTCTATAATGAAGCTTTTAGGGGGGTTGTTGAAAATGTAAGCATGTATCCTTCTTAGTACGTCACACCACAATGCTTTTGGGAGGGTTTTTGAAATGTCCATGTTTGAAACCCAAAACGACTTCTCTTCGTGCTTGACTTCATAATTAAGACAAAGTTTAGGGTTAGGGGTAGATACATGATTTTTCTGGTTTGAATATGTCTAGACTTTGTTTATCAACTAGCTTGAGTTTTGGGTTTCAAACATGGAAATTTCAAGAACCTCCCAAAAGCTTCATTTTAGAGTGACTAAGAAGGATCCAGGCTTACCTTTTCATTTTCATGTTTTAAACTTGTTTAAATCCTGGTCAAACCTAGGATTTGACAAAGATTCAAATATATGGGCATAAAATTCAAAAAAAATAGAAAAATGAAAAACCAAAGCACATAATCTTCTTATGTCATATAGTAAGCATTAAAGTTGACAAAAAAGGTCTAGACATATGCAAACTAGACAAATCATGTATCTACCCCCTAACCCCTAAACTCTGTCTTATGAAGTCAAGCATGAAGAGAAGTCGTTTTGGGTTTCAAACATGGAAATTTCAAGAACATCCCAAAAGCTTCATTTTAGAGTGACTAAGAAGGATCCATGATTACCTTTTCATTTTCATGTTTTAAACTTGTTTAATCTTGGTCAAACCTAGGATTTGACCAAGATTCAAATGGGCACAAAATTTAAAAAATCAGAAAAATGAAAAACCAAAGTACATAGTCTTCTTATGTCATGTAGTAAGCATTCAAGTTGATAAAATGGTTCATGCAGGCGTCTTAGCTCCTAAAAAAAATTATACACCAATTGATTTGACGAATTGATGATTTACTCTAGTCTGCTTCTAGACCATGCAGCTAGCGAGTATTCATATGTACTGCATGGAGCCCCCAACTTTTGACTTCCCGTGTCGGAAAAGGCCTGTCTAATAATGTGGGGCAGTGAGGTATCCCGAAGTATCTAGAGGGTTCCAGTGTTTCAGGCTTTCAGCATCGCCAGTCCAAGGGAAGGATGGGTGACGAATCCGTGCATTCACAGCCGTTTAGATCTGAAGAGTCCTTGTATGATGAGCGGTAGATAGCACCTCTAAGCTGCAAATCAACAGCTTCAATTACTTCAAATGAGCATTGGCCGGAAGGCTGACAGAGTGAAAAAATTCAATTTCAAAAACTCATGTATAGAATAGAAAAAAAATAAAAAACATGTAGATAGAATAGAGGTATAGATAGATTAGCCCAAAAAAGAAGAGGACGGGGAAATTTCGAACGCTCGCCTTTAACTCAGCACAGCAGACACCTCCCTCGCGCACCTAAACTTTCGAACGCGCGCCCAATATTTCGAACGCTCGCCTTTAACTCAGCACCCAGCCCACCTTGTTCTTCTCTAGACACCTCCTTCGGCGCCCTGTTCTTCTCTAGACACACCCTCGGTGAACCAGGCCGCGCACCAAAACTTCCCCACGCTGTCTATCAGCCGCGTCAGCCGGCGACTGCTGGTGGCGCCGTTCTTCTCCAGCCGCACCGGCAGGCGCGGTCAGCTGGTAGATCCTCACGGTATGCATGCTATCTTCAGGCCTGGGCAAGTACGATTCATTATAGCTCAATCGAAGTCAGTCGCCGTCGCCCAGCCCTTATAAGTTCGTTAGTTCGTTCGAATCGATCGGTTGATATTGTTTTCCTCTCGATGTGTTTGTTTGACATTGTTTTCCGCTTTACCTATTTGCTCGAATTCGTTCGTACTGTACACTGTACTGCTCACCATTGCCCAATGTCTGTAGTCGTCGCTTGGTGCCAGTCCTCTATGGACCTGTTTGTAATCTTATTACTTCTGGGTTCTTTGCACTGCTAATACATCGGTGGATTTACGGCCAAAAAGAAGAAAGAATTTGTTGGTATTATATTGCTTTCGATTGATCTGTTCGCCCCCAAGCTTTTACAGAAGCCGCAAGAGATTCAAGGATGAAATGGCTCTCCTTGTTTGCGGTGGCGGATCTACAGGGTATGCCGTATATGCCACGGCATACCCTGCGTCCAAGCCGTGCAAGATCTTTGATAGTTTAATGAGCTGAGCAATTAATCAAGATGAGTGATGTATATGTATACATGCGGTGCTAATACATGTGGCGTGCAGCCATGCGAACACTGAGCTAGTGCATGTAACCGATTGATTAGACATCCGATTGATTTGGCCAAAATCCGGTGATAACACATGCCCCCCTGGTTTTGGTAATGATAATATCAAAACCATCTGTTTTTCCTTCGAGGGGTCATGTCGTGGCAGAGCAGAACCGTCGCAGTATTCTTCATCATGACGCCTTGCCTTCTCAACTTCTCTGCACGATTTGACAGTTTTGAATATTTTATGATTTGCCACACTTTTCTTAAAAGTGTCTATTTTATTGTAACCGCATCGAACAGTTCACTTCTTCATCCTCCTGCTTCAAACCAGCCATCGGCCCAAAAACCCTCCTCCTCTGTAACCATGTCTTCCTCTTCCTCCTCCCAATCCTTTTCCTCGAGTGAGCTGGAGCCAGAGGTCAGCCAGATGGAAGCGTACAATAGGCGCGCTCCCAAGCATTGGGACGAGCAAGAGTTCGACTTCGACTTCGTACCAGAGGGTCGACCCGAGGACCTCGTCTGGTCGGATGGCGACATGCCCCTGACTGACGGGGAAGATGACCTCCGATTCCTGATTGACGGAGAACTGGAGGCGGAGAGCGACGACGACGACCCTCTCTTCCGGGGTAAATTCACTTCCTCCACCAAAGAAGAAGAAGAAGAAGAAGAGGACGACGAAGACGAAGACATCTCCTCCGACACGAAGAAGGAACCAGAGGACGACACCTCCTCCGATGAACCGCCACCAAAGCGCATCCGTGGCTGGGCCTGGTCCGATGAGGAGGATGATGATGAAGAGGAAGAGGCCTCCGCTGAAGGTCACAGTAGCAGCGACGAGGAATTCGTCGACAGTAGCAATGACGGCAGCTACCCCAGCGACGACGAAGACGGCAACAGCCCTTAGAGTAGGGATTTACTAGCATAAGACTAGCCGTAGCAATCTGTTCCCCTTTTGTTGAGCAATCAGCTTCTCCTTGTAAGAAATCCCCTTTTAAATCAATGAAGATGGATAGATTCTTCCTTTTGAGGGCAATCAGCTCTTCTATGTAAGAAATCTGATCATCGATGAAGAATTTCCTCTAATTTGACTTTGTCGATTTTCTTCAAATTGATTTAGCCGATTTTCCCTCAATACTCCACTATAATAAATATAGCATATCTATGATAGTACTCTATGATACCACCCACTATGCACCCATGTTCCAAACACCACTCCCGCTGACTGTACCTTATTGTATCGAGCGATAAGCTTGATGAGCAACCCAAACAAACAAACAAAAAGACTGTACCTTATTGTACTTGCTCTTACCCGTATCTTCTCTTTCTCTTTCATCGCGAGTGCAGCTAATTCAGTTAGTCTTCCAATGAATATTAATATTTTGTCTCAATGATGTCATGTTTCGACTAACAATTAGCACTTTGAATTCTTAGATTGCTTTTTCACACGATGCACTTCTTTTAATTTATTTTACCACATTTCAATGTGAACCTTGACCAAATAAATAGGACAACAATATCACGATCATATAATACATAAGCAGCATTGTTAGAATCGTGTTGGAAAATACTTTCTAATGATACCAGTTTTATATCAATTTTTTTATATACTTCATCCTGAAAAATATGTTTCAACTTCATCAAAACTTGCATGTATCTGCAAACTAAACTCATCTAAATACATGTATATCTACATAAAATTGAAACATCATTTTTAAATAGAGAGATATAGATTAATATTTTTTCGAAGATAAAATACGAAAAACAAGGGTGCATTGTTTATTGAAATGGAGTGAGTAGTATATATAAATCATTTTAGTTGCCAATGATCATGTTGAGGGCCTCTATTTCTTGTTTTGCTCAGGCCCTCCGTATTCTCAGGTACGGCCCTGGTGGTCTATGAACCTGTATGTAATCTTATTACTTTTGGCTTCTTTGCACTGCTAATAGATCGGCGGAATTACGGCAAAAAAGAAGAAAGAATGTGTTGGTATTGTATTGCTTTCGATAGATCTGTTCGCCCCTCCCCCCCAAGCATTTATAGATGGCACAAGAGATTCAAGGATGAAATTGCTCTCCTTGTTCATAAGGCAAAGAGGAAATCATATCATGGGTAGAACATTTTATATATATTTTGCTGCTTGGGATCTATGATCCTTTTAGTTGCTGCTCTCCAGCAACTTTTGTACATATTTCCCTCTTTTTATTAATAAAAAAATACAAAGTGGGGAAACCCAGTGGTCAGCCTAAAAAAATCTGTTCGCTAGGTAGCCGTAGTTTTGCACTCAGTTTGTTTGCTGAAATCGGCTCAAATAATGTAGCATTTATAGTTTTATATTCGACCTGTTTGCTCAGGTATGCTTGCTTACATTCGTAGGTGACCTGTTTGTTGAAATAGCTTATCGCTTCTCTGACCATCTATCTCCTCAACAGATGGACAGAACTTGGATATTATTTCACTCATTAACCACACCAACATATTTGAGTGGTATTGAAGACTTCATGAAGCACGTTAGTGATTTTACTGACGGCGACAAGACAAAGGAAGTGATTTGTCCATGCCGTGTATGTTTGAATATTGGGTCCAAGCCTCAACATGTAGTCTCAGATCATTTATTCGTTTATGGGATGGACCAGACATATATCAGGTGGATTAACCATGGTGAACACTATGATCAGCCTGACATTATTGATCCTCTTTATTCTGATGGTTATCAGCCTGAAGATCTCGTCCAGGATGAGGCTACTGCTAATTTGTTACGGGATCTGTATCCATATGCAAGCCAACAGCCCCATGGTTATCACAAAAAGCCTCTTTTCCATGACCTGATAGAAGATGCTAAGCGCTTAGTGGCCCCTGGTTCTGTTGTGTCAAGATTCGAATTAATTGTGAAATTACTTCATGACAAGTCATACCAGGGGATTACCAATAAAGCGTTCAATGCAGTTGCGAAGACATACAGCGATGCACTCCCTGGGGCTGGACTGCCAAAATCCTTTTATGAGGTGAAGCAGTACATCAAGGTACTGGGACTTGGATATGAGAAGATTGATTTTTGCAAAAATAACTGTGCACTGTTTTGGATGGAGTATAATGACCTCGATGAATGTCCAGTATGTAAGGAATCAAGATGGAAACATGATGGAGCTGGTGGTAAGAAAAAGATTCCTTGGAAGGTTCTGAGATACTTTCCACTTGTACAAAGATTGCAGAGGTTGTTTGCTTCAGAACAAACATCTCGGGAAACAAGATGGCACAAAGAGATTCTCACGCCCGACCCTGATTTACTGAGGCATCCTGCTGATGGCGATGAATGGAAGCAATTCGACCTGGATCATCCAGATTTTGCTGCAGATCCAAGGAACCTGAGACTTGGCCTTGCTACAGATGGATTCAACCCATTTGGCAACATGAGCAACTCGTATAGCATGTGGCCAGTACTAGTTACACCTTACAACCAGGCTCCCTGGACATGCACCGATCAGTCGAACTGTATGATGGCCTTACTCATCCCAGGTCCCAAATCTCCTGGGAAGGATTTTGATGTGTTCATGCAGCCTCTTATTAGAGACTTGCAAACATTATGGGAGGGTGTCCCTACACGGGATGTGTGTCAACCTAAAGAACAAAATTTTCTATTACGTGCTGCTGTACTGTATTGCACCCATGATTATCCAGCTTTGGGCACTATGTCAGGCAGAGTAACATCAGGTTATAATGCATGTGTTCACTGTGATACTGATCAGCTGGCAGTGAGGATAATAAACAAGATATGCTATATGGGCCATCGCCGTTTCCTTCCATTAGATCACAGTTTCCGAAAAAATAGAAAAAAATTGCAATTTATTGGTGATCAGGCCTGTAAAAAGACTAAACCGCAGCACTTTAAGAGTCACGAGTTGGAGGCGCACCTAGAAGCGGTCAGAAATGTTAAACCAGGAAAACCACCAGCCGCCACAGCAGGTACAGCAGAGAAGAATACAGAAGATGCAGCAGCAGTAGTAGCAGATAGAAAAAGGAAGAAGAGAGGAGATGAACTGAGTCTAGCAGCTACCAAAAGGAAGATGGGAGGTGAAATAGCAGCACGTACCAAGAGGAAGGAAATGGAAAATGATAGACCGAGAATATTTTATAAGCGCAGGACCACTCTTTGGGACTTGCCGTATTGGGCTGGTAAGAAGCTTCGGCATAATATTGATATCATGCACATGGAGAAGAATATATGTGACAGCATTGTCGGCACATTACTCAACATTCCATCCAAGACAAAAGATAGCTCAAATGCTAGGATTGATTGTGCAACATTGAATGTTAACAGGCACTTGCAACTGGATCGTAATGACAAAGTGAACAAAGGCAAGGAAAAACATTATAAATTTCGAGGCGCGGAATTCACATTGCCGATGCCTAAAAGGAGATTATTTTGTGAGTACCTCCGAGGTGTGATGTTCCCGTTCGGATTTGCTTCCAACATTGCAAATTGTCTCAATGCTGAAGGAAACAAGCTCCAAGGGTTGAAAACTCACGATTGTCACATCCTGCTGCAAAGGCTTTTAGCTATTGGCATTAAAGATTTAGTGAAGCCAAATATGTACAACGTGATTGCAGAGTTGGGAAGGTTCTTTAGGGAAATATGTAGTAAAACTCTAAGCAGAGCTGTTGTAGAACGTCTTAAGGTGGACATAGCAGTAATCCTGTGCAAGCTGGAGCTGATATATCCTCCAGCCTTCTTTGATGTGATGGTGCATTTGGCTGTTCATCTACCTGATGAGGCACTTTTAAGAGGTCCGGTACAGTATGGATGGATGTACCCTATAGAACGTCGACTGTGCACTTTCAAGAATACAGTTAGGAACAAAGCTAGACCGGAGGCTTGCATTGCAGTGGCGTATATTGCTGCTGAAGCATATACATTTGCCTCAAGATATATTCCTGATATTGAGACCAGATTCAATCGGGGTCGCAGAATTTTGGAAGTTGGAGGATCTGTTTTTAATCATGGTGTTGAGCTAATAGGAAAGAGGACCGAAAAAACATTAGAGCAGTCTGAATTTGAACAGCTGTCTTGGTATGTGCTGAATAATGCTACAGAGGCTGATGAATATGTTAAGTGAGTACTATGCACACGAACTACTCAGTTCCTCGCATATACTATGAACTTGTATCAAAATGAAATATATTCAGCTGACTTGGCTATGTTTTGCAGGTTGTACATGGAAACGAATGGAAAGCTATCGGCACGTGGGAGTGGGTTTCAGGACTGGTTTGAGAAATATGTAAGATGTTCAATTGCACTCTGACTTGTCTATGTGTTTTCACATGAGATGACCTCTTGTCTATTTTGTAATCGTAGATCTCGAAACTCCATGCGGAGAATCCAGGCGCTGTTAGTGCTGATCTCCTTGTCCTATCACGTGGTCCAGATAAGAGGGTGTTGGTAGCTGCAGCTTGCAATGCCAATGGTGTCCATTACAGCTCCTATGAGCGTGAACAACATTTGAAGACACGAAATAGTGGCATCACAACCAGTGGAGATCACTTGACAACCAGAAAAAAGAGATCAGAGTCATTTGACCATTATGGTCACATAGAAGAGGTTATTCAGTTGTTCTATAGTGATAAGGTTACTGTCCGATCTGTGGTTCTATTTAAGTGTTATTGGTACAACCAAGATCCAAACAAGGGCAAAGGTGCCAGAAATGATGGGTATTTCATATCAGTCAATACTACTGCTCAGTGGTACAAGGATGATCCTTATATTTTGGTACCTCAAGCGGCCAAGGTACTTTTCTTGGAAGACAGATCTAGAAAAGGATGGCAGTATGTGCAAAAGTTTGTGGCAAGGAACATATATGATTTGGATGAGAATGCGGATCCAATAATTGGTGCCCAGCAAGATGATTTCGCTGGTTGTATGCAAACTAAAGTTGCTGACATTGATGAAACCTCGTTGGATACAGGTATCCCTGCACATGATGGAGAAGTAGATTTCACTGTTGAGGTTAGCATAGTCGACAAAGAGATGGATAAACTGAAGCTACCTGGTGAATCTCAGGAGGAGAATGGACAGGACGAGCAGGATGAGACCATGCACGAATATCAGAATGAAGACGGAGGTGATGATGATGATGATGATGATGATGATGATGATGATGATGATAGACTCTTGTCTCTGTATCATGCTGTGAGATGAAGAACCATGATTTGTTTTGATTTTTCTATTTGGAAAATGTATGAGTCCTGAAGACAATTATCTGTTGGATTGTAATCCCATGATGACTAATTATTTATGTTTGTTGTCCTACTAAAAGTTGGTCAAACTTAATTGTGTGGAAGTAATCCCATGCTGTTTGATTCATAGGGTCATATCCCATAGGAAAATAGAATGATAATAGATCAAACTAATGCAGAATATCTTATAACCACAATCAAATAGAATTTCTCTTGACATAGGATTCAAGTTGGCATGGCATCCCTATCATACAGGGTTTTTATTCATACTATGCTACAAATCGAAAATAAGATGGGTCAGCACTTTATCGCGGCAGATAGGGCAGCTGGCGTTCGTTACAAACCAGGAGAAGATGCACTTCCTATGGAACGGGTGTTTGCATCCCCGGAGACGCACCGTTGTGCGCTGCGACAGCCCCAGCATGCATATGCTGCAGTGGCCGTCCTCCGGCGCAACTAGGACCCAACTGTCCTGCAGCGCCGGCAAGTTGACGATGAGCCGGTGGTCCACCCTAAGGGTGAGGTCGAAGTGGAGGCCACCGAGCCGACGACACGCCTGCTGCCACATCAGGTGCATAACATCGTAAGGCATGATGATGTCCCACTCCTCCTCCGTGAGGTTCAGGTTCTTGAGCAGCCATACACGGGCAAGAATCTCGCGCATAGTTCGCACGACATTGCCCCCACTACGCAGCTTCCTCGGAGGCAAGCCAAGATCCAGCACCACCTCTTCGCAGGGTGTAGTGGTGATATCGTCCTCATCCAGTGGGGCAGGGAGGGGGCCGGCCATCCTCCTGAGCTCGTACGTCCTCGAGAAGAAGATGTGCACTGTCATAGTGTACGGGGACGCCTCGCCCTCGCCCACGGCCGGCGGCTCGCCGACGGAGAAGTCGGTCGTGCTTGCCGACACACGGCAGGCACGGAAGACATGTGGGCCAGACTCGATGATGCGCTCGCGTGAGGAGCGCTCTAGTAGGGGCGTCGCCGCCATTGGGGATTCTTCGGAGGGCTGTAGACAGGCGGCTAGTCGACGGTGAGGTGGTTGGTGTGAGATCTCTGGGATGAGGCCAGGGGAAGTGGGCGAAGTGCTCGGGACTAGGGACTGCCCTCAACTTTCCGCAGTAGTTTATGATAATAATTGGTGGACGAGGGAGACTAGTCCAGAGACTACCCAAAGTTGATAAATCATGTTCGAGGGAAAATGCCCAAGATTTATTATCAAAATTCAAGCTAATTTCGCCGATTTTGTTCTGCCGTTCATTAGACATCATCCAACGGCCTTTGGTCTCTGGGATTCGCTGCTACAGTGTCATCGAGTACTATTTTCTACCCAATTCCAGAAACATCCATAAAGCTAGTAGATAGCTTTCCTGCTTGTTGGCCCCACCCCATTTTTTTAATCTTTTCTTCCTTATCCCCTTCGCTCATGCTAGCAGCTACTTGCAGCCATTGCTACACCAGCGAGGTGATCTCTATATGATAGGCACGGTTTTAGTAAGACAGCAAGTTGTAGATAGCTAACCATGAGACACATGCCTCTCTGGTTGAGACTGAGCTCGCTCTTGTGATTGGGCTCCAATGGTCGAGGTGAGTCACAGCTGCAATGACAGAGGTTTGTGCTGAATTAATTAGCACAGAGGCGTAACTAGCACTAGATGGAGAAGGCATAGTACACATATCGGACACGAAGTCGCGTCTGGCGAGCAGCTCGCATTCACTTGCATCAGTGCGGTACAACAAAGATGATGAAGAAGGATTGGAGCTTTGAAGGTAGTCAGAAAAGTTACAAAAAATAATACGTGCAAAACTTAACCTGTATAAACGCACATGCATGGATAATTTTACATTTCTGCATGAGAAAGACATGTCAATTTTCAGTACGACATGGTTTGATTTGTCAAATTTGATGCTCCTTAATGCATTTTAAGTGAAAATTACAGGTTTATTCATTATAATTGCCGATTTTTAACGTTACGTGCAGCTGACTAGCAAACTATAAGTGTGTGATTGCTTGCTTCCAAAATAAGGATATGTAATCATTTTGTATAAGGTAGTACCAATTAGTCGTTATATTGCAGAACTTAAAGAGTTTTGAGAGATTCAACTCGTTGCTACTCCATAAGAATGGTCATGTTGACAAATTTGATCCAGTGTTGAACAGAGCCAGAAACATTTCAAAAACTTGAGCATGGAAGAGGCTAGGGGTAAATGCCCCAAGGCCAGCCGAGCCTATCGTAGGTGCCGTCCCGAGGAGGAAGTACCTTAATTTGGGGCGCGCGCGGACGCTGCTGTACCCCGAGCTCGAGACGCCGCCGTACCGGTAGCTCGACCCGCGACGAGGCATGGCGGCGGCGGCGGAAGCGGAGCGGCGGCGGCGGAAGGTAAAGCTCCTGCTGACAAACATATTAGGCACAAATGGGCAACCTTCAGTAACCCATGTTCCATTTTTTTTTGTCAGGATAACCCCATGTACCACCTTCCCAATAGAAAAAGTACTGTTCAACCTTCCCCTGTTGGGCCCAATATTTCACTTTTGGGTTGCCAAGGAACATCTACATGGTAATTGTTATCGGTCTACTTGCTCCGGCCGTCGAAGCCCAATAACTTCAAATGGGCCTTTCTGCTCATGCAATTTCGGCCCTTTTCTAATGAAACACAGATCCTATGATTGGCAAAAAAAAATACACGGAGATTCTACATAAAAGTTGTTTTTATTTATTTTGAATTATAGGGTTCCAATTTTTGAAACTGCTCATGCCCAATATGAAAATCCTTGATCGCTCCATACCCACATGGATAACGGTATTTTTAAAAATTCATAAAGTGGATTTGAAATTTAAAACATATCCTAATAATTCCATGATTTAATCTATCAACTTGCAAGATCTTGGAGAGAAAAAGCTTGTATTAGTCTGCAGAATCCGCACCGTTTCAAAGGCGGCAGTGGATCAAAAGAAAAAAGGAAGTAGCCAGAAATTAGGGGTCAAAAATAACTCCAAGAAATGAAACTTTTATTGTTCGTAGAGGATGACATGCGGGACCCATGAGCCAGCAGCTTACTCAACGTTTCAAAGGCGGCATGAGATCGGAAGAAAAAGGCAAGTGACCAAATATCAGGTGCCAAAAATAATCCAAGAAATGAAACTTATTGTACATAGAGGATGACATGCGGGTCCCATTTTGCAGCAGCGGTTTCAGCGTTTCAAATGCGGTTTGAGATCAAAAGAAAAAGAAAGTAGCCAGAAATTAGGGGGTAAAAAAACTCCAAAAAAAGAAAGTTGATTGTACATAGAGGATGACATGCGGGTCCCATGAGTCAGCAGCTTACTCAACGTTTCCAAGGCGGCAGGGGATCAAAAGAAAAAGGAAATAGCCAAAAATCAGAGGTGAAAAAAAACCAAGAAAAGAAATTTTATAGTACATGACATGCGGGTCCCATGAGCCAGCAGGTTCCTCAACGTTTTCAAAGAAAAAGGCAAATAGCCAGAAATTAGGGGTAAACCAACAAAGGAAAGGTTTATTGTTCATAGATGCTGACATGTGGGACCCATGAGCCAGCAGCGTCAAGGCAAGTGACCAAAAATCAGGGGTAAAAAAAATCCAAGAAAAGAAACTTTATTGTACATAGAGGATGACATGTGGGTCCCATGAGCCAGCACCTTACTCAACGTTTCAGAGGCGGCTTGAGATCGAAAGAAAAAGGAAAGTGACCGAATATCAGGAGCTAAAAATAATCCAAGAAAGGAAACTTTTATTGTACATAGAGGTTGACATATGGGTCCCACTAATACAAGCTCTTTCGCTCGAAGATCTTGCAAGTTGATTGTACATAGAGGATGACATGCGGGCCCCATGTGTCAGCAGCTTACTCAATGTTTCCAAGGCGGCAGTGGATCAAAAGAAAAAGGAAATAGCCAAAATCAGAGGGTGAAGAATAAATCCAACAAAGGAGAGGTTTATTGTCCATGGAGGCTGACATCTGGGACCCACGAGCCAGCAGCGTCCTCTACGTTTAGAAGGCGACTGGGGATCGAAAGAAAAAAGGCAAATAGCCAGAAATTAGGGGTACAAAATAACTCCAAGAAAGGAAGTGTTTATTGTTCATAGAGGCTGACATGTGGGACCCATGAGCCAGCAAAGTCTTCAACGTTTCAAAGGCGGCAGGGGATCAAAAGAAAAAGGAAGTAGCCAGAAATTAGGGGTAAAAAATAACTCCAAGAAAGGAAACTTTTATTGTTCATAGAGGATGACATGCGGGACCCATGCTCCAGCAGCTTCCTCAACGTTTCAAAGGCGGCATGAGATCGAAAGAAAAAGGCAAGTGACCAAATATCAGGACCCGAAAATAATCGAAGAAAGAAATTTTATTGTACATAGAGGATGACATGCGGGACCCATTTAGCAGCAGCGGTCTCAAGTTTCCAAGGCGGCACGGGATCAAAAGAAAAAGGAAGTAGCCAGAAATTAGGGTTCAAAAATAACTCCAAGAAAGGAAACTTTTATTGTTCGTAGAGGATGACATGCGGGACCCATGAGCCAGCAGCTTACTCAACGTTTCAAAGGCGGCATGAGATCGAAAGAAAAAGGCAAGTGACAAAATATCAGGAGACAAAGATAATCCAAGAAAAGAAAACTTTATTGTACATAGAGGATGACATGCGGGTCCCATTTAGCAGCAGCGGTCTCAACGTTTCAAATGCGGCTTGAGATCAAAAGAAAAAGAAAGTAGCCAGAAATCAGGGGGTAAAAAAACTCCAATAAAGGAAAGTTTTATCGATGAGCCAGCAGAGTCCTCAACGTTTCAAAGGCGGCAGGGGATCAAAAGAAAAAGGAAATAGCCAAAAATCAGAGGGTGAAAAAAAACCAAGAAAATGAACTTTTATAGTACATAGAGGATGACATGCGGGTCCCATGAGCCAGCAGGTTTTTCAACGTTTCAAACGTGGCATGAGATCGAAAGAAAAAGGCAAGTGACCAAATATCAGGAGCCAAAAATAATTCAAGAAAAGAAACTTGATTGTACATAGAGGATGGCATGCGGGTCCCATTTAGCAGCAGCGGTATCACCGTTTGAGAGGCTGCACGGGATCGAAAGAAAAAGGCAAGTGACCAAATATCAGGAGCCAAAAATAATCTAAGAAAAGAAATTTTACTGTACATAGAGGATGACATGCGGGTCCCATTTTGCAGCAGCGGTCTCAACGTTTCCAAGGCGGCACAGGACCAAAAGAAAAATGAAGTAGCCAGAAATCAGGGGGTGAAAAAAATCCCAAAAAAGAACGATTTCAATTGGGCTGCATGTGGACATCTGGGCATTCGAACTATCCTGCTGGGCCTTTTGACTCGTACAATTTCAGCCCACTCCAAAGCAGGATAGTTCGGATTTTTCTAAAAAAAACAGGAAAGTCCTATGCTTCGCAAAAACAAAAAACAAGGAGATTCAGCATATAAATTTGTTTATGTAAAAATAAAGATTTAATTTATCCGTTGAAATAGCTCAGAGCGCAATACACTGTTTATTGTCTGCAAAATAATCAAGATATCACATGTTTCTTGTACGGGGAGGCTGACATCGGGGACCCATGAGCCAGCAGCGTCGTTTTAAAGGCGGCAGGGGATGGAAAGAAAAAATAAACCAAAAATCTGTTGGTAAAAAATCCAAGAAAAGAAACATTTTCGTTCTGAGAGGATGACATGCGGGACCCATGAGGCAGCAGCGTCCTCAGCGTTTATTGTTCATAGAGGCTGACATGTGGGACCCGTGAGCCAGCAGCGTCCTCAACGTTTTAAAGGCGGCAGGATATCGAAAGAAAAAATAAGCCAAAAATCATTTGGTAAACAATATCCAAGAAAAGAAACATTTACCGTTCTGAGAGGATGACATGCGGGACCCATGAGGCAGCATCCTCAACGATTCCAAGGCGGCAGGGGATCAAAGAAAAAAAAGGAAATATCCAGAAATTAATTAGGGGTTCAAAAAAATCCATCAAAGGAAACTTTTATTGTTCATAGAGGATGACTTGTGGGACCGACCTGCCAACAGCGTCCTCATCGTTTCAAAGGGGTAGGAGATCCAAAGAAAAAGGCAAATAGCCAGAAATTAGGGGTCAAAAATAACTCCAAGAAAGGAAACTTTTATTGTTCGTAGAGGATGACATGCGGGACCCATGAGCCAGCAGCTTACTCAACGTTTCAAAGGCGGCATGAGATCGAAAGAAAAAGGCAAGTGACAAAATATCAGGAGCAAAAGATAATCCAAGAAAAGAAACTTTATTGTACATAGAGGATGACATGTGGGTCCCATTTTGCAGCAGCGGTCTCAATGTTTGTAATGCGGCTTGAGATCAAAAGAAAAAGAAAGTAGCTAGTAATTAGGGGGTGAAAAAAATCCAAGAAAAGAAAGTTGATGGACATAGAGGATGACATGCGGGTCCCTTGAGCCAACAGCTTACTCAACGTTTCAAAGGGGGCAGGGGATCAAAAGAAAAAGGCAAGCCAAAAATCAGAGGGTGAAAAAAATCCAACAAAGGAAACTTTTATAGCACATAGAGGATGACATGCGGGTCCCACGAGCCAGCAGGTTCCTCAACGTTTCAAACGTGGCATGAGATCGAAAGAAAAAGGCAAGTGCCCAAATATGAGGTGCCAAAAAAACTCCAAGAAAAGAAAGTTGATTGCTCATAGAGGATGACATGCGGGTCCCATTTAGCTGCAGCGGTCTCACCGTTTGAGAGGCGGCAGGGGATCGAAAGAAAAAGTCAAGTGACCAAATATGAGGTGCCAAAAATAATCCAAAAAATGAAAGTTTTATAGTACATAGAGGATGACATGCGGGTCCCATTTAGCAGCAGCGGTATCACCGTTTGAGAGGCAGCAGGGGATCGAAAGAAAAAGTCAAGTTACCAAATATGAGGTGCCAAAAAAATCCAAGAAAAGAAAGTTTTAAGTACATAGTGGATGACATGCGGGTCCCATTTAGCAGCAGCGGTATCACCGTTTGAGAGGCAGCAGGGGATCGAAAGAAAAAGTCAAGTGACCAAATATGAGGTGCCAAAAAAATCCAAGAAAAGAAAGTTTTATAGTACATAGAGGATGACATGCGGGTCCCATTTAGCAGCAGCGGTATCACTGTTTGAGAGGCAGCAGGTGATCGAAAGAAAAAGTCAAGTGACCAAATATGAGGTGCCAAAAAAACCCAAGAAAAGAAAGTTTTATAGTACATAGAGGATGACATGCGGGTCCCATTTAGCAGCAGCGGTATCACTGTTTGAGAGGCAGCAGGTGATCGAAAGAAAAAGTCAAGTGACCAAATATGAGGTGCCAAAAAAATCCAAGAAAAGAAAGTTTTATAGTACATAGAGGATGACATGCGGGTCCCATTTAGCAGCAGCGGTATCACCGTTTGAGAGGCGGCAGGGGATCGAAAGAAAAAGGTAAGTGACCAAATATGAGGTGCCAAAAATAATTCAAGAAAAGAAAGTTTTATAGTACATAGAGGATGACATGCGGGTCCCATTTAGCAGCAGCGGTATCACCGTTTGAGAGGCGGCAGGGGATCGAAAGAAAAAGGCAAGTGACCAAATTTGAGGTGCCAAAAAAACTCCAAGAAAAGAAAGTTGATTGCACATAGAGGATGACATGCGGGTCCCATTTAGCAGCAGCGGTCTCAACGTTTCCAAGGCGGCAAGGGATCAAAAGAAAAAGGAAGTAGCCAGAAATCAGGGGGTCAAAAAAATCCAAGAATAGAAAGAATTTTGGTTCATAGAGGATGACATGCGGGACCCATGATCCTGCATCGTAAACGGCTCGATCGGAGAACGTTGAACGAGATGGCGCGATCTAGAAAAAAACAATGCCAGAGAGGCTGCCATCTGGGCCCTACATCCCTCGGCGGTGCGGATTTGCGTTGACTCGGCCGGCGAACCCGAGATTTCGAGATGCACCACGTCCCGGGCCACCATACGCCACGTTTTGGCCGCTTTCGTCGGGCTAGGTGGCCTCAAAAACGAGAAAAAAAAGTTTTGACATGCACCACGGAGGGACCAAAATCGTCGGCCATGGTACACCAGCAACCACGGCGCGACTTCAACTTCGTCGGCCATGGCAACTTTTCTTGTAGTGACATCACATGAGTAGCACATAGATAAATAGTGATACAAAACACATTGCAATCATAAAGGGATATAAATAAGCACTTCATTATGCCATTCATAACAGTGAATAAGTATTCTGTGAAATATAGCCTAAGAGACCCACACGGTGCACACACTGTCACCTTTACACACGTGGGACAAGGAGTCTCCGGAGATCACATAAGTAAAACCCACTTGACTAGCATAATGACATCTAGATTACAAGCATCATCATATGAATCTCAATCATGTAAGGCAGCTCATGAGATTATTGTATTGAAGTACATAGGAGAGAGATGAACCACATAACTACCGGTACAGCCCCGAGCCTCGATGGAGAACTACTCCCTCCTCATGGGAGCAGCAGCGGTGATGAAGATGGCGGTGGAGATGGCAGCGGTGTCGATGGAGAAGCCTTCCGGGGCACTTCCCCGTCCCGGCGGCGTGCCGGAACAGAGACTCCTGTCCCCCGATCTTGGCTTCGCGATGGCGGCGGCTGGAAGGTTTCGCGTACCGTGGCTTATTCGTATCGGGGTTTTAGGTCGGGGACCTTATATAGGCGAAAGGGCGGAGTCGGACTGGGGGGCCACACACCAGCCGCCCCCTCCCGGCCGCGCCGCCATGGTGTGTGGGGCCCCGTGGCCCCCTCCGGCTCCTCTCGGGTGTTCGGAAGCTTTGTGTAAAAATAGGGTGGGCGTTGATTTCGTCCGATTCCGAGAATATTTCCTTACTAGGATTTCTGAAACCAAAAACAGCAGAAAACAGGCACTTCGGCATCTCGTCAATAGGTTAGTTCCGGAAAACGCATCAAAACGATATAAAGTGTGAACAAAACATGTAGGTATTGTCATAAAACAAGCATGGAACATCAGAAATTATAGATACGTTTGAGACGTATCAGCATCCCCAAGCTTAGTTCCTACTCGTCCTCGAGTAGGTAAACGATAACACAAATAATTTCTGAGGTGACATGCTACCATCATAATCTTGATCAACATTATTGTAAAGCATATGACATGAATGGAGTGATTCAAAGCAATATCTATAGGTTGCTAACAAATAGATAACATATAGCAAAACTTTTCATGAATAGTACTTTCAAGACAAGTATCAAAAAGTCTTGCATAAGAGTTAACTCATAAAGCAATAAATTCAAAGTAAAGGCATCGAAGCAACACAAAGGAAGATATAAGTTTCAGCAGTTGCTTTCAACTTTCAACATGCATATCTCATGGATAATTGTCAACATAGAGTAATATGATGAATGCAAATAAGCAAGTATGTAAGAATCAATGCACAGTTGACACAAGTGTTTGCTTCTAAGATGGAAGGAAATGGGTAAACTGACTCAACAATAAAGTAAAAGATAGGCCCTTCGCAGAGGGAAGCAGGGATTAAATCATGTGCTAGAGCTTTTCAAGTTTTGAAATCATATAGAGAGCATAAAAGTAAAATTTTGAGAGGTGTTTGTTGTTGTCAACGAATGGTAATGGGTACTCTAACTACCTTATCAACCAGACTTTCAAGAGCGGCTCCCATGAAGGACGTTATCTCTACCAGCAAGGTAGATCATCCCTCTTCTCTTTTGTTTACACATGTACTTTAGTTTTATTTATTAGATGACACTCCCCCAACCTTTTGCTTACACAAGCCATGGCTAACCGAATCCTCGGGTGCCTTCCAACATTCACATACCATGGAGGAGTGTCTATTTGCAAAATTAAGTTGCTTACTGATGAATCAGAGCAAAACATGTGAAGAGAATTATTAATGCAAGTTAATTAATTGAGGCTGGGAACCTCATTGCCAGCTCTTTTTGCAAAATTATTGGATAAGCGGATGAAGCCACTAGTCCATTGTGAAAGTCTGTCAAAAGTAAATGACAAGATCGAAAGATAAAACACCACATACTTCCTCATGAGCTATAAAACATTGACACAAATAAGAGGTAATAGCTTTTGAATTGTTTAAAGGTAGCACATGAAGTATTTACTTGGAATGGCAGGAAATACCACATAATAGGTAGATATGGTGGACACAAATGGCATGAGTTTTGGCTCAAGGTTTTGGATGCACGAGAAGTATTTCCTCTCAGTACAAGGCTTTGGCTAGCAAGGTTGTTTGAAGCAAACACAAGTATAAACGGTACAGCAAAACTTACATAAGAACTTATTGCAAGCATTATAAGACTCTACACTGTCTTCCTTGTTGCTCAAACACTTTTACTAGAAAATATCTAGACCTTAGAGAGACCAATCATGCAAACCAAATTTCAACAAGCTCTACGGTAGTTCTCCACTACTAGATTTAAACTACATGATGCAAGAGCTTAAACATGATATATGAGAGCTCAAAACAATTGCCAAGTATCAAATTATTCAAGACCATATGAAGCATTTTCTTATTCCAACCAAATAGCAACAAGTGAAGCGATCAACTTTCGCCCTTGAACATTAAAAGCTAAGAACACATGTGTTCATATGAACCAGCGGAGCGTGTCTCTCTCCCACACAAGGATGAACTTATTCAGAGAATGAAAATAACAAAACGAAAATAAAAGCACACAGACGCTCCAAGTAAAGTACATAAGATGTGACCGAATAAAAATATAGTTTCACTAGAAGAAACCTGATAAGTTGTCGATGAAGAAGGGGATGCCTTGGGCATCCCCAAGCTTAGATGCTTGAGTCTTCTTAAAATATGCAGGGATGAACCACCGGGGCATCCCCAAGCTTAGACCTTTCACTCTTCTCGATCACATTATATCACCCTCTTCTATTGACCCTTGAAAACTTCCTCCACACCAAACTTTAAGCAAACTCATTAGAGGGTTAGTGCACAATCAAAAATTCACATGTTCAGAGGTGACACAATCATTCTTAACACTTCTGGACATTGCACAAAACTTCTGAAAGTTAATGGAACAAAGAAACTCATTCAACTTAACAAAAGCGGCAATGCGAAATAAAAGGCAGAATCTGTCAAAAACAGAACAGTCCGTAAAGACGAACCTGAAAGGGTCACTTAACTTGCTCAAACGGAAAAACTCAACACTAATAAAAGTTGCGTACATATCTGAGGATCACACACGTAAATTTGCATATTTTTTTGAATTTTTACAGAGACTTCTGCTCAAATTCGTGACAGACAGCAATGCTGTTTCAGCAATCCAAATCTAGTATCAACCTTACCATAGAGACTTTACTTGGCACAAAAACATGATAAGGAGAGGTTGCTACAGTAGTAAACAACTTCCAAGACTCAACAAAACAAAAATTGCTGTAGTAAAATAAACACATGGGTTATCTCCCAAGAAGTTCTTTCTTTATAGCCATTAAGATGGGCTCAGCAATTTTAATGATGCTCTCATAAGAAATAGTATTTGAAGCAAAAGAGAGCATCAAGAGGCAAATTCAAAACACATTTAAGCCTAACATGCTTCCTATGAAAAGGAATCTTGTAAATAAACAAGTTCAAGAAGCATAATGCAACAAGCATAGAAAGATAAAACAAGTGTAGCTTAAAAAATTTCAGCACATAGAGAGGCATTTTAGTAACATGAAAATTTCTATAACCATATTTTCCTCTCTCATAATAACTTTCAGTAGCATCATGAGCAAACTCAACAATATAACTATCACTTAAAGCATTCTTATCATGAGTCTCATGCATAAAATAATTACTACTCCCAACATAAGCATAGTCATTCTTATTAATTGTAGTGGGAGCAAATTCAACAAAGTAGCTATCAAATATAGGAGGTATATTGTAATCATAATCAAATTTATCCTCCATAACAGGTGGTAACAAAATACTACTATCATTATAATCATCATAAATGGGAGGCAAAGTATCATCAAAGTAAATTTTCTCCTCAATGCTTGGGGGACTAAAAATATCATGCTCATCAAAACCAGCTTCCCCAAGCTTAGAATTTTCCATAGCATTAGCAACAATGGTGTTCAAAGCATTCATAGTAATAACATTCCCATTAGCATGCATATAAAGTTCCATGGGTTTCTTAATTCTTTCTTCAAACACATCATGTCCTAATTCAAGATAAAGTTCATAAAGATCTCTCATATTTTTGTTGTTTTCCATTATGCCTAACTAGTGTAAACAAGAAACCAAAAGATGCAATTGCAGGATCTAAAGGAAATAGCTTCGAGTACTTACAACGGCGCCGGAAAATAGCTTAGTAGCCGAGATCCGGAGTGTGAGTACCTTTTACCTTTCCTCCCCGGCAACGGCGCCAGAAAATAGCTTGATGTCTACTCACGCTTCTTTTCCTGTAGACAGTGTTGGGCCTCCAAGAGCAGAGGTTTGTAGAACAGCAGCAAGTTTTCCCTTAAGTGGATCACCCAAGGTTTATCGAACTCAGGGAGGAAGAGGTCAAAGATATCCCTCTCAAGCAACCCTGCAACCACAAAGCAAGAAGTCTCTTGTGTCCCCAACACACCTAATAGGTGCACTAGTTCGGCGAAGAGATAGTGAAATACAAGTGGTATGAATGAATATGAGCAGTAGTACGGCGCCAGAAAATAGCTTGCTGGCGTGCAGTTGATGGTACTAATATTGCAGAAAGTAAACATGCAGTAGAACAGTAAACAAGCAGCGATAACAGTATTTAGGAACAAGGCCTAGGGATTATACTTTCACTAGTGGACACTCTCAACATTGATCACATAATAAATAAGTTCTCTTCCTTTTGTGCTACATATACTCTTGTTTGATAATGAACACCACTAATTGTGTAGGATTACACGAACCCTCAATGCCGGAGTTAACAAGCTCCACAACATTCGATATTCATATTTAAGTAACCTTAGAGCATAATAGATCTTTGCAAAATAAACCAAGTACTAACATAGCATGCACACTGTCACCATCACACTACGAAGGAGGCATAGATCACATCAATACTATCATAGCGATAATCAACTCCATAACCTACAAGAGATTATGATCATAATCTACGACAAGAACTACACGATGCACACACTGTCACCATTACACCATGCAGGAGGAATAGACTACTTTAATAACATCACATGAGTAGCACATAGATAAATAGTGATACAAAACACATTGCAATCATAAAGGGATATAAATAAGCACTTCACTATGCCATTCATAACAGTGAATAAGTATTCTGTGAAATATAGCCTAAGAGACCCACACGGTGCACACACTGTCACCTTTACACACGTGGGACAAGGAGTCTCCGGAGATCACATAAGTAAAACCCACTTGACTAGCATAATGACATCTAGATTACAAGCATCATCATATGAATCTCAATCATGTAAGGCAGCTCATGAGATTATTGTATTGAAGTACATAGGAGAGAGATGAACCACATAGCTACCGGTACAGCCCCGAGCCTCGATGGAGAACTACTCCCTCCTCATGGGAGTAGCAGCGGTGATGAAGATGGCGGTGGAGATGGCAGCGGTGTCGATGGAGAAGCCTTCCGGGGCACTTCCCCGTCCGGCGGCGTGCCGGAACAGAGACTCCTGTCCCCCAGATCTTGGCTTCGCGATGGCGGCGGCTCTGGAAGGTTTCGCGTACCGTGGCTTATTCGTATCGGGGTTTTAGGTCAGGGACCTTATAGGCGAAAGGGCGGAGTCGGAAGGGCTACAGGGGGGCCACACACCAGGCCGGCGCCCCCTCTGGCCGCGCCATGATGTGTGGGGCCCGTGGCCCCCTCCGGCTCCTCTCGTGTTCTGGAAGCTTTGTGTAAAAATAGGGTACTAGGCGTTGATTTCGTCCGATTCCGAGAATATTTCCTTACTAGGATTTCTGAAACCAAAAACAGCAGAAAACAGGAACTGGCACTTCGGCATCTCGTCAATAGGTTAGTTCCGGAAAACGCATCAAAACGATATAAAGTGTGAACAAAACATGTAGGTATTGTCATAAAACAAGCATGGAACATCAGAAATTGTAGATACGTTTGAGACGTATCATACATCTACGCGCATCAAGCTCTTTTTCTGGCGCCGTTGCCGGGGAGATCAAGACACGCTGCAAGGGGAGTCTCCACTTCCAATCTCTTTACTTTGTTTTTGTCTTGCTTTATTTTATTTACTACTTTGTTTGCTGCACTTAAACAAAAAACACAAAAAATTAGTTGCTAGCTTTACTTTATTTACTGTCTTGTTCTCTATATCAAAAACACAAAAAAATTAGTTACTTGTCTTTATTTGCTTAGTTTATTTTACTACTGCTATAATGGGTACTCCTGAAAATACTAAGTTGTGTGACTTCACTAGCACAAATAATAATGATTTTATATGTACTCCTATTGCTCCACCTGCTACTACAGCAGAATTCTATGAAATTAAACCTGCTTTACTGAATCTTGTTATGAGAGAGCAATTTTCTGGTGTTAGTACTGATGATGCTGCTGCCCATCTTAATAATTTTGTTGAACTTTGTGAAATGCAAAAGTATAAGGATATACATGGTGATATTATAAAACTGAAATTGTTTCCTTTCTCATTAAGAGGAAGAGCTAAAGATTGGTTGCTATCTTTGCCTAAGAATAGTATTGATTCATGGACTAAATGCAAAGATGCTTTTATTAGTAAATATTATCCTCCTGCTAAGATTATATCTTTGAGAAGTAGCATAATGAATTTTAAACAATTTGATAATGAACATGTTGCTCAAGCATGGGAGAGAATGAAATCTTTGGTAAAGAATTGCCCAACCCATGGACTGACTACTTGGATGATCATCCAAACCTTTTATGCAGGATTGAATTTTTCCTCAAGGAACCTATTGGATTCAGCTGCTGGAGGTACTTTTATGTCCATCACCCTGGGCGCCGCAACTAAATTACTTGATGATATGATGATCAATTACTCTGAATGGCACACTGAAAGAACTCCTCAAGGTAAGAAGGTAAATTCTGTTGAAGAAACCTCTTCTTTGGGTGATAAGATTGATGCTATTATGTCTATGCTTGCAAATGGTAGATCTCATATTGATCCTAATAATGTTCCTTTAGCTTCATTGGTTGCTCAAGAAGAAAATGTTGATGTGAATTTCATTAAGAACAATAATTTCAACAACAATGCTTATAGGAATAATTATGGTAACAACAACTTTAGGCCATATCCTTCTAATAATGGTAATGGTTATGGTAATTCTTATGGTAATTCTTACAACAATAATAAGAGTGTACCCTCTGGTCTTGAAGTGATGCTTAAAGAATTTATTAGTACACAAACTGCTTTCAATAAAACTGTTGAAGAAAAGCTTGGTAAAATTGATATTCTTGCTTCTAAGGTTGATAGTCTTGCTCTTGATGTTGATCTTTTAAAATTGAAAGTTATGCCTGAGAAAGTTGAAGATGCTAGGTTTGCTAAAACAAATGCCATCCAAGTTAGAATTAATGATAATATTAGATTGTTGGCTGAATTGCATGCTAGGTGGGATAGAGAAGAAAAAGAAAAACTTGCTAAAGAAAATAATGTAGCTAAAGTATGGACTATTACCACCACTAGTAATGTTGATTCTTCACATGTTGCTGCACCTCCTACTATCAATGGTAAAATAATTGGTGTTGGCAATGTTTCTACTCCTAGTGCAAAGCGCACAAAATTGCCTGAAACTGCTGAAACTGCTTGTGATAAAACTGCTGAAATTTTTCAAAATATTGGTGACAATGATTCCATTGTTGTAGAACATAATGGTTTAGATTTTGATGATTGTCATATTACTGAAGTTATAAAGTTCTTACAAAAACTTGCTAGAAGTCCCAATGCTAGTGCTATAAATTTAGCCTTTACAAAACATATTACAAATGCTCTCATTAAAGCTAGGGAAGAGAAATTAAAACTTGAAGCTTCTATTCCTAGGAAGTTAGAAGATGGTTGGGAGCCCATCATTAAGATGAAATTTAATGACTTTGAGTGTAATGCTTTATGTGATCTTGGTGCAAGTATTTCTGTTATGCCTAAGAAGATTTATGATATGCTTGACTTGCCACCATTGAAGAATTGTTATTTGGATGTTAATCTTGCCGATAATGTTAAAAAGAAACCTTTGGGGAGGATTGATAATGTGCGTATTACGGTTAACAATAACCTTGTCCCCGTTGATTTTGTTGTCTTGGATATCGAATGCAATGCATCTTGTCCTATTGTGTTGGGAAGACCTTTTCTTCGAACCGTTGGTGCTGTTATTGATATGAAGGAAGGTAATATTAAATATCAATTTCCTCTCAAGAAAGGTATGGAACACTTCCCTAGAAAGAGAATGAAGTTGCCTTTTGATTCTATTATTAGAACAAGCTATAATGTTGATGTTTCATCTCTTGATGTTACTTGATTTGCACTTTCTGCGCCTAGCTGAAAGGCGTTAAAGAAAAGCACTTCTTGGGAGATAACCCATGTTTTATTTTATTTACTGTATTTTTGAGTCTTGGAAGTTGTTTACTACTGTAGCAACCTCTCCTTATCATGTTTTTGTGCCAAGTAAAGTTTCTATGCTAAGTTGATGTTATATTTGGGATCGCTGCGCAGAAACAGCATTGCTGTCTGTCACGAATTCTGGCATAAGTCTCTGTAAAAAAATCGAAAAAATCTGCAAATTTACGAGCGTGATCCTCAGATATGTACGCAACTTTCATTAGTTTTGAGTTTTTCCATTTGAGCAAGTTAAGTGCCCCGTCCAGATGCATCTTTACGGACTGTTCTGTTTTTGACAGATTCTGTCTTTTATTTCGCATTGCCGCTTTTGCTATGTTGAATGAGTTTCTTTGTTCCATTAACTTTCAGAAGCTTTGTGCAATGTCCAGAAGTGTTAAGAATGATTGTGTCACCTCTGAATATGTGAATTTTTGGTTATGCACTAACCCTCTAATGAGTTTGCTTGAAGTTTGTGTGAAGGAAGTTTTCAAGGGTCAAGAGAAGAGGATGATATACTATGATCAAGAAGAGTGAAAGGTCTAAGCTTGGGGATGCCCCGGTGGTTCATCCCTGCATATTTTAAGAAGACTCAAGCATCTAAGCTTGGGGATGCCCAAGGCATCCCCTTCTTCATCGACAACATTATCAGGTCACTTCTAGTGAAACTATATTTTTATTCCGTCACATTCTTATGTTCTTTACTTGGAGCGTCGGTTTGTTTTTATTTTTGTTTTGTTTTGAATAAAGTTGGATCCCGCCATTCTTATATTGGAGATATTACGCTCCGCTTTTTCTTATGGAACACTTGTGTTCTTAATTGTGCTTTAATGTTCATGGCGAAAGCTAATTGCTTCGTTAAATTGCTATTTGGTTGGAATTGGAAAATGCTGCATATGGTTTGGCAATTTGGCAATTGTTTGAGCTCTCATAGATCATGTTTAAGCTCTTGCATCATGTAGTTTAATCTATTAATGAAGAACTACTGTAGAGCTTGTTTAATTTGGTTTGCATGATTGATCTCTCTAAGTCTAGATATTTTCGGGTAAAGTGTTTGAACAACAAGGAAGACAGTGTAGAGCCTTATAATGCTTGCAATATGTTCTTGTGTGAGTTTTGCTGTACCTGTTCATACTTGTGTTTGCTTCAAACAACCTTGCTAGCCCAAACCTTGTACTGAGAGGAAATGCTTCTCGTGCATCCAAACACCTTGAGCCAAAATCCATGCCATTTGTGTCCACCATATCTACCTATTATGTGGTATTTTTCTGCCATTCCAAAGTAAATTACTTGAGTGCTACCTTTAAAATTTCATTCCTCTACCTTTACAATATATAGCTCATGGGACAAATAGCTTAAAAACTATTGTGGTGATGAATATGTAGTTATGTGTCTTAATTCTTATAAGTTGCTTGTTGAGCGGTAACCATGTTTTCTGGGGACGCCATCAACTTTATCTTTGTTGGATATCATGTGAGATGCTATGCATGTTCGTCTTGTCTGAAGTAGTGGACTTCGCGATCAAATGGTTTGAGTATGCATATGTTAGAGAAGAACATTGGGCCGCTAACTAAAGCCATGTATCATGGTGGAAGTTTCAGTTTGGACATACAACCTCAATCTCTTATGAGAATATTAACTATTGTTGAATGCTTAAGCATTAAAAGAGGAGTCCATTATCTGTTGTCTATGTTGTCCCGGTATGGATGTCTAAGTTGAGAATAATCAAAAGCGAGAAATCCAATGCGTGCTTTCTCCTTAGACACTTGTACAGGCGGCATAGAGGTACCCCTTTGTGACACTTGGTTGAAGCATATGTTATGCGATGAGAATCCGTGTTTCCGAGATAGTAGGACAAGGTGCGAGCACTATTGGTACTCTATGCATGAGACATGCAACTTGTAGGAAGTATTATGCATAGCACATATGAATTATTACTACCGTTGACAAAATTGTTTCTATGTTTTCAAAACAAAAGCTCTAGCACAAAAATAGTAATCCATGCTTCCCTCTGCGAAGGGCCATTCTTTTACTTTATTGTTGAGTCAGTTTACCCACTTCTTTCTATCTTAGAAGCAAACACTTGTGTTAACTGTGTGCATTGATTCTTACATGTTTACTTATTGCACCTGTTATATTACTCTATGTTGACAAATATCCATGAGATATACATGTTACAAGTTGAAAGCAATTGCTGAAACTTAATCATCCTTTGTGTTGCTTCAATTCATTCTACTTTGAATTTATTGCTTATGAGTTAGCTCTTATGCAAGTCTTATTGATACTTGTTTGAAAGTACTATTCATGAAAAGTTTTGCTATATGATTCATTTGTTTAGTCATTATCTTTGTTAGCAATCTTTTGTTCAGATCACTCCATTCATCTCATATGCTTTACAATAATGTTGATCAAGATTATGTTGGTAGCATGTCACTTCAGAAATTATTTGTGTTATCGTTTACCTACTCGAGGACGAGTAGGAACTAAGCTTGGGGATGCTTGATACGTCTCAAACGTATCTATAATTTCTTATGTTCCATGCTACTTTTATTACAATACTTGAATGTTTTATACATACTTTACAGCATTATTATACATTTTCCGGCACTAACCTATTAACAAGATGCCGAAGTGCCAGTTGTTGTTTTTCTGCTGTTTTTGGTTTCAGAAATCCTAGTAAGGAAATATTCTCGAATTGGACGAAATCAACGCCCAGGGGCCTATTTTACACGAAGCTTCCAGAAGACCGAGGGAGGTACGAAGTGGGGCCACGAGGCGCCGACACAACAGGGCGGCGCGGCCTGGCCCCTGGCCGCGCGGCCCTGGTGTGTGGGGCCCTCGTGCCGCCACTTGACCTACCCTTCCGCCTACAAATAGCCTTCGTCGCGAAACCCCCTGTATCGAGAGCCACGATACGGAAAACATTACTGAGAGGCCGCCGCCGCGAATCCCATCTCGGGGGATTCAGGAGATCGCCTCCGGCACCCTGCCGGAGAGGGGAATCATCACCGGAGGGGCTCTACATCATCATGCCCGCCTCCGGATTGATGCGTGAGTAGTTCATCCTTGGACTATGGGTCCATAGCAGTAGCTAGATGGTTGTCTTCTCCGCTTGTGCTTTCATTGTTATAGATCTTGTGAGCTGCCTAACATGATCAAGATCATCTATTTGTAATGCTACATGTTGTGTTTGGCGAGATCCGATGAATAGAGAATACTATGTTAAGTTGATTATCAATCTATCATATATGTGTTGTTTATGTTCTTGCATGCTCTCCGTTGCTAGTAGAGGCTCTGGCCAAGTTGATACTTGTAACTCCAAGAGGGAGTAATTATGCTCGATAGTGGGTTCATGCCTCCATTTAATCTGGGACAGTGACAGAAAGTTCTAAGGTTGTGGATGTGCTGTTGCTACTAGGGATAAAACATTGATGCTTTGTCTAAGGATATTTGTGTTGATTACATTACGCACCATACTTAATGCAATTATCTGTTGTTCGCAACTTAATACTGGAAGGGGTTCGGATGATAACCTGAAGGTGGATTATTTAGGCATAGATGCATGCTGGATAGCGGTCTATGTACTTTGTCATAATGCCCTGATTAAATCACATAGTAATCATCGTTGATATGTATTGAATCTTTATTTGTCAATTGCTCGCCTGTAATTTGTTCACCCAGCATGCTAGTTATCTTATTGGAGAGACACCACTAGTGAACTGTGGACCCCGGTCCATTCTTTTACATCTGAATACATTCTACTGCTTTTACTGTTCTTTGCAAACAAACACCATCTTCCACTCGATACGCTTAATCCTTTGTTTTCAGCAAGCCGGTGAGATTGACAACCTCACTGTTACGTTGGGACAAAGTACTTTGATTGTGTTGTGCAGGTTCCATGTTGGCGCCGGTTTCACTGGTGTTGCGCCGCACTACATTCCTCCACCAACAACCTTCACGTGCTTCTTGGCTCCTACTGGTTCGATAACCTTGGTTTCTTTCTGAGGGAAAACTTGCTGCTGTGCGCATCATACCTTCCTCTTGGGGTTCCCCACGGTACATCTATCCTTCTATCTCCTATTATATTGTTTAGCTATATCTTGCTTAGCTGTAGATCTTGTCATATAGGGAAATTCACATGGTTAGAATTTACCTTTGTGTCAAGCCTAAATTGAAAAAGAACTAAAAATTGGTTAGCACATAATCACCCCCCCTCTTCCAAAGGATTTTGTTGAAATCCCCAATACATAACCGGTGCAACATACTTCAATTCACCCCTTAAGACCCCCCATCGTGTCCTAGGTTTTGTACCGTAGATGTCAAGTAGCCTCACCATAGAAACAAGTTAGCTTCCACTGATCTCTTCCAGGTTTAGTAACCCACGAGTCAATATGGCAACTTGAAAAATTCTTTATTTCAATATCAATATCATTGTTCCAAAAAAATACATAAGCCGCCACTACTAGTCACACCAAAGGTAAGATCAAATCCTAGCATTCTTACTCCACTCTTTCGTTAGATCCTAGGTGGAGCCTAAGTTTTTTAAGAACCAAAAGTGGTTGAATTAAGTCCCCATATGGACCCTCGCAACTGCCAACCAACGAGTCGACTCCTGAGATTGTCTCACTTCCTCCTGAAAGACCATGTCATCCATGTCCTCCTCCTTAGGCGCCAACTTTTCCATCATGGCAGCAACATCATCCGTCCCAGAGGACAACGCCAATGGCTCTTTCGCCATCACAAAGACAAAGAGTACCCACGAGCTCGCGGAGTAGAACAAAGAGCAAAACCCACGAAACCCTAGGCCAAAATGTCCCAACCAGTGAACCAAGTCCGGGCAGGGGGCTTTCCCTATACCCCGCTAATGCACCCAAAATTCATCTACTTTTCCAATCACTTTGCTTCACAATTTTCTCGGGAGTCTTCCCAATCTGACGCCATTTTTAGTAAAGTCTTGTTTCTCTCTATTTTTGCAGGAAATTAAATCAGGGAAAAATACCACACGCATTTTTATGGAAATTAAGGAGTCCGTGCAAAAGATGGACACGAGGAGGTGTCCGAGGCCCAAAAGGGGGGCACGCAGTGATACGTCTCAAACGTATCTATAATTTCTTATGTTCCATGCTACTTTTATTACAATACTTGAGTGTTTTACACATACTTTACAGCGTTATTTTACATTTTCCGGCACTAACCTATTAACAAGATGCCGAAGTGCCAGTTGCTGTTTTTGGTTTCAGAAATCCTAGTAAGGAAATATTCTCGGAATTGGACGAAATCAACGCCCAGGGTCCTATTTTTGCACGAAGCTTCCAGAAGTCCGAAGAGGAGACGAAGGCCACGAGGTGGCGACACACCAGGGCGGCGCGGCCCAAGCCCTGGCCGCGCCGGCCTGTGGTGTGGGCCCTCGTGTCGCCCTTTGACCTACCCTTCCGCCTACTTAAAGCCTCCGTCGCGAAACCCCTGTACCGAGAGCCACGATACGGAAAACATTACTGAGAGGCCGCCGCCGCCAATCCCATCTTGGGGGATTCAGGAGATCGCCTCCGGCACCCTGCCGGGGAATCATCACCGGAGGGGCTCTACATCATCATGCCCGCCTCCGGATTGATGCGTGAGTAGTTCATCCTTGGACTATGGGTCCATAGCAGTAGCTAGATGGTTGTCTTCTCCGCTTGTGCTTTCATTGTTATAGATCTTGTGAGCTGCCTAACATGATCAAGATCATCTATTTGTAATGCTACATGTTGTGTTTGGTGAGATCCGATGAATAGAGAATACTATGTTAAGTTGATTATCAATCTATCATATATGTGTTGTTTATGTTCTTGCATGCTCTCCGTTGCTAGTAGAGGCTCTGGCCAAGTTGATACTTGTAACTCCAAGAGGGGGTAATTATGCTCGATAGTGGGTTCATGCCTCCATTAAATCTGGGACAGTGACAGAAAGTTCTAAGGTTGTGGATGTGCTGTTGCTACTAGGGATAAAACATTGATGCTTTGTCTAAGGATATTTGTGTTGATTACATTACGCACCATACTTAATGCAATTATCTGTTGTTCGCAACTTAATACTGGAAGGGGTTCGGATGATAACCTGAAGGTGGATTATTTAGGCATAGATGCATGCTGGATAGCGGTCTATGTACTTTGTCGTAATGCCCTGATTAAATCACATAGTAATCATCGTTGATATGTATTGAATCTTTATTTGTCAATTGCTCGCCTGTAATTTGTTCACCCAACATGTTAGTTATCTTATTGGAGAGACACCACTAGTAAACTGTGGACCCCGGTCCATTCTTTTACATCTGAATACATTCTACTGTTTTTACTGTTCTTTGCAAACAAACACCATCTTCCACTCGATACGTTTAATCCTTTGTTTTCAGCAAGCCGGTGAGATTGACAACCTCACTGTTACGTTGGGGCAAAGTACTTTGATTGTGTTGTGCAGGTTCCACGTTGGCGCCGGTTTCACTGGTGTTGCGCCGCACTACATTCCTCCACCAACAACCTTCACGTGCTTCTTGGCTCCTACTGGTTCGATAACCTTGGTTTCATACTGAGGGAAACTTGCTTCTATACGCATCATACCTTCCACTTGGGGTTCCCAACGGACGTGTGCATCTACGCGTATCAAGCTAAATTTCTGGCGCCGTTGCCGGGGAGATCAAGACACGCTGCAAGGGGAGTCTCCACTTCCAATCTCTTTACTTTGTTTTTGTCTTGCTTTATTTTATTTACTACTTTGTTTGCTGCACTTAAACAAAACACAAAAAAATTAGTTGCTAGCCTTACTTTATTTACTATCTTATTCTCTATATCAAAAACACACAAAAAAATTAGTTACTTTACTTCCTGTCTTATTTACTAGCTTTATATCAAAACACAAAAAAATTAGTTACTTGCATTTAGTTTACTTTTGTTATCATGTCTAGCTCTGTACCTGTTACTTCTTCACCTGAGGAATTAGTCTTTACTTTTAAACAAGGGGATGAGGAGAGTTTTAAAGATGCTTGGTCTAGAATTTTTGATGCTTATCGTAAAGCTGAACCTCAAATGACTCTAAGTTTGCTCCTTAGTAATTTTTATTTTGGGCTTATGATTCGCTATAGATATGCCTTAGATGCTATAGTGGGAGGAGATTTCCTTCATTGCAATGGTGATCAAGCTTTTAATGCCATAAAAAAATTGGTTGCATCACATAGTTCGGCTAATAACTTTGATTCAGCTCTTATTAGCATTTATAATAGATTAAACACTCTTGAGACAAATGCATCTTACTTGAAGGAAAGTTGTGGTTATGTTCGAAACCGTCTTGATGAAGTTTTAGTGAACTCTGAACCCTCAATGTGGAATCCTACTATTAAAGTTACTATTGGTGGTGAAACTTTTCATGCCCGTTGTGATATTATGTCTGAATTTTGTCTTATGCCTAAGAGTATTTATGAATCTTTGACACTTTGGGGACTCGTTGAAGGGGGAGAAGGAATAACTCTTATTGATAACTCCGTTATAATGCCTAAGGGAATAGCCGAGAGTGTGCATACAACCATTCTTGGAAGAACGGTATCCACTGATTATCTTGTTATTGAATGTGTAGGAACTGGACAAATCACACTTGGAAGATCCCTGCTGAAACTATTGGGAGCAATCATAAATACGGGAGAAGGCACCCTAAACCCGGGAGGCCGACATGTATTCCCTAAACCAAAGAGTAAGAAAAAGAACAAGAAGGGTAAGCGTAAGGCCCGAGGTAATGTTGATGCTCCATCTCTTGAAAATACTTGATTTGCACTTTCTGCGCCTAGCTGAAAGGCGTTAAAGAAAAGCACTTCTTGGGAGATAACCCATGTGTTTATTTTACTACAGCAATTTTTGTTTTGTTGAGTCTTGGAAGTTGTTTACTACTGTAGCAACCTCTCCTTATCATGTTTTTGTGCCAAGTAAAGTTTCTATGCTAAAGTTGATGTTATATTTGGGATCGCTGCGCAGAAACAGCATTGCTGTCTGTCACGAATTCTGGCACAAGTCTCTGTAAAAAATTCGAAAAAATCTGAAAATTTACGAGCGTGATCCTCAGATATGTACGCAACTTTCATTAGTTTTGAGTTTTTCCATTTGAGCAAGTTAAGTGCCCAGTCCAGATGCATCTTTACGGACTGTTCTGTTTTTGACAGATTCTGTCTTTTATTTCGCATTGCCGCTTTTGCTATGTTGAATGAGTTTCTTTGTTACATTAACTTTCAGAAGCTTTGTGCAATGTTCAGAAGTGTTAAGAATGATTGTGTCACCTCTGAATATGTGAATTTGTGGTTATGCACTAACCCTCTCATGAGTTTGCTTGAAGTTTGTGTGAAGGAAGTTTTCAAGGGTCAAGAGAAGAGGATGATATACTATGATCAAGAAGAGTGAAAGGTCTAAGCTTGGGGATGCCCCGGTGGTTCATCCCTGCATATTTTAAGAAGACTCAAGCATCTAAGCTTGGGGATGTCCAAGGCATCCCCTTCTTCATCGACAACATTATCAGGTCACTTCTAGTGAAACTATATTTTTATTCCGTCACATTCTTATGTTCTTTACTTGGAGCGTCGGTTTGTTTTTATTTTTGTTTTGTTTTGAATAAAGTTGGATCTCGCCATCCTTATATTGGAGATATTACGCTCCGCTTTTTCATATGGAACACTTGTGTTCTTAATTGTGCTTTAATGTTCATGGCGAAAGCTTATTGCTTCGTTAAATTGCTATTTGGTTGGAATTGGAAAATGATGCATATGGTTTGGTAACTTGGCAATTGTTTGAGCTCTCATAGATCATGTTTAAGCTCTTGCATCATGTAGTTTAATCCATTAATGAAGAACTACTGTAGAGCTTGTTTAATTTGGTTTGCATGATTGATCTCTCTAAGTCTAGATATTTTCGGGTAAAGTGTTTGAACAACAAGGAAGACAGTGTAGAGCCTTATAATGCTTGCAATATGTTCTTGTGTGAGTTTTGATGTACCTGTTCATACTTGTGTTTGCTTCAAACAACCTTGCTAGCCCAAACCTTGTACTGAGAGGAAATGCTTCTCGTGCATCCAAACACCTTGAGCCAAAAACCATGCCATTTGTGTCCACCATATCTACCTATTATGTGGTATTTTTCTGCCATTCCAAAGTAAATTACTTGAGTGCTACCTTTAAATTTCATTCCTCTACCTTTACAATATATAGCTCATGGGACAAATAGCTTAAAAACTATTGTGGTGATGAATATGTAGTTATGTGTTTTAATTCTTATAAGTTGCTTGTTGAGCGGTAACCATGTTTTCTGGGGACGCCATCAACTTTATCTTTGTTGGATATCATGTGAGATGCTATGCATGTTCGTCTTGTCTGAAGTAGTGGACTTCACGATCAAATGGTTTGAGTATGCATATGTTAGAGAAGAACATTGGGCCGTGATACGCGTAGATGCACACGTCCGTTGGGAACCCCAAGTGGAAGGTATGATGCGTATAGAAGCAAGTTTCCCTCAGTATGAAACCAAGGTTTAATCGAACCAGTAGGAGCCAAGAAGCATGTTGAAGGTTGATGGTCGCGAAATGTGATGCGGCGCAACATCAGGGATTCCTGCGCCAACGTGGAATCTGCACAACAAAACCAAAGTACTTTGTCCCAACGAAACAGTGAGGTTGTCAATCTCACCGGCTTGCTGTAACAAAGGATTAAACGTATCGAGTGGAAGATGTTTGCAAAGAAAACAGTAAAACACAATTGCAGTAGATTGTATGCTATGTAAAGAATAGGACCGGGGTCCACAGTTCACTAGAGGTGTCTCTCCCATAAGATAAAAGCATGTTGGGTGAACAAATTACAGTCGGGCAATTGACAAATAGAGAAAGGCATAACAATGCATATACATGATATGATAAATATAGTGAGATTTAATTGGGCATTACGACAAAGTACATAGACCGCCATCCAACTGCATCTATGCCTAAAAAGTCCACCTTCAGGTTATCGTCCGAACCCCATTCAGTATTAAGTTGCTAAGCAACAGACAATTGCATTAAGTATGGTGCGTAATGTAATCAACAACTACATCCTTAGACATAGAATCAATGTTTTATCCCTAGTGGCAACAGCACATCCACAACCTTAGAACTTTCTGTCACTGTCCCAGATTTAATGGAGGCATGAACCCACTATCGAGCATAAATACTCCCTCTTGGAGTTAAGAGTACAAACTTGGCCAGAGCCTCTACTAATAACGGAGAGCATGCAAGATCATAAACAACACATAAACAATAGATTGATAATCACCATAATCATAGTACTCTCTATCCATCGGATCCCGACAAACACAACATATAGTATTACAGATAGATGATCTTGATCATGTTAGGCAGCTCACAAGATCCAACAATGAAGCACAACAAGGAGAAGACGACCATCTAGCTACTGCTATGGACCCATGGTCCAGGGGTGAACTACTCACTCATCACTCCGGAGGCGATCATGGCGATGAAGAGTCCTCCGGGAGATGAATCCCCTCTCCGGCAGGGTGCGGAGGCGATCTCCTGAATCCCCCGAGATGGGATTCGCGGCGGCGGCGTCTCTGGAAGGTTTTCCGTATCGTGGCTCTCGGTTCTGGGGGTTTCGCGACGGAGACTTTAAGTAGGCGGAAGGTCAACGCGGGGGGCCACACGAGGGGCCCAGGGGGCAGGGCGGCGCGGCCAGGGCTTGGGCCGCGCCGCCTAGCCCCTGGCTGCCTCGTGGCCCCACTTCGTTATCTCTTCGGTCTTCTGGAAGCTTCGTGCAAAAATAGGACCCTGGGCGAAAGTTTCGTCCAATTCCGAGAATATTTCCTTACTAGGATTTCTGAAACCAAAAACAGCAGAAAACAGCAACGGCTCTTCGGCATCTTGTTAATAGGTTAGTTCCAGAAAATGCATAAATATGACATATAATGTGCATAAAACATGTAGGTATCATCAATAAAGTAGCATGGAACATAAGAAATTATCGATACGTTGGAGACGTATCAGCATCCCCAAGCTTAGTTCTGCTCGTCCCGAGCAGGTAAAACGATAACAAAGATAATTTCTGAAGTGACATGCCATCATAATCTTGATCATACTATTTGTAAACATATGTAATGAATGCAGCGATCAAAACAAAGGTAATGACATGAGTAAACAACTGAATCATATAGCAAAGACTTTTCATGAATAGTACTTCAAGACAAGCATCAATAAGTCTTGCATAAGAGTTAACTCATAAAGCAATAAATCAAAGTAAAGGTGTTGAAGCAACACAAAGGAAGATGAAGTTTCAGCGGTTGCTTTCAACTTATAACATGTATATCTCATGGATATTGTCAACATAAAGTAATATAACAAGTGCAATATGCAAGTATGTAGGAATCAATGCACAGTTCACACAAGTGTTTGCTTCTTAAGGTGGAAGGAGATAGGTAAACTGACTCAACAATAAAAGTAAAAGAATGGTCCTTCAAAGAGGAAAGCATCGATTGTTGTATTTGTGCTAGAGCTTTTATTTTGAAAACATGAAACAATTTTGTCAACGGTAGTAATAAAGCATATGAGTTATGTAAATTATATCTTACAAGTTGCAAGCCTCATGCATAGTGTACTAATAGTGTCCGCACCTCGTCCTACTTAGCTTGGACTACCGGATCTTCGCATGCCATGTTTCAACCAAGTGTCACAAAGGGGTACCTCCATGCCGCCTGTACAAAGGTCTAAGGAGAAAGCTCGCATTTTGGATTTCTCGCTTTTGATTATTCTCAACTTAGACATCCATACCGGGACAACATGGACAACAGATAATGGACTCCTCTTAAATGCATAAGCATGTAGCAATGATTATTATTCTCATATGAGATTGAGGATATATGTCCAAAACTGAAACTTCAACCATGATTCATGGCTTTAGTTAGCGGCCCAATGTTCTTCTCTAACAATTTTGCATGCTCCAACCACTAAAATGATAGATCCTTCAGACAAGACGGACATGCATAGCAACTCACATGATATTCAACAATAGTTGATGGCGTTCCCCAGAAGCATGGTTATCGCACAACAAGCAACTTAATAAAAGATAAAGTGCATAAGTACATATTCAATACTACGATAGTTTTTAAGGCTATTTTGTCCCATGAGCTATATATTGCAAAGGTGAATGATGGAATTTTAAAGGTAGCACTCAAGCAATTTACTTTGGAATGGCGGAGAAATACCATGTAGTAGGTAGTTATGGTGGACACAAATGGCATAGTAGTTGGCTCAAGGATTTTGGATGCATGAGAAGTATTCCCTCTCGATACAAGGTTTAGGCTAGCAAGGTTATTTGAAGCAAACTCAAGGATGAACAAGTGCAGCAAAACTCACATAAAAGACATATTGTAAACATTATAAGACTCTACACCGTCTTCCTTGTTGTTCAAAACTCAATACTAGATATTATCTAGACCTTAGAGAGACCAAATATGCAAATCAAATTTTAGCAAGCTCTATGTATTTCTTCATTAATGGGTGCAAAGCATATGATGCAAGAGCTTAAACATGAGCACAACAATTGCCAAGTATCACATTATCCAAGACATTTTAGAATTACTACATGTAGCATTTTCCAATTCCAACCATATAACAATTTAACGAAGAAGAAACTTCGCCATGAACATTATGAGTAAAGCCTAAGGACATATGTGTCCATATGCAACAGCGGAGCGTGTCTCTCTCCCACAAAGTGAATGCTAGGATCCATTTTATTCAAACAAAAACAAAAACAAAAACAAACCGACGCTCCAAGTAAAGAACACAAGATGTGACTGAATAAAAATATAGTTTCAGGGGAGGAACCTGATGATGTTGTCGATGAAGAAGGGGATGCCTTGGGCATCCCCAAGCTTAGACGCTTGAGTCTTCTTAAAATATGCAGGGGTGAACCACGGGGGCATCCCCAAGCTTAGAGCTTTCACTCCTCTTGATCATAGTATATCATTCTCCTCTCTTGACCCTTGAAAACTTCCTTCACACCAAACTTCAAGCAAACTCATTAGAGGGTTAGTGCACAATTAATAATTCACATGTTCAGAGGTGGCACAATCATTCTTTACACTTCTGGACATTGCATAAAGCTACTGGACATTAATGGATCAAAGAAATGAATCCAATATAGCAAAAGAGGCAATGCGAAATAAAAGGCAGAATCTGTCAAAAACAGAACAGTCCGTAAAGACGAATTTAAAGCTGGCACCAGACTTGCTCAAATGGAAAAACTCAAAACTAATGAAAGTTGCGTACATATCTGAGGATCACGCTCGTAAATTGGCAGATTTTTTCGAATTTTCTACAGAGGACTGTGCCCAGATTCGTGACAGACAGCAATGCTGTTTCTGCGCAGCGATCCCAAATATAACATCAACTTTGACATAGAAACTTTACTTGGCACAAAAACATGATAAGGAGAGGTTGCTACAGTAGTAAACAACTTCCAAGACTCAACAAAACAAAAAATTGCTGTAGGTAAAAACATGGGTTGTCTCCCATAAGCGCTTTTCTTTAACGCCTTTCAGCTAGGCGCAGAAAGTGCAAATCAAGTAACATCGAGAGTAGAAGCATCAACATCATAACTTGTTCTAATAATAGAATCAAAAGGCAACTTCATTCTCTTTCTAGGGAAGTGTTCCATACCTTTCTTGAGAGGAAATTGATATTTAATATTACCTTCCCTCATATCAATAACAGCACCAACGGTTCGAAGAAAAGGTCTTCCCAACACAATAGGACAAGATGCATTGCATTCGATATCCAAGACAACAAAATCAACGGGGACAAGGTTATTGTTAACCGTAATATGCACATTATCAATCCTCCCCAAAGGTTTCTTTTTAACATTATCGGCAAGATTAACATCCAAATAACAATTCTTCAATGGTGGCAAGTCAAGCATATCATAAATCTTTTTAGGCATAACAGAAATACTTGCACCAAGATCACATAAAGCATTACATTCAAAGTCATTGAATTTCATTTTAATGATGGGCTCCCAACCATCTTCTAGCTTTCTAGGAATAGAAGTTTCAAGTTTTAGTTTCTCTTCTCTAGCTTTTATGAGAGCATTTGTAATATGTTTTGTAAAGGCTAAATTTATAGCACTAGCATTGGGACTTTTAGCAAGTTTTTGTAAGAACTTTATAACTTCAGAGATGTGGCAATCATCAAAATCTAAATCATTATGAGCTACAGCAATGGGATCATTGTTCCCAAGGTTGGAAAAAATTTCAGCAGTTTTATCACAAGCAGTTTCAGCAGTTTTAGCAATTTCAGGCAGTTTTGTACGCTTTGCACTAGGAGTAGAAACATTGCCAACACCAATTATTTTACCATTGATAGTGGGAGGTGCAGCAACATGTGAAGAATTAGCATTACTAGTGGTGGTAATAGTCCAAACTTTAGCTACATTATTCTCTTTAGCTAGTTTTTCATTTTCTTCTCTATCCCACCTAGCACGCAACTCAGCCATTAATCTTATATTCTCATTAATTCTAACTTGGATGGCATTTGCTGTAGTAGTAATCTTATTATCAATATCATCAGGTTTAGCAGCCATTTTATTAATTAAAGAAGATTGTGATGCAGACATGTATGAGATTCGGGTTTCAGCATTTGAAATTTTAGTTTGCAGACCAGAAATCTCCCTATTCAAATTTTCAAGTTGATTTCCTATATTTTTCAACAAGGTAGATTGTTCATTCATAGTTTTAGTAAACAATTGATTTTGCTCATATTGTGATTGCATAAAGTTTTTAGTGGATCTTTCAATTCCTAGCATCCTTTCCTCATATCTACCATAATCATTACCACTAGCAGGATATGGCCTATAGTTATTACCAGAGTTGTTCCTATAAGCATTGTTGTTGAAATTATTGTTTTTAATGAAATTCACATCAATATTTTCTTCTTGAGCAACCAATGAAGCTAAAGGAACATTATTAGGATCAACATTACATCTACCATTCACAAGCATAGACATAATCACATCAATCTTATCACTCAAGGAAGAGGTTTCTTCAACAGAATTTACCTTCTTACCTTGTGGAGCTCTTTCCGTGTGCCATTCAGAGTAATTTATCATCATATCATCAAGAAGTTTTGTAGCCGCCCCCAATGTGATGGACATAAAGGTACCTCCAGCAGCTGAATCCAATAAATTCCGCGAAGAAAAATTTAGTCCTGCATAGAAGGTTTGGATGATCATCCAAGTAGTCAGTCCATGGGTTGGGCAATTCTTTACCAAAGTTTTCATTCTCTCCCATGCTTGAGCAACATGTTCAGTATCTAATTGCTTAAAATTCATTATGCTACTTCTCAAAGATATAATTTTAGCGGGAGGATAATATCTACCAATAAAAGCATCCTTGCATTTAGTCCATGAATCAATACTATTCTTAGGCAAAGATAGCAACCAATCTTTAGCTCTTCCTCTTAATGAGAAAGGAAACACTTTCAATTTAATAATATCACCATCTACATCTTTATACTTTTGCATTTCACAAAGTTCAACAAAATTATTGAGATGGGCAGCAGCATCATCAGAACTAACACCAGAAAATTGATCTCTCATGACAAGATTTAGTAAAGCGGGTTTAATTTCAAAGAATTCTGCTGTAGTAGCAGGTGGAGCAATAGGTGTGCATAGAAAATCATTATTATTTGCATTTGTGAAGTCACACAACTTAGTATTTTCAGGGGTATTCATTTTAGCAACGGTAAATAAAACAAACTAGAAAAAGTAAATGCAAGTAACTAATTTTTTTGTGTTTTTGATATAGTGAGCAAGACAGTAAATAAAGTAAAACTAGCAACTAATTTTTTTGTATTTTGATTTAGTGCAGCAAACAAAGTAGTAAATAAAATAAAGCAAGACAAAAACAAAGTAAAGAGATTGAGAAGTGGAGACTCCCCTTGCAGCGTGTCTTGATCTCCCCGGCAACGGCGCCAGAAATTTAGCTTGATACGCGTAGATGCACACGTCCGTTGGGAACCCCAAGTGGAAGGTATGATGCGTATAGAAGCAAGTTTCCCTCAGTATGAAACCAAGGTTTAATCGAACCAGGAGCCAAGAAGCACGTTGAAGGTTGATGGTCGCGAAATGTGATGCGGCGCAACACCGGGATTCCGCCAACGTGGAATCTGCACAACAAAACCAAAGTACTTTGTCCCAACGAAACAGTGAGGTTGTCAATCTCACCGGCTTGCTGTAACAAAGGATTAAACGTATCGAGTGGAAGATGTTTGCAAAGAAAACAAAAACACAATTGCAGTAGATTGTATGCTATGTAAAGAATAGGACCGGGGTCCACAGTTCACTAGAGGTGTCTCTCCCATAAGATAAAAGCATGTTGGGTGAACAAATTACAGTCGGGCAATTGACAAATAGAGAAAGGCATAACAATGCATATACATGATATGATAAATATAGTGAGATTTAATTGGGCATTACGACAAAGTACATAGACCGCCATCCAACTGCATCTATGCCTAAAAAGTCCACCTTCAGGTTATCGTCCGAACCCCATTCAGTATTAAGTTGCTAAGCAACGGACAATTGCATTAAGTATGGTGCGTAATGTAATCAACAACTACATCCTTAGACATAGAATCAATGTTTTATCCCTAGTGGCAACAGCACATCCACAACCTTAGAACTTTCTGTCACTGTCCCAGATTTAATGGAGGCATGAACCCACTATCGAGCATAAATACTCCCTCTTGGAGTTAAGAGTACAAACTTGGCCAGAGCCTCTACTAATAACGGAGAGCATGCAAGATCATAAACAACACATAAACAATAGATTGATAATCACCATAATCATAGTACTCTCTATCCATCGGATCCCGACAAACACAACATATAGTATTACGATAGATGATCTTGATCATGTTAGGCAGCTCACAAGATCAAACAATGAAGCACAACAAGTAGAAGACGACCATCTAGCTACTGCTATGGACCCATGGTCCGGGGGAACTACTCACTCATCATCACCGGAGGCGATCATGGCGATGAAGAGTCCTCCGGGAGATGAATCCCCTCTCCCGGTGCCGAGGCGATCTCCGAATCCCCCGAGATGGGATTGCGCGGCGGCGTCTCTGGAAGGTTTTCCGTATCGTGGCTCTCGTCGGGGTTTCGCGACGGAGACTTTAAGTAGGCGGAAGGTCAACGCGGGGGCACACGAGGGCCAGGGGGGCCGCGGCCAGGGCTTGGTCGCGCCGCCCTAGCCCCCGGCTGCCTCGTGGCCCCACTTCGTTATCTCTTCGGTCTTCGGAAGCTTCGTGCAAAAATAGGACCCTGGGCGAAAGTTTCGTCCAATTCCGAGAATATTTCCTTACTAGGATTTCTGAAACCAAAAGCAGACAACTGGCTCTTCGGCATCTTGTTAATAGGTTAGTTCCAGAAAATGCATAAATATGACATATAATGTGCATAAAACATGTAGGTATCATCAATAAAGTAGCATGGAACATAAGAAATTATCGATACGTTGGAGACGTATCAGGCCGCTAACTAAAGTCATGTATCATGGTGGAAGTTTCAGTTTGGACATACAACCTCAATCTCTTATGAGAATATTAACTATTGTTCAATGCTTAAGCATTAAAAAGAGGAGTCCATTATCTGTTGTCTATGTTGTCCCGGTATGGATGTCTAAGTTGAGAATAATCAAAAGCGAGAAATCCAATGCGTGCTTTCTCCTTAGACACTTGTACAGGCGGCATAGAGGTACCCCTTTGTGACACTTGGTTGAAGCATATGTTATGCGATGAGAATCCGTGTTTTCCGAGATAGTAGGACAAGGTGCGAGCACTATTGGTACTCTATGCATGAGGCATGCAACCTGTAGGAAGTATTATGCATAGCACATATGAATTATTACTACCGTTGACAAAATTGTTTCTATGTTTTCAAAACAAAAGCTCTAGCACAAAAATAGTAATCAATGCTTCCCTCTGCGAAGGGCCAATCTTTTACTTTATGTTGAGTCAGTTTACCCATTCCCTTCTATCTTAGAAGCAAACACTTGTGTTAACTGTGTGCATTGATTCTTACATGTTTATTTATTGCACTGTTATATTACTCTATGTTGACAAATATCCATGAGATATACATGTTACAAGTTGAAAGCAATTGCTGAAACTTAATCATCCTTTGTGTTGCTTCAATGCATTCTACTATGAATTTATTGCTTATGAGTTATCTCTTATGCAACTCTTATTGATACTTGTTTGAAAGTACTATTCATGAAAAGTTTTGCTATATGATTCATTTGTTTAGTCATTATCTTTGTTAGCAATCTTTTGTTCAGATCACTCCATTCATCTCATATGCTTTACAATAATGTTGATCAAGATTATGTTGGTAGCATGTCACTTCAGATATTATTTGTGTTATCGTTTACCTACTCGAGGACGAGTAGGAACTAAGCTTGGGATGCTTGATACGTCTCAAACGTATCTATAATTTCTTATGTTCCATGCTACTTTTATTACAATACTTGAGTGTTTTACACATACTTTACAGCGTTATTTTACATTTTCCGGCACTAACCTATTAACAAGATGCCGAAGTGCCGTTGTTGTTTTGCTGTTTTTGGTTTCAGAAATCCTAGTAAGGAAATATTCTCGGAATTGGACGAAATCAACGCCCAGGGTCCTATTTTTGCACGAAGCTTCCAGAAGTCCGAAGGGGAGATGAAGTGTGGCCACGAGGTGGCGACACACCAGGGCGGCGCGGCCCAAGCCCTGGCCACGCCGGCCTGTGGTGTGGGCCCCTCGTGTCGCCCTTTGACCTACCCTTCCGCCTACTTAAAGCCTCCGTCGCGAAACCCCCTGTACCGAGAGCCACGATACGGAAAACATTGCGAGGCCGCCGCCGCCAATCCCATCTCGGGGGATTCGGAGATCGCCTCCGGCACCCCGGAGGGGAATCATCACCGGAGGGGCTCTACATCATCATGCCCGCCTCCGGATTGATGCGTGAGTAGTTCATCCTTGGACTATGGGTCCATAGCGTAGCTAGATGGTTGTCTTCTCCGCTTGTGCTTTCATTGTTATAGATCTTGTGAGCTGCCTAACATGATCAAGATCATCTATTTGTAATGCTACATGTTGTGTTTGGTGAGATCCGATGAATAGAGAATACTATGTTAAGTTGATTATCAATCTATCATATATGTGTTGTTTATGTTCTTGCATGCTCTCCGTTGCTAGTAGAGGCTCTGGCCAAGTTGATACTTGTAACTCCAAGAGGGGGTAATTATGCTCGATAGTGGGTTCATGCCTCCATTAAATCTGGGACAGTGACAGAAAGTTCTAAGGTTGTGGATGTGCTGTTGCTACTAGGGATAAAACATTGATGCTTTGTCTAAGGATATTTGTGTTGATTACATTACGCACCATACTTAATGCAATTATCTGTTGTTCGCAACTTAATGGAAGGGGTTCGGATGATAACCGAAGGTGGATTATTTAGGCATAGATGCATGCTGGATAGCGGTGTATGTACTTTGTCGTAATGCCCTGATTAAATCACATAGTAATCATCGTTGATATGTATTGAATCTTTATTTGTCAATTGCCCTGTAATTTGTTCACCCAACATGTTAGTTATCTTATTGGAGAGACACCACTAGTGAACTGTGGACCACGGTCCATTCTTTTACATCTGAATACATTCTACTGTTTTTACTGTTCTTTGCAAACAAACACCATCTTCCACTCGATACGTTTAATCCTTTGTTTTCAGCAAGCCGGTGAGATTGACAACCTCACGTTACGTTGGGGCAAAGTACTTTGATTGTGTTGTGCAGGTTCCACGTTGGCGCCGGTTTCACTGGTGTTGCGCCGCACTACATTCCTCCACCAACAACCTTCACGTGCTTCTTGGCTCCTACTGGTTCGATAACCTTGGTTTCATACTGAGGGAAACTTTCTTCTATACGCATCATACCTTCCACTTGGGGTTCCCAACGGACGTGTGCATCTACGCGTATCATGCAGCCAGATTCCTTGTCCGCGTGGGCCCACCCATCTGGCGCCTCGAGCACTGCCTCTCCTTCGGCTTTCGCGTACCCCCTCATATATATGAAAAAGTGTCTGACCTAAATGGAGGGATTTTTTCGCGAAACAGAGCGCCGGCACCACCACGAACTTCATTTTCGGAGACAGCTTGATCCAGGATTTCCCCTCTGGGGGAGGAATCCGGAGGTCGTCTTCACCGCCTTCATCTCCATCGACCATGAGCTCCCTCACCACCACCATGTGTGTGTAGTCCGCTGTAGGCATATGAGGTGGATGGGGATTGGATGAGATTGATCATGTAATGATACCCGTTGTTCGAGATTCTAGGGGTTTATCTTGAAGATACTTTTGTATTGTGTTGATGCACTTATGCTATGCTTAATGCTTACTACTAGGGCTCGAGTGACATGATTTCAGTACTGAACTTATTTTGCCCCATCATATAATTGAGTTTGGTATTTATCTGCAAAGTGTATTGCTTGTTACTATGTTGAACCTACGAACCCTAAAGTGACAGTTAGGGAAAACAATGGGGGATATGTTTTAGTTTGAGGATTCTATGTGTTCATGAAGTGTTAATCGTTGTTCCGGGCTATTCGAAAGTGTAGACCTTAATTACCCGTAGTTCCAAGTTGGCCCCGGTGAAATGGGTAGGTAGGACAATATATGTTGTGCAAATTCTCTTGGTTAGTACGCACAACTAATTATGGAACACATAGCTACATATATCAGAGTTAGAGAAAAGTCCCATTGCTATTTGTATCTTATTATATGATCAATCTTATTCATGCAACACCACGCTATCACCTCATGCCTACGTTTTAAATCTCTGAGTTACACTTTTACTTTTTCGGTGAAAGCTGGGAAACCCTTGTTACTACTGTTGTTTTTTTTTGCTTGCTTGAATCATATTACTGCCATCACTAATGTTGTGAGTTTATTGATATACAGGTGTGGTTGAGAGTGCCGTATCAATTGCCAGAATTTTATTGGTATCTTGTGTTCCCCTTGAGTCGAACTATAAATCTGGGTAATACTTCCCAACAAAGATTTAAGCGATGCCCTATACTTGTGGGCACCACCCGCTCATTAGCGGGAGCTACCATGCATTGCCTGAAGGAAAACCCGGGTGGACCGGCCCATTAGTTTGTTCACGCATTTGTAAGAAGAAGAGTATTGTTTCTAATTGTTCACCTACTAAGCACTAGCTTGCTGGCTGTGAGCTCCGGTCTAGGAGCAAGGATACCCGAGTTCGAACTTCGGCATTGACAATTTTTCAACTAGTTTCAAATCTGAGCGAATTTTGATTTTGAGCAAATTTAAGTTAAACAAATTTGAAATTTAAACAAAAAATGTGATTTTGAAAAAAAAACACATCGAAAAAGTTCAGATTACAAAAATATTCAAATTTGAAAATTTGCACAAAATTAAAATTTACTCGAATAGAAATTTGCTCGAATTTAAAATTTTCTCACATTTTAAAATGCTCGAATTTAAAAAATGCTCAAATTTTAAAATTTGCTCGAATTTAAAACATGCTTGAATTAAAAATTTGCTTGAATTTGGAAAATACTCAAAACAGCAAAAAGAAAAAACCAGAAAAGCAATAAATAGAAAAAGCGAAAACCAACAGAATCAGAAAAAACCGAAGAAAAAAGAAAAACCGTATCTAAATCAGAAAAAGAACCAAAGGAAAAGAAAAATAAAAAACCAGACAAAAATGGGCCGCGACCCGTTTCCTCCCGCACATAGTGGGAAACAGGATTTCACTGGCACTTGGGCAGGGTAGCAGAACGGCAAATCCTATTCATCACCCGCGGGTGATGGGTATAAACCATCGCCCACGTGGTTTCACCCACGGGGAGAGTTTGGGCCGCGGCCCATCAAGAGCCTGTCGGCCTCGGTTTTTCGGTCTTTGTCTAGTTTTTTCTGGTTTTTCTTGGGTTTCTGTTTTCTTTCGGTTTTTCTTTGATATTTTCTTTTTTCTGTTTTTTTTCAAAAAAAATTAAAGTGTAGCAAAATTTAATGTTAAGCAAATTTCAAAGTAAGCAAAATTTTAATCTTAGCAAATTTCAAATCTAAGCAAATTTTGAATCTGAATAATTTTTAAATCTTACTAAATTTTGAATCTGGACAAATTTGAAATCTAAGCAAATTTTTGAATCTGATTTTTTTTAAAATAACCAAACTAACGGACCAGGCCCATTAACAGTTTCTCCTTAGCGATGGTTATAAACCATTCCTAAGGAGTGATGGTTAGCACTGCCCCAGCAGAACTCCGATGGCACCTGTGAATGAAAAACGTAGAAGTGCGCCTATGGATCGGCCCTGGGAATAACCAGTTTCTAGAAAACCGTCAGGGAAAATTGTTATCAGTGATAGCTGACGTGGTTCCGATACGCTGGGAGATCCCTTTCAACTGCTTTGATTCCCGCCTCACCCTCCTTTTATCTCCCTCCGCTCCTCTCCCCTCCCTGCACCAACCAGATCTCTTTCCTCCTCTCCGAATCCATGGCCATGTCGACACCTTCCTCTTCCTCTGCCCCATCTCCTCCCTACTCTATATTCATACACCAACTCGCCGTAGCTAGCTAGCTACCTAGTTTCTTCTCTGGCCGGCCACTGTAACTCGCCAAGTGCCTAATATAGCCCAAGTATATAGTCGTATACAGGGTATATACAGAGAAAGAGACGATGATGGGAACGAAGAGCCAGGGAAGGACGGTGCCTTCGCGTCACCCGATGAGGAGGACCACGAGCATGACCGAGTTCGCGCCGCCGGACGTGCTGGCGGACGTGGCCGAGGAGGCCGACGAGGAGTCGGAGCTACAGGTGCTCGAGGAGGCTGCGGAAGAGGTAGCCTACGGGTGGGTGGGCAGCGCGGCCGCTAAGAGGGCGGACTGGCTGGCGGCGTACCGTGCCCGCGCGGCGCCGGCGCTGGTGGGCCACCGGCGGAACTCGGCTGACTTCTCCGCCGTCGAAACCGCCGCGTTCCTCCGCGCCTGCGGCCTCTGCAACCGCCGCCTCGGACCCGGCCGTGACACCTTCATGTACAGGTGCGCCCGCAGAGATTTCCTTCACCTTCGGGCTTCGCTTGGTTCCCTCAAATTCCCATGCGCCATGGCTTCCTGCGCGTGCAGATGGACTGATCTGTTTCTTCTTGTCACGCGCGCGTGCAGGGGGGACACCGCGTTCTGCAGCCTGGAGTGCAGGGAGCAGCACATAACGCACGAGGAGTGGAAGGACAAGTGCGCGCTCGCGATCTCGAAGCCGACGCCGGCCATGGCGGACACGGTGGCGCCGGTGAGCGCCAGCTCAGATAAGCCCTCCGCCGAAGGAACGCTCGCCGCCGCCTGAGACGAGGATGGGCTAGCTGTTATAGCTGGAATCAGTCGTATATATCTCGTCAACCTGGCCGCGCACGCCAACGGGTGATGGGTTGCGTAAGTTGTACGCCCATATATTATCTGGCGGATGAGCACTTGTAATGTGATCTGAGGGCATGGGCAGTCGCTCAACCCTGCATTTTGATTACGGGCCTTATGCTTTATGAAATCATCGGGCCCTAAATACTTGTCACGGATTTAGGGAGTACTCGTTTTTAAGAACCATGTTTGAACCGAGGCATATCTGAATCCAACTTCTAGGCCACTCATTCCACGCCCTCAATTGGGTTTTTCGGGGTAAGCTACAAACTTTGAAACTTAGTAGTAAACATTTTAGAATAGATCACGATTGAACATATTTAGGTCTCAAAATTAGTACCCACATATCTGCATTTGTTATATACGTGCAAATATTGTCACAAATGAACACATTTCTGTAGTTGCATTTCTAGTGGTGGTTTGATGTGGGACACAAAAAATCCCAGTCGCTTTAACATAATTATTACTGATCACTCCATTATATATGTTCTCTTGGCGCACAGGAATCATGCGTTGCATTGTGTCAGCACTAGCACCAACTGGGAGAATCTTTCTCTATCGGAATCGAAGAAAAATCGATATGTTATGCTAGATAGCAAGTGCGCGTCCGTGGATATCGATGCATGCAAGTCATTATACGTGTCTAATAATCTTGGCAATAATGCATATATACTAGAGTTATATATATGGGTGGTTGCTCACATAGTCACATGGGCACAGCTGTCGCTACAATTGATTTGAAAACGTTGCTTCAGAATTATAATCGTGAAATGTTATGGGAAATGGAAACGCAAGCCTGCGCTGATGAATTATACACAAGGAAGTGGGGTTCATCGATCAACAGAAAAGCATGGACATGGGATATGGCTGATGAATTATATGCAGGAATATGATGAACAAAAGAGGTACAACATTGATATTTTTTTTTCTTTTACAAAGCATAATACGGACGCACACGTTTACAAATATGTACATATACTTGCCCATATAAACACATGCACAAAATTCAATAAAACTAATCTAACGGTTCTTAAAATTGATGAAGTCACCTCATATGTCTAGCAAGTTTTGCATCACACGTATAGGCACGCCATTCAGATCTGTTAGGTCCCTTTCGGCCTCAATGTCAGCATGGCCAAAATAACAAAATTGATGGCAAATACAACCACATCATTAACACACACTAATTTGCAACAAAAAGAAGCAACCATATTTTCCTTGGGTGGGGCGTCACTTGCTTCGTGAGGCTTCCTTGCGACTCGCCGGGATAGCACAATACGTACTACGAGGAAACGCACATGCTGTCACGGTCTGGTGGTGTCACCGGTGGTCCTTGCACAAGAGATGCCCTCGCGTCCAAATCGCGCGCAACAGGCGAGCATCCTTTACCGCCCACTTGTCGCCCCCTAGCTAGACTTGGAGCCTCCAATTCGTCGCTCTTGGATCTCAAAAAATCATTCTTTTACTCTCGCTATCCCATAAAAATGAAATGGAAGATGAGCCTATTTGAAGTAGAGCATTTTCTTTTTGACGTAAGAGAGCAACGGTAAGGGAGCAACGAGTACATTATTGAAGTGAGACTAGTCAACCTGAACATGCTGTATGCATTATTATTTGAGAGTTGAGACCCGATTCTTGCAAACCAGAAGATCGTTCTCATGAGTTCCCAACAAAAAGGAAAATAGAAAAACAATGGCATCCGGCTAATCAGTACGCTTGGACAATTTAACACAGACAAAATGGCATTGGATTTAGATGACAATTTAACACAGACAAAATGGCATTGGATTTAGAAGTATCTGAAAAAATTCCAGTGAGCTTTTCTCCGTCCTATTAGAGACTTTGCAAACCTTCTCTCAGAGGCTGATAACTTATAAGACCTCTTGACTACTTTATTATTTCGATGTTCGTAACCAAGCAGGGGTGTGATGTTTTAAAAAAAAACCCGGAGCAAACCTTTGCCCAATCTGAATAGAGTAATCGATAGATTTGTGAGTGCTTGTTGTTGTTGCTACTCATTCTTACTCAATTTTGCTCAATATATGAAGATTTTGCTACTTTGCTAGCCCTTGTTTTTCCATAGCCGTTGTTCTTATTCAAGCTTGCAACTGTGTATGTCTAGTTTATATGCTTGTTGTGCAGATCTGCACGAAATCCTTCTATTGTAAGTCATATTTGTAAGCCTTTGTGGTAGATCTAGTCAAAATATTGGTATTGTAGATGCCGATGTGGTAGATTTAGATATAATCTTGCATATATGTAGTGTTTTTAGGTTCTTGTAGTTCTAACTGAACCCTATCTAGGTGCACGTCCGCGATGACTTTCAACAGGCCCTCAAGGATACCCATGACTTGCCGCCATTTGTTCCGGAGAGAGACCCAAGAGAACCCACTGCTAGCACTCACATACCCGCATGATGCAGAGATCCACCCGAGGCACGACATGCGTTATGTACTTGTTGATGAGCAAGACATGGTCGCTGCTTCCATGATCGCCAGGGCGAAGGCGATCAAGGAAGGTAAGGCCCACGATACTGGTGGGCTGAAGTTGGCGAAGTAAACTATGAAGTGGTCACCTTACCTCTGCGTCTTCGTCGTGAACAATATGTGCGAGATCACCAAGAGTGGCGTCAGGACAAAGAAGAGGTTCAAGGAGGTGCATCTGACTAATGTTGCCAAGAAGATCTTGGATTACTGCAAATAGGAGGTGTGCTCACAACAGGTGTACAATCACCTGCATAAGTGAATAACCAGATGGATCCATGTCACGAAGCTGAGAGACCTCAGCAGTGCCGGATGGGACGAGGACACTCAAGCATCCTCATGGAGGACGAGAACTACATAGGCCATGTCTCGGTACTAACCTGATTGCATTCATAAACTTGCACAACTAACCATGTCTTCTAACATGCCCTGACTAACCAACTGTATATCCCTTTGTCTTAGGCTCACCCAAAGGACGTCGAGTTCCTCAACAAGCCAATTACCAACTACGGCCGGCCAGATGCAACAGATCTTCACCTTTGGCCTAGTCACAGGCAAATTAATATGCCATGGGATCTAGTGAGCCTCTGGGTACACCTTCCCGGACGAGCATGACACGGAGGAGTATGATACCTTAGTCATCGACAACGACTACCATCTCTCCTCGTCCTGGCACTAGTGCTACGCTGTGACATAGGCATGCCGAATAGGCCTGCCGAATAAAGTACCCGGGTTATCTGACGAAGATGTGAGGCCCACGACCCGAAGCTTTGAAGGCCCAAAAGCCCAGAGAATTTCGATAAGGAATATAGAGTTGTATTAGGAATCATGTAATAATACGGGAAAGGCTCGACAAGCCCTCTCGAAGTTTGTAACTTGTACGACACAAAATCCCTCGGCTCTGCCTCCTATATAAAGGGGAGCCGAGGGAAGAGAAAGGGATTGATTCATTGTCTACAAAACCACCGTAACTTTAGTCCAAACACCTTTGTCGGCTGAAACCTTCGAGATCTACTTGCCCTCTACTTCTTACGAAACCCAAGTCTACAATCTATAGGCATTGACAAGTTAATACCTTGTCACTCTGCGTCCTAAAAGTGCATATTTTGCTCATGCTACTGGGAAGAGGTCGGTCTTCGTTGATGAGGACGTTGGCCACATGACCTTCATGACCGAGGCTGTCAAAGCGGTGACGGTGGCCATCACCAATGCTGCTTCCCCTCCCGACGTGCACTGTATCCTCTACTCTGCCGTCATGGGTGGCTGGAATATGTCCAGCATGAGGCGAAGATGGTGGCTCTCAGCCACCTCTTCGACAACAGGGCTCAGGGCAACGGGGTTGTTCAGATGGCCGAGGACCATAGGGAGCTATGGCTTACGAACTTCCTGTCCAAGAACTACTATGGTTGGTGGTGGTTCTGCATGCATGACGATGATGATGTTCGTTGTATATTTTGAGGTAGCTAGAACTTGATGAACAATTATGCCAAGTCATGTAAACTTGCATAATTAGTAGCTTACTCCCAGTTCTTAGCGCAACAGATCGTCTTCTATGTACCTCCCAAGATCGAAGTTCATGAAGCTCCCTAGATAGCATGTCATAGTGAAGGCAGTAGCATAAAGAACTTCATCATCGTCTTCCAAGTGATGAGGATCATGTATTTGCTACGGCCTTAATCTTGTGTGATCGCATGTAGTACCCTAAACCATGAACTTATGAATGATAAGCTCACCTACTGCACGTGCAACGTGGCTGTATTAGGCCTTACGCGAGCTTTCAAACGACATGTGTTGCATCAACACAGCCCAAAAACCGATTTCTGGCCAACCAATTAATCTGGGCTATAATTCTGCCATCACGCCGCTTGTGACATTGTTAGAAACCAAACGTACTGCACAAATTAGACCAAGCCTAATTTTTCCTCATACGAGCGGGTCAAAAACATAAACAGGAAAATTTTGATACGAGCAACCAATTAAGCCCTTAAAGTATTCATAATTCTGGAAGAAAGCGCCTCCTCGGTTAGTCTTCAGGAGGCGAAGAAAACAATGGCATCCGGCTGATGAGTACACGTCGTGACCAAATCAACATGCAAACAAAATGGCATCTAGATTTGGAAGTATGTGAAATTTTTCTGGTGAAATGTCCTATCATTAGTAAGTTATAGGATCCGGTGACTAACTTTTTACCTGATATTCGGCACCAAGTAGTAAGTCATAGGATCCCGTGACTAACTCTTACCTGATGTTCGGCAGCAAGTAGCGTCTTATGTTTTTTTTACAAGAGGGGAAAATGCTTTACCCAATCTACCAATTAAGAATGAGAGAATTGACTAGTTAATTTATAAAAAATGGGACAAAAATCCATTGTCGTGTCATGCTGTGTTCCTCGCTATGGGTGCATTTTGCCATGCTGGCAAGAGTTTTAGTTGCATTCGTAAGTCCTTTTTTTTTTGAAACAGTTTAGATGCATTCGTAAGTCCTTTGGTCTTTCTCTCTTGGGTTTTTCAAAATCTGCTACTCCATTTGTTCTTTTTTAGTAGTGCGTGTATTGTGTGGGCACCGATTTAAGGATAATTCTGCACAGGAAAACATCTTTACGGCTAATTAACGATCATTCCAAGATAATTCTGCACAGGAAAACATCTTTACGGCTAATTAACGATCATTCCAAGCGATCTCAAAAAAAAAAAACGCTCATTCCAAGCTACTAGCTGCATTGATGCGTTTTGATTTAAAAATGACAGAGTATGAAAACACAAAAATATATTCAGGTTCGCAAAAGGAAAAACACAAAAATGGGACAAAAATCCATTGTCGTGTCATGCTGTGTTCCTCGCTATGGGTGCATTTTGCCATGCTGGCAAGAGTTTTAGTTGCATTCGTAAGTCCTTTTTTTTTTGAAACAGTTTAGATGCATTCGTAAGTCCTTTGGTCTTTCTCTCTTGGGTTTTTCAAAATCTGCTACTCCATTTGTTCTTTTTTAGTAGTGCGTGTATTGTGTGGGCACCGATTTAAGGATAATTCTGCACAGGAAAACATCTTTACGGCTAATTAACGATCATTCCAAGATAATTCTGCACAGGAAAACATCTTTACGGCTAATTAACGATCATTCCAGGCGATCTCAAAAAAAAAACGCTCATTCCAAGCTACTAGCTGCATTGATGCGTTTTGATTTAAAAATGACAGAGTATGAAAACACAAAAATATATTCAGGTTCGCAAAAGGAAAAACACAAAAACAATATCCGACCTACCGGATTCGAACCAGTGACCTAAGGATTTATCTGCAACGACTACAGTCCTCCGCTCTACCAACTGAGCTAAGGTCGGGTTTTGTTTTGTTCCGTAACTTATGTTTATTATTCTATACATTTTGTTTTCACAACTTCTACATATAAGTCAAACCGACGACGCAATAGTATTTTTGACGACACACGCTCTAAGTAGGGTCGTAAAAATGCGGCAATGGTCACGCAAACTCCTCTACCAACTGACGTGCAATTTACAATTTGTATAGTTGATGTGCCAGTTTTTTTTGAAGGGAGTTGATGTGCCAGTTATACATGCTTGTTTAAAAAATAATCTTGGAAGTACTAAATTGCCGGGCGTTTTTAAGCTTCGAGTGTCAAACGTTTATTATGAGCTGTGATTAGAGAAACCCTTTCTTTTCATCTGTTCATGGAGTTGCGGCATGCAGCCATCAGTATCACCAAAAAATGAGTTACTGTATTTACATTCATCTGATTCATTGTTCTTTATATTATAAAGTTAAACAGGACCTGAACATATCACATACTAGGCGTACAAATTTGGAATAGTTCATAACACAGATAATTTGGAGAACAATGAGAAGTAAGCCTCAAGCTCAAAATATTTGACCCCATCCACAAAATAGTTCCAATTTCATTGCTCTGTTCTGTGACTGCCACAGCTGCTGGGGACTTGTTCAGAACTTCAGATCATTCTATGTTACTGCCCTGCTCAATATAACCCAAGGGGCCAATTACTGAGGACCAGCATGGTTCTACAGGGCGTATCATTTTCCAATGCAAAATTTGCTGAATATGTTACTCAGAACTTCTTCAGATATGTCCTCTCCACTGATTGTTGCCAGAGCCAATGCAGCTTCCCTCAAGTCTATAGTCCAAAAATCCAATGGCAACTGCTCACTGATCGACGACTCTAGTCTTGTGAAAGCTTCTTGAGTCCTCATGAGCTGTTCCAGTTGTCTCTGGACAACAAATGGAATTGGAAAACAGTCAACCATCTTTCATGAAACAATTGAAGCAGCAATTCTCACAGAGCAGAACTACTGGGTTTCAACTGATGGCACACAGAAATTTACCTGGTTTACAGTCCACCGGCGTCCCCCGGAAGGTATGGGCTCAAGACCTCTAACCTCTATTACAGCCCTCTCTAACTCAGAGATGCCTTTACCAGTGACTGCACATGTGTGTACATGTTTTCTGAAAATTCCACTGAACTTCTCGAACTGTTCTCCTGCAACAAATGGTGTGCAATCTACCTTGTTGATAACAAGAACCATTGGCACTGCAGAACCTGGGGATTTCTGATCATCAAAAAGGATAAAGAATATAATAGTTATCATCTAATTTCTTCATATATAAAGGGACACAGCTAATACTGTACAACGCATGCAAAAATACAAGCCATCAGGCTGAATTGGTGAGAAAATGTAACTGACATACCTTATGAATCATAACATGTTCGATAAGTTTAGTGTCATCTTCAGTCCACCCATCAACTGCACTTATTGTCATGATAACCATATCAGCTCCCAGTGCGGCAGCCTCTGATCGTTCTACACCTGGTTAAGAGCAGAATGGAAGACAAGCATCAAGCCTAACAACTTCATTACCATTATTTCTACTCCCTCCGTCCCATGAAGATTGTCTAAATCTGGATGTATATAGACACTAAATAGTACTAGATACATCTAAATTTTGATAAACTTCCGACATTCTTCGTGGGACGGAGGGAGTACTATACTACTCTATGCACCGCAAGATTCAACGTAAGTTCGTACTTTGAGATTCACATATCGTTATTATCTTTCTCTAATATATTTTTCTGAGAAGAATAAAAGCTCACCAATTTTTTCCACAATGTCGTCAGTTTCTCTTATACCAGCAGTGTCTAGAAGGGTAACAGGGATTCCATGAATCGAGACACTTGCTTCTACTACATCCCTTGTTGTTCCAGCTATTTCAGTAACAATAGCTCTTTCACTCTGCAAGCTAGACATTTAAGCTCCAATATCAACTATTATGGCTGCCACACGAAATAAATCAAACTATCCAAGTACATATGTGAATATGTGATTCACATTTAATACATGGAATTATAGATTACAATTGGTACTCTTAAATCAAATTATAGTGGGAGCATTCGATGTATATACTTAGGGCACAGCGGGCAGCAGAGAAGAAGGAAGAATGCAACAAGATGACAAGGAGACAGCGGCAACGACGCATGGGGTGCCCAACGAGTAACAATCACCGGGGCTGCTTTAGATGAAGGCTTTATGGGGCATGATGGATGGCATGAGAGCGTGAGCAAGGGAAAGGAGGAAAGGGAGGCAACGGCACTGGTCAAGATAGGATGCAAGCGGAAAAAACAAAAAGAGCAGCAGCCGCACTGTAGTGCAGTCCATTCTTAAGCAGCCAGCATTATTAAGTACAAAAACATTTCTGTTGAGGATAGTGTTCGCTGAACAAAATCCCCATGCAGATCACGTTGCATTGGCCATCTACTGGAGCTTCAGTATTATACAAGTTTCATGGATCTAGGTTTGTGCGGAGAAAGAGGAGCATTTGCTCTGGCAGGTAGGAAGCAAGGTGGAAGGTATTCCTTCAGTTTTCTTGCTTAATTAATCTCGATGACTCACAACCAAATATATCAATTAGTTCTATCCCTTAGGAAAGCAATCCTAACTCATCTATTTTTAGAGAGCTGCCATCATGCTGCCTTGTGAGCACTTAAGGAACTCATGCATATATAGCCTTGCGCCCATGCAAGAGCTAGCTCTATCACGTGCTCCTAGGCACTTTGTGTGAGTGTAAGGTGGGCCACATAGCTAATTTTTAGAGCTAACTACTATACATGTTGGCTACAGAGCTGGCTTTAGATAACATGGCGATGGCTTATAGCCAGCAGTTGGCTCTACTACTAAACTTGTTCTAACAATAAGATAAAGTTCATGTAACTTACGGATAAAACCAAGAAAACAACAAAGTTTAACAAGCACAGAACACCAAAACAGAGGATTAAAAGGGGGATGCTGTGCCAAAATAAAGTAGAAATAACGAGGAAGAGATATCCAAGAGCATACCTTACTCCATGCATTCAGGAGGCTTGACTTTCCAACATTTGGGCGGCCAATTATTGCTATCTGCACCAATTGTAAATGTACTTTTCATTCTTCATTATGTTTTCTTTAACACTTCAATACCATGCAAATACTGATGTACCTGTAGACCAGACTGTAAGAGCTTATCATAATTTGCAGTATCCAGAGCATCCTGAACCTCTTGCCTCATGCTGTTAATTTTGCTCAGCAGCATCATAGGGTCCAATGGAGGCATCTCGTCTTCAAAATCTAAACGAGCCTCAATTTCAGTGAGCAACTCAATGCACCTTGATCTCAATGACTTCACTAGAGTAGAAAAGCCTCCCTACAGTAGAGCATAAGTATAATTCAGATTGGAGAATATATTTATTATTAAAAGATGTTTTATATTGGGATTTTCCAGAGAAGCTGGAGCAGGCAATGTTAAACTTCGGAATGCAAAAGGGTTTCAAGTACTGGTGGAGCCAGGAATTTTTACATAGGATGCACAAGGAAAAAACGTAAGTCTTCAATAGATGCAAATTTCTTCTCTACATTTCAGTAATTGGAACACAAGTCTTTAATTTCGCATTCTACTAATCACTCGCATATCCTAAGTTCCTAACTACTATATTCTTTTCCATGTTTCTGGGGGTGCCGTGTAACAGGGGTGTGGCACCCCCTGGTTTCCACCCTACATAAACAAGCTATTGCAGATACTCCTTAATCGGAAACAATTTAGCTTCTATATTTACAATCTATAACACAAAAAACCTATCTAGCATGGTCACACACATATCCTTTCTCAAGGCCTACCTAACAGGCTAAAACACAAATTAAGTTATCCACAGCATAATCCTGTGACATGCCTGGATGCCAGCCAAGGCAGAGTCTGCCGCAGCTGCGGACTTGGCTAAAATAAGCCTGGAGACGTTCTCTGCTTGAGCCAAGTCCAATCTCCCATTTAGGAATGCACGAAGGGTGAATTCACCTGACAAAACGAAAATGAATGCTGAGCCAGTAGTTTGTTCAAGATAGACACCTGAATCACAAGGTATCTTCACCAGTCTTCGAACGAAAAAATTCTTGCCAGACCGTAGCTGACAAAACTAGGAAGTGAATGAGTATTCAGCTTACCAGGGTCGGCGAGCCTGGCACCAGCTTCCAAGCAGGCCCTCAGCACACGCCGCAAGCAGAGATCATTTCCATGGCACTGGAGCTCCACCACATCCTCCCGGGTGTAGGATCTTGGAGCCAGCATAGGCACCACCAGTACCTTCAAAATCGGAAGACAAAAATGGGAATTCACAATAGTAGAGTATGCACAGAGAACACGAAACGGCAGAGAGCAGCAAAGTCGCATTACCTCATCGATGACGCTGCCATCTCCGTCCAACGCGAACCCGTACTCCACGAAGTGGCTGCGCGGCTTCCAGGACTCCGGCTCTTTCCTGGCCGGCCGGAATACGCGACCGACGACGGCAACGGCGTCAGTGCCGGATAGCCGGACAATTCCGACGGCCGCGGGACCCCCGCCGAGGGAGGTGACGATGGCGGCGATCGTCCCCGGAGATCCGCCGCATCCGTAGTCCGGCGGCGGCTGAACCACGCGATGAGAAGGAAAGGATGGAGGCGAGCGGTCATCACCGGGGAGTATGAGGGAGTGACCGGAGGCGAGAGCTTTGGCGCGCGTGCTTAGGGGTTTTGTGCTAGGGTTTAGTGGGCGGCGGCGGCGGAGGAGGTGTGCGGGAGGGCGCCATAGGAAGAGCAGGCGAGACAGAGCACGAGCCATTGGATTGGGATAAACTGCGAGCTGTTGGAACTTGGAACAAGGGCACAGGGACGGTATTATCTTTCTGGCATTTGGTACTGTCATTGGTCGATCGTTTCCTTTCGACAGAATTGCATTCCATCCGTCCACGAACAAGTTGTCTAGATTCACAACGGAGAAAAATACAACTCACAATCCCCATAATCTATTTGGGGCGTGAGAGCATCTCACCGGCGCCCCCGATAACGCCCTGATAGCATTTTGGGTGGCGGCAACGAAGATGAACCCATTGCGAGGGCGTGGCACACGATGTACCGCGAGCGCATCGGCCAAGAGGTGCTGGTGACACGTAACTCGACGTTCATGACCCCGCCGGCATCGTCAACGTTCATGCCCCCCCCCCCTGCACCGTTGACGTTCATGTCTCCCCCGGCGACCGTGGATCCGGTTGCAGCGATGGAGCTGCCGCCAGGGCTCGCCGACGATGAGGACGTCGTCGAGGTTGAGCCACCCATGACCCCGTTCATCTGATAATTTGGCCTAAAGGCTGAAGTTGTTTTTTGCAGCTGGATTTTGATTAGATTAAAAATTAGCCATCGCTGAAACTCGTCTACTTTTATTTGAGGCTAATGCCCATATTAATACAGTTATTCGAAGTCCCACCTTTGAAATGCGTTATTAGTTCTTAATTTTTTCTCGATTTTAGGTAGGAATTATGACCTCTGTGGTCAGGCTGACCGCGTGCGCACTTATAATATCATGAACCTCTAGGAGATTGGCCTAGTGATTGAATTGGCGCACATACTTCACATGTGTAGTCGGATCGCCAAGTCCAAACTCCACCAAATTGATGTATTTCAATCTAGTCGAAATATCAGACACCTTTGCTCAATCAAGTGGTATCAGATTTCAAAAAAAAAGTGGTATCAGATTTCAGGTTGCTCGGTGAAATTTACATTTTCGTAGTTTAGATTACACTTGCCTTCATCCTACAACCCACGAAAAAGCTAAAAATACAATTAGGGTTTTCGATCACACCATCCTATAAACTATTTCGAGCCTTCGCATGGTCTTTCAGTGTTTTGCATCGTTGATGCATTGTAAAATGCATACATGAATTTTGTCTTTTATCATATTGAATTCCCACATATTTGTAACATATATGATTATAATACCATGTTTTACATTGATTTATAAGGAATCACCAATGATCATCTTTAGTTGGTTTATAATCCTGCAGAACAGGAAAACCCTGTTTCGCATATTTTCACTTTCAGAGAGCTATACGGAGTCAAATTGAGATGGGATTTTTGGAGCATTATTTTTTTATCGGGAGGAACAACATGGGCCCTGGAAGCTCACCTGGAGAGGCCTGAGGGCCAAAAGAGACTAGGTGGTGCGGCCTGCAAGTCTGGTCGCGCCACCCATGCTCTTTCAGCTATCGATCGCTCGTTTGCCCTGATTCTTTCGCGAAGCGATGTATTTTTCCATAAAAAACACTATATATATGGCCCCAAAGAGTTCTCGGGAGGAGAGCACCGCTGAAAGACAGAAACACCAAAACGGAGGCTGCTGCAGAGAACATTGGAGGGGGAAACTCTGTCGGGATCACCGTCAGAGGGATCTCCAACGTCTTCATCATCATCACCGTGACCAAGAGGGAGTATTCCACCTCTGGACTACGGGTTTCTGGCAGTAGCTTGATCTATTTCTCTCATGTTCTTCATAGTACTTAGTGCCATATGAGCTGTCTATCATGATTACGGTCATATTTGTAATACCTATGTGGTGGATCCTTGTTCTATGATATTGTTTTATGAGATATGATCTTATTATATTATGAGATGTATTGATAGATGCATATTATATACTCCATTCTTAATTTTATGTTCTGATCCAACGTCTATGCAAGAGCGTGTGTGGGGTGATATGTGTGTTAGATGGAGTAACATGGTTTTAGTGATTAGATAGTGACAGTATGTTCATGATTTATCATGGCTTTGCCTTTATTTTGCTACCTCAATAGGGATAAAGTGAATCCATGTGCTATGTTCATCATGTGTCAACAATGATGATCTTTTTCCATTTGTTTGAAAGAAAGCATAAGTTTTTGATGATTATTAGATCCATTCTTTTGAGTGTCAAATTGATTTTTTACTTGGATCTTTTGATATGCTATAATGAGTAGAACATTGTTTTCTCTTTGGTTCATGAAGATATAATTTTATTCTTGAGTAAAATAATAGCAAGCATGATTTTCTTTTTACCTCTAATGTCACCCATAGAAAAGAATGGGCAGAAAAGTTTGTGTCGAAGTTTTTTCACAGGGAGGAATATAACACTAAAATGATTCAAGTATGATGAAGATCGTAAGCTTGGGGATGCCCAGGCAACCCCACTCGACTCATTTTAAAATTACTGGTTTGAGCACCGCTAAACTCTGTTTTTAAGCAACATAGAATTTTCGCAAAAAGTTGAAGCGTCCTTGTTTTATTTATGTCTAGTTATGTTTTGTTTTATGAGAGGACTGTCATATTGAGTGTTTATAATGCATATGCATGAGCTACTGGACAAAACTCTTTATCTCTGAATGTTCAAAGTAAAATAAGTTGCATGCTTATAAAAGAAAAGGAGGAATGTCTAAAAGCTGAAATTTGTTTTGTCTATTGTATCTCTACTTTCACATGCTCTATTGAGAGATGATTTGTTAAGTGTCTTTTTCAGTTCTACTTCTTGCTAGTATACATAGATGTTTAACTTTAAGTATCATTGTTTGATCATGAATGAATAGTCTATGGATACTATTGTATGCTTTTAGACCTCTTGCTAGCCAAAAGATTTGAATTCTTACGCAAGCGTAGATTTGTTTCCAAGATCAACTTAAATCCAATGTCTACCATATCTACCTACATAGCACTTGCTATTCCAAGTATAATGTGTGTGTTTTGCCTCCAACCCTTTTCAAAATTTCTTTTTTGTGTAATTTAAATCTCATAAGAAAGTAAGGTTTGGTAGAAAATATCAATATGCATGTTGTTGGTTTGACTGATTATGAGTAATGATCTAGACCGTAACCATATTTACTGGGGAAGTCTTTCAACATTGCACTTTTGGGGTATTACACCCTGCGTTGATCATTATTTATTTTGTTTTGTTAATGGCTATCTCTTGTGGAATGAATGGCGATTATTTTAAGCAAGTAGGCATGCATTGTTAGAGAAGAGCAATGTGCCGCTAACCGAAGCCATGCCTAACCTGGTGAAAGGTTCAGCAACGAGCATCCTCAGTAATAAGAGTGAAAAAAGAGTTGTGTGAAAAAAATTTGTGAAAAAAAGTTGTGTAAAAAAAGAGTATGAGAAAAGAAACAACAAAGAGTATGAGAAAAAAGTGTGAGAGAGTTAGAGAGGTTGCTCAACGTCTGTTGTTCATGTTGTCCCGATATGGATGGCCTATAGTTGAGATGCACATCTCTTTTAGTCGTTTGTACAAGCGATATGAAGGTACCCATTGCGACAATTGGTTAAAACATGTATGTTGAAAGGTCTTGGTAACCTGAAGTTGTGAAACAAGAGGTGTAGTCCTTAGCATTCAAGAAAATGAGGCAACACTCACTACAAGAAAAGTTTTCATAGCCGACGAAGTTGAAGTTGCGACGTGGTTGCTGCTGCACTATGGCCGACGATTTTTGGTCTCTCCGTGGTGCATGTCAAAACCTTTTTTTCTCGTTTTTGAGGCCACCTAGCCCGACGAAAACGGCCAAAACGTCGCGTATGGTGGCCCGGGAAGTGGTGCATCACGAATGATGGGATTCGTAGCATAGAAAACAAAAAATTTCCTACCGCAAGAACGAATAACAAGCCAAGATGCAATCCAGAAGATGGTAGCAACGAGAAGATCATGAGACTAACCCTCGAAGAATTCCAAAGCCTAACGAGATTAGATCTCGTGGTGGATGTAGTCGATCACTTTCCGCTTGCAAAAGCGCGTAGAAGATCTTGACGGTACCACAATCGGGCAGCACCTCCGTACTCGGTCACACGTTCGGTGTTGATGACGACGTCCTCCTCCCCGTTCCAGCGGGCAGCGGATGTAGTAGATCCTCCTCGGAATCCCGCCAGCACGACGGCGTGGTGACGGTGGTGGTGGAGATCTCCCAGGGCTTCGCCTAAGCGCGGGAGGTGTATGAGGAGGAGGTGTGCTAGGGTTTGGGAGAGGGGGCAAGGGCTGCGACTTGTGGCGCCTTTGGGGTGCCCCTTGGCCTCCTTTTATAGGTGGAAAAGGTCCTTGGGTCGTCCAAGACCTGCCCCCAAAGTTTGGGAGAGTTCCGGTAGGTTTCCGGTTCCAAAAACCTAGTCCTACTCGGACTCTTTTGCCAATTCTGAAATTGCATTAAGAAAAGACTCCTTTTCCCTTAAGGCAATGTGGTTGCACCTATTATGGAACCCTCCGGACTTCCTTAGACATCCCGGGTCATCCCGGACACTTCTGAAACCTTCCATAATATTCCGGACTATTCCGGTCCTTCCAAAACCTTCTAGAAGCTCCGGTCAGAACACTTTTTCCGAATCCCGGAAAATGACTTGCCATATATGAATCTTATTCTCCGGACCATTCTGAACCTCCTCGTGATGTCTCGGATCCCATCCGAGACTCCGAACAAAACTTCGAACTCCATTCCATATTCCATATCTACTTAAAACGACATCATACCTTAAGTGTGTCACCCAACGGTTCGTGAACTATGCAGACATGGTTGAGACTTCTCTTCGACCAATAACCAATAGCGGGATCTGGAGATCCATAATGGCTCCCACATATTCAACGATAACTTAGTGATCAATTGAACCATTTATATACGATACCGATTCCCTTTGTCACGCGATATTTTACTTGTCCGAGGTTTGATCATCGGTATCTCTATACCTTGTTCAACCTCGTCTCCGACAAGTACTCTTTACTCGTACCGTGATATGTCATCTCTTATGAACCATTCATATGCTTGCAAGCTAATCAGACGACATTCCACCGAGAGGGCCCAGAGTATATCTATCCGTCCTCGGTATGGACAATATCCCACTCTTGATCCATATGCCTCAACTCATACTTTCCGAATACTTAATCCCACCTTTAACCACCCATTTACGCAGTGGGGTTTGATGTAATCAAAGTACCCTTCCGGTATAAGTGATTTACATGATCTCATGGTCGAAGGACTAGGTAACTATGTATCGAAAGCTTATAGCAAACTGAACTTAATGACGTGATCTTTATGCTACGCTTATTTGGGTGTATGTCCATTATATCATTCACCTAATGACATAACCTTGTTATTAATAACATCCAATATTCATGATCACGAAACCTTGATCATCTATTAATCAACAAGCTAGTTATACAAGAGGCTTACTAGGGACTCCTTGTTGTTTACATAACACACATGTATCAATGTTTCGTTAATACAATTATAGCATGGTATGTAAACATTTATCATAAACACAAAGATATATCATAATAACCATTTTATTATTGTCTCTTGGGCATATATCCAACAGTCTCCCACTTGCACTAGAGTCAATAATCTAGTTTACATTTGTAAAGATATAACACCTTGGCCTTATGGTACTTTATCATGTTTTGCTCACGGGAGAGGTTTTAGTCAACGGATCTGACATGCTCAGCAACGTATGTATTTTGCAATTCATTTGCGTCTCAACGCATCACTCATTTTCCAAATGAGTCGGCATTTAAATATGTTTGGTCTTCTGGTGGAACCTTAATTCCGCGGTCTGAAATATGTCACTAATATTGTCACACAATATAGCTTCAAAGTTCTGACACTGTCGGAACTACACCAAGTTCTCAAAGAACTTTTCGACTTAACATCCTTAGTCATTGTCAAAACAATGACATACTCTGCCGTTTGTAGAATCCGTCACAATATTTAGAACTCTTCTAAATCTAGCATTGTGCTACCTTTTAAACAACACTTAGACTAATTGAGATTTGAAATTCATTTTTATATGTGACCAAACTAATATCGATGCAACACGTTACAGCGATTTGTTTGTCATTACCCCATATAAAACTATATATATCCTTGGTTCTTCTAGAGTACCCAAAGATATTCTTACTGTCGTCCAATGATCATCATATGAATCATTCTGGTACATGCTCACAACACTTTAGAGCACATGATATCAGATTGTGTACATATTAATCGTGATCTAAAATCACTCATGTGTTTTTTATTCATTGAATGTCATATACACTCAAGTCTTGTTAAACCTTCACATGAAAAGAACACCTTCTTAATATTTTTATATTGAACTACTTCAATATCCATTCTATGTACTTTGACTTAAACTTATTATGTGTTTCAATCTATCTTCATAGATCTTGACACTAAATATGTTTCAATTCATATCCTTTCATTGATGTTAATTCTCAATGAAACCTTTTATTCACATCAAGTATATAATTACATCATTTATAATCAACGATATGTCATCTACATAAAGTATTATAAATATGTCTCAGCGCTCCCACTTAATTTCTTGCAAATGCAAGCATCTTCATCGTTTCTGATGAAATCAAAAACTCTTTGACTATTTCATCCGGTGAAGATTCCAACTCCACAATACTCACTTCATCCAATTGAAGTTTGTATACGTATCTAGTATTCTAAGGACTAGCAAAACTCTTGGTTGTATCTTGTATACACCTTTAATACACACTTCTGTTAAGTAATATATTTTGCCATTCTACTAGCATATCTCTTAAAAGAAATATGTAGCGATTACTAGAATAATCCACATAGACTATAAGCATTGCTACGGAAGATCCAATCTCATCGTAGTCAACTCTTTGAACTTTGTCGTAAACAACTTTTCAACAAGTCGAGCTTCTTCAAGGATATTGCATCCAAGTCCATCAATTTTATAGATCTTTTTACTTTCGGAAAAGTATTCACCTATCTTGGATTTCATGGCGCATAGCCATTTTAACGGAGTCAGGGCCCATCATAACTTCTTTGTATGTAGTTGGTTTATCATTGTTCAAAAAACAATCATTTGTCCACAAATCATTTATTTGATCACAAAGTAAACCATATCTACAAGGTTCAATAGGTACTTTGATCTCCATGACTATAACACTTTGTAGAGATGGGAGCCATGATCGTCGTGGCCGCTTCCGGAACCATTTCCGATGCTGCGCTACTCTGATCATTATGCTCAGGTTCATAAACCTTATCAAGTTCTATTGTCCTCCCACTCAAATACTTCGCTAGAAACAATTTCTTGGAAATAAGTAAGAAACATCGACAAACACTTTTGTCTTTGACTCCATAGTGGAAAGAACTCCCAATCAATTCTCTGGGATAACCAACAAAGACATTCATCCGATTTTGGTTGTAAACTCATTTACTTATACCAAAATTTAAGAAATGACTATTAGGGTTTATACCCATGCCATAACTTGTATGGTGTCATTTTCATGGATCATGATGACGCTCTATTCAGTGTAAAAGCGGTAGTCTCTAAAACATAATCCACAAAAATATAATAGCGTCATTTTATTTTATCTCATCATTAATCCAACAAAGTTTGGATACGTCTCTCGGATACTCCATCATCATTATGATACTCCAAGAAACGTGATTTGTAGAACAATTTCATAACTCTCTTAGATGTTCGCTTAAACTCGTAATTCAAATATTTACACCATGATCCAATCATAGATATTTGACTTTTCTATTACGATGATTTCCACTTCATGCTGAAATTTATTTGAATCCATTCAAATGTTTCAAACTTCTTCCTTATCGAATATATCCACATATATATACTCAATTCGTTGTTGGAAGTTTTCATGAAGTAGAAGAATCTCCCGCACACAACTATGCCCAGTGAACCACATACATCATCATGTATTTTTCCACTAAGTTATTTGCCCGTTCAACTCTTGGCCTACGAACGGTATTTCAGTCATTCTCTTTAGAAAAGATTTGCAAATGTCAAACGATTTAAAAATCAAATGACTCCAAAAATCCATCTGCATGAAGTTTCTTCATGCGTTCCTTTCTAACATGACCTAAATGGCGGTTCCACAAATAAGTGGAATTCAAATCATTTGCCTTATGGCATTTTAGCGTCAGTATTATGTATATGTGTTTCACCATTAAGATTTATAATAACTTATACATCGTACATGGAGTAATGTCATAATTTGAACAACTCATTGTTTTCATTTGACCAGAGCAAAATAACAATTATTAAGTTCTTTATTATAAATTCTAAGGGCTAGGTAGAATGCCAACGACAAACATAATAACACTTTATTATGTTCCAGACGTGCATTATTACCATATTCCTTATCAGTCACTTAGGCCATCATATTCTTGTATTGCGTTGTATTGTATGGCATCTCATACCAACCAATCTGGTACAAATACCCAAGAATTTCATTATGTGACCAAACAAGGAATACATCCATAACATGTGTATCATCTATATACACCTGAGCTAGACTTTCTAGTCTTTTCTTTCTTTCTGCCAAAATATCTTTTGTAGTTTCTCTTTTAGCTTTCCCCATTCTCAGAAAACACTTCACCTTCAATAACTTCTAGGTCCATTGGTCAAATACCAATAACTTTGAGGTTCTTACTTTGAAGTTGATCATCACATGACAAGTGTTCCAGATTTCACTATTAGTAACTTTTAATGTGATGACCAATTTCACTCATAATTTTATCCATTAAATCATGATGATTTTCCGAGACCATGTCTGTACATGCTAGGCTCGTAAAGTTTAACCTTAGTATTTGCATGTGCAAATCTGGCTTGCACCCATTGTATGCACTCGTAGAATTTATAACACCCGATCATCACGTGATGCTTCGAAACGACGAGTCTTAGCAACGGTGCATACTAAGGACGATTACTTCATGGATATGCGAATATCGTTAGTGCCCAACTAGTTGGAGGATCGGGACGTCTAGCGTCTTCAACCTTCGTACATTCCCATAAAACTTATGAGTTTATGTAGTCTCACTAGATTATATTCTATCATCTTGTAATAAGGTCTTAGATATTACATATATCTCATACCTCCCTTATTTCTAAAAACAAAATTTCCAGCTCCTTACTTTTCAAACGGATTTGAACTTCAAGTTTCACGGAGACAAGATGATTTTAGGTACTAATTGAAACCATTGTTTTTTGAATCAACAATGTGAGGTTTACTAAAAGTTTGCAATAGGACTTAATCATTTCTTGATTCTTTAACAATACGGTACCAGTCCGTAAAGTTACTTGTCAGACTTAACAATATTTCTATCTCAATTACAAGACTAGTGCATGGTAGAAAACGGATGCCAATTCTACAAATTTAATTCAAAGTACTATTCAGACTATGTTCATGATAATTAGTTCAAGTTTTAATCTAATTACTAATGAACTCCCACTTAATACAACATCCCTCATAGTTGTTAAGTGGCACACGATCCACATCCACTACACCAAAACCGATCATCACGTGAGATGATGTAGCTTCAATGGTGAACGTCAACATGTTGATCATATCATCCATATGACTTGTGTTCAACCTTTCGGTTTCCCTTGTCCCGAGGCCATGTCTATAAATGCTAGGCTCGTCAAGCAAACCCAAGTATTCCGCGTGTGCAAACATGGCTTACACTCGTTGTATGTGAACGTAGAGTCTATCACATCCGATCATCACGAGATGCTTCGAAACGACAAACTGTAGCAACGGTGCATACGAGGGGAGAACACTTTATTATCTTGATATTAATGTGAGGGATCATCTTATAATGCTACCGTCGCGATCTAAGCAAAATAAGATGCATAAAGGATTAACATCACATGCAATTCATAATGTGATATGATATGGCCCTTTAGTCTTTGCGCCTTTGATCTTCATCTCCAAAGCACGGACATGATTTCCATCATCAACGGGAATGATCTCCATCATCGTCGGCGTAGCGTCAAGGTCCATGGCGCCGTCTTCATGGTTGTTCACCGTGTGTAGCAACTATTACAACTACTTTGAAATAATACTACAACATGAAATATAAAGACAACCATAAGGCTCCTGCCGGTTGCCACAATACAATAATGATCATCTCATACATATTCATCATCACATCATGGCCACATCACATCACCAAACCCTGCAAAAACAAGTTAGACGCCTCTAATATGGTTTGCATATTTTACGTGGTTTAGGGTTTTCGAGTAAGATCCAATCTACCTACGAACATGAACCACAACGGTGATACTAGTGTTGTCAATAGAAAGAGTAAATTGAATCTTCACTATGGTGGGAGAGACAGACACCCGCAAAGCCACTTATGCAATACAAGTTGCATGTCGAGCGTGGAGCAAGTCTCAAGAACGCGGTCATGTAAAGTTAGCCCGGGCCGCTTCATCCCACCATGCCGCAAGATGCAAAGTACACGAATTAAAGACAACAAAAGCATCAACGCCCACAAAACCATTGTGTTCTACTCGTGCAACCAATCTATGCATATACACGGCTCTGATACCACTGATGGGATTCGTAGCATAGAAAACAAAAAATTTCCTACCGCAAGAACGAATAACAAGCCAAGATGCAATCTAGAAGATGGTAGCAACGAGAAGATCATGAGACTAACCCTTGAAGATTTCCAAAGCCTAACGAGATTAGATCTCGTGGTGGATGTAGTCGATCACTTGCCGCTTGCAAAAGCGCGTAGAAGATCTTGACGGTGCCACAATCGGGCAGCACCTCCATACTCGGTCACACGTTCAGTGTTGATGACGACGTCCTCCTCCCCGTTCCAGCGGGCAGCGGATATAGTAGATCCTCCTCGGAATCCCGCCAGCACGACGGCGTGGTGACGGTGGTGGTGGAGATCTCCGGCAGGGCTTCGCCTAAGCGCTACGGGAGGTGTATGAGGAGGGAGGTGTGCTAGGGTTTGGGAGAGGGGGCAAGGGCTGCGACTTGTGGTGCCTTTGGGGTGCCCCTTGGCCTCCTTTTATAGGTGGAAAAGGTCCTTGGGTCGTCCAAGACCTGACCCCAAAGTTTGGGAGAGTTCCGGTAGGTTTCCGGTTCCAAAACCTAGTCCTACTCGGACTCTTTTGCCAATTCCGAAATTGCATTAAGGAAAGACTCCTTTTCCCTTAAGGCAACGTGGTTGCACCTATTATGGAACCCTCCGAACTTCCTTAGACATCCCGGGTCGTGCCGGACACTTCCGGAACCTTCCATAATATTCCGGTCCTTCCAAAACCTTCTAGAAGCTCCGGTCAAAACACCGGACTTTTTCCGAATCTCGGAAAATGACTTCCCATATATGAATCTTATTCTCCGGACCATTCCGAACCTCCTCGTGATGTCTCGGATCCCATCCGAGACTCCGAACAAATTTCGAACTCCATTTCATATTCCATATCTACTTAAAACGACATCAAACCTTAAGTGTGTCACCCTACGGTTCGTGAACTATGCAGACATGGTTGAGACTTCTCTTCGACCAATAACCAATAGCGGGATCTGGAGATCCATAATGGCTCCCACATATTCAATGATAACTTAGTGATCAATTGAACCATTTACATACGATATCGATTCCCTTTGTCACGCGATATTTTACTTGTCCGAGGTTTGATCATCGGTATCTCTATACCTTGTTCAACCTCGTCTCTGACAAGTACTCTTTACTCGTACCGTGGTATGTCATCTCTTATGAACCATTCATATGCTTGCAAGCTAATCAGACGACATTCCACCGAGAGGGCCCAGAGTATATCTATCCGTCATTGGGATGGACAATATCCCACTCTTGATCCATATGCCTCAACTCATACTTTCCGAATACTTAATCCCACCTTTATAACCACCCATTTACGCAGTGGCGTTTGATGTAATCAAAGTACCCTTCCGTATAAGTGATTTACATGATCTCATGGTCGAAGGACTAGGTAACTATGTATCGAAAGCTTATAGCAAACTGAACTTAATGATGTGATCTTTATGCTACGCTTATTTGGGTGTATGTCCATTATATCATTCACCTAATGACATAACCTTGTTATTAATAACATCCAATGTTCATGATCACGAAACCTTGATCATCTATTAATCAACAAGCTAGTTATACAAGAGGCTTACTAGGGACTCCTTGTTGTTTACATAACACACATGTATCAATGTTTCGGTTAATACAATTATAGCATTGTATGTAAACATTTATCATAAACACAAATATATATCATAATAAGCATTTTATTATTGCCTCTTGGACATATCTCCAACAACAAATTCTCGGGTTCGCCGGCCGAGTCAACGCAAATCAGCACCACCCAGGGATGTCGGGCCCAGATGGCAGCCTCTCTAGCATTGTTTTTTTTCTTGATCGCGCCATCTCGTTCAACGCTCTCCGATCGAGCCGTTTACGATGCAGGATCATGGGTCCCGCATATCATCCTCTATGAACGAAAATTCTTTCTTTTCTTGGATTTTTTGACCCCTTATTTTCTGGCTACTTCCTTTTTCTTTTGATCTGTACCGCCTTGGAAACGTTGAGACCGCTACTGCAAAATGGGACCCGCATGTCATCCTCTATGTGCAATCAAGTTTCTTTTCTTGGAGTTATTTTTGGCACCTCATATTTGGTCACTTGCCTTTTTCTTTCGATCCCATGCCGCCTCTCAAATGGTGATACCGTTGCTGCTAAATGGGACCCGCATGTCATCCTCTATGTACTATAAAACTTTCTTTTCTTGGACTTTTTTTGGCACCTGATATTTGGCCACTTGCCTTTTTCTTTTGATCCCGTGCCGCCTCTCAAACGGTGATACCGCTGCTGCTAAATGGGACCCGCATGTCATCCTCTATGTGCAATCAAGTTTCTTTTCTTGGAGTTTTTTGTCACCTCATATTTGGTCACTTGCCTTTTTCTTTCGATCCTGTGCCGCCTCTCAAACGGTGATACCGCTGCTGCTAAATGGGACCCGCATGTCATCCTCTATGTGCAATCAAGTTTCTTTTCTTGGAGTTGTTTTTGGCACCTCATATTTGGTCACTTGCCTTTTTTATTTTGATCCCGTGCAGCCTCTCAAACGGTGATACCGCTGCTGCTAATGGGACCCGCATGTCATCCTCTATGTACTATAAACTTTCTTTTCTTGGATTTTTTTGGCACCTGATATTTGATCACTTGCCTTTTTCTTTCAATCCCATGCCGCCTCTCAAACGGTGATACCGCTGCTGCTAATGGGACCCGCATGCCATCCTCTATGTACAATAAAACTTTCTTTTCTTGGATTTTGTTGGCACCTGATATTTGGTCACTTGCCTTTTTCTTTCGATCCCGTGCCGCCTCTCAAACGGTGATATCGTTGTTGCTAAATGGGACCCGCATGTCATCCTCTATGTACAGTCAAGTTTCTTTTCTTAGATTATTTTTGGCTCCTGATGTTTAGTCACTTGCCTTTTTCTTTCGATCTCATGCCACGTTTGAAACGTTGAGGAACCTGCTGGCTCATGGGACCCGCATGTCATCCTCTATGTACTATAAAAGTTTATTTTCTTGGAATTTTTTCACCCTCTGATTTTTGGCTATTTCCTTTTTCTTTTGATCTCCTGCCGCCTTGGAAACGTTGAGTAAGCTGCTGACTCATGGGACCCGCATGTCATCCTCTATGTCCATCAACTTTCTTTTCTTGGACTTTTTTTGACCCCCTAATTTCTGGCTACTTTCTTTTTTCTTTTGATCTCAAGGCGCATTTGAAACGTTGGGACTACTGCTGCAAAATGGGACCCGCATGTCATCCTCTATGTACAATAAAAGTGTCTTTTCTTGGATTATTTTTCACCCTCTGATTTTTGGTCACTTGCCTTTTTCTTTCGATCTCCGCCTTTGAAAATGTTGAGGAACCTGCTGGCTTATGGGACCCACATGTCATCCTCTATGTACTATAAAAGTTTCTTTTCTTAGATTTTTTTCACCCTCTGATTTTTGGCTATTTCCTTTTTCTTTTGATCCCCTGCCGCCTTGGAAACGTTGAGTAAGCTGCTGACTCATGGGACCCACATGTCATCCTCTATGTACAATCAACTTTTTTTTCTTGGACTTTTTTTTGACCCCCTAATTTCTGGCTACTTTCTTTTTCTTTTGATCTCAAGCCGCATTTGAAACGTTGGGACCACTGCTGCAAAATGGGACCCGCATGTCATCCTCTATGTACTATAAAAATTTATTTTTGGCGATTTCCTTTTTCTTTTGATCCCTGCCGCCTTGGAAACGTTGAGTAAGCTGCTAATTCATGGGACCCGCATGTCTTCCTCTATGTACAATCAACTTTCTTTTTTTGGAGTTTTTTTTGACCCCCTAATTTCTGGCTACTTTTTTTTCTTTTGATCTTAGACCGCATTTGAAACGTTGAGACCGCTGCTGCAAAATGGGACCCGCATGTCATCCTCTATGTACAATAAAGTTTCTTTTCTTGGATTATTTTTGGCTCCTGATATTTGGTCACTTGCCTTTTTCTTTCGATCTCATGCCGCCTTTGAAATGTTGAGTAAGCTGCTGGCTCATGGGTCCCGCATGTCATCCTCTACGAACAATAAAAGTTTCCTTTGTTGGACTTATTTTTTACCCCTAATTTCTGGCTATTTGCCTTTTTCTTTGATCTTCTGCCCCCTTTGACACGATGAGGACGCTGTTGGCAGGTCGGTCCCACATGTCATCCTCTATGGACAATAAAAGTTTCCATTGATGGATTTATTTGTGACCCCTAATTAATTTCTGGCTATTTCCTTTTTTTTCTTTTAATCCCCTGCCGCATTGGAATCGTTGAGGATGCTGCTGCCTCATGGGTCCCGCATGTCATCCTCTCAGAACGGTAAATATTTCTTTTCTTGGATTTTGTTTATCAACAGATTTTTGGCTTATTTTTTCTTTCGAGCTCCTCCCGCCTTTAAAACGTTGACGACGCTGCTGGCTCACGGGTCCCACATGTCAGCCTCTATAAACAATAAACGTTGAGGATGCTGCTGCCTCATGGGTCACGCATGTCATCCTCTCAGAACGATAAATGTTTTCTTTTCTTGGATTTTTTTACCAACTGATTTTTGGTTTTATTTATTTATTTTCGATCCCCTGCCACCTTTAAAACGTTGACGACATTGCTGGCTCATGGGTCCCTGATGTCAGCCTCCCCGTACAAGAAACATGTGATATCTTGATTATTTTTCAGACAATAAACAGTGTATTTCACTCCGAGCTATTGCAAATGGATAAATTAAATCTTTATTTTTACATAAACAAACTTATATGTTGAATCTCCTTGTTTTTTGTTTTTGCGAAGCATAGGACTTTCCTGTTTTTTTGAGAAAAATCCAAACTTTCTTGTTTTGGAGTGGGCTGAAATAGTACGAGTCAAAAGGCCCAGCAGGATAGTTCGAAGGCCCAGATGTCCAGATGCAGCCCAATTGAAATCTTTCTTTTCTTGGATTTTTTTCACCCCTGATTTCTGGCTACTTCATTTTTCTTTTGGTCCTGTGCCGCCTTGGAAACGTTGAGACCGCTGCTGCAAAATGTGACCCGCATGTCATCCTCTATGTACAATAAAGTTTCTTTTCTTGGATTATTTTTGGCTCCTGATATTTGGTTGATACGTCTCAAACGTATCTATAATTTCTTATGTTCCATGCTACTTTTATGACAATACTCACATGTTTTATACATACTTTACATCATTATTATGCATTTTCCGGCACTAACCTATTAACAAGATGCCGAAGTGCCTTCCTGTTTCTGCTGTTTTTGGTTCCAGAAAAGGTTCGGGCAATATTCTCGGAATTCGACGAAACAAAGACCAAACATCTTAATTCACCGAGACGGACCAGAACACCGAAGGGGAGACGGAGAGGAGGCCCAGACCCCACACCACAGGGCCGCGGGCAGGCCCCGGCCGCGCCGACCTATGGGGAGGGCGCCCTGGTGCCCCTCCGACGCCGCCTCTTCGCCTATAAATTCCCTCGCGACCTAAAAACCCGACACGGATTGACGAAACTCCAAAAAGACTCCAGGGACGTTGCCGCCATCACGAAACTCCAATTCGGGGACAGAAGTCTCTGTTCCGGCACCCTGCCGGGACGGGGAATTGCCCGGAGTCATCTCCATCGACACCACCGCCATCTTCATCGCCATCGCTGTCTCCCATGATGAGGAGGGAGTAGTTCTCCCTCGAAGCTAAGGGCTCTACCGGTAGCTATGTGGTTAATCTCTCTCTCATGTACCTCAATACAATGATCTCATGAATTACCTTGCATGATTGAGATCCATATGATGAGCTTTGTAATCTAGATGTAGTTATGTTATTCAAGTGGATTTTACTTATGTGATCTCCGGAGACTCCTTGTCCCACGTGTGTAAAGGTGACAGTGTGTGCACCGTGTGGGTCTCTTAGGCTATATTTCACAGAATACTTGTTCACTGGGTTATGATTTGAGTTAGATGTCTCTATGAAATTGTGGTGTGTTAGTACCTCCTATGAATGCTCAAAGTGACAGCGTGGGGTGTTTATTAGTACTTGGGAATACATCTTTAAGGTTTGCTTTGCATCCCTACATGGTGAATTAGTGTTCGTTATCCAGCCAGAGAGTAATTCAGAATAGCATAGTGAAGTGCTTATATTTATATTCAATTATGATTGCATTGTTGAGAGTGTCCACTAGTGAAAGTATGATCCCTAGGCCTTGTTTCTAAGCATTGAAACACCGTTTCCAACAAGTTCTGTTACATGTTCGCTTGCTGCAATATTTATTTCAGATCGCAATTACTGTTTACTACCATCTATACCACCTGTGTTTTACTATCTCTTTGCCGAACTAGTGCACCTATACATCGACAAGTGTATTAGGTGTGTTGGGGACACAAGAGACTTCTTGTATCTTAATTTCAGGGTTGCTTGAGAGGACTATCTTTGACCTCTACCTCCCTGAGTTCGATAAACCTTGGGTGATTCACTTAAGGGAAACTTGCTGTTCTACAAACCTCTGCTCTTGGAGGCCCAACACTCTACAAGAATAGAAGCATAGACATCAAGCTATTTTTGCGCCGTTGCCGGGGAGGTAAGGTAAAAGGTATTCACATCCTCCGACTATTAAGCTATTTCCTAGCACTGTTGCCTGTGTGTGAGTGCTCGAAGCTATCTCCTTTAGATTCTGCAATTTTATCTTTTTGTCTCTTGTTTTTATTTTCACTAGTTAGGCATAACGGAAAACAACAAAAAATTTAGTGAGCTTTTTAATCTTTTTCCTGATTTAGAATTGTTTGTTGCGAAAATTAAAAAACCTATGGAATCTTATTTGCATGATAGTAGCAATGTTATTAGTATGAACGCAATTACTGCTAATTCTATGGAAAAGTCTAAGCTTGGGGAAGCTAGTTTTTATGATCTTTGTAGCTTCCCAGTTTTAGGGGAGAAAATTTGCTCTGATAATACTTTATCTCCCATATACGATAACTCTAATGATGCTTGTGATATTTTAAATCCACCTACTGAAAATATTCCTTTCAAGATACCTATGAAAATTATTGAACGTGTTATAGATAACCGCTATAAAGGGGATGGAACTGTCCGTCCTGAAGATCATTTACTGTTTTTGTATGAATTATGCGGGTTATTCAAGTGTGCAGGTATCTCTATGGATGAAGTGAGGAAGAAACTATTCTCTATTTCGCTGTCTGGTAAAGCGGCGCATTGGTATAAATTGCTGAAGAATAGTCATTCTCTTGGTTGGGAGGAAATTGTATCTCTCTTTTATTCTAAATTTTATCCTCCTCATGAAGTGCATATTGATAGGAATTACATTTATAACTTTTATCCTCATGATGGAGAGAGTATTTCCCAAGCATGGGGGAGATTGAAGTCACTAATGCTCAAATGTCCCATTCATGAGCTCCCTCGTAATGTTATTATTAATAATTTTTATGCAAGGCTTTCAGGACATCACAAGGACTATCTAGATGCCTGTTTGGAGGGATCTTTCACAAGCAAGGAGGTTGAAGCTATATGGGATCTTCTTGATCGGATTGAGGAGAACGCTGAAGATTGGGATAATGACAAAGGTAGAGAGTCGGGTATAAATTATGATTATGAATGCATTGAAACTTTTATGGATACTGATAAATTTCGAAATATGAGTGCTACTTATGGTCTTGACTCTCAAGTTGTTGCAAATCTTTATAAAGCTTTTGCTTCTCATTTTGAATTGCCTAGGAAGAATTTTGATAAGTATCATGAACCTTTTAAAGACACTTGCATGAAGGATGAAACTGTTATTAATGATTGCAATGAACATGTTCAAACTTCTGAAATGCTATTTCCTATAAGCATGTTAATTTTTGTGGAATACATAGACCTTGTGGAATTAATCAAATCGAAGATGAATATTGTATCCATCACAGAAATGGAAAAAACTAGAAAGTGGTCTAGGGCTCTAGATGATCTTGGTAAAAAAAATTGTGCCTTCTATCCTTTTATTTGTGAACTTTGCCATAGAGTGGGTCATTTTAATTTTCAATGCTCCTCCAATGATAATTTGAACCCCATGAGTGCTGCAAATTTGTATTGTGATGATGAAATTACTCCTAATCAGCATGATGAACTTACCTTATTTTTGAAGTGTGAAGAGTTATCAAGAAAATTTTCTTTGTTAGATATTAACGATCTTGATATTGATGATGTCCTGCATGGGTGTCTTTCTTATTGCATTAATAATTGCCATACAAATACTTACATACAGAATATTTTAGAAGATGACACTTTGCAAAAATATGATAGGACCGCTGTGTGTTTTAAACTTATTAATGAAAAGGAGGAATCCTTCCAAGTTTCTTCTATTGTTTCTGGAAATAAATCAGGTTCTGTGGAGAAGCCTCCCTTCAAGCCTCTCCCTCCTAAAGAAAGGAACAAGGAGAATGAGAAGAAGAAGAAGGGAACGAAGAAGAAGAAGAAGGGGAATAAAAAGAAAGAGGTAACAACATATCCCCGCGTGTATGAGATAACGATAGGTAACCGTAAGTATGTTGCTCCTGACGATTATTATGATAATGAATCTGAGTACAATGATCTTCCGATGCCCTTTACCTACATTAGTGATCATGATTTGAAAGAGCACACTACTTTTGATATTGAAAATCTCTGGGAAACTAATTCTGAAAATGATGATGTTAATAATTGCCATAGTATCAGTACTATCCATGCTTCCTCCCATAATGATATAGAAAGCTCTAAGCTTGGGGATGAGGTGTTTGAAAATCCTTTTGCTACTGATCATTATATGTTTGATACATCTCCTTCTAGTAACAATGATGGTATGGTCACAGATGAACATACTGTGAAAGATAACTATTCTATTTCTTATGATGACACTATGCCTCCAATCTTTGATGATTATTATAAAGAATGCTATGATATAGGTTATAACTATCCTTATGAAACTTGTCATAGTTATGATTGGATTGCCAAAAACAATTCCCTTAGTATGCAACTTGTTTACCATGTTCAAATTCTTGATAATGATCCTGCTCCAATTACTATTAATGAGAAGAATTCTTCTTATGCCAAAATTAATGATACTTTTATGCATATGAACCATGATAAGAATGTTTTATGTGATGGTTATATTCTGGATTTCATCAATGATGCTACTGAAAGTTATTATGAGAGAGGGAAACATGGTTACATGCATCTTAATAATATTAAGTTTCCCCTCTTTATGTTGAGAATTTTGAAGTTACTCGTGTTTTATCTTCCTATGCTTGTCACTTTGTTCTGCATGAATTTATTTGTCTACAAGATTCCTTTTCATAGGAAGTGGGTTAGGCTTAAATGTGTTTTGAATTTGCTTCTTGATGCTTTTGCTTCATTTTCTATTTTCATGAGAGCATCATTAAAATTACTGAGCCCATCTTAATGGCTATAAAGAAAGCACTTCTTGGGAGATAACCCATGTGTTTATTTTGCTACTGTTTTGTTGAGTCTTGGAAGTTGTTACTACTGTAGCAACCTCTCCTTATCATGTTTTTGTGCCAAGTAAAGTCTCTACGGTAAAGTTGATACTAGATTTGGATTACTGCGCAGAAACAGAATTGATGTCTGTCACGAATTTGCGTAGAACTCTCTGTAGAAAAATAAAAAAAATCTGCCAATTTACGTGCGTGATCCTCACATATGTACGCAACTTTAATTAGTTTTGAGTTTTTCCGTTTGAGCAAGTTAAGTGCCTCTGGAAAATTCGTCTTTACGGACTGTTCTGTTTTGACAGATTCTGCCTTTTATTTCGTATTGCCGCTTTTGCTATGTTGAATGGGTTTCTTTGTTCCATTAACTTTCAGTAGCTTTGTGCAATGTCCAGAAGTATTAAGAATGATTATGTCACCTCTGAGTATTTGAATTTTTGATTAAGCACTAACCCTCTAATGAGTTTGCTTTAAGTTTGGTGTGGAGGAAGTTTTCAAGGGTCAAGAGAAGAGGACGATACAATATGATCAAGAAGAGTGAAAAGTCTAAGCTTGGGGTTGCCCCCGTGGTTCATCCGTGCATATTTTAAGAAGACTCAAGCATCTAAGCTTGGGGATGCCCAAGGCATCCCCTTCTTCATCGACAACTTATCAGGTCACTTCTAGTGAAACTATATTTTTATTCCATCACATCTTATGTTCTTTACTTGGAGCGTCTGTGTGCTTTTATTTTCGTTTTGTTATTTTCATTCTATGAATAAATTCATGCTCATGTGGGAGAGAGACACGCTCCGCTTTTTCATATGAACACTAGTGTTCTTCGCTTTTACTTTTAATGTTCATGGCGGAGTTGAAAACCGCTTCGTTAATTGCTATTTGGTTGGAATCAGAAAATGTTTCATATGGTTTGGAATAACTTGATACTTGGCAATTGTTTTGAGCTCTCATAGATCATGTTTAAGCTCTTGCATCATGTAGTTTAATCTATTAGTGGAGAACTACCATAGAGCTTGTTGAAATTTGGTTTGCATGATTGGTCTCTCTAAGTCTAGATATTTTCTGAGTGTTTGAACAACAAGGAAGACAGTGTAGAGTCTTATAATGCTTGCAATATGTTCTTGTGTAAGTTTTGTTGTACCTGTTCATACTTGTGTTTGCTTCAAACAACCTTGCTAGCCCAAAGCCTTGTACTGAGAGGAAATGCTTCTCGTGCATCCAAACACCTTGAGCCAAAACCCATGCCATTTGTGTCCACCATATCTACCTACTATGTGGTGTTTTTCTTCCATTCCAAAGTAAATTACTTGAGTGCTATTCCAAAGTAAATTACTTGAGTGCTACCTTTAAAATTTCATTCCTTTGTCTTTGCAATATATAGCTCATGGGAAAATAGCTTAAAAACTATTGTGGTGATGAATATGTAGCTATGTGTCTTAGTTCTTATAAGTTGCTTGTTGAGCGGTAACCATGTTTCTGGGGACGCCATCAACTTTTTACCTTTGTTGGATATCATGTGAGATGCTATGCATGTTCGTCTTGTCTGAAGTAAGGGTGATTTATCATGATCAAATGGTTTGAGTATGCATATGTTAGAGAAGAACATTGGGCCGCTAACTAAAGCCATGTATCATGGTGGAAGTTTTCAGTTTGGACATACATCCTCACTCTCTTATGAGAATATTATCTGTTGTTGAATGCTTAAGCATTAAAAGAGGAGTCCATTATCTGTTGTCTATGTTGTCCCGGTATGGATGTCTTAAGTTGAGATCTATTAAAAAAGAGAAATCAAATGCAATTGATCTCCTTGGACCTTTGTACAGGCGGCATAGAGGTACCCCTTTGTGACACTTGGTTTAAACATATGTTATGCAATGATAATCCATGTAATCCAAGCTAATTAGGACAAGGTGCGGGCACTATTGGTATTCTATGCATGAGGCTTGCAACTTGTAGGAAGTATTATGCATAGCACATATGAATTATTACTACCGTTGACAAAATTGTTTCTATGTTTTCAAAACAAAAGATCTAGCACAAAAATAGTAATCCATGCTTCCCTCTGCGAAGGGCCATTCTTTTACTTTATGTTGAGTCAGTTTACCTACTTCTTTCTATCTTAGAAGCAAACACTTGTGTTAACTGTGTGCATTGATTCTTACATGTTTACTTATTGCACTTGTTATACTACTGTATGTTGACAAATATCCATGAGATATACATGTTACAAGTTGAAAGCAACTGCTGAAACTTAATCATCATTTGTGTTGCTTCAATGCATTGTACTTTGAATTTATTGCTTTATGAGTTAGCTCTTATGCAAGTCTTGTTGATACTTGTCTTGAAAGTACTATTCATGAAAAGTTTTGCTATATGATTCATTTGTTTAGTCATTATCTTTTGTTAGCAATCTTTTGCTTCAGATCACTCCATCCATCTCATGTGCTTATAATAATGATGATCAAGATTATGTTGGTAGCATGTCACTTCAGAAATTATTTGTTGTTATCGTTTACCTACTCGAGGACGAACTTGGGATGCTTGATACGTCTCAAACGTATCTATAATTTCTTATGTTCCATGCTACTTTTATGACAATACTCACATGTTTTATACATACTTTACATCATTATTATGCATTTTCCGCACTAACCTATTAACAAGATGCCGAAGTGCCCTGTTTTCTGCTGTTTTTGGTTCCAGAAAGGCTGTTCGGGCAATATTCTCGGAATTCGACGAAACAAAGACCAAACATCTTAATTCACCGAGACGGACCAGAACACCGAAGGGGAGACGGAGAGGAGGCCCAGGGCCCCCACACCACAGGGCCGCGCGGGCAGGCCCTTGGCCGCGCCGGCCTATGGGGAGGGCGCCCTGGTGCCCCTCCGACGCCGCCTCTTCGCGTATAAAGTCCCCCGTGACCTAAAAACCCGACACGGATTGACGAAACTCCAAAAAGACTCCAGGGACGCCGCCGCCATCGCGAAACTCCAATTCGGGGGACAGAAGTCTCTGTTCGGCACCGAATTGCCCCCGGAGTCATCTCCATCGACACCACCGCCATCTTCATCGCCATCGCTGTCTCCCATGATGAGGAAGGAGTAGTTCTCCCTCGAGGCTAAGGGCTCTACCGGTAGCTATGTGGTTAATCTCTCTCTCATGTACCTCAATACAATGATCTCATGAATTGCCTTGCATGAATTAGATCCATATGATGAGCTTTGTAATCTAGATGTAGTTATGTTATTCAAGTGGATTTTACTTATGTGATCTCCGGAGACTCCTTGTCCCACGTGTGTAAAGGTGACAGTGTGTGCACCGTGTGGGTGTCTTAGGCTATATTTCACAGAATACTTGTTCACTGGGTTATGATTTGAGTTGGATGTCTCTATGAAATTGTGGTGTGTTAGTACCTCCTATGAATGCTAAAAGTGACATCGTGGGGTGTTTATTAGTACTTGGGAATACATCTTTAAGGTTTGCTTTGCATCCCTACATGGTGAATTAGTGTACGTTATCCAGCCAGAGAGTAATTCAGAATAGCATAGTGAAGTGCTTATATTTATATTCAATTATTATTGCATTGTTGAGAGTGTCCACTAGTGAAAGTATGATCCCAGGCCTTGTTTCTAAGCATTGAAACACCGTTTCCAAAAAGTTCTGTTACATGTTCGCTTGCTGCAATATTTATTTCAGATCGCAATTACTGTTTACTACCATCTATACCACCTGTTTTACTATCTCTTCGCCGAACTAGTGCACCTATATATCACAAGTGTATTAGGTGTGTTGTGGACACAAGAGACTTCTTGTATCTTAATTGCAGGGTTGCTTGAGAGGACTATCTTTGACCTCTACCTCCCTGAGTTCGATAAACCTTGGGTGATTCACTTAAGGGAAACTTGCTGCTGTTCTACAAACCTCTGCTCTTGGAGGCCCAACACTGTCTACAAGAATAGAAGCACACGTAGACATCATTGGTCACTTGCCTTTTTCTTTCGATCTCATGCCGACTTGAAACGTTGAGGAAGGTGCTGGCTCATGGGTCCCGCATTTCATCCTCTATGAACAATAAATGTTTCCTTTGTTGGATTTACTTTTTACCCCTAATTTCTGGCTATTTGCCTTTTTCTTTTGATCCCCTGCCCCCTTTGAAACGATGATGACGCAGCTGGCAGGTCGGTGACACGCGTGAAGCACACGTCCATTGGGAACCCCAAGTGGAAGGTGTGATGCGTATAGAAGCAAGTTTCCCTCAGTATGAAACCAAGGTTATCGAACCAGTAGGAGTCAAGGAACACGTGAAGGTTGTTGGTGGAGGAGTGTAGTGCGGCGCAACACAGTGAAACCGGCGCCAACGTGGAACCTGCACAACACAATCAACATACTTTGCCCCAACGTAACAGTGAGGTTGTCAATCTCACCGGCTTGCTGAAAACAAAGGATTAAACGTATAGTGTGAAAGATGATGTTTGTTTGCAAAGAACAGTAGAGAATAATGATTGCAGTAGATCATCACCCTCTACTACTTCCGCCACCGCGATCACATTACCCCGCGCATACGCCTATTGTCCTTCTGCCACTGCCAACATATTTCCATTGCATACACCCACCATATACTTCCATTAAAACCCACCCCCAAACCCTAGCGCACCCACCACTGCCAAAACCCTTCGTCGCTCATCTGTCGCGACACGGTTCCGAGTAGAATTAGGTTTTACTTATTTCCTTTGTTACTTTTGCTCCCTGCCATCTAAGTTTCATGTTGTAAATTTATTCCTTCAGACAAAACTTCGATCGCATGCCAAGAGGCTGGAACCACCTCCGTTTTTTTGAATCTACACTAACTTTAGACTTTGGGGATCGTTTTTTCTCCATACGGCATTATAGTGACATTTTTTGCGCTTGCATGCTTTTCGAAGCACTGTCTGGAATTTTCGACAAAAAATTAGAGGTTATACCGTTTTCAGACCTCGCTGATGAGTTTGAGACACCCGCCATCGTAGTCATTTTTGGTACCTCAATTAGCTTTTCAGACCACCAAACCCTTGGCTGACAGAAAACCATTCCTCTCCTCCTCAAATACCCCCATAGGCATCACTTTAGAGTCAGATTAGTTAGCAATTATTGCAACTCGTGTGCTTCGATTTGAGGCCAACGTCCAGATCCAGACCACTATTCCAAATATCACCTTTCAATGAAGCTTTCCTATTTCATCCGTAATCTTTTGATTACATTATTAGTTCTTACTCGTTCTAAATTTCAGGTAGGAATTAAGACATTGGTAGTCAGGCTGATCGCGCATCGACAAGATCAGTAACCCATGATACGTTGCAAACGTATCTATAATTTTTGATGCTCCATGCTTGTTTAACACCAATTTCTATATGTTTTGTTTACACTTTGTTGCACTTTTATGCATTTTTTGGAACTAACCTATTGACAAGATGCCACAGTGCCACTCCCCTGTTTTCTGCTGTTTTTGTATTTCGGAAAAGTTATACAGGAAATATTCTCGGAATTGGACGAAATGAAAGCCAAAGTTCCTATTTTACTGTAACGAAGACGAAGTCCAGAGGAGAGACAGAGCCGAGCCAGGAGGTGGCCACACACCCCTAGGCGCGGCCCAGCCCCTGGCCGCGCCTAGCATGGTGTGGGCCCCTCGGGCGCCCACCGACCTTGCACTTCCGCATATTTATTCATCTGATCGGGAAAAACCTAAATACCCGAGCCTTCATCCACGAAAAGTTCCGTCGTGCCGCCATCGTCGACCCTAGCTCGGGAGGGTTCTGAAGCTCTTCCCGACACCCTGCCGAAGAGGGAGATCATCACCGGAGGCCTCTACATCGCCATGCTCGCCTCCGAAGTGATGAGTGAGTAGTTTATCTCTGGACTACGGGTCCATAGCAGTAGCTAGATGGTTGTCTTCTCCAATTTATACTTCATGTTTAGATCTTGGGAGCTGGCTATCATGATCAAGATCATCTTTATGTAATGCTACATGTTGTGTTTGCTGGGATCCGATGAATATTGAATACTATGGTTGAGATCGATTATATACTTGTCATTAGGGCTGGACTTCGAGCCGAGTCGAGCCAACTTGGCTCAACTCGGTAAAGCTCGATCAATAATCGAGTTAGATCGACTCGACTTGTTTAACTATCGAGTCCAAATTTGAAACTCGGCTTGACTCTCAAAGCTCACGAGTAACTCACGAGTAGCTCGTTTAAAACTGTCAAATAGAGCATGTAAAATGTACAATGCATTTTACCAAATATTTGGGCATGAATGGTGAACAACAAGCATTAGGACTATGGTACCAAAACAATATAAACCACAACAATCAATATATCATGAGAATAAGATTGCTAAGTTGAGAAACCACAAATATACTTGCCCATTTTGGTGCGCTTGGGCTGACTTTATTTTTACCGAGCTAAACGAGCTACTCACGAATTTGATGAGCTCGGCTCGTTTAGGTTGAACTTGTTTAACGACAAAATATGAAGCTCGACTTGGCTCGTTATACACCGAGTTTGAGTCGAGGCGAGTCGAGTCGCAAGTTACTCGTTTAGCTCGTGAGTTTCGAGTTTTAATTCCAGGCCTACTTGTCATATGTTATTTGTGATCTTGCATGCTCTCCATTGCTAGTAGATGCTCTGGCCAATTATGTGCTTGTGACTCCAAGAGGGAGTATTTATGCTCGATAGTGGGTTCATGCCTCTAGTAATCTGGGAGAGTGACAATAACTTCTAAGGTTGTATTTGTGCTGCTGATACTAGGGAGAAAACAACAATGCTTTGTCTAAGGATAATTCTATTGTTTACTTTACACACTTTGCTTCATGCAATAATGTGTTGCTTGCGACTTAGTACTAAAAGGGGCGCGGACGCTAACCGGAAGGTGGATTATTAGTCATAGACGCAGTTGGATTACGGTCTATTGATACGTTGCAAACGTATCTATAATTTTTGATGCTCTATGCTTTTTTGTACCAATTCCAACATGTTTTATAGGCACTTTGTATCATATTATGTCATTATTTGGACTAACCTATTAACAAGTGCCACAGTGCCAGTTTCTGTTTATTACAGAAATAGTCCAAAAATGAAAGTGCTCGGAAAAATCTGGAAAATTCACCAAATTTTTTATTCACCAGAAGACTCCGGGAGCCAGAAGGGGAGTGCCGGGAGAGCCACAGGGTGGCTATACAGGGCCAGGCGCGGCCTGGGCCCTGGCCGCCCCTGGCCCATGCACTGGCGCCTCGTGCACCTCCTCGCCTCTTCGTCTAGAAGAAGCTCCTGACCCTAAAAGTTACGAGGCGTAACTTTTCCGTGAAAGAAGAGCTCCGTAGCTGCCGCCAACACCGAAACCAAGTTTCGGGGGACAGAAGTCTCTGTTCCGGCACCCTGCCGGGACGGGGAAGTGCCCCCGGAGCCATCGCCATCGACTTCACCACATCTCCATCGCCATCGTTGCCTCCCATGATGAGGAGGGAGTAGTTCTCCCTCGGGGCTGAGGGCTGTACCGGTAGCTATGTGGTTTCTCTCTCTCTCTCTCTCTCTATCTCTCTTGTGATATGATCTTTTATGTGATCGTGGGGTTTGTAATCTAGATGTTGTTGTGCTACTCTAGTGTTTTATCATATGAACTTTGGGGTCAGCGTGATCGCGGTATGTACCGCGTGTGGCTCCCTTATGAATTGTGTAATGTTAGTTCCTCCTATGAATGCTCAAAGTGACAGCGTGGGGTGTTCATGGTACTTGGGGCTGCATCTTGAGGTGTGCTTTTATAGCCCATGCACGATGAGTTTGTGTTCTTTATCCAACAAGAAAGTGTTTCGTAGTAGCATGATGAAGTGCTTATATTTATATCCAATTATGATTGCATTGTTGAGAGTGACCGCTGGTGAAAGTATGAGCCCTAGGCCTTGTTTCCGAATACTGCAAACACCGCTTATTTACTATTTTACTGCATGTTTATTTCTTGCATTGTTTATTTCAGATCGCTATTATTATTTTCAATCATCAATACCACTTGCATTTTACTATCTCTTCGCCGACTAGTGCGCCTATACATCTGACAAGTGTATTAGGTGTGTTGGGGACACAAGAGACTTCTTGCATCTTAATTGCAGGGTTGCTTGAGAGGGATATCTTTGACCTCTACCTCCCTGAGTTCGATAAACCTTGGGTGATTCACTTAAGGGAAACTTGCTGCTGTTCTACAAACCTCTGCTCTTGGAGGTCCAACACTGTCTACAGGAATAGGAGTGTGCGTAGACATCATCTATGTATCATGTTGTAATGCCCAAATGAATCTCATAGTAATCATCTTGTCATGTATGGTCTTTATTCTGTCAATTGCCCACCTGTAATTTGTTCACCCAGCATGTTATTTATCTTTATGGAGAGACACCTCTAGTAAACTGTAGATCCGGTCATTTCTTTTACATTGATAAATTCATATACTGCAAACACCTGTTCTGTTTACTTACTGCAAGCACTGTTCTCTTTATTTCACTGCAAACAAACATCTCTTTCCACACTATACGGTAATCCGTTGTTTTCAGCAAAATCGGTGAGATTGACAACCTCACTGTAAGTTGGGGCAAAGTATTTTGGTTGTGTTGTGTGCAGGTTCCACGTTGTTGCTGACGCCGGTAGTGTGTCCTGCCAAAAGTCAGCAAGCAACACCTTCAGAAGTGATTTCTTTCTCCTACTGGTCGATTAAACCTTGGTTTCTTACTGAGAGAAAATTTGCTATTGTGCTCATCATACCTTCCTCTTGGGGTTCCCCAACGGTGTGCTATGCACTCATCAACCCACAGGAGATTGGCCTAGCGATTTCATTGGCGCACTGATGTCTACGGGTGCTTCTATTCTTGTAGACAGTGTTGGGCCTCCAAGAGCAAAGGTTTGTAGAACAGCAAGTTTTCCCTTAAGTGGATCACCCAAGGTTTATCGAACTCAGGAGGAAGAGGTCAAAGATATCCCTCTCAAGCAACCCTGCAACCACAAAGCAAGAAGTCTCTTGTGTCCCCAACACACCTAATAGGTGCACTAGTTCGGCGAAGAGATAGTGAAATACAAGTGGTATGAATGAATATGAGCAGTAGTACGGCGCCAGAAAATAGCTAGCGTGCTTGATGGTAGTAATATTGCAGGAAGTAAACATGCAGTAACGCAGCAGTAATTCATAAAACAGTAACAAGCAGATAGCAGTATTTAGGAACAAGGCCTAGGGATTAGACTTTCACTAGTGGACACTCTCAACATTGATCACATAACGAATAGATAAATGCATACTCTACACTCTCTTGTTGGATGATGAACACATTGCATAGGATTACACAAACCCTCAATGCCGGAGTTAACAAGCTCCACAATTAAATGTTCATATTTAAATAACCTTAGAGTGCATGAAAGATCGACACGACTAAACCAAGTACTAGCATAGCACACACTGTCACCTTCACACCATGTAGGAGGAATAGATCACATCAATACCATCATAGCAATAGTTAACTTCATAATCTACAAGAGATCATAATCATAGCCTATGCCAAGTACTAACACGGATGCACACACTGTCACCATTACACCGTGCAGGAGGAATAAACTACTTTAATAACATCACTAGAGTAGCACATGGATAAATAGTGATACAAAACAAATTGCAATCATAAAGGGATATAAATAAGCACTTCACTATGCCATTCATAACAGTGAATAAGTATTCTGTGAAATATAGCCTAAGAGACCCACACGGTGCACACACTGTCACCTTTACACACGTGGGACAAGGAGTCTCCGGAGATCACATAAGTAAAACTCACTTGACTAGCATAATGACATCTAGATTACAAGCATCATCATATGAATCTCAATCATGTAAGGCAGCTCATGAGATTATTGTATTGAAATACATAGGAGAGAAATGATCCACATAGCTACCGGTACAGCCCCGAGCCTCGATGGAGAACTACTCCCTCTTCATGGGAGCAGCAGCGGTGATGAAGATGGCGGTGGAGATGGCAGCGGTGTCGATGGAGAAGCCTTCCGGGGCACTTCCCCGTCCGGCGGCGTGCCGGAATAGAGACTCCTGTCCCCCGATCTTGGCTTCGCGATGGCGGTGGCTCGGAAGTTTTCGTACCGTGGCTTATTCGTCTCGAGGTTTTAGGTCTGGGACCTTTATAGGCGAAGAGGCGGCGTCGAAGGTCGAAGGGGCAACGACACCATAAGGCGGCGCGGCCGGGGCCTGGCCGCGCCGGCTATCATCGGGGCCTGTGTGGCCCCCCGCGACTCTCGGGTGTTCGGATGCTTCCGAGCAAAATAGGAACCTGGGCGTTGATTTCGTCCAATTCCGAGAATATTTCATTACTAGGATTTCTGAAACCAAAAACAGAAAAAGTGACACTTCGGCATCTTGTTAATAGGTTAGTTCCAGAAAATGCACGAATATGACATAAAGTGTGCATAAAACATGTAGATATCATCAATAATGTGGCATGGAACATAAGAAATTATCGATACGTCGGAGACGTATCAGCATCCCCAAGCTTAGTTCTGCTCGTCCCGAGCAGGTAAAACGATAACAAAGATAATTTCTGAAGTGACATGCCGTCATAAACTTGATCATATTGTAAACATATGTAATGAATGCAGCGATCAAAACAATGGTAATGACATGAGTAAACAACTGAATCATAAAGCAATGACTTTTCATGAATAGCACTTTCAAGACAGGCATCAATAAGTCTTGCATAAGAGTTAACTCATAAAGCAATAATTTAAAGTAAAGGCATTGAAGCAACATAATGGAAGATTAAGTTTCAGCGGTTGCTTTCAACTTGTAACATGTATATCTCATGGATAGTGTCAATGTAAAGTAATATAACAAGTGCAATATGCAAGTATGTAGGAATCAATGCACAGTTCACACAAGTGTTTGCTTCTTGAGGTGGAGAGAAATAGGTAAACTGACTCAACAATAAAAGTAAAAGAAAGGTCCTTCAAAGAGGAAAGCATCGATTGCTATAATTGTGCTAGAGCTTTTATTTTGAAAACATAAAGAGAGCATAAAAATAAAGTTTTGAGAGATGTTTGTTGTTGTCAACGAATGGCAGCGGGAACTCTAACCCCCTTGCCAGACAAACCTTCAAAGAGCGGCTCCCATTTTATTTTATTTTTGGGTGGCACTCCTTCCAACCTTTCTTTCACAAACCATGGCTAACCGAATCCTCGGGTGCCTGCCAACAATCTCATACCATGAAGGAGTGCCTTTTTATTTTAGTTTTATTATGATGACACTCCTCCCCACCTTTGCTTTCTCAAGCCATGGCTAACCGAATCCTTCGGGTGCCTTCCAACAATCACATACCATGGAGGAGTGTCTATTTTTGTTAATTAATTTGGGACTAGGAATCCCATTGCCAGCTCTTTTTGCAAAATTATTGGATAAGCGGATGAAGCCACTAGTCCATTGGTGAAAGTTGCCCAACAAGATTGAAAGATAAACACCACATACTTCCTCATGAGCTATAAAACATTGACACAAATCAGAGGTGATAAATTTTGAATGGTTTAAAGGTAGCACTCAAGCAATTTACTTTGGAATGGCGGAGAAATACCATGTAGTAGGTAGGTATGGTGGACACAAATGGTATGAATATTGGCTCAAGTATTTGGATGCATGAGAAGTATTCCCTCTCGATACAAGGTTTAGGCTAGCAAGGTTATTTGAAGCAAACTCAAGTATGAAATGGTGCAGCAAGACTCACATATAAACATATTGTAAGCATTATAAGACTTTACATCGTCTCCTTGTTGTTCAAACACCTCAACCAGAAAATATCTAGACTTAGAGAGACCAATCATGCAAACCAAATTTTAACAAGCTCTATGTAATTATTCATTAATGGGTACAAGGTACATGATGCAAGAGCTTAAACAAGATCTATATGAGCACAACAATTGCCAAGTATCACATTATTCAAGACATTATACCAATTACTACATGTAGCATTTCCCGTTTCCAACCATATAACAATTAACGAAGCAGTTTCAACCTTCGCCATGAAAATTAAAAGCTAAGAACACATGTGTTCATAATAACCAGCGGAGCGTGTCTCTCTCCCACACAAGGATTTATTCAAACAAAAACAAAAACAAAAACATACAGACGCTCCAAGTAAAGTACATAAGATGTGACCGAATAAAAATATAGTTTCAAGAGAAGGAACCTGATACTTTGTCGATGAAGAAGGGGATGCCTTGGGCATCCCCAAGCTTAGATGCTTGAGTCTTCTTGAAATATGCAGGGGTGAACCACGGGGCATCCCCAAGCTTAGAGCTTTCACTCCTCTTGATCATAGTATATCATACTCCTCTCTTGACCCTTGAAAACTTCCTTCACACCAAACTTCAAGCAAACTCATTAGAGGGTTAGTGCACAATAAAAATTTACATGTTCAGAGGTGACACAATTATTCTCTACACTTCTGGACATTGCATAAACCTACTGGACATTAATGGATCAAAGAAATTCATCCAACATAGCAAAAGAGGCAATGCGAAATAAAAGGCAGAATCTGTCAAAACAGAACATTTCGTAAAGACGAATTTTAAAATGGCACCAGACTTGCTCAAATGGAAAAACTCAAAACTAATGAAAGTTGCGTACATATCCGAGGATCACGCTCGTAAATTGGCAGATTTTGTCGAATTCTTTACAGAGACTTGTGCCAGAATTCGTGACAGACAGCAATGCTGTTTCTGCGCAGCGATCCCAAATATAACATCAACTTTAACATAGAAACTTTACTTGGCACAAAAACATGATAAGGAGAGGTTGCTACAGTAGTAAACAACTTCCAAGAATCAAATATAAAACAAAGTACTGTAGTAAAAAACACATGGGTTATCTCCCAAGAAGTTCTTTCTTTATAGCCATTAAGATGGGCTCAGCAGTTTTAATGATGCACTCGCAAGAAAAAGAAGTTGAAGCAAAAGGGAGCATCAAGAGGCAAATTCAAAACACATTTAAGTCTAACATGCTTCCTATGCATAGGAATCTTGTAAATAAACAAGTTCATGAAGAGCAAAGTAACAAGCATAGGAAGATAAAACAAGTGTAGCTTCAAAAATTTCAGCACATAGAGAGGTGTTTTAGTAACATGAAAATTTCTACAACCATATTTTCCTCTCTCATAATAAATTGCAGTAGCATCATGAGCAAACTCAACAATATAACTATCACATAAAACATTCTTATCATGAGTCTCATGCATAAAATTATTACTCCCCACATACGCATAATCAATTTTATTAGTTGTAGTGGGAGCAAATTCAACAAAGTAGCTATCATTATTATTCTCATCATCAAATATAGGAGGCATAGTATCATCAAAGTAAATTTTCTCCTCAATGCTTGGGGGACTAAAAATATCATGCTCATCAAAGCCAGCTTCCCCAAGCTTAGAATTTTCCATAGCATTAGCAACAATAGTGTTCAAAGCATTCATATTAATATGTTCCATGGGTTTTTTAATTTTCGCATCAAACCATCCATGTCTTAAATCAGGAAATAGAATAAGAAGGTCATTGTTGTCCATTATGCCTAACTAGTGTAAACAAGAAACCAAATGTCGCAATTGCAGAGTCTAAAGGAAATAGCTTCGAGTACTTACAACGCGGAAAATAGCTTAGTAGCCGAGATCCGGAGTGTGAGTACCTTTTACCTTTCCTCCCCGGCAACGGCGCCATAGCTTGATGTCTACGGGTGCTTCTATTCTTGTAGACAGTGTTGGGCCTCCAAGAGCAGAGGTTTGTAGAACAGCAGCAAGTTTTCCCTTAAGTGGATCACCCAAGGTTTATCGAACTCAGGGAGGAAGAGGTCAAAGATATCCCTCTCAAGCAACCCCGCAACCACAAAGCAAGAAGTCTCTTGTGTCCCCAACACACCTAATAGGTGCACTAGTTCGGCGAAGAGATAGTGAAATACAAGTGGTATGAATGAATATGAGCAGTAGTACGGCGCCAGAAAATAGCTCGCTGGCGTGCATTGATGGTAGTAATATTGCGGGAAGTAAACATGCAGTAGTAACGCAGCAGTAGTAATTCAGTAAAACAGTAACAAGCAGTGATAGCGTATTTAGGAACAAGGCCTAGGGATTAGACTTTCACTAGTGGACACTCTCAACATTGATCACATAACAGAATAGATAAATGCATACTCTACACTCTCTTGTTGGATGATGAACACATTGCGTAGGATTACACGAACCCTCAATGTCGGAGCTAACAAGCTCCACAATTAAATGTTCATATTTAAATAACCTTAGAGTGCATGAAATATCGACACGACTAAACCAAGTACTAGCATAGCATGCACACTGTCACCTTCACACCATGTAGGAGGAATAGATCACATCAATACCATCATAGCAATAGTTAACTTCATAATCTACAAGAGATCATAATCATAGCCTACGCCAAGTACTAACACGGATGCACACACTGTCACCATTACACCGTGCAGGAGGAATAAACTACTTTAATAACATCACTAGAGTAGCACATGGATAAATAGTGATACAAAACAAATTGCAATCATAAAGGGATATAAATAAGCACTTCACTATGCCATTCATAACAGTGAATAAGTATTCTGTGAAATATAGCCTAAGAGACCCACACGGTGCACACACTGTCACCTTTACACACGTGGGACAAGGAGTCTCCGGAGATCACATAAGTAAAACTCACTTGACTAGCATAATGACATCTAGATTACAAGCATCATCATATGAATCTCAATCATGTAAGGCAGCTCATGAGATTATTGTATTGAACTACATAGGAGAGAGATGATCCACATAGCTACCGGTACAGCCCCGAGCCTCGATGGAGAACTACTCCCTCTTCATGGGAGCAGCAGCGGTGATGAAGATGGCGGTGGAGATGGCAGCGGTGTCGATGGAGAAGCCTTCCGGGGGCACCGTCCCGGCGGCGTGCCGGAACAGAGACTCCTGTCCGGATCTTGGCTTCGCGATGGCGGCGGCTCGGAAGTTTTCTCGTACCGTGGCTTATTCGTCTCGAGGTTTTAGGTCGGGACCTTTATATAGGAGGCGGCGTCGAAGGTCGAAGGGGCGACGACACCATAAGCGGCGCGGCGGGGCCAGGCCGCGCCGGCCTATCATCCGGGCCTGTGTGGCCCCCTCGCGACTCTCGGGTGTTCGGATGCTTCCGGCAAAATAGGAACCAGGCGTTGATTTCGTCCAATTCCGAGAATCTTTCGTTACTAGGATTTCTGAAACCAAAAACAGCAGAAAGGAACTGGCACTTCGGCATCTTGTTAATAGGTTAGTTCCAGAAAATGCACGAATATGACATAAAGTGTGCATAAAACATGTAGATATCATCAATAATGTGGCATGGAACATAAGAAATTATCGATACGTCGGAGACGTATCACGCACGTACTTCGCATGTGTAGTTGGATCGCCAAGTCCAAACTCCACCAAATCGACGTATCTCCATCACATCGAAAGATCAGACATCGTTGTACATCAAAACGATCAAGAAAGAAGTCAAACGATTCATGGTCTGCCATATTCCCGAGGTGATGCACCCTCTCACAAACAACATTTTGGCTTGAAAGTCAAACAACAACAAACCCGACACGAGTATGTTTCATGAGTATCAAGTAGGCATGCTCCAAGGACTCCACCGCGAGATGCAAAAGAATATGATTCCTTTGATGCATACTATGGCCATCGTCAAGTTCACACGACCAATTAAGTCGAAGAAAAAACAAGATTCATCACTCCTGTCAACACAATCTGCTTCCAGTCGCATACCCTTTGGCTCGAGGAATGTCGGTGCTACTTTCCATTGCTTGGTAACTCTCATTCTGAAGTCCCTGGTTGGGAGAGATGTTGAGGTGCATGTCGATGATGCCATCATCTACAGCCATATGCCCTCCATGCATCTGATGAAACCTTTGCAACCCTCAAGGATTACGATGTGAAGCTCAAAGGTGATAAATATTGTTTTGGAGTTCGAGGCAAGAATCCCTTGGTGTTGCGGGGAGGAATGAAAGACAATTCCTAAGCTATATAAACAAGGTCATTTAATTAGTCTTGTCTTATGTCAAACTTAATGTAAGTTTGACCAAGGCTTTTGAAGAATGCATGGACGTATAAAATAGAAAATTAGTATCAATAAATAAATCATGTTATTTTTCATAATTTATTAATTGGATATTATGGATATCTATATTTTTTAAATAAATTTGGTCAAACTTAAACATGTTTGACTTGAAGACACAAGTGTCGTTGTATAAGGAGGTCGTTGGCATAGAAGTGGACAAGTGTGGAGGAAGAGGAAGGCTTCACCGGCACCAAAGCAAAGGCTCTCTAGTTGTTTGTGAGGTTTGACTCGATGGCACCAAGGGTTTTATCACTGACTGACATCCAATGGGAGTTGGATACAGCTTGAGGTTCTGATCTTACAATTTGACCAAACATCACAAGGGAAAAAATACACAAAAGGAAACACAAGGAAAATGCAAAGTAAAGGGTGAATAACTACAATAGAGATGAATACGAAGAACCCAATTACAAGTACCATTGTACAAGCGTTTGGATTGCCACAAGCCAAACGACTCACTCTTGATGAAAAATGAAATATCTTATTGGCCGGTTAACCAATCCACTTGAATCCCACATGAAATACTGGCTATAAGAGGCCTTGAATTTTGTCATGAAGAGTGTTGGATTCCACTATGGAAAAAGGAGCAAAGAATGTAAGTTTAAATTTATGTCTAGCCCTAGAGGTAAGTTTGTGGGCCAAGAAAGAGGATACATGGGCCTTGCCTGCATTTGTGCATAAGCAGCCGGCTGGAGATCAAGCCACATGTAGGTTATTGGTCTTCTTTCAATGGTTGGCTCTAGAGTATTCGAGTTTTCCTGACATGGGACTCTGGGTCCTCGAGGCCTCTTTCGAATGCTCCGCGACATCTTATGGGCGCCCTCAGATGGGATCGATCCAGAGACTCTGGTCTCTGGGTGATGGAGGCTCTGGGCCTTGGAGGAAGCTTATTTACCATCTTCTCGTTTAGAGCCTCCTTCCTCCACTTCCAAACTTCTCCCTTAGATGGCTTGAGCTCTCATGCATCCTTTATCTCCTCCATTTCTTCCATCCTTCCTCACTCAAACCTAAAGGTGCAATAGGTAAGAAGGTCAAGTACTATTTTCCACGAGAATTTTAATTGGACACACATAAAGGTGAAGGTTCACCTTTAGGGTCTCTTTGGTTCGCAGTGTTATCAAAATAGAGGAACAAAAAAAATACTCCCTCCGTTCCATTCTATAGTACCTATAGTTTTTTGGCACGGAAATTAGCGCAAGAGTATTCTTTGCATAAGACCCCCTGGCTTACCGATTTGAGATCAGAGTAAAATAAGGGAAATCGATAACTTCGTAAATTAACATAACAAATCCCACAAATCTCTCTGGTTGACTCTCCATATATAAACAGTCAGGTTCTACTATTAAGGAAAGAAAAAAAACAATGCTTCCTAAACCTAAGGAATCGTTGGGGTCATGCATTAGGAATCTCAAATAATTGTTTTCCTTTTGTATGTATGTTTTTTCATGCATGTCGTGTGGGAGCTGACCGGTAGAGGGGGTAATTGAAAAAAATCCAAGGTATAACCTTATATTCTGAAACAAATGCCAAAAATCTATAGGCATTATAAAAAGGAATGGAGAGAGTACAAAAGAAATAGAGCCACATGTTCTCTTGAATCCTAGGTGATTAGAGGACTACATGAATTTGGATCAAGTACGTGTTTGATTCATATGCAGGGCCGGGCCGGTAAAATCCGGGGCCTGTGCGAAATTTTAAAATAGGCCCTATCTTATTAGTATAACTAATAAAAAAAATAATATATATATATATATATATATATCTTAGATGGACGTTTGAACTAAGAAACTCTTCGCACCATATGTTTGAACTATTTAGCTTTTAAAAATAAAAAAATACATTCAAAATCTCAAAGGCTTATGGGATGTAAAGCTATTCCAGCCAAGAATCACGTGTACATAGATAAAACGTATTACGAGAACTATCATGTGAGATGAATACAATAACGCAATAACAAACTAACCTCGCAATTTATAAATAAAAACCGCTGTGATTGATCATTTAATTCAATCTGAGAGTTCATGGTATCTTGGTGTATTTTTCTCACATGTTTAAGACATAAAACTAAAATTTTGTTTCAAGGGAAAGTATATTGTATTTTATATGTATAGAAAACCTTCATAGTCCCTTGTCTGAGTTGTATTCAATGCTATGCATAACTAAATCAACTATATTTTGCCTCACAAGCATCAGCCAGAGTAGTAAAAAAGTATAAAAAGTAAACTGAATTAGCGCCTGGCAAGACTCGAACTTACAAACTTATAGTTATCAGCAGGGAAGGCTCGAGGACAAGTACCAACTGTGCTAAAACAGTTTCCTTACTACATTCCAAAGTATACCTACCTATATATATATATGAAAAATCGGAAAATATGGGCCCCTAAAAATTTGGGGCCTTGTGCGGCCGCACGGGCCGCACTCCTGTGGGCCCGGTCCTGTTCATATGAGAAACAAAGAAATTCTACGTGAAGATGGAGTGGATGGAAATTTTCCTTCAAAAGTGAGGTCAATCATTAGGAAAAATTCCTATAATATTTCAAATTAACATCCTATGAATCAATCAACCAACGTAGAAATATTTCCTATGGAACCAAATCCTTTGAAATTCCATTGAATCAAAAGAAGCCTTAAATGCCACGTTATGGGAATAACTTGGCCAATGCATGTGCCACTTGTCATTGATGAGCTTGACATGGTCATGTCCGGAAAACCCACCATGTTAGGTTTGGAGTACAACAGTTATAAACATATGTGACAATGTTGAAAGCTGCAAGTTATCAAGCCAGGTTTGAAGGGCCACAAATCAAAAAAAAAAATCGATTAGGCGGCGTGCACCATAGATTTATGAACTAGACAGATAATTTCCCGACTTATTATATGTTTATTTATAGCCGTTTGTACGTTGGCCACAAAGCTACATCATTTTAGACTGTCCAGATTCCTTAATAACAAAGGAAAAAAAACTATTTACAACACTTGGCACCAGCCCTCTGCAGTTCTTCTGAAGCACTCGCTTCACCTTTGAACCTAGCTATATCAATCATTAACAGATGATACAAATGTATATAGAATTATAGATGCCACACGTCCACACCCATTTCGCATCATGGTTCTTGCATCGACTTCGTTTTGCAGAATCGCACAGCGTCAGAAACTGCAAGGAAAATATTGCTGCTTCCTATGTGCTCGGTGAGTTTGGATGCTTGCAGTTTTTCAATGACAACAGAACCAGGATTTGACAGAATGAGCTGCCAAAGTACACAATACAAGCAAAATAATCAGTGGCCCAGTAAGAACAGTTTTTTTTTTGAATGTTTTAAGTTTCAATGAATCTACCTGGATCTCTCTCTTCTGAAGATTCTTGTATAGATCTTCAAGAGAATGAATGCCACTTGTATCGATATCGATAACGGCTGCACCAGCATTTTAAACTGAACCACATCAGTATGATGATTGTTAAAAAAATTGAATGTTGTCCGATCAATGGATCATTATACTTACGTGACATTTCAACAATCAAGAAATTTATTTTAGGAAGTCCCACTGCCTTCGCTCTGTCTTCTTCATCTGTCAACCACCTAAGAATTCTGCAATGGATCACCAGATACCAGGCTATGAGGTTGGAGTTATTGAATTTATGTGCTATTCACTGTTCTTCAAATTCGAAACACTGAGTGAGGTAAATTTAGCATTATTACCTTTCTCGGATGTAATTGGAGTTGGAAAAATAAATAGCAGAATCAACCCTCACTATCACCACCCCAGGAACAAGCTTTGCTTCTGGATACTGACTGGTGTTCCTGTATATTGTGGTTCCCGGAAGGTTTCCAAGCAGAGCTGTCCTTGGCCTTGTTACTTGAAGAAGTATTTTAGCAAATGAGATTGCTACCTGTAAATATCAGGAACATCAGGTGAGTTCTACTTATCTCTTCAAAAGAAGACATGCCAATATAGTTATTATTTTTTGAATCTATGCTTGACCCTTACAGCAATCAAGAGACCAATCTCAACCGATACAAAAATAACACCGAAAAATGCTCCCATGCAAGCAATGAAGTCCAACTTGTCAACTTTCCAGATAAGAATCGCTGCTTCATAGTCCACAAGGCTGATTACAGCAGAGATAATGATCGACCCTAGGATTGCATTTGGCGTATATTTGAATAGCGGTGTGATGACCAACAAGGTGAGAAGCACAACTACTGACATAACCACATTGGATACAGGAGTTTTGCAACCAGCCATGAAGTTAACCGCAGAACGTGAGAAAGAACCTGAAAGAAATCAAGAGTATGGGTTTGAGCACTGGATTTTTCAGATAGTTTACTGCTATCTCTGTTAGGTAAAAAATGGGTTGAGCTACCTGTTGTGACATAGCAAGATGTCATTGAGCCTACTATGTTCATAGTTCCAAGTGCGACCATCTCCTTGTTCCCATCTATCTGGTAGCCCTTAATAGCGGCAAACGTCCTTCCAATTGCCACAGCTTCCTGATAAAGTAGTCAGACACATATTGATGAGAAATCTGGAGAAGCACATGACGGGATAAAAACAATTTATGCATTTATATCAGCATACATACTGTCAAACCAACTATGCCGCAAACAACACCGATCTTGAAACCTTTTAAAACGAATGGACCAGTGAAAAAAATCTTGTGTGCTGATGATGGGTTGATGCCCTTTTCGATGAACTTCACCTGATGACCAAATGACAACAAAATTTCTATCCATTACAAAAACGATATGACTAAGCCTTAGTAGAATACTAACTTTTAGTTACTTACTATCTGAACACCTTGCTTGTCAGCACGGGTTATATATACAAAAAAGGTTGCCAGAATAACTGAAATTATAGGAGCAATAGCTGGCACCCAGAAAAACTTCCTGTTCTTCTTTCCCTGTGTAAATCAAATATTTTTACTATATGGATTAAAATTCCATTGTTAAAGGTGTTGCAAAGATAAGAAGTGCTTACGATGTACTTGGCAAACAGAAGGAAAGCCAGGAAAGATGAGCCAATCACAATTGTTTGCCAGTTCCACTGCATATATAAAAAACTCCCTGTCAGTACTTGAGATTGATATCATTTTTAGCCTCAGAGTGTAATTCTGGCAACTAGTTGCCCGTGCACCCCATATTCTCTCCTCTATTTTTCATATTCCGAGTTTACAAAAATTATGAAATAATTCATCGATGTTAGTAATACCATGTGCACTTGCAATTTTTTTTATCTAAATGACTAAAAGTTTGACCATGTGTGAGCTGCACAAAAATAGGAGAGAGAATTTGGGTTGCATGGGCAACTAGTTGCGAAAATCTGCTCATCAGTCTAAGCTAATGCCTGATATGGGAAGAACCATGAAAACGTGAATAAATTCAGCTGCCTTTTTTTCCAAATGGAATATGTCAAACGAGCTCCGCAAATTCCGAAAACAGTTCACTGACTGCTTGCAACCAAAAAGGTTGGAGCCAAATAAGTTATTTCCATGTCATGACTGTAATTTGTTAGTAACAAAAAATATTTATGTTCTTGGCAGGAGCGGACCCAAAAAGAGCTGAGTGGGGGCGTAGGCCCTCAAATCCCCAAATCCTTGAGAATTTCAAAGAAACTTTTTTTTTTGAAAATTTTGAATTTAGAACATAATTGCCCCTGGTCAAACTTTGTGCCCCACTGAAACTTATTTCTGGGTCCGCCACTGGTTCTTGGGATTACAAATGCATTGATATAGTTACAGAAATCCAGAGAATAATGTTCTCACTAAAATAAAAATGTGAGATGTTAGAGCTAAGTATGACATAAGTACCCCATGATGGACTGAACTCCAGACAGATTTCATAACCGAAACTATGTCGGTTTTCCTTGTAAAATTCACGATACCCAACACATATTTCAGCTGCTGCAGGGCAATAGTTATGGCTGCTCCCCCCATGAACCCGACAATTGCAGCATGTGACAAGAACTCAATGAGGAACCCTAACCTGGAAAATGTGAACTCTTAGTTCAACGCATCTTACCCGCACAAAAAAAAAGTTCAACGCATCTACATTATGTGCAAGCTTCTAGTAGGTAATTTGCATATACCTTAGAAATCCTAGGGCTGCTTGAGTGATACCAGCAAAGAAGGTTGCCGTGAAAGCAAGGCGTATGTATTCCTCCTTGTTTTTAACATGGTCAACCTCATTTTGTAGAAGTGAACCTATTAAAAGAGAAACCACAGCAACTGGACCAATCGCTATATCCCTTGAGCTACCCATTGCAGCATATATCAATGGGGGAACGAAGCTGGAGTCTAAAACCAACTAGCATAAGTAAATTATAATGGAAAATCAAGCTTAATTTTTTACATAATGCTCCACAAAAGACACGACAGGAGAAACTTACATAGCCCATACTGTGGATCCAAATTAGCAAGCTTCGAATAACCAATGTCCTATTAGAGTCCAATATTAAATATCAGGCGCAGTTCAAGACTTAAAGTAATCAAATCAGAGGTGGACTAGTCATCCTTGATACCTGAGGAATGCAGAGACTGGCAATAGTCAATCCGGCAATTAGATCACTCCTGAACTTGATGAAGTTGTAATTCCTGCTCCATCCAACAACTGGAAACAAGAACTGCAACCCCATCGTGAATCTTGTCCATCCAGATTGACCCTTGTACTGACGCAGCGGGTTTTCATGGAAGAAAGTCTCCCTCAATGTGTCTGTGAACTCTGTGGCCAAGTTCTTTTGAGGGGGATAGCCCACCTTGTACACCAGCGGTCCTTGAGATGGGTCATAGGAGGGTGTCTGTGTGGTGATGCTGGGTTCATTTGCTGCCGCCTCGTCGGTTATATGATGAACCATCTCTGATACTGAAATAGCTCTTTGTTATCCTATGGAAAGCACTGAATTAATTTAGTAACTGGAGGGGTTATGGAGGTTATAGGTTCTCAAGTATTATAAAAAGGCAACCACAATATTACAGTAAACCAACTCAATGGCCCGTCAAAATGAGGATAGGTACATGTATAGAATCAATTGACAGAGCACCACTATATTGCATAGAGTTTGTCAACCATATCAGAAATGTTACCGGCGGACAAATCATGTAGTACGGTTCATTTGATCCTTCTGTTTTTTTCGACATTTATTATTCAGAAAGCTGTACGAAAAAAGTAAAGTTCTACAATATCAACTAACCTCACATTTTTTCCAGATTTAGATAAATAAAGGAAGAAAATTAGAAAATGAAATCACCCTTGATGGTGCAATAGCAGAATCAACTTTCGCTCAGTATACAGAATGTATTAAAATTTTAATTCAAATTTTTTAATTAGCCTAATGTGTTCTAGCACCCGTCAAGATTTTGAATAATAGAATTTTCTCTTTTCCTTTTCCTTTTCGTTGTGATTAATCATTAAAGTAATTTTCTCATTTTTTTAACTTTTGAAATAAAATTAATTTGAACTCTATTTTTTAACATGCTTGGAGTATATTGCTAATAAACTTACAATTACGTATACAAGGATTTAAAGGGCTTGTCGAGTAATATGCTGGTAGAGAACAAGTTATTTTTTTTTGAGCAAACGATTGGAGTTAGTTATTTATGATGAAAATATATGTTCATCTTGGATCAATAGCAGGCAAATCTATTTATATGAGCAGCGAATAAGAGCAACCGTGAATCAAAAATTTACGCTATCTTTGTTCTACAAAATATCCATTTCAACAGCTGATTCTAACTCTTATATAGAACAGCCACCTGTTTCTCTCAATTGTAACCAAGGAATTTCAGGGTTCTTTTATTATTATTTCAAAGAATCATAATCATAATTTCTATAAAATCAGGATTTATTGAAGAATTCTAAAATAAGGCAATTCCCTTTAAGTATTTTCAATCTAGTTGTCCACCTCTCCACATATCAATGCATTTCTTTTATCGTAATTTCACTTGGGCAGGCCACGATAGTCAAGTTACACTCTATATCAGAGATATTTTTTTATTCAATATATTGAATCTTTGAAAAAATAAAACATGGTTCCCTTAGAGATCCTTGTACAATAATGTATTCGAACATCGAGTTTCTCTACGCACGGATTAGGCATAAGGCCATTCTGTAACACTATACCATTACGAGGAAGGAGAGACAGTACCATTTTGAGAGTGTTCAGTACTACAATAAAAAAAGTAGAGGTTTCTAGTTAATGCCTCTGTTTTTTTTCTGAATTTAGTGCGACTAGAAATCCACTTTTGTCTCCTTTTGCAAACCAATAGAAAGAAGAAACAGGAAGTTCTCTTGTGTTAGCAATGTATGTATTAAGATATAAACCATCTGATAATTATTACATTATCCCGTTATATAAGTATGTAAAACGAAAAAGAAAAAAAAAACTAAATCACACTGTATTTTGTTAGAAACGACTGTATTGTGTTCTACTCAGTTCAGTGTGAACAATGGGCAATATGGTGGACTGTTGTGTCAGGAAAGCAAAAGACTTCTGGGTTTATTCAATCTGAAAGGTCAATCAGACTTATTCAAACAGCAATAATTGGTGCAGACAGTTCCAACGATTCATTTGGAATGCTAATAGATCAGACATTAATAAAATCCAAATGAGTCAACTTCGTGCGTAGGCTGAAATGGTCCAACTAAGATGGATGTAGGTACTATTTCACTTGACAAGGCAGACAGAAAGCTTTCCATTTTTATATGTACCATATATACAGATAAATGGGATCAGTTGTTTGCAAGCGTAGGAATGGATTTATTATCAAAAGCATACAGAATTTTGGTGAGCTTAGTCATCTCCAGTCGCGTCCCTCAAAGCGTCCCCCAAACCGCACCGGATTGAGCGTTTGGGGTGTGTTCGTTCGCGCTTGGGGGTCCCAGCCACATCCACCAAACGCCGCCCCCAAACATTAAAAATAATTTTTTTGGCATTTTTATTTCAATTTCCACAAACTAATACATAATTGGGAACGAGGACGAACTTGAACAACACGCCCCCCTCCACGTCCATCTCCGACGATGAAGACGACGGCGTGGCAGGCGACGGCGAGCAGCTCTGCCACGGCCGCGGCCACGACCACGACCGCGAGCTCGGCCTCCGCCTCTCCCAGCCATGGCGTCGACTCTTGTTGAGATGGTGGCGGCTAGGGTTGGGGTGAGAGGCTAGGGTTTGTGTGAGAGGGACGATGAGAGGCGGCCCTTTTTATAGGCCGAAGGGAGACGGGGGAGCGGTGGAGCTCATTAACGCCGGCACGCAGAGCTAGGCGCGACGAGACGCGTCGCTGCACCTCTGCGCCTCTGCGGGAACTGCACCGTCGCTGCACGCCAATTCCGTCGCGAGGTAGGCGACGGTTAGGTTAAAATTTATTGTGCCGCTGACGGGTAGGCCCCGCCACTCCCCGCCTCGCTTTTCGGTGTGTCCAGCGTCCCCGGTACGTCCCCTGGGGCGGGACGGGCTCGGGCGCCGGACAGTATCGAGGCCGACAAAAAACAGGTTTGGGAGACACGGCTGAAAGCGTTTTTTTGTCCGGCGCGTCCCAAATAGCTATGGGGGACGCTTTGGGGACGCGACTGGAGATGCACTTAATCTGTTGACATAATCTTTGACTGATCTCCACTCCTCTCCGAATGAGTTCACAGTGAAAAGAAGCCCTGTTATCACTTGAGTTCTAAGTAAACCTAGCTAACTATATAATCTAATGGAAATTTTCCGTCGGTTAATTTATTTTTCCGAGTAAACCCTAGAGGATGTAAATTACGACTCGACTGATGATATAGTAAGATATTTGATCAATTGCCAAGCACCAGTTCTGGCATACAAGCAGACTAGTATACAGTAAATATAGAGCATAACGTTGCCAGATTCTCGTCCATACAAAGCATGGGATAAATTACTGATGATTTCCCAAAAGAAAGAAACTAATGGCTCGGAAACGTAGACAACCCGTCCAGTCCGATGAACCAACAGTTTAATCACAGCCATAACAACCAAATGCAACGAGTTCCCAAGAAACGAAAGACTGTAATCCAAGGATGGGAACGAGTTGTTCAGGAACAGAAAATGTGAAAAAGGCTGGAAATGAGCACACTACCGAATGTAGGAACAAATCTTACCGAATATCCGGCGGAGAGATTGAGAGCCAAACGGGCGGATGGATCGATGGAGCCGCCGCTCAAGCTTCACCACTGCACGAGCACGAGCGCCGCATCTCCGCGTCGCGAGAACTGATTTATATACGTGCGCGTGGAGGAACGGGAAGGATCTCCCTTGCCGAGTCTCCGGGGAAGAAACGAACACGCCCAACAGACAAAAAGACCAGCAATGGAGAAGGTAGCGACCTCTGCGGGGTTTTTGGAGGCGACACAGGGAGGAGGACGGCGATTATGGCGAAACGCGGGGCGTGGCAAACGAAAAGAAATGCCGGGTCGTCGCCGGGAAAGTCGTTGCGGGGCCCGCGCCACCGTGGGCCCACAGGGCGGCCGGACGGGACACTGCCGGCCGACGGCGGTCGGAGTGTGCGTCAGTGTGTGTGTACACGGCGGAACGGGGCACCAACGGGCGGTCGCGAGGGAAGAATGGTTTCAGTGTTTGACCGTGGAAGAGTAAGCCAGTAGTACGACCGCAAGTGAATGACAGGTGGGGCAAGGCGTTGGAATTGTATGGTGCGTCGCTGTAGCTCTTGCCCGTCAACAGCGGTCACTCCGGAGCGGGACGTCGTTTATGTGGATGGGAATCCGTCCCCATACATTTCAACCTGGTTGGCTCCAGCCTCCAGGGATGGATACAGAGGAGGTTGCCATCAAAAAATTGGAGGTTACAGTAAGACTACCCACAATGGGAGTATAGGTAGTATCATGCATTCCATGCATGCAAAATGCTGATGTGGCAATTAAGGATGAGAGAGATAGTATCATAGTAGATCTGTATTATAGACATACTACTAGAAAATTAATGTCAACTAAATCTTACATATATTTGCATTGAGATTCTACAAAACAATTAATATAGAGACTATGATACTAGTATATGATACCATGCATTGTGGAGATAGTAACATGTAGTAGTATCATACGCATGATACTTCTATATGATACTATGCATTGTGACTAGTCTAATCTGCTGGCTCCGTTTTTAAAAGCTGTTTTCTTTTGAAGGAAGTAATCAACATTTTTCTCTTGCAAAAAGTAAACCCGCATTTTCTAAAACCACCCATCCTTTAAAAGAACCTTTAATTTAGAGGGTCATGTAAAACCAAAACTTTCAGCCTCTGAATAGAGGATATAGGCTACTTTGACTAACCTATCGTCATATAAAAAAAAGAACCTATTGTCGGAATTTTTATTTTTAAGGAAGAAAAGAAAAATCCTCTCACAGTCTCTCACTCCCGCACATCTCTCTTTTCACGGAAGAAGCGTTGTTCTGACCAACTCTAGCCTCCTAGCTCTACCTCTCACCCGCACAACATTTTCCCTACGCCGCTTATAGCCCCATGCGTGTGTCTTCCTCGCCCCGCCACAAATTTCTCTGCCATGCTCTCGTTAGTCACACCTACCTTACCGGTGTAGACAACTAGATTTTTTTGGAGACACAAGTAGATATTGTTTGCTACATGACAAAGTCTAAACCCTACGTCGCTTTCTTTTATATGGAAACATGGTGATAATGATCCTGTGACGGCGACGTGTATTATGTTTGAATACTTTCATATTGAAGTACTCCATCCAATTCATATTACTTGATGCTAATATAGATGTATATAGATATATTTTATTTATAGATATATCCATTTTAATGACAAGTAATATGATTTAGAGGGAGTACAAAAGTTTGGTTTCATTATGTTTTTTCCTAAATCCTAGGACATAAAGTCTCAAGAAAAGGGTTAAATGGTTGTATGGTGTTATTTGATAGGGCATGTCCAGTTATTTGTCGTTTTATCAGGAATGCGCGAGAGACATCCCTATTTTCCCCCGGGGGTCTTAATTACCACTGCTTAGCTTTCAATTTGCGTGCACACCATTTTTATCTATACATAGGAGAAGAGCCAAGTACAGTTGTACAAACATCCACAGCCAAACAACAACAGGGCCGACAAGATATTCTTGGAAATTTTGTTTACTTTGCGTGCATATTAAACGAATGATTGATCATAAGACGTTCAGAGCAATATTTTTTAACATGACGAGATATTCTTGGTCAAGTGTTTCAGCGTTAAAAACCTCGTTAAGCTTTCTATTAGTGTTCACACAACACCAACGTGCTTCATAATACAGCCTTAGATTCGTTGTATACTTGTATGCCAGATGCATGATTCTTTGTGAAGAAATTTGCTCTTTAGAGACCTCGATCTCACAATATGGTATCAAAGTTAGCATTATGCAGTACCAACTAGGCATAAGCTATCGCGTGGCACACGTGATAAGCTACTCTCAAATAAACAAAAATTAGGTATAAGCTAAGTGTGAATATTACTCATCGTATGAAAGCGAGTAGGTCTAGAAAAATAAATACTATTAATTATACGATATCTACAACTTCGTATAATGATTCCAGAAATGAACAACTGTTATAAGAATATGTACAAGTGAATAACACTACGCAATGTAAAGGTAGTAACTGAAGTTGATCTATGAGATACTATATGCAATGTGAGATGGTTTAGCCTTAAGATGACTTAGTCAAACGAAATTTTATTTGGTTGCCAGGCAAATCTTCACCGATGTGGATGCTCATTGGACTCTTATGCGTGGAATGTACGAACTGGTATGTTTATTCTACTTTCGCTAGGTTTAGAACTTCAGATATGACCATCACCACCTAATCATCGCGACCGCTGAAGATGATGGATACTAATTAAACTGCACGTACCACATTTAAATTTACAATTCATCGATATATGTAGATATTTTGTAAACCATGTCACGACGATTAGTGCGAATATTCCCCAACTACTTGGGGGTGCACCCTATTTTATTGTGACAGTTCCAAGTTTCCAAAAAATAATGTACTAGGAGTTGGTTATGCCATATGTTGTGAACCTTCACAGATCGTCATATTTTCGGATGAAACTTCATAGATGCATACAACACAATGTAGATCCATTATTTTAATTTGCATTTTTTGAAAACTTTAAGTACCACAATTTTTTTTGGTTGCACCGTCAACTAATTACGGATTGGAGCCATGCCACGACGATATTGTGTTGAAGAATTATATAGTGGCAACTGCGGCAAGATTCATCTGTAGCATAGGACACGGATAAAGCATGGAGGGCAGGGCACGATAGCTTGCGGCAAGATCGATCGTGATCAACCAGAAAAGGTGTACACGCGCTCGATGTCAGCTTTTTTTTGAGCATCGGTTCCCTTAAAAAACTCAACTATTGCAGGGATGTCTACACCATCAGGTGGATTAATTGGTCAAACAGAACGACCAAAGCTATTAAACAGGAAAATCTAGCTAGATTTTTTTAGGTTCCTGATTAGAAGTTCGCCGTTCGAAACAGAAGCCACACCTTGAAACTCAGTGCTCCACTCTCTAATCTCCTTGACTATATGAGCATAAGTTTTCATAGTTCCTTCCTTAATACTTTTGACAGCCAACTAACAGTCGCTTGCCACTCGGTTTCTCCTTGCGAGGGTATGAGAAGATAGCGCCAAACCCTCTCCACAGGCTAGAGCTTCTAGAGTTTCAGGGTCGCTGCGACCTTCGAAGACCGCCGACGAGGCTCCCACGAAGCGACCTTCCGCATTTCTCGCCACCGCAGCGACAACACCCTTGTTTTCATTTTTACTAACAACATCATCAACGTTTATTTTAATTTCTCCTGCAAATGGGGCAATCCACCAAGGAGACACAGTAGGTACATGCATAGGATGTTGAACTGCGATCTTCTTCTTCCACTCAGCTAAACTTTCCAGGCAAGCTAAGAAATTCTGCACAAATGCATACATAGACAAAGGGCTTTGGTATATTTCCTCCTGTATCGCCTTTCTCTTTGCGTACCAGATTGCGCAGAGTGTGACGACTTTGCCTACTCTTGTTCAGACAACGTTTCAATCATGGTGAAAATGAACTCGGGTGCATGAACCCCAGATGAGTTGCATATATGTTACTATCATCAACAAGAGACCACACACTCCTTGCCATGTTAGATTCTATTAAAGAATGTCTCGAAGAATCCTGAACACCACAAGAGTTGCTGATACCATATGATGAGACCTGAGGTCTAGGGTTTGGTCCAATCTCACGAAATTGACCACGTTGGTGAATGAGGGGGATGGGAAATGGAATAAGAACACAAGATCCAAAGGCAAAACACACTCACACACCCAATACAAACCAAATTCAACTCCCTTGGTAGGTTAGATCAAGCCAATAGAATCAAACCTTGGAGATACCCATGGGGTAGAATCCAAGGGTTGAGAGATTGGTGAAGGAATCAACTCTAGAACTTGTATGAAAGAGTGCTTGCACTAGAATCATACATGAAGAGAGAAAGATCCTCAAGAGTAGCCTTGATACTAAGGATATGATAGTCCTAGTAGTAGGTGAGAAAAAGCTCAAGCATAAACTCATATTCTTGTCTAACCCTAGATCTGGCCGTACCAAGAGTATATATAGTACCCAGGGGCAGAAGGGTAAAGTTACAAGTCAAAAAGTTGGAGTCAGCTAAGATTCGATGATTTCCGGCGGTAAAACCGGCGGTGCCGGCCCGTGCGCTGGAATGACTTGGACGTTCTGGCGCCAGCGCCGGTTTGGGTTCCGGTTTACCAGAACTATCTACTGGAAGCCGTTTCGGCTATTTCGGTTTTGTTCCGGCGAACTGGTTCGGTTCCGGCGTAGGGCCCGGTGCCGCCGGTCCTGGCGCCAATTTGCTTCAGTTTCCCTTTTCTTCGTTCTTCTCCTCCCTTGATGGCTTGGCTTCCTTGTGGGTCCTCCTCAGCGATGTACATGATGACACATAAAGCATTTTGATGAATTAGAAAGCCATTCAAAGGGAGGTTAGGATCAAGCATGGTGAGGAGCGAGTTCACCTCTTGTTGAAGTGCTTTGGTGCGTTCTCGCGTCATAGGTCCACTTGGAGGATCACTTGGTCTTGGTGTAGTGTCGTCCTTGGGAGGGGCTACATCAACAAACATGGCACAAATCATCATCCCTCATCTTGCGATGATAACGAACATCCGGTGTTGGTAAAGATTGCTTGGCCAATCTCCACAAGAACATACAAATTTTTTATGGCACCTGCATTTTCCATAGGGACGGCCATTGTTTTTGTCGCCCTCGCATGTATGAGCCTGAGTTGCTTCCTTCCATCCATCCTTCCCTGCGATCCCTTGTGTCTACCAACATGAAATATGCAGATTGCGCAGATAAGACACCACAACGATCGAAGCTCCATGCCCAGAAGTCGTCATGCCGCCTTGTACTCAAAGGAATATTGCACACATCAACATCAACTAGCAAGAACCATTCATTTAGCTTGTCCATGTTCCAACTCAACAAAACTTGATCAATAAAATAAACAACTAGGCTCGAAGCATTAGTAGCAGGGTTTGAAATGGGTCCCATCGTGCTCGCCCATGGAAGCCAATTTTCACTCCATGCATTGGTTAATCGGCCAGTGCCAATCCTTTTAATTAAGCCTTGTTTGAGCACACCTATTCCCTCATGGATTTCCCTCCTAACTAGCGAGGGATTACTCCCCAACTCAGATTGTAAGAAATCTCCTTCTGGAAAGTATCTAGCTTTCAGAGTTCTCGCACTCAGCGAAGAAGGGTTCTGAATCAACCACCACCCTTGACGAGCAAGAAGTGCCAGGTTAAACAACTCAATATCTCGGAACCCTAAGCCTCCCAAACCTTTCGATTTTGTCATATCTTTCCAAGCGTCATTTTCCCATCCTTACCCCCCCACCAAATTTCACTAATAGTGAATTTATATGTTGACAAAGGCCTCTGGGGAGTTTGAAGCATGACATTGAGTAAGTAGGAACTGTTTGTGCAATGGCTTTTATCAGAATCTCCTTGCCACTTGCAGACAGAATTTGGTCAATCCAACCTTGGATTTTCTTCCACACTCTACCTTGGATCTGTACACATCAGTTGGCATCCCAAGATTCTTCTCACTCAAAGACTCATTCTGAACATTTAGAATAGCTTTGATCTCCTCTTTTTTATTGTTTGAACATCATTAAGTAAAGAATATAGAAGATTTATCTCTATTCAATCGATGACTGGATGCCTCACAATAAATGTCCAACACCTCTTGAATCAAATTCGCACCATATCCATCAACTTTGAAAAGCAATAGGCTGTCATCCGCGAAAAGCAAGTGGTGTTGGAGATATGCCCAAGAGGCAATAATAAAAGTGTTTATTGTTACTCCCTCCGGTCTCTTTTAATTGACTCGGATTTAGTACAACTTTGTACTAAATTCGAGTCAATTAAAAAAGAATGGAGGGAGTATATCTTAGTGTTCATGATAAATGTTTACATTCCATGCTATAATTGTATTAACCAGAAACATTAATACTTATGTGTTTTGTAAACATAAAGGAGTACCTAGTAAGACTTGTTAAACTAGCTTGTTGATTAATAGATGATCATGATTTCCTGATCATGATCATTGGATGTTATTAATAACAAGATCATATCATTAGGTGAATGATGTGATGGACATACACCCATAGTAAGTGTAGCATATGATCAAGTCATTTAGTTCTTTGTGCTTCAATCTTTAATATGTATAGTAACTTAATCCTTCGACCATGAGATCATGTTAAGCACCTACACCGGATGGATGATTTGATGGCACCAAACAATACTACGTAAATGGTTTGTTATAAAGGTGGCATTAATTGTTCAGAAAGTATAGGGTTGTGGCACTTGTATCAATAGTGGGATTTGTCCATCCTAATGACGGATATATATACTCTGGTCCCTCTCGGTGGAATGACATCCAATTATCTTGCAAGCATGTGACTGGTTCAAAGGGGATATCATATCACGGTACGAGTAAAGAGTACTTATCGGTAACGAGGTTGAACTAGGTATGGACATACCGACGATCAAACTTCGGATAAGTAAAATATCACGAGACAAAGGGAATTGTTATTTTATGTAAATGGTTCATTCGATCACGAAGTCATTGTCGAATATGTGGGAGCTATTATAGATCTCCAGGTCCTGCTATTAGTTATTGATCGGAGAAGATTCTTGATCATGTCCGCATAGTTCTCAAACCGTAGGGTGACACACTTAAGGTTTGATGTCGTTTTAAGTAGATATGGAATATGGAATGGAGTTCGAATATTGTTCGGAGTCTCGGATGGGATCTAGGACATCACAAGGAGTTCCGGAATGGTCTGGAGAATAAGATTCATATATAGGAAGTCACATTCCAAATTTGGGAGTGGTCCGGTGAATTTATGGAAGGTTGTAGAAGGTTCTAGAATCATCTGGAATAAATCAGTATGGAAGGTGGAGTCTCGGAGGGACTCCACCAGTCCTAGCCATCCCACCAAGTGGGGAGGTGGAGTCCATGGTGGACTCCACCAAGGTGGCCGGCCACACCACAAGGAAGGGGAGGAATCCCACCTTGTCTAGGTTTCCTAAATTTGGTAAGTTTTGGAGTTGGACTCCAGTGTGGTTTTGGGGTAAACCCTAGGGATTTCCACCGTTTGAAAGAGGAGGAGAGGGGAGGGGCTGACCATTACTTGGCCGCACCACCAAGGGGCTCCCAGGCCGGCGCCCCAAGCCCCCTCTCTCCCAAACCCTAGCTACTCCCTCCTTCTTCTTCTCCCGTGGTGCTTACGGCGAAGCCCTGCCGGAGATCTCCACCACCACCGCCACCATGCCGTCGTGTTAGCGGGATTCCGAGGAGGATCTACTCATCTGCTGCCCGCTGGAACAGGGAGAAGGGCGTCGTCATCAACACCGAACGTGTGACCGCGTGCGGAGGTGCTGCCCGATTGTGGCACCGTCAAGATCTTCTACGTTCTTTTGAAAGTGGCAAGTGATCGACTACATCCACCACGAGATTTATCTCGTTAACGCTTAGCGATCTTCCAGGGTATGTTGATCTTCACCTCGTTGCTACCATCTACTAGATTAGATCTTGACTTGTTATTCATTCTTGCGGTAGGAATTTTTTTGTTTTCTATGCTACGAATCCCTACAGTGGTATCAGAGCGGTGTCTATGCATAGATTGGTTGCACGAGTAGAACACAATGGTTTTGTGGGCTTTGATGCTTTTGTTGTCTTTTGTTATGTTCCATGTTTTGCTCACACTTTATATCATTTTTATGCATTTTCCGGGTGACGTGGGCATTACCCTTCGGGTAACTACTATTGCCCTATCCTATACGGCCCAACTGGAGGCCCATGAAGACAGCCTATGGCAGGGTGGGCCACTAGGTCGGTGCCGAAGGAGATTCCTTGAAGAACAAGACGGAGAGGAACCGAACAAGCAAAGTTTAGAACTAGGACTCTTGTAAACCTAGTCGTACTCGTGCAGATCTCTTGGGACCTGGCCTCCTTTATAAAGGCCAGGAGAGGGGCTGCCGAGGGGGAACAATCAATCTTAGCAGTCTTAGCCACCAAAAGCTTAGAGCTAGGTCATCGTTAAGCTTAGCATCTCGACGAGATCTCAGCCGAACTATTCGGCACCCCATTGTAACCTATTTTTCATCATAATCAAGAACAGACAAGCAGGACGTAAGGGTTTTACCTCATCGAGGGCCCCGAACCTGGGTAAATCGCTCCCCCCGTTTGTCTGTGAACCGATGTCTCGTGTCAGCTTGAAGGATTCCATCAACCCTAAGCCCCTAACGGAGGGCATTGCCGAGGAGCCCCCTCGACAATTGGCGCCGTCTGTGGGAACCCTGCTGGCGCAAGATCGGTCATTGGCAGATCCGATCATGTCATCGACGTCTTCATCGACACCGTCATCACCAAACCTGGGAAGCTCGATTCGATTCGGCTCCTATGAATTCACCCCGCACAACGATTCTTCCCCCTCAAACTTCTCGGATCTACGAGGGAACATGGAGATGACCATCTGCAGCGTCCACTACAACGTCAACGCAGAAGGGATACTTCAGCTGCTGGAATCACCCATCTCTGGTTCAACAAGTCCGAGCGCATCATCATCACTCGACCTGTTGGCTGGTTTGACAGATTCAATGAGTTCGCCCGCGCCCTCGACTCCCCGATCGACGTCTTCCATGTCAGTAGGATCCGATGATCCCACACCCTCGGAGTTAACCTCATACTACTGCTCGAACTGCGACGCCAGGCATGGCTTGGGATCGAGCGACACACCGTTCATCTGCAATGCCCAATATTCGTCGGGAGAAGACAGTGCCGGCAGCACCGCCCAAGGAACCACCCGAAGATCGGCGCGTCATCAGGTTTATGCCGCCAACAACACAGGAAACACAAGGCACGGAGGAGACGAAGACCGCACGCCTCGTTCTAGCAGGCGAGCAAGCTTCGAGAACAGCGCCAGCAACCGCGACAGCGATTACACCATCGCAGACGAAGAGTGGGTAGCAGCTAGGGCAGCCGTGCTTAACAACACCCCGCTCCCCGCAGGAACCTCGGTCGGAACCTTAAATGCTTACCGCTCTATACTAGAGAAAAACCGAGAGCTCCTGTCGAAAGAACAGGCCACCCTCGAGAGACGTCTATCTGCAGCAGACCGATCCAGCGAGCGATGGAGAGCTTCACAAGGAAGCGCCTCCCGAAGTACTCACGGAGCAGGCAAGCACCGGTCAAGGCTGTCCAGGCTCTCGGAAGACGACGCTAGAGAAATAACATCGAACCTAACCAAGTCCTTCATGACCACGGACACCGCGGGCATGCCACGGCCGAAAAACGTTGCGGGAGCAACTGCTAATCTCGCTGCGTACCTCATCAACCAGCGCCCTGAAGGATCCATGGCTCAAGCTCACCGAGGCGCCCTGGAAAGTCTCGCGATATTGGGAAAAAATCTAGTCCCGCAAAAAGAGAAAATCATGCCGCAGGCTAGTGGTTCAAAATATCATGCGAGGGATGCTCGGGATGAAATCATCCAGAGCCGGATTGATAAAGCAAGGCGACGACGCGCCGCCAGGAAGGACGATGACAGCGATTCTTCGGATGAGGATCAGGAGTATATGGCGAACTCAGGGGAGCCGATTGCTTGAGTTACAAAATCCGCGAGACGATGCCGCCCAAGAAGTTCAAGCCTACTCCCACCGACGCTGCCAAGTATGATGGGCAGCAGGAACCAAGATCTTGGATAGACGATTACCTGCAGACTGTGATTCTGCACAAGGGGAACCAGATAGCAATGCAGTGCTTGCAGCTCTACTTGAAGGATTCAGCGCGAGCCTGGTTAAGGGGGCTGCCGAAGGGTTCCATTAAATCATGGGACGACCTAGTGGACGCCTTCGTTGCTAATTTCCAGGCAACATACAAGAGGCCTGTCGGGATTGAAGAGTTACGCAACTGCCAGCAGAAGCAAAGGAGTCGATGCGCTCATACATTGGGAGATTCACCAAACTCCTAAGCGCTGCCGAAGATGTATCTGTCGACAGAGCAATCGATGCTTTCAGCGATGGCGTCCGACGTGAAAGCTACATAGAAGAACTCGGACGCAAAAAGCCAAAAACCATTACCAAGCTAATGGAAATCGCCAACAGCTGGGCTGATGGTGAGGACAACGTGCGAAGACCGCGGCAGCGCAGCGATGATGAAGATGACGACCAGCCGAAGGTGGACTCGAGCAGCCGAAGGGATCGACACAAGAGGAGGAAGAACCGCAACTATGACGATAACAACCTGGTAGCCGCAGGATACTCCGATCGAAATGACGATCGGTATGACGAAAGAAGAGACGATCGACAAGACAGCAATCGGAACAACTCTGGGAACCGTGGCAACTATAAACCACGGCAGCAGAGGACTCCCGAGCTACCCTACGCTGAGCAGATCAACGCTCCCTGTTACCTGCACTCGTATGTCGACTCCAAGGACGGCAAAACGAAGTCGATTCACCTTCTCAGGGACTGTCGGCAGTTCATCGACATGCACAAACTCATCCAGCAGTCAGGGCAACAACCGTTACCACCTCCACCCCCACCTCCACCACAGCACCAAGTCCAGCAAGCTCAACCTCATCAACCCAGCGAGGCGTTCCCACCACCACGTGGGCAGATGAGCATGATCCACAGGACAGGTGTCTCGAGAAGAGAGATGAAGAAGCTCACCCGAGAGATTAATCTGGCCGAAAGCATCATGGCAAACATCCCTGAGTATGTCGAGTGGTCCTCTCAGAACATTACGTTCAGTCGAGCAGATCACCCGATGACCATACCAAAACCAGGACACGCTGCCCTAGTAGTTAAAGCACAGATAGGGGGATTAAAGATGAGCAAAGTCTTTATGGATGGGGTTAAACCTGATTTTCGTCGACACAATCAAGAGTATGGGGATCACCATGGGGATGCTAGAAGAGACAGACACTTGCTTCCATGGGATTCTTCCAACTGCACCGGGTCACTTTCTTGGCAGAATTTACCTGAATGTCGTCGGCAGAACCGACAATTTCAGGAAGGAAAAGATCGAGTTTGAAGTAGTGAACTGGGAGTCACAGTATCATGCTATACTCGGAAGACCAGCTTATGCCAAGTTCATGGCTGTGCCGCACTATGCGTATCTCAAGCTAAAAATGCCTGGGAACAACGGGACAAACATCACAGTCTATGGAAGTTTTTCACGCTCGGACAATTGTGATCGCGACTTTCAGAGGATTGCTGCGAAGTTTGGGAGCAAACAAGAAATTATCAAGCCTCCACCCAAGCTGTCGATACGCGAAATCAAGGAGGAGAAACATGACAGGGAAAGCAAGAAGAAGCCAGCCGACCTTGCCCTTAAAGCTTCGATAGCAGAAGCCTCGGCAGCAGAAGCCTCGGCAGCAGAAGCTTCGGCAGCAAAAGCTTCGGCAGCAAAGGGTTCGGCAGTTGATGGCACAGAAGGCATACACTAGAAGAAAAGTTGTCATGGCCGACGAAGTTGAAGTCGCGCCGTGGTTGCTGGTTGATGACCCACAAGTATAGGGGATCGCAACAGTCTTCGAGGGAAGTATTACCAATTTATTGATTCGACACAAGGGGAGACAAAGAATACTTGTAAGCCTTAACAGCGGAGTTGTCAATTCAGCTGCACCTGGAAACAGACTTGCTCGCAAGAGTTTATCAGTAGTAACAGTTTTATAGCAGAGAAATAGTGAAATAACAGAGCGCTGAAATAAAGACAGTAGTGATTATAGTAAACAGCAGGCTTAAAATACTGTAGGCACAGGGCCGGATTAACGGGCGTTGCATGGATGAGAGAAACTCATATAACAATCAAAGCAGGGGCATTTGCAGATAATAATAAAACGGTATCCAAGTACTAATCAATCAATAGGCATGTGTTCCATATTTAGTCGTACGTGCTCGCAATGAGAAACTTGCACAACATCTTTTGTCCTACCAGCCGGTGGCAGCCTCTAGGGAAACTACTGGAAATTAAGGTACTCCTTTTAATAGAGTACCGGAGCAAAGCATTAACACTCCGTGAACACATGTGATCCTCACATCACTACCATTCCCTCCGGTTGTCCCGATTTCTGTCACTTCGGGGCCATTGGTTCCGGACAGCAACGTGTGTATACAACTTGCAGGTAAGATCATAAACAACGAATATCTTCATGAATCAATAACATGTTCAGATCTGAGATCATGGCACTCGGGCCCTAGTGACAAGCATTAAGCATAACAAGTTGCAACAATATCATAAAAGTGACATCTACGGATACTAGGCACTATGCCCTAACAATCTTATGACTATTACATGACCAATCTCATCCAATCCCTACCATCCCCTTCAGCCTACAGCGGGGAATTACTCACACATGGATGGGGGAAACATGGCTGGTCGATGGAGAGGCGTTGGTGGTGATGGCGGTGAAGATCTCCTCCAATTCCCCGTCCCGGCGGAGTGCCAGAACGGAGACTTCTGGCTCTCGAGACGGAGTTTCGCGATGTGGCGGCTCTCTGGAGGGTTTCTGGCGACTTCGACTTCTCTCCGTGCGTTTTTAGGTCGAGGGCGATAAGTAGTCCGAAGGAGGGCGTCGGGGGCCAGCCGAGGCCGCCACACACTAGGGCCGCGCGGGCCCCTCCTAGGCCGCGCCGGCCTAGTGTGTGGGGCCCTCGTGCCCCCACCTGGCTTGCCCTTCTGGCTCCGCCAATATTCTGGGAAAATAGGGCCTTCTGTATAAATTCCGAGGTTTTTCCTGAAAGTTGGATTTCTGCACAAAAACGAGACACCAGAGCAATTCTGCTGAAAACAACGTTAGTCCGTGTTAGTTGTATCCAAAATACACAAATTAGAGGCAAAACAATAGCAAAAGTGTTCGGGAAAGTAGATACGTTTTGGACGTATCAACTCCCCCCAAGCTTAGCTTATTGCTTGTCCTCAAGAAATTCAGTTAACAACTGAGCGATAAAAGAACTTTCACGAACACATTTGCTCATATGATGTATATATTCTCATGCTATGGCTAATACTCAAGCAGTTCATAATGAGACACATGCAAATAAGATCATCCAACAGCTATGTCAATCATGGAGAGGTACCAACAATTAATAATAAGCATCATGAATCATGTATATAAGCAAGATTGCAATGTTCATAAGAGAGTATGATAAAGTGGTATCTCGCTTGCCCGTATTTGATCGGCAAAACATAAATGCCCAGGCACCTCTGGAGTTCATAGAAAGACTAGAAGTAGTGATTGTCAAAGATAAAAACATCAAAGTTATACCACAATCAATCATATTTTGAGACAAGCATATTATACTAAGAATGACAGTTGTGCTCTCAAGATAGTGCTCAAAGAAAGAATGGAGACACAACATAAAAGTAAAAGATTGACCCTTCGCAGAGGGAAGCAGGGATTAACATGCGCTAGAGCTTTTCATTTTTAAAACAGGAGTAAAATTATTTTGAGAGGTGCTTGTTGTTGTCAACGAATGGTAATGGGTACACTAACTACCTCGTCAACCGGACTCCCAAGAGCGGCTCCCATGAATTATTTATATGCTTATGTGGCACTCCTTCCAACCTTTCTTACACAAACCATGGCTAACCGAATCCTCGGGTGCCTGCCAACAATCACATACCATGAAGGAGTGCCTTTTTATTTAAGTTTTATTATGATGATGACACTCCCCCCAACCTTTGCTTACACAAGCCATGGCTAACCGAATCCTTCGGGTGCCGTCCAACAATCACAAACCATGGAGGAGTGTCTATTTAAGTTAATTAATTTGGGACTGGGAATCCCATTGCCAGCTCTTTTTGCAAAATTATTGGATAAGCGGATGTGCCACTAGTCCATATGAGAGTCCGTCAAAAGTAAATGACAAGGTTGAAAGCTAAACACCACATACTTCCTCATGAGCTATGAAACATTAACACAAATTGAGAAACATTTTGAAAGTTTTAAAGGTAGCGCATGAGAATTTACTTGGAATGGTTTGAAATGCCATGCATAGGTATTTATGGTGGACACTTTGGAACAACTTGGTTTTCAGGTGTTTGGAAGCACGAGCGGCGTTCCCGCTCAGTACAAGTGAAGGCTAGCAAAGGACTAGGGAGCGACAAATCAAGAGAGCAATAACTGTCATAATCATGCTTGCGGCAAAATAAATTAACGGAGGCATAAAAGTGATACAAGAACTCTGAAGCAATATAAATCATCGAGGCTTAATTGACTTTTTGTTCAGTCATATGCATGCGTGAGCATGTGCCAAGTCGATATAAATGAATTATTCAGAGGAGGATACCACAATGCCATACTTACTTATGAATAAAACAATGCAAGCGAACATCCATGACATGCTACTCATATTAATAAATTGGAGCTAAACATGAGAAATCATGAACTACTAGACTTTCTCACATAACATATACCTCACATGAACCAACTAAGCATGCTCACATGGATGAGTATATGTACAAAAATGAAAACAAATAGAGTTCATACCAGCCTCTCACCACAATCCAATTGTTGTAGATCGTCATTATTGCTTTTCACTTGTGTAGCTTGGATAATATGAAATGAAAACCACGCTCCAACCACCGAAGACCATTGAACTCATGATGAACTTTACAAACCAAAGAAGAACAGCAAATATTTTTGGTGTTTTCGAATTGGAAACAAGAACAAAAGAAACAAGAAAACAAAGCAAAATCTTTTTGGGTTTTCTCATAGCAAACCAACGATAGCAAATAAAGTAAACTAAGAGCAAAGAACCAAATAAACAAATGGTGAAGAGAAACAACAGAAATATTTTTGGTATTTTTGTGTTTTAGGAAAGAAACAAAGCGAAAACAAAAGAATGCAAACTAACAGAAACACAGAAAAGCAGGATGACAGAAATCTGCCAAAACCTGACAGCAGTACAGAAATCGAAATTAACAAAAATCTTCCATTGCTCAGCTCAAAAAGTGTTCAACTAATGAAAGTTAGATAACAACCTGGGGCACATGCTCAAAAATTGGCAACTCAAAATAACGTTCTGGCTGTGCGTACGAATTTTTTTGGTAACAGCCCAGAATCTGTTTTTGGACAGCACTTCCCCAAATATCATCTCCCTCTCATTAGAAAACCACTCTAAGAAACTAAACAAGTATGTACAAGTATCCAGCAACCATAATATGCAAAGAATGAGTGATGCCGGTATACCTCCCCCCAAGCTTAGGCTTTTGGCCTAAGTGGAGTTCATTCCCATGGTCCCCATGAAGTGGTGTCTCCGTAGTACGACGAAGAACGACCCGGTTCCAGGTATGTGCTGGAGGAAGCATCAGGGTATGTGACGGTGTAGTCGTAGGAGGGCTCGGCGTCCTCGGAGTCATGCTGCTGGTGGAAGTCTTGTATCTTCATATGTTCCTCCACCTCCTCCTTAGTGCGCGACCATGATTGCCTGTCAATATTGAACAAACCTGGCTGGGGAAGAGGGATTTCCTTCTCATCCCCGTCAGCAAACAACATTCTATAGACCATATTATCTACAGTGGAATCAGTGGTAACAAAATGATGGCTCTTCATAGCAGCAATATCAAGTCTCCTAGGGGTTAATGGCACATCATTAGGATCAAGAGGGAGTCTTAAATGTGTTAAAATGCGTAGTGCAATAGTTCCTCCAAAAATAGGCCCCCTGCTAGACAGGCGGCGAGCAATAAGAGAACCAAGATGATAAAGTGTCTGTCCAGTAAGTGCAGCATTCAAGAAAGCAAGATGATAGCTAGAGATATTGCTAGTATTTTCCCTACCAAGAATGCTAGTAGCAATGTAATATGCAAAATATTTAATGGCGGGGAGTTGAATGTTTCTTATCTTGCCGCGCTGAATGGTGCGGCAATCATCATCGGTGATCCCTCGATAGAGCTCCAACAGGTCCCGGGGGTTGTCATCAATCCTCCTTGCTGTACCTACAGGGGCAATATCCAATGCACGACAAAATTCTTCCAATTCCATAGTAACAGGATTACCATAGATCTTGAATGCAACTGTCGGCTCATATTGCGTGTTGTGGAACTTGAAGCTCTCAACGAAAATTTTGGTGAGCATGTAGTATTGCTCCCTTTCATCTCCCACGTAGGTGGCTAAGCCCGCCCTGTTGACAAGGGTGAAGAAATCATCCAATATCCCTGCATTTGTCAGAAAATCATAACATGGGAAGGATGAAGCATTAGGAGCCCCATTGTCCTCTTCGGGCGCGAAGCTAGGCGCGATGATATCCTCATTGTAGGATCGCCTAATCTGAGTGGACGCCCTCGAGGGCCTCCCGGTGCTGGTTGTTCCTCTCTTGAATAATTCTCCAAAGCTGAATTTCTTCATCTTCCTCTTCTGAAATTTTCAACAACCATTATAAAATTTGATTTCAAGGTATATAATTGAGGGGAACTACTATAGGAACTTGCTAGAGTACTAAACATGCATCAAAACTAGTTTCTACCACTTAGAACAAGCATGCAAGCTCACTAAACATGTTATCTACAGCAGCAAAATATTCAAGATATACTCAACCAAACAAAATTCTAATTGGACAATCAAAGGAGTCACATACCAAGGAGCAAATGTGCCAAATTTCAGACAGAAATCTGGGCTGAGCAAAGAGATCGAGAAATCGCGAGTTCTTGAGCAGAAACGCGAGTGAGAGAAAGTGAGTACGAGTTTTTTCGGGAGAGAGAAGAGAGTGGGAGGAAGAGATGCTGAAGTGGGGCAAAGGGGGACCCACACACCAGGGTGGCGCGCCCCCCTTGCTGGCCGCGCCGGCCTGTGGGGTGCCACCCTGGGGTGCCCCACTGGTCAGCCCCAGGTGCTCCCAGGTGCCTCTTCGAAAAATAGGACTACCAGTATAATTTTTGTAAATTTTTGAGAAATTCGAAAAATGCACATTTCTGGGTGTTAAATTAATTATTACTGCGCAGGAAAATGATTTCCAAAATCTTAAACAACTAAAGCATATTGCAAAACAAAAATGCTACAGCAAGTAAAACAAATGGAGGGAGAAAGAAAGAAAGAAATGTTGTTTAGCTCTCTTATGCATTAAAATATACTTGTTAACAAGGTTGATCAAGTCTTGCTACCAAATAAATTTTATATGACATAAGAAGAAATAAACCTCAAATCAATCATGTTACCTTATATTGAATTGATATGGATCCAATCACAAGAGTTTGATATTCTTCTTTAGGCTCATATATAGGACAATCAAATGATCCAACCTTGATAGTTTTCACATTAAAAATTGTATTAACTCCATATACTTTATCAATCCTCTTTGGAAAATAGACAGTATGTTCCTTGTCATCAACATTGAAAGTAACCTTGCCTTTATTGCAATCAATAACAGCCCCTGCAGTATTAAGAAAGGGTCTTCCAAGAATAATGGACATATTATCATCTTCAGGCATTTCCAACACAACAAAATCAGTTAATATCAAGCAATGTTGAGTAACTTGAACAGGAACATTTTCACATACACCAACAGGAATAGCAGTAGATTTATCAGCCATTTGCAAAGATATATCAGTTGGTATCAACTTATCTAAATCAAGTCTCTTATAAAGAGAAAAGGGCATTACACTAACACCTGCTCCCAAATCACATAGAGCAGTTCTAACATAATTATTCTTGATGGAACAAGGAATAGTCGGTATACCTGGGTCTCCAAGCTTCTTTGGAACCTTACCATTGAAGGAGTAATTAGCGAGCATAGTGGAAATCTCCTCATTGGGAATTTTCCTTTTGTTAGAGACAATATCTTTCATATACTTTGAATAAGGAGGCAATTTAATAGCATCAGTCAAAGGGATTTGCAAGAATAAAGGTTTCATCCAATCACAAAATTTATTATAATGTTCCTCCTCCTTTGATTTTAGTTTCTTAGCAGGAAAAGGCATTTGCTTTTGAACCCAAGGTTCTCTTTCATTACCATGTTTCTCAGCAATAAAATCTTCTTTAGTGTACTTTTTATTTTTAGCATGCTTTTCAGGTTCTTCTTCAACCTCTTCTTTATCAGGAGTATCATTCTTATCATTATCTTTATCATGTTCATTACCACTTTCAGTTTCAGCATCAGAAATAGAAATACTATTAGGATCATTAACAGGTTCAGAGGATTCTACAACATTCTTATGTTTCTTTTTCTTTTTCTTAGATGGAGCACTAGTTTTAGTTAGTTGAGAATCTTGTTCAACTCTTTTGGGATGCCCTTCAGGATATAGAGGATCCTGGGTAGAAACACCACCTCTAGTTGTTACTTCATAAGCATGTTTTTCTTTAGAATTATTTCCCAACAAGTCATTTTGCACTTTAGTGAGTTGATCAATTTGAGTTTGAACCATATGAAAATGTTTAACAAGTATCTTAACATCATTGGAGGTTCTCTCCACAATATCATGCAATTCACTAATAGCTCGAGAATTTTCCATTAAATGATTCTCTACTCTCATATTAAAGTTTTCTTGCTTAACAATATAATTATCAAACTCATCTAAGCATTGAGCAGGAGGTTTTGAATACGGAATATCTTCCCTAGTAAAGCGTTGAAGAGAGTGTACCTCAATCATGGATGAAGGGGGAGTTATCTTACATAAATCTTCTATAGGAGGTAAATTCTTCACATCTTCAGGTTTAATACCCTTCTCTTTAAGAGACTTCTTAGCTTCCCTCATATCTTCATCATTTAATTTAATCATACCCCTCTTCTTCAATATCGGTGTCGGGGTTGGTTCAGGTGTAGACCAATCATCATGATTCCGGCCTATTTTAGCCAATAATTCTTCAGCGTCGTCTGGAGTTCTTTTCCTGAAAACACAACCAGCACAACTATCCAGGTATGCCCTAGACTCAATGGTTAGTCCACTATAAAATATATCAAGTAAATCATGCTTTTCCAAATCATGATCAGGCTGAGCTCTAATAAGAGAGCAAAATCTCGCCCAAGCCTCAGGCAATTTCTCTCCATCTTCCTGGTCAAAATTATAAATTCTCTGCAAAGCAATATGTTGAGCGCTAGCAGGAAAGTATTTTCGAAAGAAAACATCACGCAAGTCAATTGGACTTCTAATAGAACCAGGAGGCAAATTATTATACCAAGTTTTAGCATCATCCTTTAATGAGAAAGGAAAAATTTTAGCGACAAAATAAGTACGCATCTTGACATCATCAGAAAACAAGCTACTCAGAGTAGATAACTCAATCATGTGTTCAACAACACTTTCTTTTTCAGTACCACAAAAGGGTGTTTTCTCAACAATAGCTATATGAGATAGATCAAGAGAAAAATCATAATCTTTATCCTTAATGTTTATAGGAGATGTGGCAAATTTAGGATCATGAGACAGTTTATATCTAACAGCATGTTCTGCAAGCAACTTTTTAATTTTTCTTGCATCAGTAGTAGCATTGCATTTTTCAATAAAATCATCATCAAGTTCCACATAATCTTCATCAAGATCATCACTAGAATATTCAACAGACTCAGGTGAATTAACAGGTGTAGCAGCATTTTCATTAGGAGTTTCAGTATTTTCAATTTGCCTAGACCTAGCAATTGTAGCATCTAGAAAAGATCCTAACGAACCATCATTATCAAGCACAGCAGAAGCATCATCACAATTATAAGAGGAATTTTCAGATTCAGCAGAAGTACCAGCATTTGAAGCTTGTGGTGGTGAAACAAGTTTACTTATCACAGATGGTGAATCAAGAGCAGCAGAGGTACTAAGAGTTGTACCTTTTCTTGTAGTGGATGGTAATATGGCGATCTTAGTATCACGAGGTTTACCCATGATGGAGACTTTGCAGCGAACAATATCAATCCAAGTGAACTTCCAAATAAAGCTATGCTCCCCGGCAACGGCGCCAGAAAATAGTCTTGATGACCCACAAGTATAGGGGATCGCAACAGTCTTCGAGGGAAGTATTACCCAATTTATTGATTCGACACAAGGGGAGACAAAGAATACTTGTAAGCCTTAACAGCGGAGTTGTCAATTCAGCTGCACCTGGAAACAGACTTGCTCGCAAGAGTTTATCAGTAGTAACAGTTTTATAGCAGAGGAATAGTGAAATAACAAGCGGTGAAATAAAGACAGCAATAGTGATTATAGTAAACAGCAGGATTAAAATACTGTAGGCACAACGGGCGTTGCATGGATGAGAGAAACTCATATAACAATCAAAGCAGGGGCATTTGCAGATAATAATAAAACGGTATCCAAGTACTAATCAATCAATAGGCATGTGTTCCATATTTAGTTGTACGTGCTCGCAATGAGAAACTTGCACAACATCTTTTGTCCTACCAGCCGGTGGCAGCCGGGCCTCTAGGGAAACTACTGGAAATTAAGGTACTCCTTTTAATAGAGTACCGGAGCAAAGCATTAACACTCCGTGAACACATGTGATCCTCACATCACTACCATTCCCTCCGGTTGTCCCGATTTCTGTCACTTCGGGGCCATTGGTTCCGGACAGCAGTGTAAGATCATAAACAACGAATATCTTCATGAATCAATAACATGTTCAGATCTGAGATCATGGCACTCGGGCCCTAGTGACAAGCATTAAGCATAACAAGTTGCAACAATATCATAAAAGTGACATCTACGGATACTAGGCACTATGCCCTAACAATCTTATGACTATTACATGACCAATCTCATCCAATCCCTACCATCCCCTTCAGCCTACAGCGGGGAATTACTCACACATGGATGGGGGAAACATGGCTGGTCGATGGAGAGGCGTTGGTGGTGATGGCGGTGAAGATCTCCTCCAATTCCCCGTCCCGGCGGAGTGCCAGAACGAAGACTTCTGGCTCCCGAGACGGAGTTTCGCGATGTGGTGGCTCCCTGGAGGGTTTCTTGCGACTTCGACTTCTCTCCGTGCGTTTTTAGGTCGAGGGCGATAAGTAGTCCGAAGGAGGGCGTCGGGGTCCAGCCGAGGCCGCCACACACTAGGGCCGCGCGGGCCCCTCCTGGGCCGCGCCGGCCTAGTGTATGGGGCCCTCGTGCCCCCACCTGGCTTGCCCTTCTGGCTCCGCCAATATTCTGGGAAAATAGGGCCTTCTGTATAAATTCCGAGGTTTTTCCCGAAAGTTGGATTTCTGCACAAAAACGAGACACCAGAGCAATTCTGCTGAAAACAGCGTTAGTCCGTGTTAGTTGTATCCAAAATACACAAATTAGAGGCAAAACAATAGAAAAAGTGTTCGGGAAAGTAGATACGTTTTGGACGTATCACTGGTGCACCATGGCCGACGATTTTTGGTCCCTCCGTGGTTCATGTCAAAACTTTTTTTTCTCGTTTTTGAGGCCACCTAGCCCGACGAAAGCGGCCAAAACGTCGCGTATGGTGGCCCGGGACGTGGTGCATCACGAATTCTCGGGTTCGCCGGCCGAGTCAACGCATGCACCGCCCAGATGGCAGCCTCTCTAGCATTGTTTTTTTCTCGATCGCGCCATCTCGTTCAACGCTCTCCGATCGAGCCGTTTACGATGCAGGATCATGGGTCCCGCATGTCATCCTCTATGAACCAAAATTCTTTCTTTTCTTGGATTTTTTTGACCCCCTGATACTTCCTTTTTCTTTTGATCCCTTGCCGCCTTGGAAACATTGAGACCGCTGCAGCTAAATGGGACACGCATGTCATCCTCTATGAGCTATCAACTTTCTTTTCTTGGAGTTATTTTTGGCACCTCATATTTGGTCACTTGCCTTTTTTTTTCGATCCCCTGCCGCCTCTCAAACGGTGATACCGCTGCTAAATGGGACCCGCATGTCATCCTCTATGTACTATAAAACTTTCTTTTCTTGGATTTTTTGGCACCTCATATTTGGTCACTTGCCTTTTTCTTTCGATCCCCTGCCGCCTCTCAAACGGTGATACCGCTGCTGCTAAATGGGACCCGCATGTCATCCTCTATGTACTATAAAACTTTCTTTTCTTGGATTATTTTTGGCACCTCATATTTGGTCACTTGCCGCTTTCGATCCCCGCCGCCTCTCAAAAGGTGATACCGCTGATGCTAAATGGGACCCGCATGTCATCCTCTATGTACTATAAAACTTTCTTTTCTTGGATTATTTTTGGCTCCTAATATTTCGTTACTTGCATTTTTCTTTCGATCCCCTGCCGCCTCTCAAACGGTGATACCGCTGCTGCTAAATGGGACCCGCATGTCATCCTCGATGTAAAACTTTCTTTTCTTGGATTATTTTTGGCTCGATATTTGGTCACTTGCCTTTTTTCTTTCGATCTCATGCCACGTTTGAAACGTTGAGGAACCTGCTGCTAAATGGGACCCGCATGTCATCCTCTATGTACTATAAAACTTTCTTTTCTTGGATTATTTTTGGCACCTCATATTTGGTACTTGACTTTTTCTTTCGATCCCCTGCCGCCTCTCAAATTGATACCGCTGCTGCTAAATGGGACCCGCATGTCATCCTCTATGTACTATAAAAATTTCTTTTCTTGGATTATTTTTGGCACCTCATATTTGGTCACTTGCCTTTTTCTTTCGATCCCCTGCCGCCTCTCAAACGGTGATACCGCTGCTGCTAAATGGGACCCGCATGTCATCCTCTATGTACTATAAAACTTTCTTTTCTTGGATTATTTTTGGCTCCTGATATTTGGTCACTTGCGTTTTTTTCTTTCGATCTCATGCCACGTTTGAAACTTTGAGGAACCTGCTGGCTCATGGGACCCGCATGTCATCCTCTATGTGCTATAAAAGTTTATTTTCTATGGTTTTTTTTCACTCTCTGATTTTTGTCTATTTCCTTTTTCTTTTGATGCCCTGCCGCCTTGGAAACGTTGAGTAAGCTGCTTACACATGGGACCCGCATGTCATCCTCTATGTACAATCAAGTTTCCTTGAATTATTTTTGGCTCCTGATATTTCGTCACTTGCCTTTTTCTTTGATCTCATGCCACGTTTGAAACATTGAGGAACCTGCTGGCTCATGGGACCCGCATGTCATCCTCTATGTGCTATAAAAGTTTATTTTCTTGGATTTTTTTTCACCCTCTGATTTTTGGCTATTTGCCTTTTTCTTTTGATCCCCTGCCCCTTTGAAACGTTGACTAAGCTGCTGGCTCATGGGACCCGCATGTCATCCTCTATGTCCATCAACTTTCTTTTCTTGGATTTTTTTACCCCCTAATTTCTAGCTACTTTCATTTTCTTTTGATCTCAAGCCGTGATACGTCTCCAACGTATCGATAATTTCTTATGTTCCATGCTACTTTATTGATGATATCTACATGTTTTATACACATTATATGTCATTATTATGCGTTTTCCGGAACTAACCTATTGACGAGATGCCGAAGGGCCAGCCTGTTTTCTTGTTTTTCCAAATCCTAGTAAGGAAATATTCTCGAATCGGACGAAATCAATGCCCAGCATCCTATTTTTCCACGAAGCTTCCAGACCCGAGAGCCACCGAGGGGCCCCGGTGGGCCCAGATGATTGGGCGGCGTGGCTGGCTGGGCCCGCGCCCCCCTAGTGTGTCGCCGCCTCGTCAGCCCTCCGACTCCACCTCTTCGCCTATATAAAGGTCCCTGACCTAAAACACGAGACGAATAAGCCACGGTACGAGAAAAGTTCCAGAGCCACCGCCATCGCGAAGCCAAGATCTGGGGGACAGAGTCTCTGTTCGCATGCCACCGGACGGGGAAGTGCCCCAAGGCTTCTCCATCGACACCGCTGCCATCTTCACCGCCATCTTCATCACCGCTGCTCCCATGAGGAGGGAGTAGTTCTCCATCGAGGCTCGGGGCTGTACCGGTAGCTATGTGGTTCATCTCTCTCCTATGTACTTCAATACAATAATCTCATGAGCTGCCTTACATGATTGAGATTCATATGATGATGCTTGTAATCTAGATGTCATTATGCTAGTCAAGTGGGTTTTACTTATGTGATCTCCGGAGACTCCTTGTCCCACGTGTGTAAAGGTGATAGTGTGTGCACCGTGTGGGTCTCTTAGGCTATATTTCACAGAATACTTATTCACTGTTATGAATGGCGTAGTGAAGTGCTTATTTATATCCCTTTATGATTGCAATGTGTTTTGTATCACTATTTATCTATGTGCTACTCATGTGATGTTATTAAAGTAGTCTATTCCTCCTGCATGGTGTAATGGTGACAGTGTGTGCATCGTGTAGTTCTTGTCGTAGATTATGATCATAATCTCTTGTAGATTGTGGAGTTAATTGTCATTATGATAGTATTGATGTGATCTATGCCTCCTTCGTAGTGTGATGGTGACAGTGTGCATGCTATGTTAGTACTTGGTCTATTTTGCAAAGATCTATTATACTCTAAGGTTACTTAAACATGAATATCGAATGTTGTGGAGCTTGTTAACTCCGGCATTGAGGGTTCGTGTAATCCTACACAATTAGTGGTGTTCATCATCTAACAAGAGTATATGTAGCACAAAGGAAAGAGAACTTATTTATTATGTGATCAATGTTGAGAGTGTCCACTAGTGAAAGTATGATCCCTAGGCCTTGTTTCCACCACAAATAATTGGTTTCTACGCCAGCAAGCTATTTTCTGGCGCCGCTTGTTTACTGTTTTACTGCATCTTTACTTTCTGCAATATTACCACCATCTATACCACCTGTGTTTTACTATCTCTTCGCCGAACTAGTGCACCTATACATCCGACAAGTGTATTTGGTGTGTTGGGGACACAAGAGACTTCTTGTATCGTGATTGCAGGGTTGCTTGAGAGGGATATCTTTGACCTCTTCCTCCCCGAGTTCGATAAACCTTGGGTGATCCACTTGAGGGAAACTTGCTGCTGTTCTACAAACCTCTGCTCTTGGAGGCCCAACACTGTCTACAAGAATAGAAGCACCCGTAGACATCAAGCCGCATTTCAAACATTGAGACCGCTGCTGCAAAATGGGACCCGCATGTCATCCTCTATGTACAATAAATCTTGGATTATTTTTGGCACCTCATATTTGGTCACTTGCCTTTTTCTTTCGATCTCATGCCGCCTTTGAAACGTTGAGTAAGCTGGCTCATGGGTCCCGCATGTCATCCTCTACGAACAATAAAAGTTTCCTTTCTTGGAGTTATTTTTTACCCCTAACTTCTGGCTATTTACCTTTTTCTTTTGATCCCCTGCCCCCTTTGAAACGATGAGGACGCTGTTGGCAGGTCGGTCCCACATGTCATCCTCTATGAACAATAAAAGTTTCCTTTGGTGGATTTATTTTTTACCCCTAATTAATTTCTGCTATTTCCTTTTTTTTTGATCCCCCTTTGAAACGTTGAGGATGTGCTGCCTCATCGGTCCCGCATGTCATCCTCTCGAACGATAAATGTTTTCTTTTCTTGGATTTTTTGACCAACTGATTTTTGGTTTTTTTTTTTCGATCCCCGCCGCCTTTGAAACGTTGACGACGCTGCTGGCTCATGGGTCCCCGATGTCAGCCTCCCCGTACAAGAAACATGTGATATCTTGATTATTTTGCAGACAATAAACAGTGTATTTCGCTCTGAGCTATTGCAAACGGATAAATTAAATCTTTATTTTTACAACTTATATCTTGAATCTCCTTGTTTTTTGTTTTGGCGAAGCATAGGACTTTCCTGTTTTTTTTTTGAGAAAAATCCGAACTTTCATGTTCTGGAGTGGGCTGAAATTGTACGAGTCAAAAGGCTCAGAAGGATAGTTCGAAGGCCCAGATGTCCAGATGCAGCCCAATTGAAATCTTTCTTTTCTTGGATTTTTTTCACCCCCTGATTTCTGGCTACTTCATTTTTCTTTTGGTCCTGTGCCGCCTTGGAAACGTTGAGACCGCTGCTGCAAAATGGGACCCGCATGTCATCCTCTATGTACAATAAAGTTTCTTTTCTTGGATTATTTTTGGCTCCTGATATTTGGTCACTTGCCTTTTTCTTTCGATCTCATGCCACGTTTGAAACGTTGAGGAATCTGCTGGCTCATGGGACCCGCATGTCATCCTCTATGTACAATAAAAGTTTGATTTCTTGGATTTTTTTCACCCTCTGATTTTTGGCTATTTCCTTTTTCTTTTGATCCCCTGCCGCCTTTGAAACGTTTAGTAAACTGCTGGCTCATAGGTTCCGCATGTCAGCCTGTATGAACGATAAAACTTTCCTTTCTTGGAGTCTTTTTTGACCCCCTAATTTCTGGCTACTTTCATTTTCTTTTGATCTCAAGCCGCATTTGAAACGTTGGGACCACTGCCTTACAATGGGACCCGCATGTTATCCTGTATGTACAATCAAGTTTCTTTTCTTGGATTATTTTTGGCTCTGATATTTGGTCACTTTCCTTTTTCTTTCGATCTCATGCCACGTTTGAAACGTTGAGGAACCTGCTGGCTCATGGGACCCGCATGTCATCCTCTATGTACTACAAAAGTTTATTTTCTAGGGTTTTTTTTCACTCTCTGATTTTTGGCTATTTCCTTTTTCTTTTGATCCCCTGCCGCCTTGGAAACATTGAGTAAGCTGCTAACTCGTGGGACCCGCATGTCATCCTCTATGTACAATCAATTTTCTTTTCTTGGAGTTTTTTTACCCCCTAATTTCTGGCTACTTTCTTTTTCTTTTGATCTCAAGCCGCATTTGAAACGTTGGGACAACATGTCATCCTCTATGTACAATAAAAGTTTCTTTTCTTGGATTATTTTTCACCCTCTGATTTTTGGTCACTTGCCTTTTTCTTTCGATCTCATGCCGCCCTTGAAAACGTTGAGGAACCTGCTGGCCCATGGGACCCGCATGTCATCCTCTATGTACTATAAAAGTTTGTTTTCTTGGATTTTTTTCACCCTCTGATCTTTGGCTATTTCCTTTTTCTTTTCATCCCCTGCCGCCTTGAGTAAGCTGCTGACTGGTGGGACCCGCATGTCATCCTCTATGTACAATCAAGTCTCTTTTCTTGGATTTTTTTACCCCCTTATTTTTGGTCACTTGCCTTTTTCTTTCGATCTCATGCAGCCTCTGAAACGTTGAGGAAGCTGCTGGCTCATGGGACCCACATGTCATCCTCGATACTATAAAAGTTTCTTTTCTTGGATTTTTTCACCCTCTTATTTTTGGCTGTTTCCTTTTTCTTTTGATCCCCTGCCGCCTTGGAAACGTTGATTAAGCTGCTGACACAAGGGGCCCGCATGTCATCCTCTATGTACAATCAACTTGCAAGATCTTGGGGCGGAAGAGCTTGTATAAGTGGGACCCATATGTCATCCTCTATGTACAATAAAAGTTTCTTTTTCTTGGATTATTTTTTGCTCCTGGTATTTGGTCTCTTTCCTTTTTCTTTCGATCTCATGCCGCCTCTGAAACGTTGAGTAAGGTGCTGGGTCATGGGACCCGCATGCCATCCTCTATGTACAATCAACTTTCTTTTCTGGGAGTTTTTTTACCCCTAATTTCTGGCTACTCTTTTTCTTTTGATCTCAAGCCGCATTTGAAACGTTGACACCGCTGCTGCAAAATGGGACCCGCATGTCATCTTTTATGTACAATAAAGTTTCTTTTCTTGGATTATTTTTGGCTCCTGATATTTGGTCACTTGTCTTTTTCTTTCGATCTCATGCCCCCTTTGAAACGTTGAGGAAGCTGCTAGCGCATGGGTCCCGCATGTCATACTCTATGAACAATAAAAGTTTCCTTCCTTGGAGTTATTTTTGACCGCTAATTTCTGGCTACTTCCTTTTTCTTTTGATCCCCTGCCGCCTTGGAAACGTTGAGTAAGCTGCTGACACAAGGGGCCCGCATGTCATCCTCTATGTACAATCAACTTGCAAGATCTTGGAGCGAAAGAGCTTGTATAAGTGGGACCCATATGTCATCCTCTATGTACAATAAAAGTTTCTTTTCTTGGATTATTTTTTGCTCCTGATATTTGGTCACTTTCCTTTTTCTTTCTATCTCATGCCGCCACTGAAACGTTGAGTAAGGTGCTGGCTCATGGGACTGTACAATAAAGTTTCATTTCTTAGATTTTTTTACCCACTGATTTTTGGTAACTTGCCTTTTTCTTTTCGATCATATGCCGCCTTTGAAATTGAGGTCGCCGCTGGCTCATGGGTCCCACATGTCAGCCTCTATGAACAATAAACCTTTCCTTTGTTGGATTTATTTTTTACCCCTAATTTCTGGCTATTTGCCTTTTTCTTTTGATCCCCTGCGGCCTTTGAAACGATGAGGACGCTGCTGGCAGGTCGGTCCCACATGTCATCCTCTATGAAGAATAAAAGTTTCCTTTTTGGATTTATTTTTGACCCCTAATTTCTGGCTATTTGCCTTTTTCTTCTGATCCCTGCCGACTTCGAAATGATGAGGATGCAGCTGGCAGATCGGTCCCACATGTTAGCCTCTATGAACTATAAATGTTTCCTTTGTAGGATTTATTTTTTACCCCTATTTTCGGGCTACTTGCCTTTTTCTTTGAAACGTTGAGGACGCTACTGTCTCATGGGTCCCACATGGCATCCTCTCTGAACGATAAACCTTCATTTCTTGTTAACGACAGGTTTATCAGTATTATTTTCGCAGACTAATACAAGCTCTTTGGCTCCAAGATCTTGCAAGTTGATAGATTAAATCAAGGAATTATTAGGATATGTTTTAAATTTCAAATCCACTTTATGAATTTTTAAAAATACCGTTATCCATGTGGGTATGGAGCGATCAAGGATTTTCATATTGGGCATGAGCAGTTTCAAAAATTGGAACCCTATAATTCAAAATAAATAAAAACAACTTTTATGTAGAATCTCCGTGTATTTTTATTTGCCAATCATAGGATCTGTGTTTCATTAGAAAAGGGCCGAAATTGCATGAGCAGAAAGGCCCATTTGTAGTTATTGGGCTTCGACGGCCGGAGCAAGTAGACCGATAACAATTACCATGTAGATGTTCGTTGGCAACCCAAAAGTGAAATATTGGGCCCAACAGGGGAAGGTTGAACAGTACTTTTTCTATTGGGAAGGTGGTACATGGGGTTATCCTGACAAAAAAAATGGAACATGGGTTACTGAAGGTTGCCCATTTGTGCCTAATATGTTTGTCAGCAGGAGCTTTACCTTCCGCCGCCGCCGCTCCGCTTCCGCCGCCGCCGCCATGCCTCGTCGCGGGTCGAGCTACCGGTACGGCGGCGTCTCGAGCTCGGGGTACCGCAGCGTCCGCGCGTGCCCCAAATTAAGGTACTTTTACGCTACCTCGGGACGGCACCTACGATAGGCTCGGCTGGCCTTGGGGCATTTACCCCTAGCCTCTTCCATGCTCAAGTTTTTGAAATGTTTCTGGCTCTGTTCAACACGGGATCAAATTTGTCAACATCACCATTCTTATGGAGTAGCAACGAGTTGAATCTCTCAAAACTCTTTAAGTTCTGCAATATAACGACTAATTGGTACTACCTTATATAAAATGATTACATATCCTTATTCTGGTTCCCTGGAAAATCTGATCGCATTAACAGCCGACCCTTCGTTCTCGCTCGTCTCCCCGCGCGAGCGCCTCGCTTCCTGCGCCCGAGTTACAGCAGCCGCCACCGCCTCCCATTATAGATGATGGCGCCATGGGAGAGAAGCTCTACTCCTTCACTCTCGGACCTCCTCTCTCATTTTCTTCCACTCATTTTCCCGTTAGGTTTCCATGGCGACGGTGTTGATGGTGTTGGTGCTGCTGCTGTCCCATGCCGCCTGCGCGAAGGACGATGGCCAGGGATCGTCTAGTGGCAGGGGGATGGACATGGACGAGGCCTTGGTGGGCAGCCATGCCACGGCGGGTCAGGGCGGAGCCCTGCCTAGGGGTCATGGCGACGGAGGCCTGTTCCCGTTCATGCTGGATGGAAGCATGGAGCTGCTCGACGATAACCAATACAACTTCGAGAACAGCGACGTTGCGTTCATGGAAGAACATAGACCGAATATGCAGGTTCGTTTTTAGCTCTGAAAATTGTGACAGAACATGCCAATCGTTTTTAGCTCTGAATATACGCGTGAATTTTGTTTGCAGTGGCTGTGGGATTTGCAAACGGAATTTGAAGCATGGCTTGATAGCATGGAGATCCCACTAGATGTTGAAGATGAAGCACACTTGATGAATGATGGAGTAGCAGCTGTTGATGCGGTTCAAGAAGAAGTAGTTGATGCGATGGCGGAGGGAGTAGCAGCTGTTGATGACTGTGCTAATTAATTCTATCCCAGTGCCTACATCCAGCACAAACCTCTGTCATTGCAGCTGTGACTCACCTCGACCATTGGAGCCCAATCACAAGAGCGAGCTCAGTCTCAACCAGAGAGGCATGTGTCTCATGGTTAGCTATCTACAACTTGCTGTCTTACTAAAACCGTGCCTATCATAGAGATCACCTCGCTGGTGTAGCAATGGCTGCAAGTAGCTGCTAGCATGAGCGAAGGGGATAAGGAAGAAAAGATTAAAAAAATGGGGTGGGGCCAACAAGCAGGAAAGCTATCTATAGCTTTATGGATGTTTCTGGAATTGGGTAGAAAATAGTAGATGACACTGTAGCAGCGAATCCCAGAGACCAAGGCCGTTGGATGATGTCTAATGAACGGCAGAACAAAATCGGCGAAATTAGCTTGAATTTTGATAATAAATCTTGGGCATTTTCCCTCGAACATGATTTATCAACTTTGGGTAGTCTCTGGACTAGTCTCCCTCGTCCACCAATTATTATCATACTACTGCGGAAAGTTGAGGGCAGTCCCTAGTCCCGAGCACTTCGCCCACTTCCCCTGGCCTCATCCCAGAGATCTCACACCAACCACCTCACCGTCGACTAGCCGCCAGTCTACAGCCCTCCGAAGAATCCCCAATGGCGGCGACGCCCCTACTAGAGCGCTCCTCACGCGAGCGCATCATCGAGTCTGGCCCACATGTCTTCTGTGCCTGCCGTGTGTCGGCAAGCACGACCGACTTCTCCGTCGGCGAGTGATACGCGTAGATGCACACATCCGTTGGGAACCCCAAGTGGAAGGTATGATGCGTATAGAAGCAAGTTTCCCTCAGTATGAAACCAAGGTTTAATCGAACCAGTAGGAGCCAAGAAGCACGTTGAAGGTTGATGGTGGCGAAATGTGATGCGGCGCAACAACAGGGATTCCGGCGCCAACGTGGAATCTGCACAACAAAACCAAAGTACTTTGCCCCAACGAAACAGTGAGGTTGTCAATCTCACCGGCTTGCTGTAACAAAGGATTAAACGTATCGAGTGGAAGATGATTGTTTGCAAGAAAATAGTAAAACACAATTGCAGTAGATTGTATGCTATGTAAAGAATAGGACCGGGGTCCACAGTTCACTAGAGGCGTCTCTCCCATAAGATAAAAGCATGTTGGGTGAACAAATTACAGTCGGGCAATTGACAAATAGAGAAAGGCATAACAATGCATATACATGATATGATAAATATAGTGAGATTTAATCCGGGCATTACGACAAAGTACATAGACCGCCATCCAACTGCATCTATGCCTAAAAAGTCCACCTTCAGGTTATCATCCGAACCCCATTCAGTATTAAGTTGCTAAGCAACAGACAATTGCATTAAGTATGGTGCGTAATGTAATCGACAACTACATCCTTAGACATAGAATCAATGTTTTATCCCTAGTGGCAACAGCACATCACAACCTTAGAACTTTCTGTCACTGTCCCAGGTGTCAATGAAGGCATGAACCCACTATCGAGCATAAATACTCCCTCTTGGAGTTAATAGTACAAACTTGGCCAGAGCCTCTACTAATAACGGAGAGCATGCAAGATCATAAACAACACATAAACAATAGATTGATAATCACCATAACATAGTATTCTCTATCCATCGGATCCCGACAAACACAACATATAGAATTACATATAGATGATCTTGATCATGTTAGGCAGCTCACAAGATCCAACAATGAAGCACAACAAGGAGAAGACGACCATCTAGCTACTGCTATGGACCCATAGTCCAGGGGTGAACTACTCACTCATCACTCCGGAGGCGATCATGGCGATGAAGAGTCCTCCGGGAGATGAATCCCCTCCGGCAGGGTGCCGGAGGCGATCTCCCGAATCCCCGAGATGGGATTCGCGGCGGCGTCTCTGGAAGGTTTTTCGTATCGTGGCTCTCCACTGGGGGTTTCGCGACGGGGCTTTAGGAGGGCAACGTGGGGGGCCACACGAGGGCCCCACACCACAGGTCGGCGCGGCCAGGGCCTGGGCCGCGCCGCCCTATGGTGTCGGCGCCTCGTGACCCCACTTCCTTCCCTCTTCGGTCTTCTGGAAGCTCCGTGCAAAAATAGGACCCTGGGCGAAGATTTCGTCCAATTCCGAGAATATTTCCTTACTAGGATTTCTGAAACCAAAAACAGCAGAACAAAGAACGGCTCTTCGGCATCTTGTTAATAGGTTAGTTCAGAAAATGCATAAATATGAAATATAATGTGCATAAAACATGTAGGTATCATCAATAAAGTAGCATGGAACATAAGAAATTATCGATACGTTGGAGACGTATCGCCGGCCGTGGGCGAGGGCGAGGCGTCCCCGTACACTATGACAGTGCACATCTTCTTCTCGAGGACGTACGAGCTCAGGAGGATGGCCGGCCCCCTCCCTGCCCCACTGGATGAGGACGATATCACCACTACACCCTGCGAAGAGGTGGTGCTGGATCTTGGCTTGCCTCCGAGGGAGCTGCGTAGTGGGGGCAATGTCGTGCGAACTATGCGCGAGATTCTTGCCCGTGTATGGCTGCTCAAGAACCTGAACCTCACGGAGGAGGAGTGGGACATCATCATGCCTTACGATGTTATGCACCTGATGTGGCAGCAGGCGTGTCGTCGGCTCGGTGGCCTCCACTTCGACCTCACCCTTAGGGTGGACCACCGGCTCATCGTCAACTTGCCGGCGCTGCAGGACAGTTGGGTCCTAGTTGCGCCGGAGGACGGCCACTGCAGCATATGCATGCTGGGGCTGTCGCAGCGCACAACGGTGCGTCTCCGGGGATGCAAACACCCGTTCCATAGGAAGTGCATCTTCTCCTGGTTTGTAACGAACGCCAGCTGCCCTATCTGCCGCGATAAAGTGCTGACCCATCTTATTTTCGATTTGTAGCATAGTATGAATAAAAACCCTGTATGATAGGGATGCCATGCCAACTTGAATCCTATGTCAAGAGAAATTCTATTTGATTGTGGTTATAAGATATTCTGCATTAGTTTGATCTATTATCATTCTATTTTCCTATGGGATATGACCCTATGAATCAAACAACATGGGATTACTTCCACACAATTAAGTTTGACCAACTTTTAGTAGGACAACAAACATAAATAATTAGTCATCATGGGATTACAATCCAACAGATAATTGTCTTCAGGACTCATACATTTTCCAAATAGAAAAATCAAAACAAATCATGGTTCTTCATCTCACAGCATGATACAGAGACAAGAGTCTAATCATCATCATCATCATCATCATCATCATCATCATCATCATCATCATCATCATCATCATCATCATCATCATCATCATCATCACCACCTCCGTCTTCATTCTGATATTCGTGCATGGTCTCATCCTGCTCGTCGTGTCCATTCTCCTCCTGAGATTCACCAGGTAGCTTCAGTTTATCCATCTCTTTGTCGACTATGCTAACCTCAACAGTGAAATCTACTTCTCCATCATGTGCAGGGATACCTGTATCCAACGAGGTTTCATCAATGTCAGCAACTTTAGTTTGCATACAACCAGCGAAATCATCTTGCTGGGCACCAATTATTGGATCCGCATTCTCATCCAAATCATATATGTTCCTTGCCACAAACTTTTGCACATACTGCCATCCTTTTCTAGATCTGTCTTCCAAGAAAAGTACCTTGGCCGCTTGAGGTACCAAAATATAAGGATCATCCTTGTACCACTGAGCAGTAGTATTGACTGATATGAAATACCCATCATTTCTGGCACCTTTGCCCTTGTTTGGATCTTGGTTGTACCAATAACACTTAAATAGAACCACAGATCGGACAGTAACCTTATCACTATAGAACAACTGAATAACCTCTTCTATGTGACCATAATGGTCAAATGACTCTGATCTCTTTTTTCTGGTTGTCAAGTGATCTCCACTGGTTGTGATGCCACTATTTCGTGTCTTCAAATGTTGTTCACGCTCATAGGAGCTGTAATGGACACCATTGGCATTGCAAGCTGCAGCTACCAACACCCTCTTATCTGGACCACGTGATAGGACAAGGAGATCGGCACTAACAGCGCCTGGATTCTCCGCATGGAGTTTCGAGATCTACGATTACAAAATAGACAAGAGGTCATCTCATGTGAAAACACATAGACAAGTCAGAGTGCAATTGAACATCTTACATGTTTCTCAAACCAGTCCTGAAACCCACTCCCACGTGCCGATAGCTTTCCATTCGTTTCCATGTACAACCTGCAAAACATAGCCAAGTCAGCTGAATATATTTCATTTTGATACAAGTTCATAGTATATGCGAGGAACTGAGGATTTCGTGTGCATAGTACTCACTTAACATATTCATCAGCCTCTGTAGCATTATTCAGCACATACCAAGACAGCTGTTCAAATTCAGACTGCTCTAATGTTTTTTCGGTCCTCTTTCCTATTAGCTCAACACCATGATTAAAAACAGATCCTCCAACTTCCAAAATTCTGCGACCCCGGTTGAATCTGGTCTCAATATCAGGAATATATCTTGAGGCAAATGCATTATAACCTGATGTTACTCTGCCTGACATAGTGCCCAAAGCTGGATAATCATGGGTGCAATACAGTACAGCAGCACGTAATAGAAAATTTTGTTCTTTAGGTTGACACACATCCCGTGTAGGGACACCCTCCCATAATGTTTGCAAGTCTCTAATAAGAGGCTGCATGAACACATCAAAATCCTTCCCAGGAGATTTGGGACCTGGGATGAGTAAGGCCATCATACAGTTCGACTGATCGGTGCATGTCCAGGGAGCCTGGTTGTAAGGTGTAACTAGTACTGGCCACATGCTATACGAGTTGCTCATGTTGCCAAATGGGTTGAATCCATCTGTAGCAAGGCCAAGTCTCAGGTTCCTTGGATCTGCAGCAAAATCTGGATGATCCAGGTCGAATTGCTTCCATTCATCGCCATCAGCAGGATGCCTCAGTAAATCAGGGTCGGGCGTGAGAATCTCTTTGTGCCATCTTGTTTCCCGAGATGTTTGTTCTGAAGCAAACAACCTCTGCAATCTTTGTACAAGTGGAAAGTATCTCAGAACCTTCCAAGGAATCTTTTTCTTACCACCAGCTCCATCATGTTTCCATCTTGATTCCTTACATACTGGACATTCATCGAGGTCATTATACTCCATCCAAAACAGTGCACAGTTATTTTTGCAAAAATCAATCTTCTCATATCCAAGTCCCAGTACCTTGATGTACTGCTTCACCTCATAAAAGGATTTTGGCAGTCCAGCCCCAGGGAGTGCATCGCTGTATGTCTTCGCAACTGCATTGAAGGCTTTATTGGTAATCCCCTGGTATGACTTGTCATGAAGTAATTTCACAATTAATTCGAATCTTGACACAACAGAACCAGGGGCCACTAAGCGCTTAGCATCTTCTATCAGGTCATGGAAAAGAGGCTTTTTGTGATAACCATGGGGCTGTTGGCTTGCATATGGATACAGATCCCGTAACAAATTAGCAGTAGCCTCATCCTGGACGAGATCTTCAGGCTGATAACCATCAGAATAAAGAGGATCAATAATCTCAGGCTGATCATAGTGTTCACCATGGTTAATCCACCTGATATATGTCTGGTCCATCCCATAAACGAATAAATGATCTGAGACTACATGTTGAGGCTTGGACCCAATATTCAAACATACGCGGCATGGACAAATCACTTCCTTTGTCGTGTCGCCGTCAGTAAAATCACTAACATGCTTCATGAAGTCTTCAATACCACTCAAATATGTTGGTGTGTTTAATGAGTGAAATAATATCCAAGTTCTGTCCATCTGTTGAGGGAATAGATGGTCAGAGAAGCAATAAGCTATTTCAACAAACAGGTCACCTACGAATGTAAGCAAACATACCTGAGCAAACAGGTCGAATATAAAACTATAAATGCTACATTATTTGAGCCGATTTCAGCAAACAAACTGAGTGCAAAACTACGGCTACCTAGCGAACAGATTTTTTTAGGCTGACCACTGGGTTTCCCCACTTTGTATTTTTTTATTAATAAAAAGAGGGAAATATGTACAAAAGTTGCTGGAGAGCAGCAACTAAAAGGATCATAGATCCCAAACAGCAAAATATATATAAAATGTTCTACCCATGATATGATTTCCTCTTTGCCTTATGAACAAGGAGAGCAATTTCATCCTTGAATCTCTTGTGCCATCTGTAAATGCTTGGGGGGGAGGGGCGAACAGATCTATCGAAAGCAATACAATACCAACACATTCTTTCTTCTTTTTTGCCGTAATTCCGCCGATCTATTAGCAGTGCAAAGAAGCCAAAAGTAAGAAGATTACAAACAGGTCCATAGACCACCAGGGCCGTACCTGAGAATACGGAGGGCCTGAGCAAAACAAGAAATAGAGGACCTCAACATGATCATTGGCAACTAAAATGATTTTATATATACTACTCACTCCATTTCAATAAACAATGCACCCTTGTTTTTCGTATTTTATCTTCAAAAAAATATTAATCTATATCTCTCTATTTAAAAATGATGTTTCAATTTTATGTAGATATACATGTATTTAGATGAGTTTAGTTTGCAGATACATGCAAGTTTTGATGAAGTTGAAACATATTTTTCAGGATGAAGTATATAAAAAAATTTGATATAAAACTGGTATCATTAGAAAGTATTTTCCAACACGATTCTAACAATGCTGCTTATGTATTATATGATCGTGATATTGTTGTCCTATTTATTTGGTCAAGGTTCACATTGAAATGTGGTAAAATAAATTAAAAGAAGTGCATCGTGTGAAAAAGCAATCTAAGAATTCAAAAGTGCTAATTGTTAGTCGAAACATGACATCTTTCAAAAATGAATCTTCAATTAGTTCTTCATAAAAATCATTGAGACAAAATATTAATATTCATTGGAAAACTAACTGAATTAGCTGCAATCGCGATGAAAGAGAAAGAGAAGATACGGGTAAGAGCAAGTACAATAAGGTACAGTCTTTTTGTTTGTTTGTTTGGGTTGCTCATCAAGCTTATCGCTCGATACAATAAGGTACACTCAGCGGGAGTGGTGTTTTGGAACATGGGTGCATAGTGGGTGGTATCATGGAGTACTATCATAGATATGCTATATTTATTATAGTGGAGTATTGAAAATGGCATAGAAGGGGATATTGAGAATTGAGAGTGGCATTACCACAACTTCAGTTTTTGTAATGGCATAAACACAACTTGTGAATTGAGGAGTGGCATAGAACCAATTAACCGTTGTTTCAATAACAGCCATCAAAAGCCGATCGAACGCACGAGAATGGATCCAAAATTTACCCATTTTTAGTTTCACGAGAAAATTTTAAAAAATTCGTACTGCCTATAAGTTTTTGAAACAAAAATCCAGTAAATCTTATATGTTGGGTTATGCATTCTGGGGGAGTTTCATCAGATTCAGCCATATTGTTTATCAATAAACCTCATTTTATGTTTTACAACCAACTTTAAACTTAAAATTCAAACTGTCCAGTAAAAAGAACAACATTCCAGTAAATCTTATATATTTCTTCTGCATTCTGGGAAAGATTGGTCGGATTCAAAAAAATAGTTTGGGAATAAACATTGTTTTAGTCTGGAAACGACTTATTGTAGAGTGATTTTTGGTTGGATACATTCATGTGTGTTCGATTGGCTTTGGATGGCTGATATTGAACCAAAGTCAACGCTGGGCTTTTGACCTAGTGAACGTCACTGGAGCTGCGTCAAAAGTCCAGCCATGACTTTGTCTCAATAACAGCCATCAAAAGCCGATCGAACGCACAGGAATGGATCCAACCAAAAATCACTCAACCGCTGGAATTTTGACCTGAAAGTCACTGAAGCTGTGTCCATACTTGCCCAACAGGTTGCGTATGAATGTAAACCAACATATCTGAGCAAACAGGTCGAATATAAAACTATATAACTAAATGCCACGTTATTTGAGCCGATTTCAGCAAACCAACTGAGGTCTATTTTTTTTAGGCTGGACAGTGGTTTCCTCGCTGTGTATTTTTCACTGTAATAAAAAAGAGGGAAAAGGTTACTGGAGAGCAGCAACTAAAAGGATCATAGATCCCAAACAGCAAAATCTAGCTAAAAAGGTTCTACCCATGATGATAAGCCAATAAGCCATGATATGATTTCCTCTTTGCCTTAAACAAGGAGAGCCATTTCATCCTTGAATCTCTTGCGGCTTCTGTAAATGCTTGGGGGCGAACAGATCAATCGAAAGCAATATAATACCAACAAATTCTTTCTTATTTTTGGCCGTAAATCCACCGATGTATTAGCAGTGCAAAGAACCCAGAAGTAATAAGATTACAAACAGGTCCATAGAGGACTGGCACCAAGCGACGACTACAGACATTGGGCAATGGTGAGCAGTACAGTGTACAGTACGAACGAATTCGAGCAAACAGGTGATACGTCTCCAACGTATCGATAATTTCTTATGTTCCATGCTACTTTATTGATGATACCTACATGTTTTATGCACATTATATGTCGTATTTACGCATTTTCTGGAACTAACCTATTAACAAGATGCCGAAGAGCCAGTTGCTGTTTCTGCTGTTTTTGGTTTCAGAAATCCTAGTAACGAAATATTCTCGGAATTGGACGAAATCAACGCCAGGGTCCTATTCTTGCACGAAGCTTCCAGAAGACCGAAGGAGAGTCGAAGTGGGGCCACGAGGTGGCCGACGACGTGGCGGCGCGCGGCCCTGGCCGCGCGGCCGTCATCTGGGCCCTCGTGCCGCCTCTTGACCTGCCCTTTCGCCTACTTAAAGCCTCCGTCGCGAAACCCCAGTACCGAGAGCCACGATACGGAAAACCTTCCAGAGACGCGCGCCGCGAATCCCATCTCGGGGATTCAGAGATCGCCTCCGGCACCCTGCCGGAGAGGGGATTCATCTCCCGGAGGACTCTACACCGCCATGGTCGCCTCCGGAGTGATGAGTGAGTAGTTCACCCCTGGACTATGGGTCCATAGCAGTAGCTAGATGGTCGTCTTCTCCTAATTGTGCTTCATTGTTGGATCTTGTGAGCTGCCTAACATGATCAAGATCATCTATCTGTAATACTATATGTTGTGTTTGTCGGGATCCGATGGATAGAGAATACTATGTTATGGTGATTATCAATCTATTGTTTATGTGTTGTTTATGATCTTGCATGCTCTCCGTTATTAGTAGAGGCTCTGGCCAAGTTTTTGCTCTTAACTCCAAGAGGGAGTATTTATGCTCGATAGTGGGTTCATGCCTTCATTGACACCTGGGATCGTGACAGTAGGTTCTAAGGTTGTGTTGTGCTGTTGCCACTAGGGATAAAACATTGATGCTATGTCTAAGGATGTAGTTGTTGATTACATTACGCACCATACTTAATGCAATTGTCTGTTGCTTTGCAACTTAATACTGAAAGGGGTTCGGATGATAACCTGAAGGTGGACTTTTTAGGCATAGATGCAGTTGGATGGCGGTCTATGTACTTTGTCGTAATGCCCAATTAAATCTCACTATATTTATCATATCATGTACATGCATTGTTATGCCTTTTCTATTTGTCAATTGCCCGACTGTAATTTGTTCACCCAACATGCTTTTATCTTATGGGAGAGACACCTCTAGTGAACTGTGGACCCCGGTCCTATTCTTTACATCGCATACAATCTACTGCAATACTTGTTTTACTGTTTTCTTGCAAACAATCATCTTCCACACAATACGGTTAATCCTTTGTTACAGCAAGCCGGTGAGATTGACAACCTCACTGTTTTGTTGGGGCAAAGTACTTTGGTTGTGCAGGTTCCACGTTGGCGCCGGAATCCCTGTTGTTGCGCCGCATCACATTTCGCCACCATCAACCTTCAACGTGCTTCTTGGCTCCTACTGGTTCGATTAAACCTTGGTTTCATACTGAGGGAAACTTGCTTCTATACGCATCATACCTTCCACTTGGGGTTCCCAACGGACGTGTGCATCTACGCGTATCAAGCTAAATTTCTGGCGCCGTTGCCGGGAGATCAAGACACGCTGCAAGGGGAGTCTCCACTTCTCAATCTCTTTACTTTGTTTTTGTCTTTCTTTATTTTATTTACTACTTTGTTTGCTGCACCTAAACAAAACACAAAAAAAATTAGTTGCTAGTTTTACTTTATTTATTGTCTTGCTCTCTATATCAAAAACACAAAAAAATTAGTTACTTGTCTTTACTTTATTTGCCTAGTTTACTTTTTGCTTATTTCATCATGCTTAATCCTAAGTTTACTTTGGAAGAGATACCGGTAGGACGAGGGTGTATCATTGGAAGAGATAATATAGAAGAATTTTTCACCCATGTTAGTATGGATGAAGATTTTGAAGATATACCATTATTAAAAACTGCTCCTACTTATGAAAGTGCTTCTGCCTGTTTGATACACATGTTAGAAACTAGATTTGTTAATCTCAATCCCATAATACAACATATGTTTCTTACACTTTCGGATATGGAGATGGGGGAAAAGAGAAATTTTGTTTTAAAAGTCCTTGTTAGAGAATTTGAGGATATAGTTAAAGAAGCTAGAAAAGTTTTTATTAAGCATAAGAGGCTTGGTTTCTTTCCTAATTTTAAACAAATACTTGAAAAGATGGATATGGATAGAATTAAGTATACTAATAATGTTAATGATGGTAGGGAAATTAAAGCGCCAATACCTAGTAAACTACTAGGGATGCATGAAGCTTTGGAGAATAACTATGCTTGGCTTGTTCCTGAAAATTTGTTTGATGAGAATAGTAAGCCTAGGAGCAATGAGAGAGGAGTTACTTATATAGACCAGATACAATGCATTGTTGAGAAAACTCCCAGCTCCCAAGGCAATAATGTTGATGCTCCATCACTTGATAATACTTGATATACACTTTCTGCGCCTAGCTGAAAGGCGTTAAAGAAAAGCGTTTATGGGAGACAACCCATGTTTTTACTACAGTACTTTGTTTTATATTTGAGTCTTGGAAGTTGTTTACTACTGTAGCAACCTCTCCTTATCATGTTTTTGTGCCAAGTAAAGTTTCTATGTCAAAGTTGATGTTATATTTGGGATCGCTGCGCAGAAACAGCATTGCTGTCTGTCACGAATCTGGGCTCAAGTCTCTGTAGAAAATTCGAAAAAATCTGCCAATGTACGAGCGTGATCCTCAGATATGTACGCAACTTTCATTAGTTTTGAGTTTTTCCATTTGAGCAAGTCTGGTGCCACTTTAAAATTCGTCTTTACGGACTGTTCTGTTTTTGACAGATTCTGCCTTTTATTTCGCATTGCCATATTTGCTATATTGGATGAATTTCTTTGATCCATTAATGTCCAGTAGCTTTATGCAATGTCCAGAAGTGTAAAGAATATTTGTGTCACCTCTGAATGTATGAATTATTAATTGTGCACTAAACCTCTAATGAGTTTGCTTGAAGTTTGGTGTGAAGGAAGTTTTCAAGGGTCAAGAGAGGAGTATGATATACTATGATCAAGAGGAGTGAAAGCTCTAAGCTTGGGGATGCCCCGTGGTTCATCCCTGCATATTTTAAGAAGACTCAAGCGTCTAAGCTTGGGGATGCCCAAGGCATCCCCTTCTTCATCGACAACATCATCAGGTTCCTCCCCTGAAACTATATTTTTATTCAGTCACATCTTGTGTTCTTTACTTGGAGCGTCGGTTTGTTTTTGTTTTTGGTTTTGTTTGAATAAAATGGATCCTAGCATTCACTTTGTGGGAGAGAGACACGCTCCGCTGTTGCATATGGACAAATATGTCCTTAGGCTTTACTCATAATGTTCAAGGCGAAGTTTCTTCTTCGTTAAATTGTTATATGGTTGGAATTGGAAAATGCTACATGTAGTAATTCTAAAATGTCTTGGATAATGTGATACTTGGCAATTGTTGTGCTCATGTTTAAGCTCTTGCATCATATACTTTGCACCCATTAATGAAGAAATACATAGAGCTTGCTAAAATTTGATTTGCATATTTGGTCTCTCTAAGGTCTAGATAATATCTAGTATTGAGTTTTGAACAACAAGGAAGACGGTGTAGAGTCTTATAATGTTTACAATATGTCTTTTATGTGAGTTTTGCTGCACCGGTTCATCCTTGAGTTTGCTTCAAATAACCTTGCTAGCCTAAACCTTGTATCGAGAGGGAATACTTCTCATGCATCCAAAATCCTTGAGCCAACTACTATGCCATTTGTGTCCACCATACCTACCTACTACATGGTATTTCTCCGCCATTCCAAAGTAAATTGCTTGAGTGCTACCTTTAAAATTCCATCATTCACCTTTGCAATATATAGCTCATGGGACAAAATAGCCTTAAAAACTATCGTAGTATTGAATATGTACTTATGCACTTTATCTCTTATTAAGTTGCTTGTTGTGTGATAACCATGCTTCTGGGGAACGCCATCAACTATTCTTTGTTGAATATCATGTGAGTTGCTATGCATGTCCGTCTTGTCTGAAGGATCTATCACCTTAATGGTTGGAGCATGCATATTGTTAGAGAAGAACATTGGGCCGCTAACTAAAGCCATGAATCATGGTTGAAGTTTCAGTTTTGGACATATATCCTCAATCTCATATGAGAATAATAATTGTTGCTACATGCTTATGCATTAAAGAGGAGTCCATTATCTGTTGTCCATGTTGTCCCGGTATGGATGTCTAAGTTGAGAATAATCAAAAGCGAGAAATCCAAAATGCGAGCTTTCTCCTTAGACCTTTGTACAGGCGGCATGGAGGTACCCCTTTGTGACACTTGGTTGAAACATGGCATTGCGAAGATCCGGTAGTCCAAGCTAAGTAGGACAAGGTGCGGGCACTATTAGTATACTATGCATGAGGCTTGCAACTTGTAAGATATAATTTACATAACTCATATGCTTTATTACTACCGTTGACAAAATTGTTTCATGTTTTCAAAATAAAAGCTCTAGCACAAATACAGCAATCGATGCTTTCCTCTTTGAAGGACCATTCTTTTACTTTTATTGTTGAGTCAGTTCACCTATCTCTCTCCACCTTAAGAAGCAAACACTTGTGTGAACTGTGCATTGATTCCTACATACTTGCATATTGCACTTGTTATATTACTTTATGTTGACAATATCCATGAGATATACATGTTATAAGTTGAAAGCAACCGCTGAAACTTAATCTTCCTTTGTGTTGCTTCAATACCTTTACTTTGATTTATTGCTTTATGAGTTAACTCTTATGCAGGACTTATTGATGCTTGTCTTGAAGTACTATTGATGAAAAGTCTTTGCTTTATGATTCAGTTGTTTACTCATGTCATTACCATTGTTTTGATCGCTGCATTCATTACATATGTTTACAAATAGTATGATCAAGATTATGATGGCATGTCACTTCAGAAATTATCTTTGTTATCGTTTTACCTGCTCGGGACGAGCAGAACTAAGCTTGGGGATGCTGATACGTCTCCAACGTATCGATAATTTCTTATGTTCCATGCTACTTTATTGATGATACCTACATGTTTTATGCACATTATATGTCGTATTTACGCATTTTCTGGAACTAACCTATTAACAAGATGCCGAAGAGCCGTTGCTGTTTTCTGCTGTTTTTGGTTTCAGAAATCCTAGTAACGAAATATTCTCGGAATTGGACGAAATCAACGCCCGGGTCCTATTCTTGCACGAAGCTTCCAAGACCGAAGGAGAGTCGAAAACGGGTGGCCGACGATGGCGGCGCGGCCCCGGCCGCGCGCCCGCATCCGGGCCCTCGTGCCGCCTCTTGACCTGCCCTTTCGCCTACTTAAAGCCTCCGTCGTGAAAACCCTACGAGAGCCACGATACGGAAAACCTTCCAGAGACGCCACCGCCGCGAATCCCATCTCGGGGATTCAGGAGATCGCCTCCGGCACCCCGCCGGAGAGGGGATTCATCTCCCGGAGGACTCTACACCGCCATGGTCGCCTCCGGAGTGATGAGTGAGTAGTTCACCCCTGGACTATGGGTCCATAGCAGTAGCTAGATGGTCGTCTTCTCCTAATTGTGCTTCATTGTTGGATCTTGTGAGCTGCCTAACATGATCAAGATCATCTATCTGTAATACTATATGTTGTGTTTGTCGGGATCCGATGGATAGAGAATACTATGTTATGGTGATTATCAATCTATTGTTTATGTGTTGTTTATGATCTTGCATGCTCTCCGTTATTAGTAGAGGCTCTGGCCAAGTTTTTGCTCTTAACTCCAAGAGGGAGTATTTATGCTCGATAGTGGGTTCATGCCTTCATTGACACCTGGGATCGTGACAGTAGGTTCTAAGGTTGTGTTGTGCTGTTGCCACTAGGGATAAAACATTGATGCTATGTCTAAGGATGTAGTTGTTGATTACATTACGCACCATACTTAATGCAATTGTCTGTTGCTTTGCAACTTAATACTGAAAGGGGTTCGGATGATAACCTGAAGGTGGACTTTTTAGGCATAGATGCAGTTGGATGGCGGTCTATGTACTTTGTCATAATGCCCAATTAAATCTCACTATATTTATCATATCATGTACATGCATTGTTATGCCCTTTTCTATTTGTCAATTGCCCGACTGTAATTTGTTCACCCAACATGCTTTTATCTTATGGGAGAGACACCTCTAGTGAACTGTGGACCCCGGTCCTATTCTTTACATCGCATACAATCTACTGCAATACTTTTTACTGTTTTCTTGCAAACAATCATCTTCCACACAATACGGTTAATCCTTTGTTACAGCAAGCCGGTGAGATTGACAACCTCACTGTTTCGTTGGGGCAAAGTACTTTGGTTGTGTTGTGCAGGTTCCACGTTGGCGCCGGAATCCCTGTTGTTGCGCCGCATCACATTTCGCCACCATCAACCTTCAACGTGCTTCTTGGCTCCTACTGGTTCGATTAAACCTTGGTTTCATACTGAGGGAAACTTGCTTCTATACGCATCATACCTTCCACTTGGGGTAACGGACGAATTCGAGCAAATAGGTAAAGCGGAAAACAATGTCAAACAAACACATCGAGAGGAAAACAATATCAACCGATCGATTCGAACGAACTAACGAACTTATAAGGGCTGGGCGACGGCGACTGACTTCGATTGAGCTATAATGAATCGTACTTGCCCAGGCCTGAAGATAGCATGCATACCGTGAGGATCTACCAGCTGACCGCGCCTGTGCGGCTGGAGAAGAACGGCGCCACCAGCAGTCGCCGGCTGACGCGGCTGATAGACAGCGTGGGGAAGTTTTGGTGCGCGGCCTGGTTCACCGAGGGTGTGTCTAGAGAAGAACAGGGCGCCGAAGGAGGTGTCTAGAGAAGAACAAGGTGGGCTGGGTGCTGAGTTAAAGGCGAGCGTTCGAAATATTGGGCGCGCGTTCGAAAGTTTAGGTGCGCGAGGGAGGTGTCTGCTGAGTTAAAGGCGAGCGTTCGAAATTTCCCCGTCCTCTTCTTTTTTGGGCTAATCTATCTATACCTCTATCTATCTACATGTTTTTTACTTTTTTTCTATTCTATACATGAGTTTTTGAATTTGAATTTTTTCACTCTGTCAGCCTTCCGGCCAATGCTCATTTGAAGTAATTGAAGCTGTTGATTTGCAGCTTAGAGGTGCTATCTACCGCTCATCATACAAGGACTCTTCAGATCTAACGGCTGTGAATGCACGGATTCGTCACCCATCCTTCCCTTGGACTGGCGATGCTGAAAGCCTGAAACACTGGAACCCTCTAGATACTTCGGGGTACCTCACCGCTCCACATTATTAAACAGGCCTTTTCCGACATGGGAAGTCAAAAGTTGGGGGCTCCATGCAGTACATATGAATACTCGCTAGCTGCATGGTCTAGAAGCAGACTAGAGTAAATCATCAATTCATCAAATCAATTGGTGTATAATTTTTTTTTAGGAGCTAAGACGCCGGCATGAACCATTTTCAAGCGTTTAAATTCCTCCTACCTGAAAAATGATTCTTTAGATTGACACCAACAAGAGAACTCTTTTAGAAAGAGTGAGAGAAAGGGAGATATGATTGTATACACTATTCTTAGAAAGGAAATCATGTACTTGTTCATGGAGAGATACAAGTATATCGACTATCTACACTACAATTTTGAAATAAAAGAAACAAAATTGCAAATGTCTATTCTAACTAGATATGTTGATATTTCTAAATAGTACCAAAGCAATACTTATTCTAAGCTGGGCACTCAACTTCTGAAATGTGCGAGTATTCGTAGGTCGATTTTTTTACGTTATTATTATTATTACTAGGCAGCACATGTGTTTGCCCGTCCAGTGAAACTCTTTCATTTCATTTTTCTTTTCCGCAAGGTCGGGAGTCGGAGGAAGAGGGATCACACGGGAGGAGACGAAGGGAGAGCAGTCACGGGGCCCCACTTATTTATGGTGTCTAGATTTTTTCGGGTGATGTTGACTGTTGTGCAGTTGTCAGTGCGCAGGGGGTGCGAGCGAGCGAGGCCGAGAATGAGAGATTTTTTTTATTGTACTTGCTCTTACAGGGACAACCGAACGATCCTCAAGGACCCAGATTTCCAATACGCATCAGAGCACAGTTTACAGCAGGACACAAAATAAACAGGAAATTACGTCTAAATCCTAGGTTTCACCATGGTTTAAACAAGTTTAAATCATGAATATGAAAAATTAAGCATATATCCTTCTTAGTCACTCCAAAATGTAGCTCTTGGGAGGGTTTTTGAAATTTCCATGTTTGGAACCAAAAACCACTTCTCTTCATGCATGCTTGACTTCATAAGACAGAGTTTAGGGTTAGGGGTAGATATATACATGATTTTCTGGTTTGAATATGTCTAGACCTTGTTTATCAACTTGAATGCTTACTATATATATGACATAAGAATGCTATGTCCTTTGTTTTTTCATTCTTTTGATTTTTTCTGAATTTTTATGCCTGTTTGAATCTTTTGGTCAAATCCTAGGTTTGACCAAGATTTAAACAAGTTCAAAACATGAAAATGAAAAGGAAGCTTGTATCCTTCTTAGTCACTCTAAAATGAAGATTTTGGTAGGTTTTTGAAATTACCATTGTTTGAAATCCAAAACCACTTCTCTTCATATGCTTGACTTCATAAGACAGAGTTTAGGGTTAGGGGTAGATACATGATTTGTATGGTTTGAATATGTCTAGACCTTGTTTATCAACCTGAATGCTTACGATATGACATAAGAAGACTATGAAAATGAAAAGGTAAGCATTGGATCCTTCTTACTCACTCTAAAATGAAACTTTTGGGAGGTTTTTGAAATTTCCATGTTTGAATCTTTTGGTCAAATCCTAGGTTTGACCAAGATTTAAACAAGTTTAAAACATGAAAATAAAAGGGAAGCATGTATACTTCTTAGTCACTCTAAAATGAAGCTTTTGGGAGGTTTTTGAAATTTCCATGTTTGAAACCCAAAACCACTTCTCTTCATGCTTGACTTCATAAGACATAGTTTAGGGGTTAGGGGTATAGATACATGATTTGTCTGGTTTGAATATGTCTAGACCTTGTTTGTCAACTTTAATGCTTACTATATATATGACATAAGAAAACTATGTGCTTTGGTTTTTCATTTTTCTGATTTTTTTTATTTTGATGCCCATTTGAATCTTGTCAAATCCTAGATTTGACCAAGATAATTTAAACAAGTTTAAAACATGAAAATGAAAAGGGAAGCATGTATCGTTCTTAGTCACTCTAAAATGAAGTTTTTGGGAGGTTTTTGAAATTTCCATGTAGGAAACCCAAAACCACTTCTCTTCATGATTGACTTCATAAGACAGAGTTTAGGGTTAGGGGTAGATATATACATGATTTTCCTAGGTTTGACCAAGATTTAAACAAGTTTAAAACATGAATATGAAAAAGTAAGCATGTATCTGTAACATCCCAAAAATTCCAAAACAAAACAAATGAATTTCCCTAGTTCCAAATTTTGGAACCAACAAAAACTTTTATTAAATTAAGTTTGATACATAATAATCTTGCTTAATTCTTGTGCTATTGCCATGATTGCTTGTTACTAGTATTTGAAATAATCTTAAACCCTAAAACCTCACCCTTTCTTTTCATCACCCAAGTTAAATTAAAATAAAAGGGAATTAAATGAGAAAAAGGCATATGTGCCTATGGCTATTTTAGAAATCTTTACCCTAAGCTCCTATACTTTGAATAAGGGTTTGGAAAGACCTTACACACCCTACCTAGTACTTATCAAACCTAAATCAAGTTGTTTTCTAATAAAATAAAAAGAGATTAAAAATGCCATAGAGGCATATGAGAGTAAAATAGCAAATATGTGAATTTAAGAAAGTTGACCCTAGGACTTGTTGTGAATGGTTGGATCACCTCCATATACCATTTCAACACTCCACAACACCAATTGGGTCAAACCAAGTCAAATTAAAAATCAAATGCAACATATGCATAAAAGCATATGTGACACATAGTCATTTCACCAAACCTTGACCTATGTCTCTAAACCTTGACTAAATGGTGTGAAACCATCTCTCAACCTAATATAACACTAAATGGACCCTAACCCATGTCCAAGTGAAGCAAAATCAACTATTTACAAATTTAGTAAAAAGTGACACCTCATCTCCTATGTATTAAGGCCAAATTTGCAAATCTTTGAATAAGACCATTTGAATTGGGTTCAATGCTCTTAAAATGTTTCTAAACTAATAAGAACCACATTAGAGTCAACAAAAGTCAAATCAAAAGGAGAATTCAAATGGGGAGAAAATTCCCAAATTTCACTCACATACACATTATGCCAAATTGCAAATCTTCAACCAAGGCCACCATTGCTTGATCTCTTGCTTGTAAAATGTTTAGATATGATAAATAAACACAATTGCATCAAAGAAACCAAAATCAAATCAAAGCAAAACTCAAAATCAACATACATGTGATAATGGTCATTGGGCCATTTTATAAAATGTTCCCCACTTTACCCCTCTGTATTTCTCAATTCTCAAACCTAACTTAGTCAACCAAGGCCATGTCATCCAAGACCATATCAAGGTCAACAACTTTCATGTTGACCATCAGGGTTAATGTTGACTAGGTTGACCAGTATGATTTTGACAAGTGGAGACTTTGAAACTATGTGAAGATGACCCCATTTTGGAATTCTTGTAAACCTTCACCAAAATGAGCACCACCACCACCATTCCATCACATTAATTATATAAATGAACTCCACCAAAAAGAATTGCAAAATTCTAAATTTTTCTTCATGCGGCCATTTCATCAAACACTTTGCAGCATGAATCTGAATTTGGCACACATGCTATTACACACTGGTTCTTAGCCTCAACTCCTTTCCAATGGTGATCATCAACACCCTTGTACCCTCTCTGCATCAAGCCAAGCACTTTGGCTCTGTGGAAAGCAAGGACATGAGCACTTTGGCAACCATGCCGTGCACCATGCTCACCCACATACACTCGAGCAATCTAAGCCTCTACTCTATCCTACACCTTGTCAAATAGCATCTCTGGTGCACAAGGACACTGCCTGTGCACGGCCGAGCCTCACCCTTGCACGCTGGAAACCAGAACGCACGCGCCCAGTACATGCCACGGCGTGTCCACGCACGCGGTGAGCGCGCCCAGACGAAGCCCTGGACGCGCCGGTGCACGCCTCGCCTGGACTCGCTCGACCTCCTCTCCCTCTCTCACCTGGCAAGCATGATCACCACTACCCCAGCTACCTCCTAGACACCCTCCCTAGCTCGCGCACGCTCCCTGACCGTCGCCATGATCGACGTCCTGCCGCGCCGGTACGCACGGACGCCATCATCGCCAGCTCGCCTCAGACCCCCTTTTACCGTGCCGTCAAGCTCATTAGCTCCGCCTAGACGACGCCTACGCCATGCGCCCCCTAGCTTGCCCCTTCGCTCACCGTAGACGCCGCGCCATGGCCGCCCCTTCGCAGCACCCACGGCATCCTCGACCCCCTATAAAAGGAGGCCGCTCCTGACGATCACCACACACCAGCCTCCCTCTCCTCTCTAAGCCTCCTCGACTCCTTCCCTCTCCAATTAAGCTCGCCGTCGCCGGAATTTCATCGGAGTCTGCCGCCACGGTAGCTCGACGAGGACGACGACTCCGACCCCCGCAGCACCTCCCGCGACCCTCGTCCGCATCGCCGTCGTCTTCCACGCCGAACGCCCACCTCGCCGAGCCTCGCCGGAGCCCCAGGTACCCCCTAGCCACCCCTCTGGTCGCCGGTAGGGTTTGGACCTCGCCGGAGGAGGTCCGCCGCTCGATCCTGTGAACGTCCAGATAGCGCCACGTCGCTCCCGCCTGCTGCCTGTGTTTCAAACCCAGCCCGTAGCGATGTTGGGCCGGCCCAGTCCGTTTAGCCTATTTAGCCCAGTTTGCTTTCCCGCCAAGCCCAATAATTCAAAAATGAACTTTCTGTTTAAATTCGAATTCCCTGCAGATGCTTTAGTAATTTTTGAATAGTTTGAAATCTACTACACCAAATTTAACAAATTTTATATATTTAGAAAGCCCATGAAATTATCTAAACAATGTCACTGGCCTCATGTCCAAATTCGAAATTAAATTTAAATCATAAAAATAACAAGGCAGGGCCTTTTCAGACTTTAAATAAATATTAGAAATTATCTAGAAATGATTTTTAGTTGATTCCAACTCTAATAAATCACATTGGACATACTCTAATTGTTTATGTAAAAATATAGCCTAGTTGTTTTGCATGATCATGGACTAAAGCTAAATAATGGCTATGGAACCATTTCTAGTCTATTTAATACATACACATAGAATTATTTAAATAGTATGAGGACTTCTCTCTCATTTAAATTGTGATCCTAAATAATTCAACTAGAAGTACTAACCTTGGTCAAGTAAGCCTCATGCTTAGTTACTTATAGTTTTTAAATCATTTAAAGGATAGTTTCACTTATATGAGGTATAGCCTCTCACTTAAATCATTAATCCAAATAGTTCAATAAGAATTAATAACACATATATTATTAACCCATAGATTCCCATTTGAAAATATTTAATCATTCTAATAAGTGGTATTTAAATATTTCAAACCTAGTTATTAAATCATAGGAAATACTTTGGCCTCATTTAAATCTTGCCTCCACCATATTAATATGAAGTAGATCCCATGGTCCATTTAAAACTCACATTAAATTAATTAATAATATTAAACCATTGCAAGGTTTTATTAAAATAGTAGGAGGTGCTCACCTCATTTAAATCATCTTTCTCAAATAATAGGAAGTAATGTATTGACCTTTAATTTCCTAAGCTCATACTTGCTCCCTTATAAATCTTAAATCTAAATAATATTTAAATTTTCCAAAGATTAATTAAATCACATGAGATGATGAATCTCATTTAACTCACTTTCTCAAATACTAAGTGTGAAGTGTTGACCTTGGTCAACATGGGATCATCCCTGGTTATTTGAGAATATTAAATCACCTCAATAATAGTCCTTTAAATTAGTTACAATTATGTGTTAAATCATATGAGAGATACTCCTCTCATTTAAATCTTGTTCTCAAGTAATCCAATATGAGGTAGTAATCATAGTCTAAGTAATCTCATATTGAATTATTTGGTGGCATTAAAATACTACCATGTTAGTATTAAATTGCATGAGGTATGGAACCTCATTTAAATCATTTTCTCAAATGATAAGTATGAAGAGGTTGACTTTGGTCAACCTAGGTCATATATTATTCATAAGAGAAATTAAATCTTAAGAAGATTCAATGAGAGGAAATTATTTCTCACCAAACCAAAGAGAAACCCTAACTCCATTTTTCAATGAGAGGAAATTATTTTCCTATTATTAAATAAGAAAACCCTAGCATAATCTTGTAATAAATGTTAAGTAGTGATGCTAGATCATTGTGTGAGCCACTAAGGCTAATTAAGAGTACTTAAGTATTGTTTGGTGATTGTATCCTCGTATTCGTTTATAGACGCTAGTACCGGAGACTATCAAGAGGAGGAGGTATTCTACCAAGAGGAAGAAGAAGAATACTTTGATCACTTCACCAATCAAGGCAAGCTGATATTAATGCAAGCTATTACCCATACAAGCAAGATAATACTCTTGCAAGCTATTACCCATGCAAGCTAATCCTTGCTAAACACAAATGCTTAGCTCTACAAGAGCAAAAGCACCATCACACTTTACTATTATGTATTACCTATCCCATGTTTTTAATTACTTTTACTTTGGCTTATTTATTTCAAAGTACTTTTTGATTTATGATTCACTTGGTCTAGAGTAGAACAATACTTGATTTAGATTGGCACCACTCAAAGCTAGAAAGCACCCCTCATATAGTTGCTACCGCTAATCAATTAAAACTAGGACTACTCTAGATGGGAACATGTGACTTTGAAATGAAATTGAAACCTTGGAATGATGGTTCATTCCATTGAATGATTATGAAGGTGAATATGACCAAGAGAAGATGGTGATTTTTGATATAAAACTGATGGTTGGGTTCGGATGCGATACCATTCCAATTTTGAAAGTACCCCCACAATACCCAAAATGGGTAAGGGCTTAACTAGAAATTTATGTGCTTTAGTATGGGTTCCCTCTAAACAAGCGTCATCGGGGTTAGGCTGAAGGCTGCCTCTACAGAAGTGATGTGATATGACGTGAATGAGGTGAATTGTCCGGCCCAAGCCCTGTGCAGTTCCCAGGCTGACAGTGTGTCTTCACTGGGAGGCCAAGCTCATGGGGAGAGGTGCCTGTACTAGAGTATATAAGTGAAAGGTTATGGTTGGTAGTCCGCATACGGAGTATGATAAATCAGGGCCAGTTAACCCTGACGGATTATTGCAAATATTGTGGCACAAGTGTACGACCTCTGCAGAGTGTAGAACTATTCGAATAGCCGTGTCCATGGTTACGGACGATTGGAAAGGCCATACTGTTCCGTCATCAGACCATTTTCAAAAATGTGACATGTGACTGGTGACTGGATTGTGACCGGTAAATGGTGACTTTGACTGGAACCACAACAGAGTTGTGGGAATGACACTAATGTTCCCACTTGAGTTAGTCTAAGTGATTCAAGCATCTTTACTAAATGTTTATGAAATAAACTTGGCTTTACGCAAATAAACCTAGAGCTTAGTATCCCCTTACCACCATTGATAGGGCTTACACTAGTATTAGTTGTCGAGTACTTTAAAAGTACTTATGGCTTTGTCCCTGGCTATTCAAATGGCCAGACTATGAAGGTGAACAGCTGTACGAGGAAGATGGACAGCAGAACGTCTACGACAACTAGGACCGCTCCTGACGTCAACAGTTGCCTGTGGAACAGATGGACCGCGACCGTTACTTCGCTTCCGCTATGTGTTTTGTAATAGGATCTCTAGATCCACTATGTTGTATTAAGACTGGATCATGTGATCCTTTGTTGTAAGACGATTATGTGTTGTAATGAATGATGTGTTGTGATATCAAGCTATTATGTCTCGCAAAAACAATATTCCTGGGATTGCGATGAATGGCATAATAGGCATCTGGACTTAAAAATCCGGGTGTTGACAAGTTCCTTCAGAGCCATTGAAGACCTTAGGAGAGGGTTTTTTAATTTCCATGTTTGAAAAACTTATATATCTTCACCATATGCATGCTTGACTTTATAGACAGTTTAGGGTTAGGGGTAGATACATGATTTTCAGGTTTAATATGTCTAGACCTTGTTTATCAAATTAATTGAATGCGCACATACTATATGACATAAGAAGATCTTGGTATTCATTTTTTTTGAATTTTTATGCCCATTTGAATCTTGGTCAAATCCTAGGTTTGACCAAGATTTGAACAAGTTTAAAACATGAATATGAAAAGGTAAGCATGTATGCTTCTTAATTAGTCACTCCAAAATGAAGCTCTTGGCCGGAAGGGTTTTTGAAATTTCCATCTTTGGAACCAAAAACCACATCTCTTCATGCTTGACTTCATAAGACAGAGTTTAGGGTTAGGGGTAGCCACATACATGATTTTTCTGGTTTGAATATGTCTAGACCTTGTTTATCAACTTGAATGCTTACTATATGACATAAGAAAACTATGTGCTTTGGTTTTTCATTTTTCTAATTTTTTATTTTTGATGCCCATTTGAATCTTGGTCAAATCCTATGTTTGACCAAGATTTAAACAATTTTAAATCATTAAAATGAAAAGGGAAGCATGTATCCTTCTTATTCACTCTAAATGAAGTTTTTGGGAGGTTTTTCAAATTTCCATGTTTGAAACCCAAAACGACTTCTCTTCATGCTTGACTTCATAAGACAGAGTTTAGGGTTAGGGGTAGATACATGATTTGTGTGGTTTGAATATGTCTAGACCTTGTTTATCAACTTTAATGCTTACTATATGACATAAGAAGATTATGTGCTTTGGTTTTTCATTTTTCTATTTTTTTAATTTTATGCCCATATATTTGAATCTTTGTCAAATCCTAGGTTTGACCAGGATTTAAACAAGTTTAAAACATGAAAATGAAAAGGTAAGCCTGGATCCTTCTTAGTCACTCTAAAATGAAGCTTTTGGGAGGTTCTTGAAATTTCCATGTTTGAAACCCAAAACCACTTCTCTTCATGATTGACTTCATAAGACATAGTTTAGGGTTAGGGGTAGATACATGATTTGTATGGTTTGAATATGTCTAGACCTTGTTTATCAACATTAATGCTTACTATATGACATAAGAAGACTATGTGCTTTGGTTTTTCATTTTTCTGTTTTTTTTTGAATTTTCTGCCCATTTGAATCTTGGTTTGACCAAGATTTAGACAAGTTTAACACGTGAAAACGAATAAGTAAGCCTGGAACCTTCTTAGTCACTCCAAAATGTACCAATTGATAGATGTGTTAACTTTGCTTAATGGAAAAAATAATGTCATGTAAATGAGTTAACTTGGATTTCCTACCCTTGAATCCATAGGAAACTTTGTTCTAATGCACTATACTAATCAACCGAGTTTTTACACCAACAGGTCTGTCACTTACGTGTGGTGCCCATGCGTGAGGTCCCACACTTCAGTGAGCACAAGTCACGTGCAATAGGTACGCAAACTCCCAGCCATTTTCTTTGTCAAGAGAAGACGCATCAGGATGCGTATTGGAAGTCTCTGGGTCCTTCAGGATCCTTCGGTTGTCCCTCTCACAAAAAAAACAAATCTCTCTCATTCTCGGCCTCGCTCGACTCGCTCGCTCGCTCGCACCTCCTGCTCACTGACAAACCCTGCACAAAAGTCAACATCATCACCCGAAAAAGGGGAGACACCATAATGCTCTCCCTTCTTCTCTCCTTCCGAGTGATCCCTCTTCCTCCGAGTTTCACTCGACGGGCAAACACACATGTGCTGCATAGTAATAATAAAAATGTAGAAAAATCAACCTACGAATCTATAATTAAATAGGTTAAACTAGGGTTTTGCCCAGTACTACAGATCAAGTTCAAAAAAATCCAACTACGGGGTTCGAACAACCCCATTTCTAATCCAAGAATTTTTTCGACCTCATCCAAATGGCCTCAAACTATAGGGTTAATTAGCATCTAGTGCAATATGTGTGAACATGTATGCACTATGTGTGCTATAACTTGTATGTCTTTCAAATTTGAACCAAATTTGAATAAGTTTGAAATATTTGAAATGGGGCTTTTGGCTTAAACGTTTGAAACCCAAAACGACTTCTCTTCATGCTAGACTTCATAAGACCGAGTTTAGGGTTAGGGGGTAGATATATGATTTGTCTGGTTTGAATATGTCTAAACCTTGTATATCAACTTGAATGCTTACTATATGACATAAGAAGACTATGTGCTTTTGTTTTTCATTTTTCTAATTTTTTTGAATTTTATGCCCATTTGAATCTTGGTCAAATCCGAGGTTTGACCAAGATTTAAACAAGTTTCAAACATGAAAATGAAAACGTAAGCCTGGATCCTTCTTAGTCACTCTAAAATGAAGCTTTGGGAGGTTTTTGAAATTTCCATGTTTGAAACCCAAAACCACTTCTCTTCATGCTTGACTTCATAAGACATAGTTTAGGGGTTAGGGGTAGATACATGATTTGTATGGTTTGAATATGTCTAGACCTTGTTTATCAACTTGAATGCTTACGATATGACATAAGAAGACTATGTACTTTGGTTTTCATTTTTCTGATTTTTTTAATTTTGTGTCCATTTGAATCTTGGTCAAATCCTAGGTTTGACCAAGATTTAAACAAGTTTATAACGTGAAAATGAAAAGGTAATCATGGAACCTTCTTAGTCACTCTAAAATGAAGCTTTTGGGATGTTCTTGAAATTTCCATGTTTGAAACCCAAAACGACTTCTCTTCATGCTTGACTTCATAAGACATAGTTTAGGGGTTAGGGGTATAGATACATGATTTTTCTGGTTTGAATATGTCTAGACCTTGTTTGTCAACTTTAATGCTTACTATATGACATAAGAAAACTATGTGCTTTGGTTTTTCATTTTTCTGATTTTTTTATTTTGATGCCCATTTGAATCTTGTCAAATCCTAGATTTGACCAAGATAATTTAAACAAGTTTAAAACATGAAAATGAAAAGGGAAGCATGTATCGTTCTTAGTCACTCTAAAATGAAGTTTTTGGGAGGTTTTTGAAATTTCCATGTAGGAAACCCAAAACCACTTCTCTTCATGATTGACTTCATAAGACAGAGTTTAGGGTTAGGGGTAGATATCACTACAAGAAAAGTTCTGATAGACAACGTCCCAAAATCGTCAACTAAGGGGCATTTTTCGTCGCCTATGGGCCTAACCCGACGATATGGGTTCTGTTGTCGAAACTGCGTCAGGCAAAGTCCAACGACGATTTTTTCGGTCCGTCGCGCTTGGGCGCCCTTCCGCCACGGAAAATCGGACCGTTGCGGAAGTGTTTTCGGGAGCCCGTTGACTGCTGACGTCATGCAAACTGACACGTGGCAGACGCCGTTAACTGCCAGTTAACGGCGTTAACCGGCTGAAACCCCGTGGTAGATGGTAGGCCCACACGAGGCCTGCCACGTCTTAAGCGGGCCGGGCCAGATGACATAGTTTGACCGGTCAACTATATAGCTGGGCTGGTCCATTAGTTACGTGGGCCGGGCCTAACCTCTAATGTTGACTGGTCAAAACTTAAATGGGCCGGCCCATTTAACATGTGGGGTCCACCTTAAGAACGGGCCGGCCCAAGAAGCAAGTGGCCGGGCCAAAAACACAGGGGGTCCCACTTTCCTGTTAAAAGGCCGGCCCATTTAGTGTGTGGGGTCCACCGTATAGCAAGTGGGCCGGCCCAACAAGCTAGTGGGCCGGGCCAAAAACACAGGGTCCCACTTTCCAGTTGGTCGGCCCATTTAGTATGTGGGGTCCACCATATAGCAAGTGGGCCGGCCCAACAAGATAGTGGGCCGGGCCAAAAACACAGGTGGGTCCCACCTTCCTAAAGGGCCGGCCCATTTAGTATGTGGGGTCCACCATATAGCAGTGGGCCGCCCACCAAGATAGTGGGCGGGCCAAAAACACGGTGGGTCCCACATTCCTGTTAATGGGCCGGCCCATTTGGTATGTGGGGTCCACCATATAGAAAGTGGGCCGGCCCAACAAGATAGTGGGCCGGGCCAAAAACACAGGTGGGTCCCACCTTCCTATTAAAGGGCCGGCCCATTTACCATGTGGGACCACCATATAGCAAATGGGCTGGCCCAACAAGATAGTGGGCCGGCCCAAAACACGTGGGCCCCACTTTCCTGTGAAGGGCCGGCCCAATAATGTGGGGTCCACCATACAGAGGTCAACAAGATGGGATTAAGCCAAAAATTGAGTAATTTCATGCGCAAAAAAAAATCATAGTGCCTCCTACTCATGGAGTCTTGTTAAGAAGAGGAGGTCTAATACGTGGAAAACAGAATAGCACACCACAGGTCCGAAATGATGGAAAGGGCTAGGCAATCCACTTATTATAGAACTCAACAAAAACCACATGGAACTATATTAAACTTATGCAGTAGCCAACGCAACCAAAAGTCAGAAGTGCAGGCTGAATCCCAAAGGCACAACACAATAAGGAAACTTGCAACCTTATATAAAAGGGGCTATGCAACCCACTTATATACACATTAACAGCCATCCTCGTGTGTGACAAGAGAAATTCAACACTGGATTCGGAGGTAGGCACATGAAGCTTTACAAGGGCCAATGGGGCACCAACAATTTAAGGATGAATTGAACCACACCGTCAACAATTCAAACTCGAGACCTTGGCTCTAATACCATTTAAGTTCGAACGGATTGAAAAGGCTAGGCAACCAATTTCTAAAACATCCACAGGAACAACTACCAAGTTGATCCCAGCCGTAGATAAATGCATCCACCAACAAAATAGGAACAGTGCCTCAGTCTCAGTAAACATTTCACAATACCAAGGTACTCACATGTCAATGTCAGTGTTTTCATCTCCAATTATCTATGGCATTTTATTAGTCTTTTGAGAGATTATAACAAACTTGATTGGCCTCCTGCAGTAGGGCATCACATGCTTCTGATCTCGATCTCAACATGTCAACTTGGTTTCTTAACACATCTGCTGCAGCTCGTTCTATTTGGATTTGTTCCTCCAGAACTTGTGCAGAGAAAGACTTGGACTTGGACTTGGACTTGGACTGCAAAAACCCAGCATTTCGCAGGAAAGTGTTTTTGGTGATATCTTTATTTTTAAGTACCATGGTAAATGTCTCCATACATTCTTCTAGAGTTTTTTCCATACCATCTTTCCCGGGTTTTGCCATCTCCAATTTCATATTTGCCTGAAAAGTTTTGAGTCGTGTAAAAATAAAAGTTATTACAGAGAAACATGCAGACGGTAGATTTAATGTGTATGAACTACTTCTAATCCTACAAGTTGGTATGCCTGATTACACATCAAATGCATTTTCACAAAAACGCCTACAAGATCATATTGACATATTGCTCCTACAAATTGGCAAGTGTGTAGTTAAAAAATTTAAATCATAAAGAAGACTTACAATAACACTTTCTGCAAGTTCTCCTATCACATTATGTTTGTTCTTCTGGCATGCCTCGAACTGCTCTGCCAGAGTCATCTCTTTGTCTGGTTGCATGTTGTTTGCATGATCTACTTTCTGCATTTTTGTACAATCATATGGAGATCAAATAACGTGGTTGAAATGGAGGATGGAAATATAACATGCACACGGAGTTCTACACAATTTACGAGTAACATATGTAGCAGTACAGACCAGCGGGGCATTACTTTTTGCCAGAGATGCCCAACCAAGTGACGAGATCCTGTACGGCTTGGTAAACGTTGTTTCAAGCGGTTAGCCTGGTTCCTTTTAGACAACGTCTGCAAAAGGAGACTAGTGAGACACTGGCGCAAAATAAGTATTCGGAATTTAATCTGGTTTCACGGTCCTCATAAGCCATACCACATTCTTTGGATCAGACCAATGCTTGACAAGATCTCCCCACTGCTCGTCAGTCATACAGGGTGCAGGAGACTTTGTTCGAACATTGGCAGTAATCTGGCCAGTGAAGTATGTCGCCTTAAGCTTATAGCGGTGCTGGCGCAACAATTCTTTGAATATGGAAGCGATGACAAACTTTACATCCTCATTATCCTCATCGAATTCAAACCTTAACTGCTCACAACGGTGGAATGATTGGTGAGTTATATAGCATAGAAACAACAGTAAGCTACAAGAAATGGGACAGATCAATGTGGAATAATTTATCATTACCAGGAGAAGCATGACTTACGTGTAAATTATGCACTAAACTCTCGAACTGTGAAGGGGTGTCAACGTGCTGCTTCCACAATGGGAAGGTAGGAAGTTCATTCCTGATAAAATGGCCAACCTGTGATACAAGATATGAAGATTCATGCGGATGAAGTGGCCTTCTGCCACCTACAATAGATGTGATGCGAAATCTTGAACCCATTCCGGAAATCTTAGCTGCAAGTTTTTTTCCTACCGTTGGCCCCCTCGTTTTTATTGATCGTGGCGAACCTACCAAGTTAAGCATTACATCAAGCTATCATGGTATATAGATACATAAGGGAGCATTAAACTACAAGTCTTGAAAAAAGTATTACCTTTTTTGGCGTGGGTCTCATCATCGGGAGAGGAGTTGTCTTTCGCAGGACTAAGGGTCGGAGGGAGATCATCACCAGTTTGCTGGTGTTGTGGCAGCACTGTTTGGACATTTGAGGCTGTATCATCTGGGACTAGCATCATGTGTCCTTGGCCATTATTACCTACCACCACTCCTGATGGTGCCAATTCTTGGCTAGAATTTGCTGTGGAAACTGGTTCTGTTGGCAATTGTTGCTGAGAAACAGTATTGGCAACTGGTGGTTGTGGAATGTGTGGGCTGGTACATGCTGGGGCTACTTCTGTCTGATTCGATGGTTTGTGGTTTTTACGAGACCTTTTACTGTTATCATTCTTGGCCTGTTCGCCACCTCGTGTCAGTCTCTTGTTAGACCTTGTAATAGGAGGAGCAGCACGAGCATCAGGCTTAACTCTTTTTTTATTACGCACTGTCACCCATCCTCCGGTATCAGCCTGAGGTTCCTGTTGAGTGTTCTTCCTCCTATTCGTTCTTGAAAAGTTCTTTCCCGAATCTGCAGATGCCTGTCACACATAAATGATATTTCAATGTACAATATTATATGATGATGATATGCAGATGGAATGGAAAAACAGTAAGGCAACATATGCCAAAACATATATGAGGCGTTAACTAAGCAGGAAAAATTGTAGTAATGAGATTGAACATGGCATGGGTAACATATTTGGTAGGACTGGGATACAACAAATGGAAGTTGGGACAAATAATTCGATGACAGGACAGAGAAAACTCACCTTGTTGTGTTGCAGACGATAGTCGACCAGGGCATCTTCCTGAGTCAGCTCGCCATCACAATCAGCAGGATCAAATTCTGAATCAGAGGAATGTTCCGTATCCTTTGTGAGGGAGGTGGGTGGCGTTTTTGCACTAGACCTTGTAGAAGGATGTAGTGTTAGGCCCAACGAGGCTGCAACTCGGCTATTATGCAGAATAGTTTGCCTCCGTTGCTCTTCGTACTCATTCTCGAGTGGAAGACCTAACATGCATTGGCGAGAAATGCAGATGAGATTTATCATGGAACTGTGCATATAAGAACAAATTAATAGTAGCAGTGAGACTGCTCAAAAGGTGTAATGACAAACAAACTATGGCTCAAAAATAATTGATGTTCATATTGTCAAGCTTCATGCACTAGCCAACGCAACCGGAAGTCCGGACTGATGGAAAGGGCAAACAAATTATGGCTCAAAAATAATTTATGTTGGGCAACAAAGGGCAGCAGCAACAATTTTTAGGATAAGTATGATGTCAAGCTTCATGCAGTAGCCAACGCAACCAAAAGTCCGAACTGATGGAAAGGGCTAAGCAATCCACATATAGACTCAAACACATATAAGTGTCATTTTCATGCCAATGGTTAACCATATGGAATGGCGTGTGCTTAATATAATTGCCTAGGGTCTTCCAAGTTCCAACAGATCGATCTATTGGATGAACTTGCTAGAGCATGCAATTCGAAATGGTATCAGACCTACAAGGTCCTGAGTTCAAATCCTAGCAAGTAGCAACGCAGTATTCAAAATAAATATTTGCAGCCTTCCTAAAAAAATATCTAATGATACATGCCTAAGGCTCGGTCTATTGAATGAGTGGTTTTATCACTTAGCACCACAAGTTGGGGATTTTTAATCACAAAACACCAACATTTGGGGAAATTATTTCACATAACACATTATTTGTCATTAGTCGGCTTGACAAGAGCATGACCCTACAGCGTGACACCAATTTACAGTACGTGAGCATGTTTGCTACAAACAAATGAATTTTGGTGTGAAATTTTGTAGACACTCTGTGGAAATGAGAATATGAGTCACACTTGTTACATATGCTACACACAAATGAATTACCATATGACAAATATCCACAAGAAATTATAACCACACAAGAACATGAGATTTGGGTAATATATTCTGTACCAGCATAAGGTTTTGATAATGTTTACCAATACAACTACCCTGGACATAAGATTTTATTTTGAACTGTCTGGACATAAGATTTAACAACTAGTGTTGACAAACAGCTTTGTATTTGCGTTTAACAGCAAATACCACAAAATAAAGTCTAATTGTCTTTCTCCTGCGGTCACTCTTAAACTGACGGTGGCCGGAGGTCACTAATGGGCTATCAAACAGAGATCATGTATTCTGCGAAACAATTACCCCAAATGTTAGTGTTTTGTGATACAAATTTCTAGGGTTGTGGTTCTGTGATAAAAAAAATCCTGAACTTCTGGTGTTAAGTGATAAAACCTCATTGGATGAACTGGCTAGAGCATGCAATTCCACATGGCGCACACAGAGTTGCAAATAGAAAAAAATACAGGCAGTTTAATACTATCAATAAATTGCTCTCCTAGCTTGACTGCTATCATAACCTTTGTAATACGTACTACCACCATCCCGAAGTTTTTATCAAAAATCATTAACATGCAAAATACAAATTTAATATCATTAAATAGATAACGAATATATTTTCGTACGGTATCTACAAAATATTATATTTCTTGATAGATTGTTCTGAAAGTTTGGTCAAACTTTACTTGGTTTGACTTTTATAAATAAGCCTTCAGGTTTGGGGTGGAGGTAGTAATGTAGTATACTTCAAACCCCAAAAAAGTACCGCACAGAAGTGATATTTGGAAAAGAAATGCGTAACGAAAGCGGACATAAGCTCTGCCTCTCCATCAGCAGATGTAAGGTTACGATCAGCAGAGTTCCGAGATAAAAAAAATACAGGCAGTTTAATACTATCAACAAATTGCTCTGCTAGCTTGACTGCTATCATAACCTTTGTAAAATGCATACTTCAAACCCCCAAAACATATCACACAGAAGTGATTCTCGGAAAAGAAATGCATAACGAAAGCGGACATAACCTCGATCTTCCTCTCGATCAGCAGATGTAAGGTTAAGATCTCATATAGCTACGCGGCAAACAACTATCTACACTGATCTAATATCAGCAAGAATGCATTGCAAGAAAGCAACGAAAACTAGTGTAAGAAATCAAATGCATATAACAAAAGCGGACATGTAAAGTATTCATCAACCTTCGTCTGAGGCCCGGGCGGATTTACTCTTTGGTTGGGGGTGGTCGACTTTGGGGCCGCGTTTTTTGCCCATCTCGATCTCCGGTGAGGTGGACTACAGAGTCGGGGAAGCAGATCCGGAGGAGATATGGCGCGGTGAACGTCGGCGTCGAGGAAGCTAATCCGGCTTGCTAGGCAGCAAGGGAGCCGGTAAAACGTGGTCGGTCACTACGGTGGCCGGTGAGAAGGCAGTGATGGTGAGGAGGGGCGGTGGGGCACGGCCGTCGTCGTGGGAGTGTGCCTGGTAGAAGCATGAGAAAGATGTGGTGTTCGAATTGTGCTCTACAGGGAAATATCCTCTGTGGACCGATGTTTATAGGCCGACGGGCAAACCGCAGGTTTTGGGGTAGCTTGAAAATGGGACGCGCCAACAATTTCGGCGCGTGTTTTGCGGCAGAGATGAAAGTCACCCATAAGAAACTTTCCTCATGGATGCTTGTTGCTTGGTCGTGTGGACAACATATATAGTGGGAGATGCCCATAGCTAGCTAGGCCATTCATATCAAACTCGAGTGATTATCACTAAGTTTACAATGAATATATTTCATGACACTTGATATTGGCCGGATAGTAGAAAATATATTTCATGACTATCGATCCCATATTAGTTAATTTATATTATTTCAATTGCTAAAATATTTTCATATTCTTTTAGAGTTCTAAAAAACACACTACACAATGACAATGGATATCACTACCTTCTAGGTCCCGGTCATCAGATTTAGAGTAAAGTAGCTTAGCGACAGATTTAGACCTTTGTGCAACAAATACATGAGTTGGTGATATGTGCAAAAGAACAGGTTAAGTGAGTGTTTTGTGCAACAATGACAACAATAAGTGGAGTTTCGATCGTGCAAAGGATAAAAGGTGGAAGAGGGATCACACGGAAGGAGAAAGAGAAAGGGAGAGCAGTGCCTCACGGGGCCGCTGTTATTTATGGTGAAAAGAAATGCTTCACTTTTTTCGGTGAGTGATGTTGACTGGCACACAGGGTTTCAGTTATGTAGACCTGCAGTGCAGGCTACGCGCCCGTCTAATATTCATTTTTTTCAGCGACAAAAGGGAGAGAGAGAGAGAGAGAGACTTGACGTCTTTACTTAACAAAGAAGATTGCTGGGAGTTTGCCTACCTACCGCACGTGACTTGTGCTCACTGATGTGTGGGACCTACACGCATGGGACCACACGTAAGTGACCGACCTACTTTATTCTAGGGGTGCCCCTCAAGCTAATACATAGTCTGCAACATGAAACTATATTCGCTTATAAAATCTGAACTTTGAAATCCAATTTAATTTAAGTCTATTATTGGTCATATCAACTATCAAGTCTAAAATTACATTCTGAAACTTGTTCAACGCTTTCTCATGAATTATTATGGTAGTTTTTTAAAATCAAATGCTAATTGATTTGAGATAATAAAAAAACATATATTATTGCACAACAATGGGATATTAAAATATCTATTTGTAAATAAAAATAAGAAGTCAATGTTGTGGTAAGTTAGGAGGTTCAAAGGGTAAACCAAATATAACGTTTTGTTCAATCTCATAGTTCATATTACCAAGTTTGATTATCCCTGGACAACATTGTTTGTTATAGTGTTCCCTAATTGGGCATGGTGGTGCATCTTGCCATTTCTAACAATGTTGATGACTAGACTTTTCAAGTTTTCGGTATAAAAAATCGTTTTTCATTTTCTAGATGATAAAATATGTTTTTTTGTGCATGGGGTAGAAAAGATATGGGTCAAAATGGCGCATCTACATTTTTTAAATAAATTACGCCATATTTTAATGACAAATCCCAAATTTACGGTTTTTAGTGCTTTCTAGCTAGTTTCGCACATTTAAATGACTTTATGCTGATTTATTGAAAGTAATTCAAATTTGAATTGTAGATATGTTATAACTTGGTCCTACAAGTCCCCATAAATAATTTTTATATACATATTACTTACTATATATAGAAACCAGCGATAGTACTGAAATATTCAACCCCTTTGCAGGATAATCATGTAAAACATTTTGACCTGGTTTTGAAATAAATAAATGAAACTGAAGAAAACCTGAAAAATGAAACCCTTCTGCATGGAGTGTGCTTGTATGTGTTAGTTGACAGGGAAAATAAGAAACATGTGATAGGGTAGTGAAAAACAAAATGTCTTCACAAAGCGGACTATCGTGTATGAAGATTCATGGTTTGCAAGCCAAATGATATAGTTATGGCCATATTTGTGGCACAGTTTGTTACAATGTGCCCAAATTGGGCATGGTGGTGCATCTTGCCATTCCCAACAATGTTAATGACTAGACTTTTCAACTTTTCGGTATAAAAAATATTTTTTTCATTTTCTAGATGACAAAATATGTTTATTTTGTGAATGGTGTACATATAAGATACGGGTCAAACTGGCAACTCTACATTTTTTAGATAAATTACGCCATATTTTAGTGCCAATTCCCAACTTTTACGGTTTTAGTACTTTCAAGATAGTTTCGCACATTTAAACGACTTTATGCTGATTTACTGAAAGTAATTCCAATGTGAAATGTGGGGGTGTTATAACTTCGTCAAAGAAATCCCCCAAAAACATAGTTTAGGGTTGGGGGTAGATACGGAGTACATGATTTGTATGTTTTGAATATGTCTAGACCTTGTTTATCAACTTGAATGCTTAATTACTATATATATGACGTAAGAAGGCTATGTGCTTTGGGTTTTCATTTTTTTTGATTTTTTCTGAATTTTTATGCTCATTTGAATCTTGGTCAAATCCTAGGTTTGACTAGGATTTAAACAAACTTAAAACATGAAAATGAAAAGGTAAGCCTGGATCCTTCCTAGTCACTCTAAAATTAAGCTTTTGGGAAGTTTTAGAAATTTCCATGTTTGAAACCCGAAACCACTTCTCTTCATGCTTGACTTCATAAGACAAAGTTAAGGGTTAGGGGTAGATACATGCCTTTTCTGTTTTGAATATGTCTAGACCTTGTTCATCAACTTGAATGCTTACTATATATATATATGACATAAGAAGGCTATATATATATGTGCTTTGGTTTTTGGTTTTTGTTTTTTCTGAATGTTTATATATGCCCATTTGAATCTTGGTCAAATCCTAGGTTTGACCAAGATTTAAACAAGTTTAAAACATGAAAGTGAAAAGGTAAGCATGGATCCTTCTTAGTCATTCTAAAATGAAGCTTTTGGGGGGTTCTTGAAATCTCAATGTTTGAAACCCAAAACCACTTCTCTTCATGGTTGACTTCATAAGACAGATGAGTTTAGGGTTATGGGGTAGATACATGATTTGTCGGGTTTGAATATGTCTAGACATGCTTGTTTATCAACTTGAATGCTTACTATATGACCTAAGAAGACTATGCATGTGCATTGGTTTTTCATTTTTTGTTCTTTCTGAATGTTTATGCCCATTTGAATCTTGGCCAAATCCTAGGGTTTGACCAAGATTTAAACAAGTTTAAAACATTAAAATGAAAAGGTAATCATGGATCCTTCTTAGTCACTCTAAGATGAAGTTTTTGGGAGGTTTTCGAAATTTCCATGCATGTTTGAAACCCAAAACCACTTCTCTTCATGTTTGACTTCATAAGACAGAGTTTAGGGTTAGGGCTAGGGGTAGATACATGATTTTCTAGTTTGAATATGTCTAGACCATGTTTATCAACTTGAATCTTGGCCAAATCCTAGGTTTGACCAAGATTTAAACAAGTTTAAAACATGAAAATGAAAAGGTAAGCCTGGATCCTTCTTAGTCACTCTAAAATGAAGCTTTTGGGAGGTTTTTGAAATCTCAATGTTTGAAACCCAAAACCATTTCTCATCATGCTTGACTTCATTAGATATAGTTTAGGGTTAGGTGTAGATACACGATTTGTCTGGTTTGAATATGTCTAGACCTTGTTTATCAACTTCAATTCTTACTATATGACATAAGAAGACTATATGTGCTTTGGTTTTTGATTTTTTGATTTTTTCTGAATGTTTATGCCCATTTGAATCTTGGTCAAATCCTAGGTTTGACCAAGATTTAAACAAGTCTATAACATGAAAATGAAAAGGTAAGCCTGGATCCTTCTTAGTCATTCTAAAATGAAGCTTTTGGGGGGTTCTTGAAATCTCAATGTTTGAAACCCAAAACCATTTCTCATCATGCTTGACTTCATTAGATATAGTTTAGGGTTAGGTGTAGATACACGATTTGTCTGGTTTGAATATGTCTAGACCTTGTTTATCAACTTCAATTCTTACTATATGACATAAGAAGACTATATGTGCTTTGGTTTTTGATTTTTTCTGTGGGTCCTTCTGGATCCTTCGGTTGTCCCTCTCACAAAAAAACAAATCTCTCTCATTCTCGGCCTCGCTCGACTCGCTCGCTCGCACCTCCTGCTCACTGACAAACCCTGCACAAAAGTCAACATCATCACCCGAAAAAGGGGAGACACCATAATGCTCTCCCTTCTTCTCTCCTTCCGAGTGATCCCTCTTCCTCCGAGTTTCACTCGACGGGCAAACACACATGTGCTGCATAGTAATAATAATAAAAAGGTAGAAAAATCAACCTACGAATCTATAATTAAATACGTTAAACTAGGGTTTTGCCCAGTACTACAGATCAAGTTCATAAAAAATCCAACTACGGGGTTCGAACAACCCCATTTCTAATCCAAGATTTTTTCGACCTCATCCAAATGGCCTCAAACTATAGGGTTAATTAGCATCTAGTGCAGTATGTGTGAACATGTATGCACTATGTGTGCTATAACTTGTATGTCTTTCAAATTTGAACCAAATTTGAAATATATGAAATGGGGCTTTTGGCTTAAACGTTTGAAACCCAAAACGACTTCTCTTCATGCTAGGCATCATAAGACCGAGTTTAGGGTTAGGGGGTAGATACAGGATTTGTCTGTTTTGAATATGTCTATACCTTGTTTATCTACTTGAATATGCTTACTATAGATATATATGACGTAAGAAGACTATGTGCTTTGGTTTTTATTTTTTTTATTTTTCCTTTTTAGTCACTCTAAAATGAAGCTTTTGGGAGGTTTTTGAAATTTCCATGTTTGAAACCCAAAACCATTTCTCATCATGCTTGACTTCATTAGATATAGTTTAGGGTTAGGTGTAGATACACGATTTGTCTGGTTTGAATATGTCTAGACCTTGTTTATCAACTTCAATTCTTACTATATGACATAAGAAGACTATATGTGCTTTGGTTTTTGATTTTTTGATTTTTTTGAATGTTTATGCCCATTTGAATCTTGGTCAAATCCTAGGTTTGACCAAGATTTAAACAAGTCTATAACATGAAAATGAAAAGGTAAGCCTGGATCCTTCTTAGTCATTCTAAAATGAAGCTTTTGGGGGGTTCTTGAAATCTCAATGTTTGAAACCCAAAACCATTTCTCATCATGCTTGACTTCATTAGATATAGTTTAGGGTTAGGTGTAGATACACGATTTGTCTGGTTTGAATATGTCTAGACCTTGTTTATCAACTTCAATTCTTACTATATGACATAAGAAGACTATATGTGCTTTGGTTTTTGATTTTTTGTTTTTTTCTGAATGTTTATGCCCATTTGAATCAAGATCAAATCCTAGTTTTGACCAGGATTTAAATAATTTTAAAACATGAAAATGAAAAGGTAAGCCTGGATCCTTCTTAGTCACTCTAAAATGAAGCTTTTGGGAGGTTTTTGAAATTTCCATGTTTGAAACCCAAAACCATTTCTCATCATGCTTGACTTCATTAGATATAGTTTAGGGTTAGGTGTAGATACACGATTTGTCTGGTTTGAATATGTCTAGACCTTGTTTATCAACTTCAATTCTTACTATATGACATAAGAAGACTATATGTGCTTTGGTTTTTGATTTTTTGATTTTTTCTGAATGTTTATGCCCATTTGAATCTTGGTCAAATCCTAGGTTTGACCAAGATTTAAACAAGTCTATAACATGAAAATGAAAAGGTAAGCCTGGATCCTTCTTAGTCATTCTAAAATGAAGCTTTTGGGGGGTTCTTGAAATCTCAATGTTTGAAACCCAAAACCATTTCTCATCATGCTTGACTTCATTAGATATAGTTTAGGGTTAGGTGTAGATACACGATTTGTCTGGTTTGAATATGTCTAGACCTTGTTTATCAACTTCAATTCTTACTATATGACATAAGAAGACTATATGTGCTTTGGTTTTTGATTTTTTGATTTTTTCTGAATGTTTATGCCCATTTGAATCTTGGTCAAATCCTAGGTTTCACAAAGATTTAAACAAGTTTAAAATCTGAAAATTAAAAGGTAAGCATGGATCCTTCTTAGTCACTCTAAAATGAAGCTTTTGGGAGGTTTTTGAAATTTCCATGTTTGAAACCCAAAACCACTTCTCTTCATGCTTAATTGACTTCATAAGACAGAGTTTAGAGTGTTAGGGGTAGATACATGATTTGTCTAGTTTGAATACGTCTAGACCTTGTTTATCAACTTGAATTCTTACTATATGACATAAGAAGGCTATGTGCTTTGGTTTTTCATTTTTCTGATTTTTTTGAATTTTATGCCCATTTGAATCTTGGTCAAATACTAGCTAGGTTTGACCAAGATTTAAACAAGTTTAAAACATGAAAATGAAAAGGTAAGCCTCGATCCTTCTTAGTCACTCTAAAATGAAGCTTTTGGGAGGTTTTTGAAATTTGCATGTTTGAAACCCAAAACCACTTCTCTTCATGCCTTACTTCATAAGACGGAGTTTAGGGTCGTTAGGGAGTAGATACATGATTTGCCTGGTTTGAATATGTCTAGACCTTGTTTATCATCTTGAATGCTTACTATATGACAGAAGAAGACTATGTGCATTGGTATTTCATTTTTTTTTGAATTTTCATGCCCATTTCAATCTTGGTGAAATCCTAGGTTTGAGCAAGATTTAAACAAATTTAACACGTGAAAACGAATAAGCATGGATCCTTCTTAGTCACTCCAAAATGTACCAATTGATAGATGTGTTAACTTTGCTTCATGGAAAAATTAATGTCATGTAAATGAGTTAACTTGGATTTCCTACCGTTGAATCCATAGGAAACTTTGTTCTAATGCACTATAATAATCAACCGAGTTTTTACACCAACAGGTCTGTCACTTACGTGTGGTGCCCATGCGTGAGGTCCCACACTTCAGTGAGCACAAGTCAAGTGCAGTAGGTACGCAAACTCCAAGCCATCTTCTTTGTCAAGAGAAGACGCATCAGGATGCGTTTTGGAAGTCTGTGGGTCCTTCTGGATCCTTCGGTTGTCCCTCTCACAAAAAAAACAAATCTCTCTCATTCTCGGCCTCGCTCGACTCGCTCGCTCGCTCGCTCCTCCTGCTCACTGACAAACCCTGCACAAAAGTCAACATCATCACCCGAAAAAGGGGAGACACCATAATGCTCTCCCTTCTTCTCTCCTTCCGAGTGATCCCTCTTCCTCCGAGTTTCACTCGACGGGCAAACACACATGTGCTGCATAGTAATAATAATAAAAAGGTAGAAAAATCAACCTACGAATCTATAATTAAATACGTTAAACTAGGGTTTTGCCCAGTACTACAGATCAAGTTCATAAAAAATCCAACTACGGGGTTCGAACAACCCCATTTCTAATCCAAGATTTTTTCGACCTCATCCAAATGGCCTCAAACTATAGGGTTAATTAGCATCTAGTGCAGTATGTGTGAACATGTATGCACTATGTGTGCTATAACTTGTATGTCTTTCAAATTTGAACCAAATTTGAAATATATGAAATGGGGCTTTTGGCTTAAACGTTTGAAACCCAAAACGACTTCTCTTCATGCTAGGCATCATAAGACCGAGTTTAGGGTTAGGGGGTAGATACAGGATTTGTCTGTTTTGAATATGTCTATACCTTGTTTATCTACTTGAATATGCTTACTATAGATATATATGACGTAAGAAGACTATGTGCTTTGGTTTTTATTTTTTTATTTTTCCAGAATTTTTATGCCCATTTGAATCTTGGTCAAATCCTAGGCTTGACCAATATTTAAACAAGCTTAAAACATGAAAATGAAAAGGTAAGCTTGGATCCTTCTTTGTCACTCTAAGATGAAGTTTTTGGGAGGTTTTCAAAATTTCCATGTCTGAAACCCAAAACCACTTCTCTTCATGCTTGACTTCATAAGACAGAGTTTAGGGTTAGCCAGGGACAGGGTAGATACACGATTTTCTAGTTTGAATATGTCTAGACCATGTTTATCAACTTGAATGATCATTATATGACAGAAAAAGGCTAGGTGCGTTTTTTATTTTATTTTATACCCATTTGAATCTTGATCAAATCCTAGTTTTGACCAGGATTTAAATAATTTTAAAACATGAAAATGAAAAGGTAAGCCTGGATCCTTCTTAGTCACTCTAAAATGAAGCTTTTGGGAGGTTTTTGAAATTTCCATGTTTGAAACCCAAAACCATTTCTCATCATGCTTGACTTCATTAGATATAGTTTAGGGTTAGGTGTAGATACACGATTTGTCTGGTTTGAATATGTCTAGACCTTGTTTATCAACTTCAATTCTTACTATATGACATAAGAAGACTATATGTGCTTTGGTTTTTGATTTTTTGATTTTTTCTGAATGTTTATGCCCATTTGAATCTTGGTCAAATCCTAGGTTTGACCAAGATTTAAACAAGTCTATAACATGAAAATGAAAAGGTAAGCCTGGATCCTTCTTAGTCATTCTAAAATGAAGCTTTTGGGGGGTTCTTGAAATCTCAATGTTTGAAACCCAAAACCATTTCTCATCATGCTTGACTTCATTAGATATAGTTTAGGGTTAGGTGTAGATACACGATTTGTCTGGTTTGAATATGTCTAGACCTTGTTTATCAACTTCAATTCTTACTATATGACATAAGAAGACTATATGTGCTTTGGTTTTTGATTTTTTGTTTTTTTCTGAATGTTTATGCCCATTTGAATCAAGATCAAATCCTAGTTTTGACCAGGATTTAAATAATTTTAAAACATGAAAATGAAAAGGTAAGCCTGGATCCTTCTTAGTCACTCTAAAATGAAGCTTTTGGGAGGTTTTTGAAATTTCCATGTTTGAAACCCAAAACCATTTCTCATCATGCTTGACTTCATTAGATATAGTTTAGGGTTAGGTGTAGATACACGATTTGTCTGGTTTGAATATGTCTAGACCTTGTTTATCAACTTCAATTCTTACTATATGACATAAGAAGACTATATGTGCTTTGGTTTTTGATTTTTTGATTTTTTTGAATGTTTATGCCCATTTGAATCTTGGTCAAATCCTAGGTTTGACCAAGATTTAAACAAGTCTATAACATGAAAATGAAAAGGTAAGCCTGGATCCTTCTTAGTCATTCTAAAATGAAGCTTTTGGGGGGTTCTTGAAATCTCAATGTTTGAAACCCAAAACCATTTCTCATCATGCTTGACTTCATTAGATATAGTTTAGGGTTAGGTGTAGATACACGATTTGTCTGGTTTGAATATGTCTAGACCTTGTTTATCAACTTCAATTCTTACTATATGACATAAGAAGACTATATGTGCTTTGGTTTTTGATTTTTTGATTTTTTTGAATGTTTATGCCCATTTGAATCTTGGTCAAATCCTAGGTTTGACCAAGATTTAAACAAGTCTATAACATGAAAATGAAAAGGTAAGCCTGGATCCTTCTTAGTCATTCTAAAATGAAGCTTTTGGGGGGTTCTTGAAATCTCAATGTTTGAAACCCAAAACCACTTCTCTTCATGGTTGACTTCATAAGACATGCAGAGTTTAGGGTTAGGGGCAGATATATACATGATTTTCTAGTTTGAATATGTCTAGACCTTATTTATCAACTTGAATGCTTACTATATGACATAAGAATGCTATGTGCTTTGGTTTATCAATCTTTTGGTTTTTTCCTGAATTTTTATGCCCATTTGAATCTTGGTCAAATCCTAGGTTTCACAAAGATTTAAACAAGTTTAAAATCTGAAAATTAAAAGGTAAGCATGGATCCTTCTTAGTCACTCTAAAATGAAGCTTTTGGGAGGTTTTTGAAATTTCCATGTTTGAAACCCAAAACCACTTCTCTTCATGCTTAATTGACTTCATAAGACAGAGTTTAGAGTGTTAGGGGTAGATACATGATTTGTCTAGTTTGAATACGTCTAGACCTTGTTTATCAACTTGAATTCTTACTATATGACATAAGAAGGCTATGTGCTTTGGTTTTTCATTTTTCTGATTTTTTTGAATTTTATGCCCATTTGAATCTTGGTCAAATACTAGCTAGGTTTGACCAAGATTTAAACAAGTTTAAAACATGAAAATGAAAAGGTAAGCCTCGATCCTTCTTAGTCACTCTAAAATGAAGCTTTTGGGAGGTTTTTGAAATTTGCATGTTTGAAACCCAAAACCACTTCTCTTCATGCCTTACTTCATAAGACGGAGTTTAGGGTCGTTAGGGAGTAGATACATGATTTGCCTGGTTTGAATATGTCTAGACCTTGTTTATCATCTTGAATGCTTACTATATGACAGAAGAAGACTATGTGCATTGGTATTTCATTTTTTTTTGAATTTTCATGCCCATTTCAATCTTGGTGAAATCCTAGGTTTGAGCAAGATTTAAACAAATTTAACACGTGAAAACGAATAAGCATGGATCCTTCTTAGTCACTCCAAAATGTACCAATTGATAGATGTGTTAACTTTGCTTCATGGAAAAATTAATGTCATGTAAATGAGTTAACTTGGATTTCCTACCGTTGAATCCATAGGAAACTTTGTTCTAATGCACTATAATAATCAACCGAGTTTTTACACCAACAGGTCTGTCACTTACGTGTGGTGCCCATGCATGAGGTCCCACACTTCAGTGAGCACAAGTCAAGTGCAGTAGGTACGCAAACTCCAAGCCATCTTCTTTGTCAAGAGAAGACGCATCAGGATGCGTTTTGGAAGTCTGTGGGTCCTTCTGGATCCTTCGGTTGTCCCTCTCACAAAAAAACAAATCTCTCTCATTCTCGGCCTCGCTCGACTCGCTCGCTCGCTCGCTCGCACCTCCTGCTCACTGACAAACCCTGCACAAAAGTCAACATCATCACCCGAAAAAGGGGAGACACCATAATGCTCTCCCTTCTTCTCTCCTTCCGAGTGATCCCTCTTCCTCCGAGTTTCACTCGACGGGCAAACACACATGTGCTGCATAGTAATAATAATAAAAAAGGTAGAAAAATCAACCTACGAATCTATAATTAAATACGTTAAACTAGGGTTTTGCCCAGTACTACAGATCAAGTTCATAAAAAATCCAACTACGGGGTTCGAACAACCCCATTTCTAATCCAAGATTTTTTCGACCTCATCCAAATGGCCTCAAACTATAGGGTTAATTAGCATCTAGTGCAGTATGTGTGAACATGTATGCACTATGTGTGCTATAACTTGTATGTCTTTCAAATTTGAACCAAATTTGAAATATATGAAATGGGGCTTTTGGCTTAAACGTTTGAAACCCAAAACGACTTCTCTTCATGCTAGGCATCATAAGACCGAGTTTAGGGTTAGGGGGTAGATACAGGATTTGTCTGTTTTGAATATGTCTATACCTTGTTTATCTACTTGAATATGCTTACTATAGATATATATGACGTAAGAAGACTATGTGCTTTGGTTTTTTTTTTTTTATTTTTCCAGAATTTTTATGCCCATTTGAATCTTGGTCAAATCCTAGGCTTGACCAATATTTAAACAAGCTTAAAACATGAAAATGAAAAGGTAAGCTTGGATCCTTCTTTGTCACTCTAAGATGAAGTTTTTGGGAGGTTTTCAAAATTTCCATGTCTGAAACCCAAAAACACTTCTCTTCATGCTTGACTTCATAAGACAGAGTTTAGGGTTAGCCAGGGACAGGGTAGATACACGATTTTCTAGTTTGAATATGTCTAGACCATGTTTATCAACTTGAATGATCATTATATGACAGAAAAAGGCTAGGTGCGTTTTTTATTTTATTTTATACCCATTTGAATCTTGATCAAATCCTAGTTTTGACCAGGATTTAAATAATTTTAAAACATGAAAATGAAAAGGTAAGCCTGGATCCTTCTTAGTCACTCTAAAATGAAGCTTTTGGGAGGTTTTTGAAATTTCCATGTTTGAAACCCAAAACCATTTCTCATCATGCTTGACTTCATTAGATATAGTTTAGGGTTAGGTGTAGATACACGATTTGTCTGGTTTGAATATGTCTAGACCTTGTTTATCAACTTCAATTCTTACTATATGACATAAGAAGACTATATGTGCTTTGGTTTTTGATTTTTTGATTTTTTCTGAATGTTTATGCCCATTTGAATCTTGGTCAAATCCTAGGTTTGACCAAGATTTAAACAAGTCTATAACATGAAAATGAAAAGGTAAGCCTGGATCCTTCTTAGTCATTCTAAAATGAAGCTTTTGGGGGGTTCTTGAAATCTCAATGTTTGAAACCCAAAACCATTTCTCATCATGCTTGACTTCATTAGATATAGTTTAGGGTTAGGTGTAGATACACGATTTGTCTGGTTTGAATATGTCTAGACCTTGTTTATCAACTTCAATTCTTACTATATGACATAAGAAGACTATATGTGCTTTGGTTTTTGATTTTTTGTTTTTTTCTGAATGTTTATGCCCATTTGAATCAAGATCAAATCCTAGTTTTGACCAAGATTTAAATAATTTTAAAACATGAAAATGAAAAGGTAAGCCTGGATCCTTCTTAGTCACTCTAAAATGAAGCTTTTGGGAGGTTTTTGAAATTTCCATGTTTGAAACCCAAAACCATTTCTCATCATGCTTGACTTCATTAGATATAGTTTAGGGTTAGGTGTAGATACACGATTTGTCTGGTTTGAATATGTCTAGACCTTGTTTATCAACTTCAATTCTTACTATATGACATAAGAAGACTATATGTGCTTTGGTTTTTGATTTTTTGATTTTTTCTGAATGTTTATGCCCATTTGAATCTTGGTCAAATCCTAGGTTTGACCAAGATTTAAACAAGTCTATAACATGAAAATGAAAAGGTAAGCCTGGATCCTTCTTAGTCATTCTAAAATGAAGCTTTTGGGGGGTTCTTGAAATCTCAATGTTTGAAACCCAAAACCATTTCTCATCATGCTTGACTTCATTAGATATAGTTTAGGGTTAGGTGTAGATACACGATTTGTCTGGTTTGAATATGTCTAGACCTTGTTTATCAACTTCAATTCTTACTATATGACATAAGAAGACTATATGTGCTTTGGTTTTTGATTTTTTGATTTTTTCTGAATGTTTATGCCCATTTGAATCTTGGTCAAATCCTAGGTTTGACCAAGATTTAAACAAGTCTATAACATGAAAATGAAAAGGTAAGCCTGGATCCTTCTTAGTCATTCTAAAATGAAGCTTTTGGGGGGTTCTTGAAATCTCAATGTTTGAAACCCAAAACCACTTCTCTTCATGGTTGACTTCATAAGACATGCAGTTTAGGGTTAGGGGCAGATATATACATGATTTTCTAGTTTGAATATGTCTAGACCTTATTTATCAACTTGAATGCTTACTATATGACATAAGAATGCTATGTGCTTTGGTTTATCAATCTTTTGGTTTTTTCCTGAATTTTTATGCCCATTTGAATCTTGGTCAAATCCTAGGTTTCACAAAGATTTAAACAAGTTTAAAATCTGAAAATTAAAAGGTAAGCATGGATCCTTCTTAGTCACTCTAAAATGAAGCTTTTGGGAGGTTTTTGAAATTTCCATGTTTGAAACCCAAAACCACTTCTCTTCATGCTTAATTGACTTCATAAGACAGAGTTTAGAGTGTTAGGGGTAGATACATGATTTGTCTAGTTTGAATACGTCTAGACCTTGTTTATCAACTTGAATTCTTACTATATGACATAAGAAGGCTATGTGCTTTGGTTTTTCATTTTTCTGATTTTTTTGAATTTTATGCCCATTTGAATCTTGGTCAAATACTAGCTAGGTTTGACCAAGATTTAAACAAGTTTAAAACATGAAAATGAAAAGGTAAGCCTCGATCCTTCTTAGTCACTCTAAAATGAAGCTTTTGGGAGGTTTTTGAAATTTGCATGTTTGAAACCCAAAACCACTTCTCTTCATGCCTTACTTCATAAGACGGAGTTTAGGGTCGTTAGGGAGTAGATACATGATTTGCCTGGTTTGAATATGTCTAGACCTTGTTTATCATCTTGAATGCTTACTATATGACAGAAGAAGACTATGTGCATTGGTATTTCATTTTTTTTTGAATTTTCATGCCCATTTCAATCTTGGTGAAATCCTAGGTTTGAGCAAGATTTAAACAAATTTAACACGTGAAAACGAATAAGCATGGATCCTTCTTAGTCACTCCAAAATGTACCAATTGATAGATGTGTTAACTTTGCTTCATGGAAAAATTAATGTCATGTAAATGAGTTAACTTGGATTTCCTACCGTTGAATCCATAGGAAACTTTGTTCTAATGCACTATAATAATCAACCGAGTTTTTACACCAACAGGTCTGTCACTTACGTGTGGTGCCCATGCGTGAGGTCCCACACTTCAGTGAGCACAAGTCAAGTGCAGTAGGTACGCAAACTCCAAGCCATCTTCTTTGTCAAGAGAAGACGCATCAGGATGCGTTTTGGAAGTCTGTGGGTCCTTCTGGATCCTTCGGTTGTCCCTCTCACAAAAAAAAAATCTCTCTCATTCTCGGCCTCGCTCGACTCGCTCGCTCGCTCGCACCTCCTGCTCACTGACAAACCCTGCACAAAAGTCAACATCATCACCCGAAAAAGGGGAGACACCATAATGCTCTCCCTTCTTCTCTCCTTCCGAGTGATCCCTCTTCCTCCGAGTTTCACTCGACGGGCAAACACACATGTGCTGCATAGTAATAATAATAAAAAGGTAGAAAAATCAACCTACGAATCTATAATTAAATACGTTAAACTAGGGTTTTGCCCAGTACTACAGATCAAGTTCATAAAAAATCCAACTACGGGGTTCGAACAACCCCATTTCTAATCCAAGATTTTTTTCGACCTCATCCAAATGGCCTCAAACTATAGGGTTAATTAGCATCTAGTGCAGTATGTGTGAACATGTATGCACTATGTGTGCTATAACTTGTATGTCTTTCAAATTTGAACCAAATTTGAAATATATGAAATGGGGCTTTTGGCTTAAACGTTTGAAACCCAAAACGACTTCTCTTCATGCTAGGCATCATAAGACCGAGTTTAGGGTTAGGGGGTAGATACAGGATTTGTCTGTTTTGAATATGTCTATACCTTGTTTATCTACTTGAATATGCTTACTATAGATATATATGACGTAAGAAGACTATGTGCTTTGGTTTTTATTTTTTTATTTTTCCAGAATTTTTATGCCCATTTGAATCTTGGTCAAATCCTAGGCTTGACCAATATTTAAACAAGCTTAAAACATGAAAATGAAAAGGTAAGCTTGGATCCTTCTTTGTCACTCTAAGATGAAGTTTTTGGGAGGTTTTCAAAATTTCCATGTCTGAAACCCAAAAACACTTCTCTTCATGCTTGACTTCATAAGACAGAGTTTAGGGTTAGCCAGGGACAGGGTAGATACACGATTTTCTAGTTTGAATATGTCTAGACCATGTTTATCAACTTGAATGATCATTATATGACAGAAAAAGGCTAGGTGCGTTTTTTATTTTATTTTATACCCATTTGAATCTTGATCAAATCCTAGTTTTGACCAGGATTTAAATAATTTTAAAACATGAAAATGAAAAGGTAAGCCTGGATCCTTCTTAGTCACTCTAAAATGAAGCTTTTGGGAGGTTTTTGAAATTTCCATGTTTGAAACCCAAAACCATTTCTCATCATGCTTGACTTCATTAGATATAGTTTAGGGTTAGGTGTAGATACACGATTTGTCTGGTTTGAATATGTCTAGACCTTGTTTATCAACTTCAATTCTTACTATATGACATAAGAAGACTATATGTGCTTTGGTTTTTGATTTTTTGATTTTTTTGAATGTTTATGCCCATTTGAATCTTGGTCAAATCCTAGGTTTGACCAAGATTTAAACAAGTCTATAACATGAAAATGAAAAGGTAAGCCTGGATCCTTCTTAGTCATTCTAAAATGAAGCTTTTGGGGGGTTCTTGAAATCTCAATGTTTGAAACCCAAAACCATTTCTCATCATGCTTGACTTCATTAGATATAGTTTAGGGTTAGGTGTAGATACACGATTTGTCTGGTTTGAATATGTCTAGACCTTGTTTATCAACTTCAATTCTTACTATATGACATAAGAAGACTATATGTGCTTTGGTTTTTGATTTTTTGATTTTTTTGAATGTTTATGCCCATTTGAATCTTGGTCAAATCCTAGGTTTGACCAAGATTTAAACAAGTCTATAACATGAAAATGAAAAGGTAAGCCTGGATCCTTCTTAGTCATTCTAAAATGAAGCTTTTGGGGGGTTCTTGAAATCTCAATGTTTGAAACCCAAAACCACTTCTCTTCATGGTTGACTTCATAAGACATGCAGAGTTTAGGGTTAGGGGTAGATACATGATTTGTCGGGGTTGAATATGTCTAGACATGCTTGTTTATCAACTTGAATGCTTACTATATGACATAAGAAGGCTATGTGCTTTGGTTTTTCATTTTTCCGGTTTTTTGAATTTTATGCCCATTTGAAGATTTTGGGAGGTTCTTGAAATTTTCATGTTTGAAACCAATACGACTTCTCTTCATGCTAGACTTCATAAGATCGACCGAGTTTATGGTTAGGGGGTAGATACATGATTTGTCTGGTTTGAACATGTCTAAACCTTGTTTATCAACTTGAAAGCTTACTATATGACATATATAAGAAGACTATGTGCTTTTGTTTTTCATTCTTCTATTTTTTTTATTTTATGCCCATTTGAATCTTGGTCAAATCCTATGTTTGACCTGGATTTAAACAAGTATAAAATATGAAAACGAAAAGGTAAGCCTGGATCCTTCTTAGTCACTCTAAAATGAAGCGGCTTTTGGGATGTTCTTGAAATTTTCATGTTTGAAACCCAAAACCACTTCTCTTCATGATTGACTTCATAAGACAGAGTTTAAGGTTAGGGGCAGATATATACATGATTTTCTAGTTTGAATATGTCTAGACCTTATTTATCAACTTGAATGCTTACTATATGACATAAGAATGCTATGTGCTTTGGTTTATCATTCTTTTGGTTTTTTCCTGAATTTTTATGCCCATTTGAATCTTGGTCAAATCCTAGGTTTCACAAAGATTTAAACAAGTTTAAAATCTGAAAATTAAAAGGTAAGCATGGATCCTTCTTAGTCACTCTAAAATGAAGCTTTTGGGAGGTTTTTGAAATTTGCATGTTTGAAACCCAAAACCACTTCTCTTCATGCCTTACTTCATAAGACGGAGTTTAGGGTCGTTAGGGAGTAGATACATGATTTGCCTGGTTTGAATATGTCTAGACCTTGTTTATCATCTTGAATGCTTACTATATATGACAGAAGAAGACTATGTGCATTGGTATTTCATTTTTTTTTGAATTTTCATGCCCATTTCAATCTTGGTGAAATCCTAGGTTTGAGCAAGATTTAAACAAATTTAACACGTGAAAACGAATAAGCATGGATCCTTCTTAGTCACTCCAAAATGTACCAATTGATAGATGTGTTAACTTTGCTTCATGGAAAAATTAATGTCATGTAAATGAGTTAACTTGGATTTCCTACCGTTGAATCCATAGGAAACTTTGTTCTAATGCACTATAATAATCAACCGAGTTTTTACACCAACAGGTCTGTCACTTACGTGTGGTGCCCATGCGTGAGGTCCCACACTTCAGTGAGCACAAGTCAAGTGCAGTAGGTACGCAAACTCCAAGCCATCTTCTTTGTCAAGAGAAGACGCATCAGGATGCGTTTGGAAGTCTGTGGGTCCTTCTGGATCCTTCGGTTGTCCCTCTCACAAAAAAAACAAATCTCTCTCATTCTCGGCCTCGCTCGCTCGCTCGCTCGCTCGCTCGCACCTCCTGCTCACTGACAAACCCTGCACAAAAGTCAACATCATCACCCGAAAAAGGGGAGACACCATAATGCTCTCCCTTCTTCTCTCCTTCCGAGTGATCCCTCTTCCTCCGAGTTTCACTCGACGGGCAAACACACATGTGCTGCATAGTAATAATAATAAAAAGGTAGAAAAATCAACCTACGAATCTATAATTAAATACGTTAAACTAGGGTTTTGCCCAGTACTACAGATCAAGTTCATAAAAAATCCAACTACGGGGTTCGAACAACCCCATTTCTAATCCAAGATTTTTTTCGACCTCATCCAAATGGCCTCAAACTATAGGGTTAATTAGCATCTAGTGCAGTATGTGTGAACATGTATGCACTATGTGTGCTATAACTTGTATGTCTTTCAAATTTGAACCAAATTTGAAATATATGAAATGGGGCTTTTGGCTTAAACGTTTGAAACCCAAAACGACTTCTCTTCATGCTAGGCATCATAAGACCGAGTTTAGGGTTAGGGGGTAGATACAGGATTTGTCTGTTTTGAATATGTCTATACCTTGTTTATCTACTTGAATATGCTTACTATAGATATATATGACGTAAGAAGACTATGTGCTTTGGTTTTTTTTTTTTATTTTTCCAGAATTTTTATGCCCATTTGAATCTTGGTCAAATCCTAGGCTTGACCAATATTTAAACAAGCTTAAAACATGAAAATGAAAAGGTAAGCTTGGATCCTTCTTTGTCACTCTAAGATGAAGTTTTTGGGAGGTTTTCAAAATTTCCATGTCTGAAACCCAAAAACACTTCTCTTCATGCTTGACTTCATAAGACAAAGCTAGTTTAGGGCTTTAGGGGGTAGATACATGATTTGTCTAGTTTGAATATGTCTAGACCTTGTTTATCAACTTCAATTCTTACTATATGACATAAGAAGACTATATGTGCTTTGGTTTTTGATTTTTTGATTTTTTTGAATGTTTATGCCCATTTGAATCTTGGTCAAATCCTAGGTTTGACCAAGATTTAAACAAGTCTATAACATGAAAATGAAAAGGTAAGCCTGGATCCTTCCTAGCTAGTCATTCTAAAATGAAGCTTTTGGGGGGTTCTTGAAATCTCAATGTTTGAAACCCAAAACCACTTCTCTTCATGGTTGACTTCATAAGACATGCAGAGTTTAGGGTTAGGGGTAGATACATGATTTGTCGGGTTTGAATATGTCTAGACATGCTTGTTTATCAACTTGAATGCTTACTATATGACATAAGAAGGCTATATATGTGCTTTGGTTTTTCATTTTTCTAGTTTTTTGAATGTTATATGCCCATTTGAAGATTTTGGGTGGTTCTTGAAATTTTCATGTTTGAAACCAATACGACTTCTCTTCATGCTAGACTTCATAAGATCGACCGAGTTTATGGTTAGGGGGTAGATACATGATTTGTCTGGTTTGAACATGTCTAAACCTTGTTTATTGATACGTCTCCAACGTATCGATAATTTCTTATGTTCCATGCTACTTTATTGATGATACCTACATGTTTTATGCACATTATATGTCATATTTATGCATTTTCTGGAACTAACCTATTAACAAGATGCCGAAGAGCCAGTTGCTGTTTTTTGTTTTTGGTTTCAGAAATCCTAGTAAAGAAATATTCTCGGAATTGGACGAAACTTTCGCCCAGGGTCCTATTTTTGCACGAAGCTTCCGAAGACCGAAGACCTAACGAAGTGGGGCCACGAGGCGGCCAGAGGGAGGCCGGCGCGGCCCGGCCCTGGCCGCGCCGACCTGCCCCCTGGGCCCCTCGTGTGGCCCCCGCGTTGACCCTCCGCCTACTTAAAGCTTCCGTCGCGAAACCCCCAGAGAGCCACGATACGGAAAACCTTACAGAGACGCCGCCGCCGAATCCCATCTCGGGGGATTCTGGAGATCGCCTCCGGCACCCTGCCGGAGAGGGGATTCATCTCCCGGAGGACTCTACACCGCCATGGTCGCCTCCGGAGTGATGAGTGAGTAGTCCACCCCTGGACCATGGGTCCATAGCAGTAGCTAGATGGTCGTCTTCTCCTTGTTGTGCTTCATTGTTGGATCTTGTGAGCTGCCTAACATGATCAAGATCATCTATCTGTAATACTATATGTTGTGTTTGTCGGGATCCGATGGATAGAGAGTACTATGATTATGGTGATTATCAATCTATTGTTTATGTGTTGTTTATGATCTTGCATGCTCTCCGTTATTAGTAGAGGCTCTGGCCAAGTTTTTGCTCTTAACTCCAAGAGGGAGTATTTATGCTCGATAGTGGGTTCATGCCTCCATTGAATCTGGGACAGTGACAGAAAGTTCTAAGGTTGTGGATGTGCTGTTGCCACTAGGGATAAAACATTGATTCTATGTCTAAGGATGTAGTTGTCGATTACATTACGCACCATACTTAATGCAATTGTCTGTTGCTTAGCAACTTAATACTGAATGGGGTTCGGATGATAACCTGAAGGTGGACTTTTTAGGCATAGATGCAGTTGGATGGCGGTCTATGTACTTTGTCGTAATGCCCAATTAAATCTCACTATATTTATCATGTCATGTATATGCATTGTTATGCCTTTCTCTATTTGTCAATTGCCCGACTGTAATTTGTTCACCCAACATGCTTTTATCTTATGGGAGAGACACCTCTAGTGAACTGTGGACCCCGGTCCTATTCTTTACATAGCATACAATCTACTTGTTTTACTGTTTTCTTTGCAAACATCTTCCACTCGATACGTTTAATCCTTTGTTACAGCAAGCCGGTGAGATTGACAACCTCACTGTTTCGTTGGGGCAAAGTACTTTGGTTGTGTTGTGCAGGTTCCGCGTTGGCGCCGGAATCCCTGGTGTTGCGCCGCATCACATTTCGCGACCATCAACCTTCAACGTGCTTCTTGGCTCCTCCTGGTTCGATTAAACCTTGGTTTCTTTCTAAGGGAAAACTTGCTACTGTGCGCATCATACCTTCCTCTTGGGGTTCCCAACGAACGTGTGAGTTACACGCCATCAAGCTCTTTTTCTGGCGCCGTTGCCGGGGAGCTAAAGAAAAGTTACACCACAGAGAATTGCCTCCCACGGCAACAGCTCTTTCTGGCGCCGTTGCCGGGGAGATCAAGACACGCTGCAAGGGGAGTCTCCACTTCTCAATCTCTTTACTTTGTTTTTGTCTTGCTTTATTTTATTTACTACTTTGTTTGCTGCACCTAAATCAAAATACAAAAAAATTAGTTGCTAGTTTTACTTTATTTACTGTCTTGCTCTCTATATCGAAAACACAAAAAAATTAGTTACTTGCATTTATTTTATCTAGTTTGTTTTATTTACCGTTGCTAAAATGAATACCCCTGAAAATACTAAGTTGTGTGACTTCACAAATGCAAATAATAATGATTTCCTATGCACACCTATTGCTCCACCTGCTACTACAGCAGAATTCTTTGAAATTAAACCTGCTTTACTGAATTTGGTTATGAGAGATCAATTTTCTGGTGCTAGTTCTGATGATGCTGCTGCCCATCTCAATAATTTTGTTGAACTTTGTGAAATGCAAAAGTATAAAGATGTAGATGGTGATATTATTAAATTGAAAGTGTTTCCTTTCTCATTAAGAGGAAGAGCTAAAGATTGGTTGCTATCTTTGCCTAAGAATAGTATTGATTCATGGACTAAATGCAAGGATGCTTTTATTGGTAGATATTATCCTCCCGCTAAAATTATATCTTTGAGAAGTAGCATAATGAATTTTAAACAATTAGATACTGAACATGTTGCTCAAGCATGGGAGAGAATGAAAACTTTGGTAAAGAATTGCCCAACCCATGGACTGACTACTTGGATGATCATCCAAACCTTCTATGCAGGACTAAATTTTTCTTCGCGGAATTTATTGGATTCAGCTGCTGGAGGTACCTTTATGTCCATCACATTGGGGGCGGCTACAAAACTTCTTGATGATATGATGATAAATTACTCTGAATGGCACACGGAAAGAGCTCCACAAGGTAAGAAGGTAAATTCTGTTGAAGAAACCTCTTCCTTGAGTGATAAGATTGATGTGATTATGTCTATGCTTGTGAATGGTAGATCTAATGTTGATCCAAATAATGTTCCTTTAGCTTCATTGGTTGCTCAAGAAGAAAATGTTGATGTGAATTTCATTAAAAACAATAATTTCAACAACAATGCTTATAGGAACAACTCTGGTAATAACTATAGGCCATATCCTTCTGCTAATGGTAATGGTTATGGTAATTCTTATGGGAATTCTTACAATAATAATAGGAATGTACCCCTGGTCTTGAAGCCATGCTTAAAGAATTTATTAGTACACAAACTGCTTTTAACAAATCTGTTGAGGAAAAGCTTGATAAAATTGATACTATTGCTTCTAGAGTTGATAGACTTGCCTCTGATGTAAATCTTTTAAAATTGAAAGTTATGCCTAATAATGATATTGATAATAAGATTACTACTACAGCAAATGCCATCCAAGTTAGAATTAATGAGAATATAAGATTAATGGCTGAACTGCGTGCTAGGTGGGATAGAGAAGAAAATGAAAAACTAGCTAAAGAGAATAATGTAGCTAAAGTTTGGACTATTACCACCACTAGTAATGCTAATTCTTCACATGTTGCTGCACCTCCTACTATCAATGGTAAAATAATTGGTGTTGGCAATGTTTCTACTCCTAGTGCAAAGCGTACAAAATTGCCTGAAATTGCTAAAACTGCTGAAACTGCTTGTGATAAAACTGCTGAAATTTTTTCCAACCTTGGGAATAATGATCCCATTGCTGTAGCTCATAATGATTTAGATTTTGATGATTGCCACATCTCTGAAGTTATAAAGTTCTTACAAAAACTTGCTAAAAGTCCCAATGCTAGTGCTATAAATTTAGCCTTTACAAAACATATTACAAATGCTCTCATAAAAGCTAGAGAAGAGAAACTAAAACTTGAAACTTCTATTCCTAGAAAGTTAGAAGATGGTTGGGAGCCCATCATTAAAATGAAATTCAATGACTTTGAATGTAATGCCTTATGTGATCTTGGTGCAAGTATTTCTGTTATGCCTAAAAAGATTTATGATATGCTTGACTTGCCACCATTGAAGAATTGTTATTTGGATGTTAATCTTGCCGATAATGTTAAAAAGAAACCTTTGGGGAGGATTGATAATGTGCACATTACGGTTAACAATAACCTTGTCCCCGTTGATTTTGTTGTCTTGGATATCGAATGCAATGCATCTTGTCCAATTGTGTTGGGAAGACCTTTTCTTCGAACTGTTGGTGCTGTTATTGATATGAGGGAAGGTAATATTAAATATCAATTTCCTCTCAAGAAAGGTATGGAACACTTCCCTAGAAAGAGAATGAAGTTGCCTTTTGATTCTATTATTAGAACAAGCTATGATGTTGATGCTTCTACTCTCGATGTTACTTGATTTGCACTTTCTGCGCCTAGCTGAAAGGCGTTAAAGAAAAGCGCTTATGGGAGACAACCCATGTTTTTACCTACAGCAATTTTTTTTTGTTTTGTTGAGTCTTGGAAGTTGTTTACTACTGTAGCAACCTCTCCTTATCATGTTTTTGTGCCAAGTAAAGTTTCTATGTCAAAGTTGATGTTATATTTGGGATCGCTGCGCAGAAACAGCATTGCTGTCTGTCACGAATCTGGGCACAATTCTCTGTAGAAAATTCGAAAAAATCTGCCAATTTACGAGCGTGATCCTCAGATATGTACGCAACTTTCATTAGTTTTGAGTTTTTCCATTTGAGCAAGTCTGGTGCCATTTCTAAATTCGTCTTTACGGACTGTTCTGTTTTTGACAGATTCTGCCTTTTATTTCGCATTGCCTCTTTTGCTATGTTGGATTTATTTCTTTGATCCACTAATGTCCAGTAGCATTATGCAATGTCCAGAAGTGAAAATAATGATTGTGTCACCTCTGAATGTGTGAATTATTAATGATGCACTAACCCTCTAATGAGTTTGCTTGAAGTTTGGTGTGAAGGAAGTTTTCAAGGGTCAAGAGAGGAGAATGATATACTATGATCAAGAGGAGTGAAAGCTCTAAGCTTGGGGATGCCCCCGTGGTTCACCCCTGCATATTTTAAGAAGACTCAAGCGTCTAAGCTTGGGGATGCCCAAGGCATCCCCTTCTTCATCGACAACATCATCAGGTTCCTCCCCTGAAACTATATTTTTATTCAATCACATCTTGTGTTCTTTACTTGGAGCGTCGGTTTGTTTTCGTTTTTGTTTTTGTTTGAATAAGATGGATCCTAGCATTCACTTTGTGGGAGAGAGACACGCTCCGCTGTTGCATATGGACACATGTGTCCTTAGGCTTTACTCATAATGTTCAAGGCGAAGTTTCTTCTTCATTAAATTGTTATATGGTTGGAATTGGAAAATGCTACATGTAGTAATTCTAAAATGTCTTGGATAATGTGATACTTGGCAATTGTTGTGCTCATGTTTAAGCTCTTGCATCATATGCTTTGCACCCATTAATGAAGAAATACATAGAGCTTGCTAAAATTTGATTTGCATATTTGGTCTCTCTAAGGTCTAGATAATATCTAGTATTGAGTTTTGAACAACAAGGAAGACAGTGTAGAGTCTTATAATGTTTACAATATGTCTTTTATGTGAGTTTTGCTGCACTTGTTCATCCTTGAGTTTGCTTCAAATAACCTTGCTAGCCTAAACCTTGTATCGAGAGGGAATACTTCTCATGCATCCAAAATCCTTGAGCCAACTACTATGCCATTTGTGTCCACCATACCTACCCACTACATGGTATTTCTCCGCCATTCCAAAGTAAATTGCTTGAGTGCTACCTTTAAAATTCCATCATTCACCTTTGCAATATATAGCTCATGGGACAAAATAGCCTTAAAAACTATCGTAGTATTGAATATGTACTTATGCACTTTATATTTTATTAAGTTGCTTGTTGTGCGATAACCATGCTTCTGGGGAACGCCATCAACTATTGTTGAATATCATGTGAGTTGCTATGCATGTCCGTCTTGTCTGAAGGTCTATCATTTTAGTGGTTGGAGCATGCAAAATTGTTAGAGAAGAACATTGGGCCGCTAACTAAAGCCATGAACCATGGTGGAAGTTTCAGTTTTGGACATATATCCTCAATCTCATATGAGAATAATAACTTTGCTACATGCTTATGCATTTAAGAGGAGTCCATTATCTGTTGTCCATGTTGTCCCGGTATGGATGTCTAAGTTGAGAATAATCAAAAGCGAGAAATCCGAAATGCGAGCATTCTCCTTAGACCTTTGTACAGGCGGCATGGAGGTACCCCTTTGTGACACTTGGTTGAAACATGGCATGCGAAGATCCGGTAGTCCAAGTTAAGTAGGACGAGGTGCGGGCACTATTAGTATACTATGCGTGAGGCTTGCAACTTGTAAGATATAATTTTCATAACTCATATGCTTTATTACTACCGTTGACAAAATTGTTTCATGTTTTCAAAATAAAAGCTCTAGCACAAATACAGCAATCGATGCTTTCCTCTTTGAAGGACCTTTCTTTTACTTTTATTGTTGAGTCAGTTTACCTATCTCCTTCCACCTTAAGAAGCAAACACTTGTGTGAACTGTGCATTGATTCCTACATACTTGCATATTGCACTTGTTATATTACTTTATGTTGACAATATCCATGAGATATACATGTTACAAGTTGAAAGCAACCGCTGAAACTTAATCTTCCTTTGTGTTGCTTCAACACCTTTACTTTGATTTATTGCTTTATGAGTTAACTCTTATGCAAGACTTATTGATGCTTGTCTTGAAGTACTATTCATGAAAAGTCTTTGCTTTATGATTCAGTTGTTTACTCATGTCATTACCTTTGCTTTGATCGCTGCATTCATTACATATGTTTACAAATAGTATGATCAAGATTATGATGGCATGTCACTTCAGAAATTATCTTTGTTATCGTTTTACCTGCTCGGGACGAGCAGAACTAAGCTTGGGGATGCTGATACGTCTCCAACGTATCGATAATTTCTTATGTTCCATGCTACTTTATTGATGATACCTACATGTTTTATGCACATTATATGTCATATTTATGCATTTTCTGGAACTAACCTATTAACAAGATGCCGAAGAGCCAGTTGCTGTTTTCTGCTGTTTTTGGTTTCAGAAATCCTAGTAAAGAAATATTCTCGGAATTGGACGAAACTTTCGCCCAGGGTCCTATTTTTGCACGAAGCTTCCAGAAGACCGAAGACCTAACGAAGTGGGGCCACGAGGCGGCCAGGAGGGAGGCCGGCGCGGCCCAGGCCCTGGCCGCGCCGACCTGCCCCCTGGGCCCCTCGTGTGGCCCCCGCGTTGACCCTCCGCCTACTTAAAGCTTCCGTCGCGAAACCCCCGTACCGAGAGCCACGATACGGAAAACCTGAGACGCGCCGCCGCGAATCCCATCTCGGGGGATTCTGGAGATCGCCTCCGGCACCCTGCCGGAGAGGGGATTCATCTCCCGGAGGACTCTACACCGCCATGGTCGCCTCCGGAGTGATGAGTGAGTAGTCCACCCCTGGACCATGGGTCCATAGCAGTAGCTAGATGGTCGTCTTCTCCTTGTTGTGCTTCATTGTTGGATCTTGTGAGCTGCCTAACATGATCAAGATCATCTATCTGTAATACTATATGTTGTGTTTGTCGGGATCCGATGGATAGAGAGTACTATGATTATGGTGATTATCAATCTATTGTTTATGTGTTGTTTATGATCTTGCATGCTCTCCGTTATTAGTAGAGGCTCTGGCCAAGTTTTTGCTCTTAACTCCAAGAGGGAGTATTTATGCTCGATAGTGGGTTCATGCCTCCATTGAATCTGGGACAGTGACAGAAAGTTCTAAGGTTGTGGATGTGCTGTTGCCACTAGGGATAAAACATTGATTCTATGTCTAAGGATGTAGTTGTCGATTACATTACGCACCATACTTAATGCAATTGTCTGTTGCTTAGCAACTTAATACTGAATGGGGTTCGGATGATAACCTGAAGGTGGACTTTTTAGGCATAGATGCAGTTGGATGGCGGTCTATGTACTTTGTCGTAATGCCCAATTAAATCTCACTATATTTATCATGTCATGTATATGCATTGTTATGCCTTTCTCTATTTGTCAATTGCCCGACTGTAATTTGTTCACCCAACATGCTTTTATCTTATGGGAGAGACACCTCTAGTGAACTGTGGACCCCGGTCCTATTCTTTACATAGCATACAATCTACTTGTTTTACTGTTTTCTTTGCAAACATCTTCCACTCGATACGTTTAATCCTTTGTTACAGCAAGCCGGTGAGATTGACAACCTCACTGTTTTTGGGGCAAAGTACTTTGGTTGTGTTGTGCAGGTTCCGCGTTGGCGCCGGAATCCCTGGTGTTGCGCATCACATTTCGCGACCATCAACCTTCAACTTCTTGGCTCCTCCTGGTTCGATTAAACCTTGGTTTCTTTCTGAGGGGCTTGCTACATGATTTCCTCTTGGTTTCCCAACATGTCTAAACCTTGTTTATCAACTTGAAAGCTTACTATATGACATACGAAGACTATGTGCTTTTGTTTTTCATTCTTCTATTTTTTTATTTTATGCCCATTTGAATCTTGGTCAAATCCTATGTTTGACCTGGATTTAAACAAGTATAAAATATGAAAACGAAAAGGTAAGCATGGATCCTTCTTAGTCACTCTAAAATGAAGCGGCTTTTGGGATGTTCTTGAAATTTTCATGTTTGAAACCCAAAACCACTTCTCTTCATGATTGACTTCATAAGACAGAGTTTAAGGTTAGGGGCAGATATATACATGATTTTCTAGTTTGAATATGTCTAGACCTTGTTTATCAACTTCAATTCTTACTATATGACATAAGAAGACTATATGTGCTTTGGTTTTTGATTTTTTGATTTTTTTGAAATTATGCCCATTTGAATCTTGGTCAAATCCTAGGTTTGACCAAGATTTAAACAAGTTTAAAATCTGAAAATTAAAAGGTAAGCATGGATCCTTCTTAGTCACTCTAAAATGAAGCTTTTGGGAGGTTTTTGAAATTTCCATGTTTGAAACCCAAAACCACTTCTCTTCATGCTTAATTGACTTCATAAGACAGAGTTTAGAGTGTAAGGGGTAGATACATGATTTGTCTAGTTTGAATATGTCTAGACCTTGTTTATCAACTTGAATTCTTACTATATGACATAAGAAGGCTATGTGCTTTGGTTTATCAATCTTTTGGTTTTTTCCTGAATTTTTATGCCCATTTGAATCTTGGTCAAATCCTAGGTTTCACAAAGATTTAAACAAGTTTAAAATCTGAAAATTAAAAGGTAAGCATGGATCCTTCTTAGTCACTCTAAAATGAAGCTTTTGGGAGGTTTTTGAAATTTGCATGTTTGAAACCCAAAACCACTTCTCTTCATGCCTTACTTCATAAGACGGAGTTTAGGGTCGTTAGGGAGTAGATACATGATTTGCCTGGTTTGAATATGTCTAGACCTTGTTTATCATCTTGAATGCTTACTATATGACAGAAGAAGACTATGTGCATTGGTATTTCATTTTTTTTTGAATTTTCATGCCCATTTCAATCTTGGTGAAATCCTAGGTTTGAGCAAGATTTAAACAAATTTAACACGTGAAAACGAATAAGCATGGATCCTTCTTAGTCACTCCAAAATGTACCAATTGATAGATGTGTTAACTTTGCTTCATGGAAAAATTAATGTCATGTAAATGAGTTAACTTGGATTTCCTACCGTTGAATCCATAGGAAACTTTGTTCTAATGCACTATAATAATCAACCGAGTTTTTACACCAACAGGTCTGTCACTTACGTGTGGTGCCCATGCGTGAGGTCCCACACTTCAGTGAGCACAAGTCAAGTGCAGTAGGTACGCAAACTCCAAGCCATCTTCTTTGTCAAGAGAAGACGCATCAGGATGCGTTTTGGAAGTCTGTGGGTCCTTCTGGATCCTTCGGTTGTCCCTCTCACAAAAAAAACAAATCTCTCTCATTCTCGGCCTCGCTCGACTCGCTCGCTCGCTCGCTCGCTCCTGCTCACTGACAAACCCTGCACAAAAGTCAACATCATCACCCGAAAAAGGGGAGACACCATAATGCTCTCCCTTCTTCTCTCCTTCCGAGTGATCCCTCTTCCTCCGAGTTTCACTCGACGGGCAAACACACATGTGCTGCATAGTAATAATAATAAAAAGGTAGAAAAATCAACCTACGAATCTATAATTAAATACGTTAAACTAGGGTTTTGCCCAGTACTACAGATCAAGTTCATAAAAAATCCAACTACGGGGTTCGAACAACCCCATTTCTAATCCAAGATTTTTTTCGACCTCATCCAAATGGCCTCAAACTATAGGGTTAATTAGCATCTAGTGCAGTATGTGTGAACATGTATGCACTATGTGTGCTATAACTTGTATGTCTTTCAAATTTGAACCAAATTTGAAATATATGAAATGGGGCTTTTGGCTTAAACGTTTGAAACCCAAAACGACTTCTCTTCATGCTTGACTTCATAAGACAAAGCTAGTTTAGGGCTTTAGGGGGTAGATACATGATTTGTCTAGTTTGAATATGTCTAGACCTTGTTTATCAACTTCAATTCTTACTATATGACATAAGAAGACTATATGTGCTTTGGTTTTTGATTTTTTGATTTTTTTGAATGTTTATGCCCATTTGAATCTTGGTCAAATCCTAGGTTTGACCAAGATTTAAACAAGTCTATAACATGAAAATGAAAAGGTAAGCCTGGATCCTTCCTAGCTAGTCATTCTAAAATGAAGCTTTTGGGGGGTTCTTGAAATCTCAATGTTTGAAACCCAAAACCACTTCTCTTCATGGTTGACTTCATAAGACATGCAGAGTTTAGGGTTAGGGGGTAGATACATGATTTGTCGGGTTTGAATATGTCTAGACATGCTTGTTTATCAACTTGAATGCTTACTATATGACATAAGAAGGCTATATATGTGCTTTGGTTTTTCATTTTTCTAGTTTTTTGAATGTTATATGCCCATTTGAAGATTTTGGGTGGTTCTTGAAATTTTCATGTTTGAAACCAATACGACTTCTCTTCATGCTAGACTTCATAAGATCGACCGAGTTTATGGTTAGGGGCTAGATACATGATTTGTCTGGTTTGAACATGTCTAAACCTTGTTTATCAACTTGCAAGCTTACTATATGACATAAGAAGACTATGTGCTTTTGTTTTTCATTCTTCTATTTTTTTTTATTTTATGCCCATTTGAATCTTGGTCAAATCCTATGTTTGACCTGGATTTAAACAAGTATAAAATATGAAAACGAAAAGGTAAGCCTGGATCCTTCTTAGTCACTCTAAAATGAAGCGACTTTTGGGATGTTCTTGAAATTTTCATGTTTGAAACCCAAAACCACTTCTCTTCATGATTGCTTCATAAGACAGAGTTTAAGGTTAGGAATAGATATATACATGATTTTCTAGTTTGAATATGTCTAGACCTTGTTAATCAACTTGAATGCTTACTCTATGACATAAGAATGCTATGTGCTTTGGTTTATCATTCTTTTGGTTTTTTCCTGAATTTTTATGCCCATTTGAATCTTGGTCAAATCCTAGGTTTCACAAAGATTTAAACAAGTTTAAAATCTGAAAATTAAAAGGTAAGCATGGATCCTTCTTAGTCACTCTAAAATGAAGCTTTTGGGAGGTTTTTGAAATTTCCATGTTTGAAACCCAAAACCACTTCTCTTCATGCTTGACTTCATAAGACAGAGTTTAGAGTGTTAGGGGTAGATACATGATTTGTCTAGTTTGAATATGTCTAGACCTTGTTTATCAACTTGAATTCTTACTATATGACATAAGAAGGCTATGTGCTTTGGTTTTTCATTTTTCTGGTTTTTTTGAATTTTATGCCCATTTGAAGATTTTGGGAGGTTCTTGAAATTTTCATGTTTGAAACCAATACGACTTCTCTTCAGGCTAGACTTCATAAGATCGATCGAGTTTATGGTTAGGGGGTAGATACATGATTTGTCTGGTTTGAACATGTCTAAACCTTGTTTATCAACTTGAAAGCTTACTATATGACATACGAAGACTATGTGCTTTTGTTTTTCATTCTTCTATTTTTTTTTATTTTATGCCCATTTGAATCTTGGTCAAATCCTATGTTTGACCTGGATTTAAACAAGTATATAATATGAAAACGAAAAGGTAAGCATGGATCCTTCTTAGTCACTCTAAAATGAAGCGGCTTTTGGGATGTTCTTGAAATTTTCATGTTTGAAACCCAAAACCACTTCTCTTCATGATTGACTTCATAAGACAGAGTTTAAGGTTAGGGGCAGATATATACATGATTTTCTAGTTTGAATATGTCTAGACCTTGTTTATCAACTTGAATGCTTACTGTATGACATAAGAATGCTATGTGCTTTGGTTTATCAATCTTTTGGTTTTTTCCTGAATTTTTATGCCCATTTGAATCTTGGTCAAATCCTAGGTTTCACAAAGATTTAAACAAGTTTAAAATCTAAAAATTAAAAGGTAAGCATGGATCCTTCTTAGTCACTCTAAAATGAAGCTTTTGGGAGGTTTTTGAAATTTCCATGTTTGAAACCCAAAACCACTTCTCTTCATGCTTAATTGACTTCATAAGACAGAGTTTAGAGTGTAAGGGGTAGATACATGATTTGTCTAGTTTGAATATGTCTAGACCTTGTTTATCAACTTGAATTCTTACTATATGACATAAGAAGGCTATGTGCTTTGGTTTTTCATTTTTCTGATTTTTTTTGAATTTTATGCCCATTTGAATATTGGTCAAATACTAGCTAGGTTTGACCAAGATTTAAACAAGTTTAAAACATGAAAATGAAAAGGTAAGCCTCGATCCTTCTTAGTCACTCTAAAATGAAGCTTTTGGGAGGTTTTTGAAATTTGCATGTTTGAAACCCAAAACCACTTCTCTTCATGCCTTACTTCATAAGACGGAGTTTAGGGTCGTTAGGGAGTAGATACATGATTTGCCTGGTTTGAATATGTCTAGACCTTGTTTATCATCTTGAATGCTTACTATATGACAGAAGAAGACTATGTGCATTGGTATTTCATTTTTTTTTGAATTTTCATGCCCATTTCAATCTTGGTGAAATCCTAGGTTTGAGCAAGATTTAAACAAATTTAACACGTGAAAACGAATAAGCATGGATCCTTCTTAGTCACTCCAAAATGTACCAATTGATAGATGTGTTAACTTTGCTTCATGGAAAAAATAATGTCATGTAAATGAGTTAACTTGGATTTCCTACCGTTGAATCCATAGGAAACTTTGTTCTAATGCACTATAATAATCAACCGAGTTTTTACACCAACAGGTCTGTCACTTACGTGTGGTGCCCATGCGTGAGGTCCCACACTTCAGTGAGCACAAGTCAAGTGCAGTAGGTACGCAAACTCCAAGCCATCTTCTTTGTCAAGAGAAGACGCATCAGGATGCGTTTTGGAAGTCTGTGGGTCCTTCTGGATCCTTCGGTTGTCCCTCTCACAAAAAAAACAAATCTCTCTCATTCTCGGCCTCGCTCGACTCGCTCGCTCGCTCGCACCTCCTGCTCACTGACAAACCCTGCACAAAAGTCAACATCATCACCCGAAAAAGGGGAGACACCATAATGCTCTCCCTTCTTCTCTCCTTCCGAGTGATCCCTCTTCCTCCGAGTTTCACTCGACGGGCAAACACACATGTGCTGCATAGTAATAATAATAAAAAGGTAGAAAAATCAACCTACGAATCTATAATTAAATACGTTAAACTAGGGTTTTGCCCAGTACTACAGATCAAGTTCATAAAAAATCCAACTACGGGGTTCGAACAACCCCATTTCTAATCCAAGATTTTTTCGACCTCATCCAAATGGCCTCAAACTATAGGGTTAATTAGCATCTAGTGCAGTATGTGTGAACATGTATGCACTATGTGTGCTATAACTTGTATGTCTTTCAAATTTGAACCAAATTTGAAATATATGAAATGGGGCTTTTGGCTTAAACGTTTGAAACCCAAAACCATTTCTCTTCATGCTTGACTTCATAAGACAAAGCTAGTTTAGGGCTTTAGGGGGTAGATACATGATTTGTCTAGTTTGAATATGTCTAGACCTTGTTTATCAACTTCAATTCTTACTATATGACATAAGAAGACTATATGTGCTTTGGTTTTTGATTTTTTGATTTTTTTGAATGTTTATGCCCATTTGAATCTTGGTCAAATCCTAGGTTTGACCAAGATTTAAACAAGTCTATAACATGAAAATGAAAAGGTAAGCCTGGATCCTTCCTAGCTAGTCATTCTAAAATGAAGCTTTTGGGGGGTTCTTGAAATCTCAATGTTTGAAACCCAAAACCACTTCTCTTCATGGTTGACTTCATAAGACATGCAGAGTTTAGGGTTAGGGGGTAGATACATGATTTGTCGGGTTTGAATATGTCTAGACATGCTTGTTTATCAACTTGAATGCTTACTATATGACATAAGAAGGCTATATATGTGCTTTGGTTTTTCATTTTTCTAGTTTTTTGAATGTTATATGCCCATTTGAAGATTTTGGGTGGTTCTTGAAATTTTCATGTTTGAAACCAATACGACTTCTCTTCATGCTAGACTTCATAAGATCGACCGAGTTTATGGTTAGGGGCTAGATACATGATTTGTCTGGTTTGAACATGTCTAAACCTTGTTTATCAACTTGCAAGCTTACTATATGACATAAGAAGACTATGTGCTTTTGTTTTTCATTCTTCTATTTTTTTATTTTATGCCCATTTGAATCTTGGTCAAATCCTATGTTTGACCTGGATTTAAACAAGTATAAAATATGAAAACGAAAAGGTAAGCCTGGATCCTTCTTAGTCACTCTAAAATGAAGCGACTTTTGGGATGTTCTTGAAATTTTCATGTTTGAAACCCAAAACCACTTCTCTTCATGATTGCTTCATAAGACAGAGTTTAAGGTTAGGAATAGATATATACATGATTTTCTAGTTTGAATATGTCTAGACCTTGTTAATCAACTTGAATGCTTACTCTATGACATAAGAATGCTATGTGCTTTGGTTTATCATTCTTTTGGTTTTTTCCTGAATTTTTATGCCCATTTGAATCTTGGTCAAATCCTAGGTTTCACAAAGATTTAAACAAGTTTAAAATCTGAAAATTAAAAGGTAAGCATGGATCCTTCTTAGTCACTCTAAAATGAAGCTTTTGGGAGGTTTTTGAAATTTCCATGTTTGAAACCCAAAACCACTTCTCTTCATGCTTGACTTCATAAGACAGAGTTTAGAGTGTTAGGGGTAGATACATGATTTGTCTAGTTTGAATATGTCTAGACCTTGTTTATCAACTTGAATTCTTACTATATGACATAAGAAGGCTATGTGCTTTGGTTTTTCATTTTTCTGGTTTTTTTGAATTTTATGCCCATTTGAAGATTTTGGGAGGTTCTTGAAATTTTCATGTTTGAAACCAATACGACTTCTCTTCAGGCTAGACTTCATAAGATCGATCGAGTTTATGGTTAGGGGGTAGATACATGATTTGTCTGGTTTGAACATGTCTAAACCTTGTTTATCAACTTGAAAGCTTACTATATGACATACGAAGACTATGTGCTTTTGTTTTTCATTCTTCTATTTTTTTATTTTATGCCCATTTGAATCTTGGTCAAATCCTATGTTTGACCTGGATTTAAACAAGTATATAATATGAAAACGAAAAGGTAAGCATGGATCCTTCTTAGTCACTCTAAAATGAAGCGGCTTTTGGGATGTTCTTGAAATTTTCATGTTTGAAACCCAAAACCACTTCTCTTCATGATTGACTTCATAAGACAGAGTTTAAGGTTAGGGGCAGATATATACATGATTTTCTAGTTTGAATATGTCTAGACCTTGTTTATCAACTTGAATGCTTACTGTATGACATAAGAATGCTATGTGCTTTGGTTTATCAATCTTTTGGTTTTTTCCTGAATTTTTATGCCCATTTGAATCTTGGTCAAATCCTAGGTTTCACAAAGATTTAAACAAGTTTAAAATCTAAAAATTAAAAGGTAAGCATGGATCCTTCTTAGTCACTCTAAAATGAAGCTTTTGGGAGGTTTTTGAAATTTCCATGTTTGAAACCCAAAACCACTTCTCTTCATGCTTAATTGACTTCATAAGACAGAGTTTAGAGTGTAAGGGGTAGATACATGATTTGTCTAGTTTGAATATGTCTAGACCTTGTTTATCAACTTGAATTCTTACTATATGACATAAGAAGGCTATGTGCTTTGGTTTTTCATTTTTCTGATTTTTTTTGAATTTTATGCCCATTTGAATATTGGTCAAATACTAGCTAGGTTTGACCAAGATTTAAACAAGTTTAAAACATGAAAATGAAAAGGTAAGCCTCGATCCTTCTTAGTCACTCTAAAATGAAGCTTTTGGGAGGTTTTTGAAATTTGCATGTTTGAAACCCAAAACCACTTCTCTTCATGCCTTACTTCATAAGACGGAGTTTAGGGTCGTTAGGGAGTAGATACATGATTTGCCTGGTTTGAATATGTCTAGACCTTGTTTATCATCTTGAATGCTTACTATATGACAGAAGAAGACTATGTGCATTGGTATTTCATTTTTTTTTTGAATTTTCATGCCCATTTCAATCTTGGTGAAATCCTAGGTTTGAGCAAGATTTAAACAAATTTAACACGTGAAAACGAATAAGCATGGATCCTTCTTAGTCACTCCAAAATGTACCAATTGATAGATGTGTTAACTTTGCTTCATGGAAAAATTAATGTCATGTAAATGAGTTAACTTGGATTTCCTACCGTTGAATCCATAGGAAACTTTGTTCTAATGCACTATAATAATCAACCGAGTTTTTACACCAACAGGTCTGTCACTTACGTGTGGTGCCCATGCGTGAGGTCCCACACTTCAGTGAGCACAAGTCAAGTGCAGTAGGTACGCAAACTCCAAGCCATCTTCTTTGTCAAGAGAAGACGCATCAGGATGCGTTTTGGAAGTCTGTGGGTCCTTCTGGATCCTTCGGTTGTCCCTCTCACAAAAAAAACAAATCTCTCTCATTCTCGGCCTCGCTCGACTCGCTCGCTCGCTCGCACCTCCTGCTCACTGACAAACCCTGCACAAAAGTCAACATCATCACCCGAAAAAGGGGAGACACCATAATGCTCTCCCTTCTTCTCTCCTTCCGAGTGATCCCTCTTCCTCCGAGTTTCACTCGACGGGCAAACACACATGTGCTGCATAGTAATAATAATAAAAAGGTAGAAAAATCAACCTACGAATCTATAATTAAATACGTTAAACTAGGGTTTTGCCCAGTACTACAGATCAAGTTCATAAAAAATCCAACTACGGGGTTCGAACAACCCCATTTCTAATCCAAGATTTTTTTCGACCTCATCCAAATGGCCTCAAACTATAGGGTTAATTAGCATCTAGTGCAGTATGTGTGAACATGTATGCACTATGTGTGCTATAACTTGTATGTCTTTCAAATTTGAACCAAATTTGAAATATATGAAATGGGGCTTTTGGCTTAAACGTTTGAAACCCAAAACGACTTCTCTTCATGCTAGGCATCATAAGACCGAGTTTAGGGTTAGGGGGTAGATACAGGATTTGTCTGTTTTGAATATGTCTATACCTTGTTTATCTACTTGAATATGCTTACTATAGATATATATGACGTAAGAAGACTATGTGCTTTGGTTTTTATTTTTTTTATTTTTCCAGAATTTTTATGCCCATTTGAATCTTGGTCAAATCCTAGGCTTGACCAATATTTAAACAAGCTTAAAACATGAAAATGAAAAGGTAAGCTTGGATCCTTCTTTGTCACTCTAAGATGAAGTTTTTGGGAGGTTTTCAAAATTTCCATGTCTGAAACCCAAAAACACTTCTCTTCATGCTTGACTTCATAATTAAGACAAAGTTAATTAATCGTTAGGGGGTAGATACACGTTTTTTCTATTATGAATATGTCTAGACCAGCCATGTTCATCAAGTTGAATGCTTACTATATATGACATAAGAAGGCTATGTGCTTTGGTTTTTCATTTTTTAATTTTTTTTAAATTTTTATGCCCATTTGAGTCGTGGTGAAATCATAGGTTTGACCAAGATCTAAAGCAGTTTAAAACATGAAAATGAAAAGGTAAACCTGGATCCTTCTTAGTCACTCCAAAATGAAGCTTTGGGGGGGTTCTTGAAATTTCCATGTTTAATTTGAAACCCAAAACCATTTCTCTTCATGCTTGACTTCATAAGACAAAGCTAGTTTAGGGCTTTAGGGGGTAGATACATGATTTGTCTAGTTTGAATATGTCTATACCTTGTTTATCAACTTCAATTCTTACTATATGACATAAGAAGACTATATGTGCTTTGGTTTTTGATTTTTTGATTTTTTTGAATGTTTATGCCCATTTGAATCTTGGTCAAATCCTAGGTTTGACCAAGATTTAAACAAGTCTATAACATGAAAATGAAAAGGTAAGCCTGGATCCTTCCTAGCTAGTCATTCTAAAATGAAGCTTTTGGGGGGTTCTTGAAATCTCAATGTTTGAAACCCAAAAACCACTTCTCTTCATGGTTGACTTCATAAGACATGCAGAGTTTAGGGTTAGGGGTAGATACATGATTTGTCGGGTTTGAATATGTCTAGACATGCTTGTTTATCAACTTGAATGCTTACTATATGACATAAGAAGGCTATATATGTGCTTTGGTTTTTCATTTTTCTGGTTTTTTGAATGTTATATGCCCATTTGAAGATTTTGGGTGGTTCTTGAAATTTTCATGTTTGAAACCAATACGACTTCTCTTCATGCTAGACTTCATAAGATCGACCGAGTTTATGGTTAGGGGCTAGATACATGATTTGTCTGGTTTGAACATGTCTAAACCTTGTTTATCAACTTGCAAGCTTACTATATGACATAAGAAGACTATGTGCTTTTGTTTTTCATTCTTCTATTTTTTTTATTTTATGCCCATTTGAATCTTGGTTAAATCCTATGTTTGACCTGGATTTAAACAAGTATAAAATATGAAAACGAAAAGGTAAGCCTGGATCCTTCTTAGTCACTCTAAAATGAAGCGACTTTTGGGATGTTCTTGAAATTTTCATGTTTGAAACCCAAAACCACTTCTCTTCATGATTGCTTCATAAGACAGAGTTTAAGGTTAGGAATAGATATATACATGATTTTCTAGTTTGAATATGTCTAGACCTTGTTAATCAACTTGAATGCTTACTCTATGACATAAGAATGCTATGTGCTTTGGTTTATCATTCTTTTGGTTTTTTCCTGAATTTTTATGCCCATTTGAATCTTGGTCAAATCCTAGGTTTCACAAAGATTTAAACAAGTTTAAAATCTGAAAATTAAAAGGTAAGCATGGATCCTTCTTAGTCACTCTAAAATGAAGCTTTTGGGAGGTTTTTGAAATTTCCATGTTTGAAACCCAAAACCACTTCTCTTCATGCTTGACTTCATAAGACAGAGTTTAGAGTGTTAGGGGTAGATACATGATTTGTCTAGTTTGAATATGTCTAGACCTTGTTTATCAACTTGAATTCTTACTATATGACATAAGAAGGCTATGTGCTTTGGTTTTTCATTTTTCTGGTTTTTTTGAATTTTATGCCCATTTGAAGATTTTGGGTGGTTCTTGAAATTTTCATGTTTGAAACCAATACGACTTCTCTTCATGCTAGACTTCATAAGATCGACCGAGTTTATGGTTAGGGGCTAGATACATGATTTGTCTGGTTTGAACATGTCTAAACCTTGTTTATCAACTTGAAAGCTTACTATATGACATACGAAGACTATGTGCTTTTGTTTTTCATTCTTCTATTTTTTTATTTTATGCCCATTTGAATCTTGGTCAAATCCTATGTTTGACCTGGATTTAAACAAGTATATAATATGAAAACGAAAAGGTAAGCCTGGATCCTTCTTAGTCACTCTAAAATGAAGCGACTTTTGGGATGTTCTTGAAATTTTCATGTTTGAAACCCAAACCACTTCTCTTCATGATTGACTTCATATATAAGACAGAGTTTAAGGTTAGGGACAGATATATACATGATTTTCTAGTTTGAATATGTCTAGACCTTGTTAATCAACTTGAATGCTTACTGTATGACATAAGAATGCTATGTGCTTTGGTTTATCATTCTTTTGGCTTTTTCCTGAATTTTTATGCCCATTTGAATCTTGGTCAAATCCTAGGTTTCACAAAGATTTAAACAAGTTTAAAATCTAAAAATTAAAAGGTAAGCATGGATCCTTCTTAGTCACTCTAAAATGAAGCTTTTGGGAGGTTTTTGAAATTTCCATGTTTGAAACCCAAAACCACTTCTCTTCATGCTTGACTTCATAAGACAGAGTTTAGAGTGTTAGGGGTAGATACATGATTTTTCTAGTTTGAATATGTCTAGACCTTGTTTATCAACTTGAATTCTTACTATATGACATAAGAAGGCTATGTGCTTTGGTTTTTCATTTTTCTGTTTTTTTTTGAATTTTATGCCCATTTGAATCTTGGTCAAATACTAGCTAGGTTTAAAACATGAAATTTAGCCCCCAAAAATTGTACATATATGGATTCACATTGAGATAATTCATGAAACTTTGGAAATGGCCATCTCGTGTCATGTTTCCCCACAAATGAGAATTGGATTAATTGGTGGCAGACAAGTAAACACACATTTATGTGCGACAACCCAAAATGCACATATTTTGCAAAGTTTTCATGCGTGCATGAAAAGTTGCAAATATATACATAAAATGGGCCATGATTCAAAAGTTTGACATGGTTCTTGTGTAGTAGTAGTACCAAAGCTCACACGTGGGAAGAAATTAAGATGGTCGAATTCCAACATGTTGCCACACTTTTTTGAAGGGCTCTTTTCTAAAACATTGGTATGGCATGTCTGCTATTTTCCCTAGCTATATAGAAAAATGATGAACAATCCATGATTTCCGATTGCCGTTTTTGAACCACCTTTGGCTTGATTTCAAATTTAGGTCAAAATCATGGGGGGGGGGAGGGGACAAGAGTGTGTTTCTTTGGCTTGATTTGCAAGTTTTTTGGGGTCCCACAAATTTAGGGTAGCATCACGCCCACCCCATCCCTTCACGCGCGGAAAAAGTGTTAGGCGAGTAGTAAAATGGCATGACCAACAAGTTTCAAGTAAAATTTCGAATATATAACCAAAATGTACCAAGTGTTAGATGAGTTAACTTGGCTTCATGGAAAAAATAATGTCATGTAAATAAGTTAACTTGGCTTTCCTACCCTTGAATCCATACGAAACTTTGTACGGAGTTCTAATACAGTATAATGATCACCCGAATTATTACACCAACATGTCTGTCACTTACGTGTGGTTCCCATGCGTGAGGTCCCACACTTCAGTGAGCACAAGTCACGGACAATTTTTTGCAAATGTTGCAAAGGATAAAAGGTGGAAGCGGCATCACACGGAAGGAGAAGAGGAAGGGAGAGCAGTCACGGCCTCGAAATGCTTCAACCTATCCGGGAAGTGATGTTGACTGGCACGCAAGGTTTTTCAGTGCTGCAAACCTGCAGTGCGGCGATTTTGACAGAAATAACCCTTTTGGCAAAGAAAAGCACGGACTGACCCTCTGAGCAATCTATTTCACTGGACTAACCTTTTTGTGTGGCTTTCTGTGTTTTTCTTCGCCAAAAGGATTACTTTTGTCAAAATCGCCCCCCTGCAGTGCAGGCTACGCGCCCGTCTAATATTCTTTTTTTTTCAATGACAAAAGGGGGGAGAGAGAGAGAGAGTCTTGACGACGTGTCTTCACTTGACAAAGAAGATTGTTGGAAGTTTGCCTACCTACCGCATATGATTTGTGCTCACTAAAGTGTGGGACCTGCACGCATATGGGACCCTGCAGCCCTCTGAGGGCAGTCCGTGTGAGACGCAAAATAGGGTTTTTAGTTTAGTAAGGCAAAAAAATTAAGCCTTGGAGGGCCGAGGCGGGGCGGCCGTCCGCCATTTTATACCTTTTACGCCCCCCACACCTCGTTTCATTTGTCATGTCTACCAAGGAAGAGCTCGGAGGAGAAGATGCAGTCCTAGCTTCTCGACCCCCTGGCGCCCCACGCATAAATACTACTACCAGAAGTACACTGTCTCTAACAATCCTGCCTGCGAAGGGAGATCTCGGAGGAGACGATGCGGGCTCAGCGTCCCCGCCGTTGATTAGCCAGGACACAAGGGTTACTACGCCTCTTTTAATTACCTTCGTTTTGCTGGTAATACTCGGACTTATATCTGTTATCTTCCGCAGGAGAGGGTCGATATCGCCGGAGAAGATGATGTGAGGCAGATGATCAAGCTCGCAGGAGAAGATGATGTAAAGGAGATGGTCAAGCTCGGAGCAGAAGATGATGTAAAGGAGATAGTCAATGTCGGAGAAGATGATGTAAAGGAGTTAGTCAATCTCGGAGAAGATGTGGTGGCATTGGACCAACCGCGGTCGTTGGGCGAGATCCCGGAGATTCACTTACCTCGTTTGCACTGGTAATGATATGCCTGATCTGTAACATTTTGAACATTTTTCGTCGGCTTACACAGGAGCTATCTCGGCTTAGGGTCAACAAGGCCCCGGGAGCGGAACTTCCGCATCTCGGCGCGGAGAACTCCGAGTTACGCCAGAAGCGCCCTGGGGAATCGCACGCGCAGGCGCAGCACATCCGTTCGCAGGATCTCTCATCCTTCGACGTCAGGTTCCAGCGAGAGGTCGTAGAAGAAGATAAGTTGCCAGCTTCCCCGCCGTTCAAGAGGATGAAGGAGCTGAAGACGGAGGTTAATATTACTAGCTGACTTTGGGTTGCTGGTTTTTGGGTACTTCGAGTCACTGACATGTAGACACCACTTAAGTCTGTCCTACATGTTAGTGACCATATTCGTTAATCAGCCAATTTGTGCCCTTCGTTTGCCGGTAACGCTCGATATGTTTGTTGTTACCTTTGGCAGGATCACTCCCCTTGCTTATCTTGTCGGAGGATGAAGTTGGATCTTGCCAGCATGCGGGAGGAGAACAGAGAGTTAGGGATCAAGATATTTCGGTACAGGCAGGCGGTGTCTTTCCTAGAAGTGGATGAGATCACGGCCTGTGCTCGTAGGAGTTGTGACGAGGCCATTCATCTGGGAGAACGGATCAAAGCTCAGCTTGTCTCTTTGATGGAAGTCGCAGAACGCGTGATTTTCAATGCTAGAGAGGCGCGGGAACGACTTCTGGTGGCTGAAGATCTCGCATAGCAGTTTAATCATGTGCGCTTATTAGCTGCCTACTACTTTTGTAATTATTCACAATTATATATGTATCAATGGCTTGCCTTTTGTGTGACGGAGGAAATTGCACATACCACCACTTCTTGGTGCAGTTTTTGCACATAACACAATTTGAGATTCTTTTTACACAAATAACCAGATTTTGACGTAAACTTTTGCACAAAAAACAACCTTACTCCATGTTTTCTTTTGTCTTCTAAAGACAAGTAGGTGCTTCGAAAAATACCTCCGTTCCAATGCTTAAAGCTTTGTATATTTTTCTTGAAAAGTCAAACCAAGTAAAGTTCGACCAAACTCTTAGAAGAATCTATCAGCACATATAATATTTTGTAGACACCATATGAAAATATAATTTATTTTCTATCTAATAATATTGATTTTGTATCTTGCATATTAATGCTTTTGGTAAAAACTTAGTCAAACTTAACATAGTTTGACTTTCTAAAAATCAATATAATCCTTAAGCTTTGGGAAGTGGTTCTAGACGTGGTCTAGACGTGTTTCAACATATTGCCTTCGCATTTGCTAAACGCATGGAGTTTCTTACGAAGTACAAAGTTTATTTTTCGAAATATTTTCGACTTTGTATTATTTTTATTCATTTTCCCCCTGGTTGTCATGTTTTCTGTCCGGCTTCCCCAGCCCATCCATCCGTAACCCACATGCGCGCGTGACACGAGTAGTGGGAGACATGGTGCCCAAAGGGATAGCTTTTATTAATGGTGGCGACGGTTCCCTAGGCCAATGCTGGCGATACGTCTCATCGTCGCTAGCTGTGCCTTCCCCATGCGGCCGTATTAATGCACACCACTGCTCCTTTGCGCCTCCGCGGCTGATCAAGTAAGTTTGATCATAAAAGATGATCACATAAGCTCGACGATTACCTATAACCTAAAAATTATCTTAATTTGTAAACGAAGACATAAAATAACTAGTTGTTTGATTAGGAAAGACAAAGGAAATTTCTATTGAGATTGAGTTCATTTCATAGTTGTTATAGACACATAGCAATATTACCGAGAGATAGGATTGTAGAGAAAGCAATCCATAGGTATTTTGGAGGGTTCTCAATCCTTTGAATCAAGCAAGCTCTATAGGAAAAATCCCTATGTGTAAAAATCCTACTCCGTACAAGATACCTTTAGAAATCCTTTGAACCAAACAAACTCGGATTCATATTAGTTGACTATAATATAGATATATCTAGACACATTTTAGTTCTAGATTCATCCATATCATTTGACAAGTAATATGAATCGGAGTGATTATATTAAATGGAGTAGTATATATTGTTCGAAAAAATTAAGTTATACTGTAATAAAGAAACCATTTCTGTGGTCAAACTGATTTGACGGGACAGTAACTGCACCAGGACGTAGTGGCGTGCTATCCTAGCCGAAGTTTTACTCGGCGCCTCGATGCAGCTGCTGAAGAATAAAAAAAGTCATATCCACTCCTACTCTTCATGTCCATCGTTTCCATCCTTGGCTCTCCACTTCCATCATCGTTCTCCACTCGCCAACCGCTGCTAGAAGTTTTTTCATCCTCTAGATCTCCCATTTGCATAGCTTTCTCTCCTCACCCCTCCGCAGAACCGCAGCACTCCTCCTTCCCGCTCGACTCTCCTACAAAACTCCAATCACACATACTTGCATCCGCCCTTTTAAATCCATCTCGTCTCCATGGCGGCATCGAACGACGACCAGCTGGATGGCGACTGGGGGAAGCTCCCCGCCGAGCTGTTCAATCTCATTGCCCAGAGTCTGGACGTTACAGTCGACGTCCGGCTGGCCGCATGCTCCAAAACGCTGTGCCGCCATGTCGCCGACAACATGAATCTACACCATTGGGATGGACCCTGCTTGCTGATGCCCGATTCTGCCCATTGGCACTATGATGATAGTAGTGCGCACCACACGGTGTACCACGTTGTGCCCCTCGACCATCCTCGGCGCACAGCCATCCTGCCGTTCATGGACAATAGATTCTGGGTTGGCATGAATGGCGACTGGATCGCCGGCGTGGACAGTGGTGGGAACTGGTTCCTCGCGAACATCTACACGCACCAAGAAATCTCCCTACCATCGTCGGAAACTTGCAACATTTTTCGGGAGGAATGGATTGGCTTCCCCGACTTGCCTCCTGAAAGGTACATGACGTATGGGCGTGCCATGTTTTTGTTGAAGATTGTAATTTGCGAAGTGCCCACAAAAGCTGGACATTACTCAGATTACAAGCTCATCGCTCTATTCAATTCTGGACTCGCTTACCTGGCTAATGGTAGCCAGGAGTGGAGGTTATTCTCTCTTGCTAGTTGGGGTGTAGATTACAGTGATGCCATCGAGCACAACGGCTTTATTGTTGCGGTGGATGGGTGGACCGGCACCACATATTGCTGGGATCAATCACAGGCTGGTAATTCTTCAATCCATATGATATACTTCGCAATAAATTTTAATATCAAGCCCATTCATGATATATTGTAACTGAAATAACTAATTGCTCACTAAGACTTTTTTTCACCTTTCAAATGACTGTGCACCATTAAATTATCCTAACCTGACTGAACCATTGCTACAAACGAATTACAGTAGTATATGCTGTGCACTAATCTGTCAACCCAAACCAGATTATTGCAGTATATGAATGCATTCCTGAATTAGTTACTGCATGCTCTTGTCAGAATATGAATAAGGAGCTTAGCCCTGGCCTCTTCATCAATTGATGCATGCAAACTTTCAATTTATTTCAATATTCGATGTACTCAAAGCATTACAATCATGGATCAGATAAGGTTGAGACATGTATCTACCATCAATGAATATGAGTGTAATTAACATACATCTCAAATGGGAACAATTTTATTTCTTCGAGATTTTATACAAGTATAATGACTGCATCCTCCATTTGATCCTACAAATGTGAAGTTGCAGCTACTGGTATTATTGTCTTCCCGAGCCATTCAAACACTATTTTTTGTTGTCTCCGTTTACAATGCAGATGCACACCTTGCCCCGCCATTCGTGATCCCATCACCGATGAAGGAACCATCTGGAAGATGGTTTTTAGCTCGATCAGCCGATGGGGAGTTGATACGTCCAATTTGCATCACTATTTTGTATCATAATTTGCTGTTATTCATTGATATATTTCATATTGGGACACAATACTTATGTTATTTCATCTATTTTGCATGTTTCATCATCATTGGAGGATCAAGCACCGGAGCCAGGATTCTGCTGGAAAAAGCACCGTCAGAACGCAATATTTCGGAAGATCAACTGTGGGAGGAAATTTCACGTAAATTCCTATTTTTCCAGATGACGGAGGGAGCCAAAAGGGGGAGCAGAGAGGAGCCACTGTGGGCCCAGACCTGTGGTCTGGGGGCCCCACAGCCCCTTTCGCCTCCTTTTCTTCGCGTACTCCTTCGTCCCGAAAACCTAAGCCACAGAGAGGACCTCACGGAGGGTTACAGCCGCCTCTGCGGGGCGGAGAACACCAGAGAGAAAAGAGCTCTCCGGCGGGCAGGAATCCGCCGGGGAAATTCCCTCCCGGAGGGGGAAATCGACGCCATCGCCATCGTCATCGAGCGGGACATCATCTCCATCATCATCATCATCATCTCCACCATCTACACCGCCATCACCACCGCTGCACCTCGTCACCGCTGTAACAATTCGGGTTAAATCTTGATTGTTTGATAGGGGAAACTCTCCCGGTGTTATTCTATACTTGTTGTAGATGCTATTGAGTGAAACCATTGAACCAAGGTTTATGTTCAGATTGTTATTCATCATCATATCACCTCTGATTGTATTCCATATGATGTCTCGTGAGTAGTTCGTTTAGTTCTTGAGGACATGGGTGAAGTCTAAATGCTAGTAGTGAATTATGGTTGAGTAATATTCAATGTTATGATATTTAAGTTGTGGTGTCATTCTTCTAGTGGTGTCGTGTGAACGTCGACTACACGACACTTCACCATTTATGGGCCTAGGGGAGTGCATCTTGTATTCGGTTGCTAATTGCGGGGTTGCCGGAGTGACAGAAACCTAAGCCCCCGTTAGTATATCGATGCAGGAGGGATCGCAGGATCTCAGAGTTTAAGGCTGTGGTTAGATTTATCTTAATTACTTTCTTGTAGTTGCGGATGCTTGCAAGGGGTATAATCACAAGTATGTATTAGTCCTAGGAAGGGCGGTGCATTAGCATAGGTTCACCCACACAACACTTATCAAAACAATGAAGATTATTTAGCCACTTGAAGCGAAAGTACTAGACTAAAATCCCCATGTGTCCTCAGGAACGTTTGGTCATTATAAGTAAACAAACCGGCTTGTCCTTTGTGCTAAAAAGGATTGGGCCACTCGCTGCAATTATTTCTCTCGCATTTTATTTACTTGTACTTTATTTATCTGCAATATCAAAACCCCCTGAATACTTGTCTGTGAGCATTTACAGTGAATCCTTCATCGAAACTGCTTGTCAACACCTTCTGCTCCTCGTTGGGTTCGACACTCTTATTTATCGAAAGTACTACGATACACCCCCTATACTTGTGGGTCATCAAGACTATTTTCTGGCGCCGTTGCCGGGGAGTGAAGCGCTATTGGTAAGTGGAATTGGTAAGGAAAACCTTTACTGTTTGTGCTGATTTTATTTCTGCCTGCTGCTATAATCATTATGGAGAGATCTTCTCTTCAATTTCTATTTGGGAAATCTACTACTACTGCAACGGTAGTGGATGAAGCGCCAGGTGAGGAAGTAGTACCATATAAAATACCTATGAAAATTATTGAACGTGTTATGGATAACCGCTATGAAGGGGATGGAACTGTCCATCCTGGTGATCATTTATTGTTTTTGCATGAATTATGCGGGTTATTCAAATGTGCAGGTATTTCTATGAATGAAGTTAGAAAGAAACTATTCACTATATCGCTGTCTGGTAAAGCGGCGCACTGGTATAAATTGCTGAAGAATGGTGATTCTATTGATTGGGAGGACATTGTGCCTTTATTTTATTCCAAATTTTATCCTCCAAGTGAAATTCACAAAGATCGGAACCGCATATATAATTTCTGGCCTCATGATGGAGAGAGTATTGCCCAAGCTTGGGGGAGATTGAAGTCTTTAATGCTCAAATGCCCCATTCATGAGCTTCCTGGTAATGTTATTATTGATAATTTCTATGCAAGACTTTCTTTTCAAGACAAGACCTTGCTGGATACTTCTTGTTCTGGATCATTTACACGCAACAAAGAAGAGTTTAAAAGAGACCTTCTTGATCGGATCCAAGAAAATACTGAAGGATGGGAGAACGACAAAGATAGAGAATCAGGTATAATTTATGATTATAAATGCATTGAAGCTTTTATGGATACTGATAAATTTCGTAATATGAGTGCTACATATGGTCTTGATTCCCAAGTTGTTGCAAATCTTTATAAAGCTTTTGCCTCTCATTATGAACTGCCTAAGAAGAATTTTGATAAGTATCATGAACCGTATAAAGATAAAGTTGATTCATCTGTAAACAAATGTGTAGTGATTGAAACTGTTGATAATGTTATTCCTGAAGCTTATATTGAAAAAACTCCTTTCCCTGCTAAAATGAAGGAGTACTCTGTCATATCTAGTGCGGTTAATAAAAGTGAAAAGAAACCTAAAGAACCTGAAGAACAAATTAAAATTGAACCTGCTGTTGCAATAGTTAAAGATCTTGTGACTGAAAATGTGGAGGATGGTCATATTATTTTCTGTGAAGATGCTTCTAATATTGTTTCACATCCTAATAAACCCAAACAAGTTAGTGTTCCTATGCTATCTGTTAGAATTGGTGATCATTGTTATTATGGTTTATGTGATATTGGTGCAAGTGTTAGTGCTATTCCTTATGAGCTTTACACGGAGATTATGCACGAAATTGGTTCTTGTGAACTTGAAGATATTGATGTGGTTATTCATCTGGCTAATAGAGAAACTATTTCTCCAATTGGTATTGTTCGAGATGTGGAAGTTCTATGTGGTAAGATTAAATATCCTGCTGACTTTTTGGTACTTGGTTCTGCTGCTAGTGATCATTGTCCTATCATTTTTGGTAGACCTTTTCTAAATACTTGTGGAGCTATTATAGATTGTAAGAAAGAGAAAATTTTGACTAGATTTGCTGGTGAACCTTATGAATTTAACTTTTCTAAATTTACCAAAACTCCTTATAAAGTTGACTTGCCTAGTAATGATTTTAAAATGGAGCAGTGTGCATCTATTGTTCTTGTTCCTAATAATCCTTTGCAGCAACATTTGGAGAATAGTGAAAGTGAAGCTTTTAGGAAAGAAAGAGATGAGCTTGAGGAAATTTTTCTTCGCCAACCTATTCTCAAGCATGATTTACCGGTGGAAGATTTGGGTACAACACCGCCACCAAAGGAAGATCCTGTTTTTGATTTAAAGCCTTTACCTGATAATCTTAAATATGCTCATATTGATGATAAGAAAATATATCCTGTTATTATTAGTTCTAAGCTTTCAGAGATTGAGGAAGAAAGGTTATTGGAAATATTGAAGAAACACCGAGGAGCTATTGGCTATACTCTTGATGATTTGAAAGGGATTTCTCCTTCTATTTGCCAACATGCTATTAATATGGAAGAAGATGCAAAGCCTGTTGTTGAACATCAACGTCGTCTAATTCCGAAGATGAAAGAAGTGGTAAGGAACGAGGTATTAAAACTTCTTGAAGCTGGTATTATATATCCTATTGCTGATAGTAGATGGGTTAGTCCTGTGCATTGTGTTCCTAAGAAAGGAGGAATGACTGTTGTGCCTAATGATAATGATGAGCTTATTCCTCAAAGAATAGTTGTAGGTTATAGAATGTGCATTGATTTTCGAAAAGTTAATAAAGTTACTAAGAAAGATCATTACCCTTTACCCTTTATTGATCAAATGCTAGAAAGGTTATCTAAAAATACTCATTTTTGCTTTCTTGATGGTTATTCTGGGTTTTCACAAATTGCTGTTAAAGCTAAAGATCAAGAGAAAACCACGTTTACTTGTCCTTATGGAACTTATGCTTATAGGCGTATGCCTTTTGGTTTATGTAATGCTCCTGCTACTTTTCAAAGATGCATGTCTGCTATTTTTCATGGTTTTTGTGAAAGTATTGTAGAGGTGTTCATGGATGATTTTTCTGTCTATGGGAATTCTTTTGATAATTGCTTGCGAAACCTCGATAAAGTTTTGCAGAGATGTGAAGAAACTAACCTTGTTCTTAATTGGGAGAAATGCCACTTTATGGTTAATGAAGGAATTGTATTGGGACATAAAATTTCCGAGAGAGGTATTGAAGTTGATAGAGCTAAAGTTGAAGCAATTGAGAAGATGCCTTATCCGAGGGATGTTAAAGGTATTCGTAGTGTTCTTGGTCATGCTGGGTTTTATAGGAGATTTATTAAAGATTTCTCTAAAATTTCAAAGCCTCTTACTAATCTTCTTCAAAAAGATGTACCTTTTGTTTTTGATGATGATTGTAAGGAAGCTTTTGAAACTCTAAAGAAAGCCTTAACAACTGCTCCTGTAGTCGAACCTCCTGATTGGAATTTGCCTTTTGAAATTATGTGTGATGCTAGTGATTTTGCTGTAGGCGCTGTTCTTGGACAGCGGGTAGATAAAAAATTAAATGTTATTCATTATGCTAGTAAGACTCTTGATGCTGCTCAAAGAAATTATGCTACAACTGAAAAGGAATTGTTAGCTGTAGTCTTTGCTTGTGATAAGTTTAGACCCTATATTGTTGATTCGAAAGTTACAATTCATACTGATCATGCTGCAATTAGATACCTTATGACAAAGAAAGATGCTAAGCCAAGGCTTATTAGATGGGTACTTCTGTTGCAAGAATTTGATTTACATATTATAGATAGGAAAGGTGCTGATAATCCTGTTGCTGATAATTTGTCTAGATTGGAAAATATTGCTTATGATCCTGTTCCTGTTAATGATAGTTTTCCAAATGAACAATTGGCTGTAATAAAGGTGAGCTCGCGAGAGAGCCCTTGGTATGCAGATTATGCTAACTTTATTGTTTCGAAGTATTTGCCTCCAACCTTTTCAGCTCAGCAAAGGAGGAAATTCTTTTATGACTTGAGGCATTATTTTTGGGATGACCCACACTTATATAAAGAAGGAGTAGATGGTATTATGCGAAGATGTGTTCCTGAATATGAACAACAGGAGATATTGAATAAATGTCATGGTAGTGTTTATGGAGGACATCACGCTGGAGATAGAACCGCGCAAAAGGTTCTACAATCAGGTTTTTATTGGCCAACACTCTTCAAAGATGCAAGGAAATTTATTTTATCTTGTGATGAATGTCAAAGAGTTGGTAATATCTCCAGACGCAATGAAATGCCTATGAATTATACTCTTGTTATTGAACCATTCGATTGTTGGGGATTCGACTTCATGGGTCCTTTCCCTTCTTCAGACGGTAACACTCATATACTTGTCGCTGTTGATTATGTTACTAAATGGGTAGAAGCTATACCTACAAAAAGTGCTGATGGTGAGACCTCTATAAAAATGCTTGTGGATGTTATATTTCCTAGATTTGGAGTACCTAGATATATTATGACTGATGGAGGTTCTCATTTTATTCATGGAGGTTTTAGAAAAACTCTTGCTAAGTATGGTATTAATCATAGAATTGCTTCTGCTTATCACCCTCAAACTAGTGGTCAAGTAGAATTATCAAATAGAGAGATTAAAGCTATCTTGGGAAAGACTGTTAATAAATCTAGAAAGAATTGGGCTAGCAAATTGAAAGAAGCACTATGGGCTTATAGAACTGCTTATAAAAATCCTATGGGAATGTCACCTTATAAAATGGTTTATGGAAAAGCTTGTCATTTACCTTTAGAACTAGAGCACAAAGCTTATTGGGCTGTTAGAGAACTAAATAAAGATCCTAAATTAGCCGGTAATAAGAGGTTGTTGCAATTAAGTTCTCTAGATGAATGGAGAAGTGAAGCTTATGAAAATGCTAAACTCTTTAAAGAAAAAGTTAAGAAGTGGCATGATAGAAGGATTATCAAAAGAGAGTTTAATGTTGGGGATAAAGTCCTATTGTATCGGTCTCGTCTCAGATTCTTTGCAGGGAAATTACTCTCGAAGTGGGAAGGACCATATGTTGTTGAGGAGGTGTATCGTTCAGGAGCAATTAAAATTAGCTCTCTCCAAGGCAATGCCACACAAGTGGTGAATGGACAAAGACTCAAGCATTATATCTCGGGTGATTCTTATAATGTTGATGTTGATATTATTCAAGTGGAAACACCGGAGGCTTTCATCAAAGGACAAATTGACAGTCCGCCAGAACTCGACTTTGAATAGGTAACAGTACAGGTAATAAAAAGTCCGCGTTTACCTTTCCGAACATTATTTCTGCTGTTTTTAGAAAATATGAAAAATTACGGAATCGAAACGGAGTGGAAAAGACGCGCGAGGGCCCGTCACCACAGGCCGGCGCGGGCCCCACCCTGGCCGCGCCGACCTATGGTGACAGCCCCTCGGCGTCCCGTTTCCACTCGTTTTCGGCCTGGAACCTTCCTTTTGTCGTAAAAATATTTGCTATATAATCCCCCGGACCCCTGGAGGTCCGTAATATCGTTTTCTCGTCGTGTTTTGTTTCGAGCTGTTTTCTGCCAGATTTGTTTTGATCTAGAAGCACCATGGTCTCCAACAACAAAGACAAGGGGCCTTGGAGGGAAGAGATGGATGAGAGGATCAATAAGGAGAAGGAGAAGATAGCATCAGCAAAAGGAGAGTGGGAAACTACGAGGAGTAAGCCAATCTTGGTGGGATCGGTTAACACTGGGCGTTCTTTTTCTCATAACTTGCAGGGAGCTCTTCCGCCTGCTCTGGACCTCGACTCTTTCCCTTGTGTGGAGGAAGCAATACGGGTTGCTGATGAGTTTTGTGATCAATATCGTGCTCTAAAAGGGAAGTGGAGATACTTCAGGAGGAGAACCAGCGACTTCGCAGAATGCTGGAATATTACTCAATTCCCAGCACAAGGCCGTCACCGCCACCCTCGGATAACAATAAGTCTCTTCAAATTTTGGTGCAGAATTGCAAAATTGAAAAACTGAAGCTGAAGGAGATCCTTATGAAGCGCGAGAAGAATCCATCGCCATCATCACCGAAGGAGTAATTCATCATCGGTATTGGCATCCCCTTGGTTTGTTCCAAGCTTGGGGGAGTGCCGCGGTATCACATCATCATTACCTTTATCTTTTACTATCAAGTAGTGTCATATCATGAGTAGGGAAGTTATCATATAGAATAGTATGCAATGTGGAAGTATCTCTCTTAGTTAGTTATCTATGTATCCGTTGGTGTGAGTTATCGTTATGGAATATTAATGAGAAGTCTTATCATTTACTTTTTGCACACCTTATTTTAGTTTGCAATCTCCATTATATGATTACTCTTGACATTAGTATTGGTATCACTTTGGGAGCATCAAGTAAATCTATTTGGTTTTGGCAAACTTAGCATTGGTCAATAGCAACAACATCCTGATGTTTAATAAAAGAGAGAAATACACTTAGATACATTACTCTATTATCTCTATGCTTAGTATTCTAAAGTTAAAATTGCTTGTGCTTATGAGAAAGATGCATGATTGTTCTATCATATGTATATTTGTTTGTTTCCCTCAACCTTTATGCTTGCTATCAAACCTTGCTAGCCAAAGACCTGTATTGAGAGGAGATGCTTCTCATACATCCATAACCTTAGACCAAACCTATGCCATTTGTGTCCACCATACCTACCTACTACATGGTATTTTCTGCCATTCCAAGTAAATACTTCATGTGCTACCTTTAAATTATTCAAACTACTACTCCTTATTTGTGTCAATGTTTTATAGCTCATGAGGAAGTATGTGGTGTTTTATCTTTCAATCTTGTTGGGCGGACTTTCACAATGGACTAGCGGCACATCCGCTTATCCAATAATTTTGCAATAAGAGCTGGCAACGGGGTTCCCAGCCCCAATTAATAACTTTCATTAATAATTCTCTTCACATGTTTTGCTCTGATTTATCAGTAAGCAACTTAATTTTGCAATAGACACTCCTCCATGGTATGTGAATGTTGGAAGGCACCCGAGGATTCGGTTAGCCATGGATTGAGAAAGCCAAGGTTGGGGGGAGTGTCATCCTTAATAAAACTAAAATACATGTGTAAACAAAAGAGAAGGGGGATGATCTACCTTGCTGGTAGAGATGCCGTCCCTCATGGGAGCCGCTCTTGGAAGGTTCGTTTGGCAAGGGGGTTAGAGTGCCCGCTACCATTCGTTGACAACAACAAACACCGCTCAAAATCTTACTTTTATGCTCTTTATATGATTTCAAAACTTGAAAAGCTCTAGCACATGATTTAATCCCTGCTTCCCTCTGCGAAGGGCCTATCTTTTACTTTTATGTTGAGTCAGTAAACCTATTTCCCTCTATCTCAAGCAAGCAATTGAGTTGTTGTGAACCAATCATTTATGCTATGATTCAGTTAATCATGTCTTTTATACTTTCTTGTTTAGTACCAATTTTATCTGAATGAATATGACTTTGAAGTTATCAATGATTATGAGGAGATTGTTATGCTTGAATATGAAGGCTCAGCTATAAAATCTAATATGAAAGCTTTGCTTAGAAGTACAATCCGTTAGTAGTTCTCTGACCAAGAACAAAGTTTGCCATCACCAATTATGATTTCTTATGCACCTTTACTTGTGATTTCTCTTTACCTATTTCAAGATGAGTTATATGAGGAAGTTGTTTACTAGAATGTCTTGTGTGAATGAATATGATGCTTCTTGTCCGTATTTTATTTATCGACTCTTCACTCCATAAACATGTGGTCTTGTTTATCGAGCTCAGTTTCGCTTGGGGACAAGCGAGGTCTAAGCTTGGGGGAGTTGATACGTCCAATTTGCATCACTATTTTGTATCATAATTTGCTGTTATTCATTGATATATTTCATATTGGGACACAATACTTATGTTATTTCATCTATTTTGCATGTTTCATCATCATTGGAGGATCAAGCACCGGAGCCAGGATTCTGCTGGAAAAAGCACCGTCAGAACGCAATATTTCGGAAGATCAACTGTGGGAGGAAATTTCACGTAAATTCCTATTTTTCCAGATGACGGAGGGAGCCAAAAGGGGGAGCAGAGAGGAGCCACTGTGGGCCCAGACCCAGGGCGGCGCGGCCCATGGCCTGGCCGCGCCACCCTGTGGTCTGGGGGCCCCACAGCCCCTTTCGCCTCCTTTTCTTCGCGTACTCCTTCGTCCCGAAAACCTAAGCCACAGAGAGGACCTCACGGAGGGTTACAGCCGCCTCTGCGGGGCGGAGAACACCAGAGAGAAAAGAGCTCTCCGGCGGGCAGGAATCCGCCGGGGAAATTCCCTCCCGGAGGGGGAAATCGACGCCATCGCCATCGTCATCGAGCGGGACATCATCTCCATCATCATCATCATCATCTCCACCATCTACACCGCCATCACCACCGCTGCACCTCGTCACCGCTGTAACAATTCGGGTTAAATCTTGATTGTTTGATAGGGGAAACTCTCCCGGTGTTATTCTATACTTGTTGTAGATGCTATTGAGTGAAACCATTGAACCAAGGTTTATGTTCAGATTGTTATTCATCATCATATCACCTCTGATTGTATTCCATATGATGTCTCGTGAGTAGTTCGTTTAGTTCTTGAGGACATGGGTGAAGTCTAAATGCTAGTAGTGAATTATGGTTGAGTAATATTCAATGTTATGATATTTAAGTTGTGGTGTCATTCTTCTAGTGGTGTCGTGTGAACGTCGACTACACGACACTTCACCATTTATGGGCCTAGGGGAGTGCATCTTGTATTCGGTTGCTAATTGCGGGGTTGCCGGAGTGACAGAAACCTAAGCCCCCGTTAGTATATCGATGCAGGAGGGATCGCAGGATCTCAGAGTTTAAGGCTGTGGTTAGATTTATCTTAATTACTTTCTTGTAGTTGCGGATGCTTGCAAGGGGTATAATCACAAGTATGTATTAGTCCTAGGAAGGGCGGTGCATTAGCATAGGTTCACCCACACAACACTTATCAAAACAATGAAGATTATTTAGCCACTTGAAGCGAAAGTACTAGACTAAAATCCCCATGTGTCCTCAGGAACGTTTGGTCATTATAAGTAAACAAACCGGCTTGTCCTTTGTGCTAAAAAGGATTGGGCCACTCGCTGCAATTATTTCTCTCGCATTTTATTTACTTGTACTTTATTTATCTGCAATATCAAAACCCCCTGAATACTTGTCTGTGAGCATTTACAGTGAATCCTTCATCGAAACTGCTTGTCAACACCTTCTGCTCCTCGTTGGGTTCGACACTCATATATCGATGGTACTTAGCTCGATCAGCCGATGGCAAGCGCTTGATGATCATCCATGAAGATCGGTATATACGTAGCAATGATCACCTTGAGCCTGCAGAAGTTCTGCATCATGGTAATGGCCTTATCCTGCGGGAGTGTCCTGCCCCTGTCATACATGTTTTTGAGAAAGATCTATCCCTGATTGGACCCAATTGGAGTCGAGTTGACAGCCTTGGCACACACTCTCTGTTCATTGGACTGAATTATCCATTGAACCTGAAGATAAATGATGGCAATGCTCCTGATGGAACATTGACTCCATTCATGAGGTCAAATTGTGTGTACATCGCGTACTATGCATTTCGGGAACCAGCATTTAGTTGTATTTGTCGTTGTAACCTGCAGCAAGGGGAAAATGAGCTCATGGGAGTTATCACCCTTCCAGAAGATGGTTGGGGATTTCCCCGACAGGCGACAATGTGGTTTAAGCCTAGTCTGAAAAATATCCGCATGTTGATGCAACCCTAAACTGAGCCATGAATCTTTCTGGAGCAAATAATCTTTTTTGTACGATATGTTTGAACAATTTAGTAACCTGTTCTGTATCTTAAGATGCTCTTCCTTTTTTCTGAATCTTATATACCTGGACCCATTTCAGTGTGTCTGTTTACTCATTTTAGTGCGTATGTAAGCCCACATTGAAGTAATCTAATCTTATAATTTAAAACGGATGGTGATGAACTCTGTATTTCCATCCTTCGTAAACCGTGCATGTCTGTTTATTTTTAGTTTCATTTCAGCAACTGTTATTAGTATATGCACACCTTTTTTTTAATGTTGAGAGGAGTATAAGGGCATTACAATGCTATATACTATATGGCGCTAATAGAGAACAAATGAATGTCAAAAGATTGTAAAATCCTCCAGGTACTCTCCTTGCAGCGCTAATTGCTGATGACAGACTGACTTCCTGTTGGTTCCGGTGCTTTAGCTAGGACAGGTGAAAAGAGTTTCACGCCCCTGCTTTCTTTTGCGTCGACGCTAGGACTACCGCTGGGATTAGCCTCTCCAACCGCCAAACGACGAGGAAATAATTCCTAGCGCCCTTGCAGTAGCGCCTGTGTTGGACATGCCCTAATGTTTTCCAGCTAAAAGATGCAATCTTTTAAGCACTTGGGTACGGTATTTCCCCACCAGCCTGGATGCAGGCCGCCAAACGCGTCTTAACCAAGGTTTAAAATAGCGTGCTAAATGAATTAGCGGCAGCCACCTTCAAACGATATGGACGCTATATCGTGGTAATAGTGTGGTATATTTTAAATAGCATTTTCAAAATAATACTAAATATAGCCTAAAAATAAATAATTTTACTAGAACGAATAGATATATATAGTCCAAAAGTGACTGAATCATACATACATAACCACATATAGAAATAGATCTCAAGTATATTAGAAGGCTAACATCAACATTTCACAAGGCAACAACATAGTATAAATTATTTATTAAAAAATATTAGCATTAGCGATATTATCTTCTGATTTAGAAGTGGAACCAACAGATTAGTTCATCACCACGAAAAAGTGAAAGCAACTTGCCTGAAAAAAATAGCGCGCTAACGCTATGAAGTTTTAGGGCGATATAGCATGCTGTTTCGCAAATAGCGCCACAGCGAGCAAAATTACTAAGCGTGGACCCTCTAGATATGCTATAGCGCGCTATTAGCTTCATTGAGGCCCTGGTTTGACAAAGCAGCCTGAGTACGTATCTAAAAAAAATATCAGCCTGAGGACGCATGCTTGTAAAAAAGAGAGAGCAGACTACAATTACTTCAGTCCCGAACCCTCTCTCTCCCACCCACTTCACCTCTTTTACACTAATGACTGCCATGAACGGCTCGCCTCCTCCTTCCACCGGCAGCTGCTTCGCCGACACAGATGAACATCACCGATATTTCCTGAACTCAGCCGATTTGATCCACCGCATCCTCCAGCAGCTTGATGGACGTCCAGTCTCTTCTATCCAGATCGTGACTAGAGAAGGATCTACGAGTACATCCGTTTCTTACCCTTTGGCAGCGTCGGTTCCATCTCTCGCGGTACTTTCTTCTCCGCTGGAAGCACCATCTGGCTCGGCACTGATTTCCCTGGCGGCGGCACCAGCTTCTCCGGCTGCGCCGACCCCAACCCCCGCGGCACGGTCTTCTCCGGTGGCGGCACCACCAAAAGTGGCTGTAAGTTGTCCTGAACTCACTAGGATGCAGGTGTAAGTAGTCAATGATAGTTGGGATCTTAAACAAGTTCTTTTTTCTTTAAAATTTAATGACGGGAAACCGTAGTATTCTTCTGCAAATGTTTTTTTAATGACGGGAAACAGTAGATGTTAAGTACTAGTTCTGGCAAAAAAAGATGTTTAGTAATAGTATCCATCACAGAGCAGGGTTTCGCAGTCTGAACATACAAATATATGCTCCATGTTACCTGTTTCAGAAAGTCTGAAAGCTTGCTCAGTACCTGTAAAATCAAATTGTCTTGCTGCTGCTAGATTTTGTGCAAACTAATTAAAGAGATAGCTAGATGCATTTTCTCCATGTATGCTACGTTCTGATTTATATGCTGTTGATTGATATATACCGTGCTTAACTAGATGCAGAAGCAAACTCGCTCCAACGTCAATGAGCAACTACGTCTTAGGACTGTCGATTGTACATGTCCTCTGCACCGCCCCGAGTTCAGAATTCAAAGAAATTCACTAGCCAAAAAGCCAAAGGTGACGGGCAGGCGTGATGCAGCAATTCAACGTTGTATATTAAAAGGGCGAGGGAAAGGCCGCCCTAAACGGGTTGGTCACTCGGCGGACCCTCCTCAGCCCTCGCGCTTCTATGTGCAACTGGACGGCAACGATGACATGTATATGTTGGTCATCCCCAGAGAATTCAAGCAATGTCTGAAAGGGATTCTTCCCAGGCCTATCAAGCTCAAGACCAGCGTAGGCTGCGCCTGGTATGTGCACATCGATGAGTACCAGGGTGAACTGGTCTTGAAGGATGGTTGGTTCGGGTTTGCAGAGGCGCATGAACTGCAGCTTGATGACCTTCTCGTCTTCGAGGTGAAAGACACTTCCTTGATGAATGTGTTGATCTACGACAGTAACACCTCCACCCAGAGGATAATATTTTGTGCTGATCACCCTTAGTTGCATGCATGATCTGCAGTGTTTTTAGGAAGAGGGGATCAGAATAACCTCAATATTTTATTGAATTAACTAGATGCTGCTTTTGGACCTGGGTTACTCCCCTGCTGATGTTCAAGCTGAACTTGGTTTTTGTATTAAGCTGAACTGGGGATCAGATACACTGTGATGAGACTTTGTTAATTAGCTAATATAGTATATGTTAGACTTGTTTTATTTTATTTTAATTTACTGTGATATGCTGCGGTAGTTTCAATGTGCGGTCTGATGATTTGTATTATATGTAGGTACACGGAGCTCAATATTTTGAAATATTCATAGATTTGTAAGTGTAAATGTGATATATCCCAGATGTAGTCAATGCTATCTTGTACGAACTTGTAAAATCTCAGGGAAAAATACATTTTATTTTAGAAAGTGTAAAAGTGACCAATTTTTTGATCTGATTGTAGCAAACACAAGTGCAGATGGTCAAACCCCAAAAACTTCTCATATTCATTGTTACATGGTCGAGATATAAAGGTATTTCACGCACTGGTTTAATACTCAACTGCTTACATCCATGTTTGTTTGCAGTTTTTTTTGGACACCTCTTAATGCTCCCTCCGATCCATATTTTTTTTAGATACACAGTACAAACACAGACGCTCTCATATAGATGTATCTAGACACATATTAGTTGTAGAGACATCCATTTTATCATCATGTAATGAGGATCAGATGGAGTATCGTTTTCATTTTACCAAAAGAAATGGATATATTACTGTATAGTACAACGTAGCCTGAAGCCCTGAGCTCTGAATGCAATTTCTGTGTGCACACTGAACGGATCATAACCCACACGACATGTCTCACTGGTCTGTAGGTCCGGACCCCACCAGATACTGATAAAGCCCAGTGACCCGCCGGGTGAAGTTTTGTGTGTGGATTCCTGCGTACCTGGCTTCGTTCCTCCTAGACACGCGCATTTTTTTTGACCGGGGGACACGCGCATTTATTCCCTTGCTGATTGCTGATGTATCATTCTCAGTTTCTCACAGCCCCCTCATGTTCAGAACTTCAGATCTCCCCAGATCCCTCGCCGTCCATCTCCCCTGAGTCCTCTCTCTACACCACCGGCGTCCACCACCGCTCGGACTACGCGGCTTGGACTCCGTCCTCTACGGATGCGGCGACGTCGCATCTAAAAACTCCACTAAGGCGGCGCGGCATCCCCGATTCTCTCGGTCCATGGCTGCAATGGCGGTATGTTTCCCCCGAATCACTAGCGTTGCCGGTCACATCTTTATTATATCTAAGCTGTATTGCCGGTTGCTTAGCATTGTTTGATATACAGTACTTCTCTCAGCCAGTGTATATATTAATCCTCTGGTAAAGACTCGGGTTACACATGCACCCATGCTAGCTATGTTGGGACTGGATCTAATGTGTGCAGTAATAATCGTTCAAATATGCTATTGGTCAATCCACGGCCGATGATCACATATGAGGACACCGAGCATGCATGTCTGGCTTGTGGACTCTTTAGGCCGACGCTGATTTTTTTTTGTTTGCTTGGTCAATCTGTACTGGCGGATGATGAACTGCAGATGCATTATTCTGATGCTAGACATAGCCAGCAAGCATGCATGGCTCATGCTAGCTTGATTTCTATTCTCATAGCTACTATTTATATCGATTTGGCTTCTGCGATACAATGATACACTATGCTGAATAATTTGATGATACAAGGTTGTACATATCAGCCTAGCTAGATTCAGAAGCTTATTGTTCAGACTGTGTGTTTGATAAGAACAATGATCCGCTGAGTTTGCTAGGTGCCTTTGATTATGCATTTGCTTGGAATTACGGTCAGAAGCTAGAGGCATTATCTAATTGAGGCCTCTTTTTTGCAGTGTTCAAACAAGAAGCTCAAGCTTGGAGAGAGCTTATCATGGAAGGAGACATCTGTAGAGCCAGCCCCAGTGTGCAAGGTGTTTGGGCGCATCGATGAGGAGAATACCCCTGGCAGCTTCTGCAAGGTACTATGTACATCGGAGTTAGAGGTGATTTCCATCCCCAGTCGTGTTCTACCCTGGTTTTACGGTGGGTGTCCAGAGTCCATCAACCTGAAGATGTCCACTGCATGCACCTGGATTGTGGACCTGAAGCAACAAGATGGCAATGTTTTAATGGACAAAGGATGGCCAGAGTTTGTCAAAGCACATGACTTGAAGGTAGGATACCTCCTGACCTTCAAGAAGCTTGACACCAAATCATTGCAGGTGCTCATATTTGGTTACAATTGCTGTGAGAAGGTTATATGGTGTTCAGGTTATCACCCATCGCTGGGGCAACAATATGAATCACAGCTGTATTAAGTTGTCTTACAAATGTTCTTTAGAGAGAGCTGGTCTATAATAGTATACTGCTCTCTTTAATGATGCATTGTGGTGAACATGATGGTACCATTACTGGATTGTGGTCACATGTGAGGGGGGATGTTGAAATGTATAATTGGATTGCCTAGCCCTTTCCATTAGTTCGGACTTTTGGTTGCGTTGGCTAGTGCATGAAGCTTGACAAACCTTATTTATGTGTACAGCTCTCTAGTTGTACTATTAATTATTATGTGCTTATGTTGGCTGGATTGTGATGAACATGAGATGTTTTGTTGTTTACGTAAAGAAAAAAACGTGATGTTTTTTTGAATCCTGCGCTGGATATGTTTTGCACAAACTAGTGAAGTGCCCGCTGACAAAACATATTATGCGCAAATAGGCAACCCTCAGCAACGATCATGGGTTCAAGTGTCCAGGATCCAGTGCCTTGACATAAGCAAGGCACAGATGAACAGTACGGTGACTTGTAGATTTGGCCGTTGGATTGAAAATAGATAGCTAAGATCAAAGTACTGTAGCATGTAGCATATGTACTGTTCATGGTTCTAAAGCACATGCACTGTGGACGACGTACTGTAGCACATGTCCTGTACATTGGTTGGTACTGTAGCAGTTACTAGTTAATAGTCATCTGTCTAATTATTTTTTATCCAACGGTTGAAAGGGAGGGGCAAGGCATGGTACGGAGTACTATTTATGTGTGCCTCGCCTTCATCAAGGCACTCGATCTCATTCCGGGTTCAAGTATTACCCCATGTAGCACCACTTTTTTTTTGGGTTAGCCAGACAACCTTCCCAATAAAAAAAAGTACTACCTTCCCTGCATGGGCCAATTGTTTGTACTTTTGGGCTGCCGCCGGCCATGTACATGGTGATTGCTGTCAGCCTGCTTACTTCGCTGATAACAATCCAAAAACACTTAATGGGCCTCCGACTCATGCCATTGGGGCCCTTCCTAATTTAAACACGGAGATCCTATGATTGGCCCTCTAGAAACCGAGATTCTACATATAAAGTTATTTTTATTTCGTATCAATTATGATTATGATTCTTTTTAAATGCGCATAGCCAGTATGCGCATCTACATGGGCTCTATATTTTGATATATTCATATAGTCGATTTCAAAATTGTCATTAATTATATAAAGTTCCAAGATTTATTCTATTAGTGTGCAAGATCTTAGAGTGTATTTGTAGTTTAAAAAAATGACAAACCTCTTCATCAGATTGTTGTTAACAAGTGCAGTGTTGTGAACCCAAAATATATTACATACTCCCTCGTAGATCAAATTTGATCTAATTAAGTTGAACTAAAACCCGGATCAACAATTAGTATGGATTAGATGCATGGAGTACGAAAAACAAATGAATAGGCAATATTTCAGTTTTTCCTTCAGTTGAGAATGCTAGAGCAGGACCCATTTGCCAGTAGCGTCCCTCAACATTTGAAGGTAAAAACAAACAGAAGGGATCGAAAAAAAAGCATCCTACATATCTCGGCTTAAAATATATCGAGAATTCACATATTTCTTGTACATAGAGGCTGACATCGGGGACCCATTGGCCAGCAGTGGAAAAAAAATCAAAGAGAGGAAACAATTATCGTACAGAGAAGCTGACATGTGGGACGCATTTTGCAGCAGCGTCCTCAACTTTAACAAAGGCGGCAGGGGATCGAAAGAAAAAGCAAAGTTGCCAGAAATCAGCGGTCAAAAATAAATCCAAGAAACGAAATGTTTATTGTTCCTAGAGGCTGACATATGGGACCCACGAGCGAGCAGCGTCCTCAACGTTTCAAAGGCGGCAGGGGATCGAAAAAAAGGCAAGTGACCATATATCAGGTGCCAAAAATAATCCAAGGAAAGAAATTTATTGTACATAGAGGATGACATATGGGTCCCGTTTTGCAGGAGCCGTCTCACCGTTTCCAAGGCGGCACGGGATCGAAAAAAAAGAAAGGAAAGGTTTATCGTTCAGAGAGGCTGAGATGTGGGACCCATGGGCCAGCAGCGTCCTCTTAGTTTCAAAGGCGGCAGGGGATAAAAAAAAGGCAAATAGCCAGTAATTAGGGTAAAAAAAATCAAACAAAGGAAACTTTGACTGTTCATAGAGGCTGACATGTGGGACCCATGAGCCAGCAGCGTCTCAACGTTTCAGAGGCGGCATGAGATCGAAAGAAAAAGGCAAATAGCCAGAAATTATGGGTCAATAATAAATCAAACAAAGGAAAGGTTTATTGTTCATAGAGGCTGACATGTGGGACCTCTGAGCCAGCAGCGTCCTCAACGTTTTAATGGCGGCACGAGATCGAAAGATAAAATAAGCCAAAAATCATTTGGTAAACAAAATCCAAGAAAAGAAACATTTACCGTTCTGAGAGGATGACATGCGGGACCCATGAGGCAGCAGCATCCTCAACGATTCCAAGGCGGCAGGGGATCAAAAGAAAAAAAGGAAATATCCAGAAATTAATTAGGGGTTCAAAATAAATCCATCAAAAGAAACTTTTATTGTTCATAGAGGATGACATGTGGGACCGACGTGCCAACAGCATCCTCATCGTTTCAAAGGGGGCAGGAGATCAAAAGAAAAAGGCAAATAGCCAGACATTAGGGGTCAAAAATAACTCCAAAAAAGGAAACTTTTATTGTTCGTAGAGGATGACATGCGGGACCCATGATTCAGCAGCTTACTCAACGTTTCAAAGGCGGCATGAGATCGAAAGAAAAACGCAAGTGACAAAATATCAGGAGCCAAAGATAATCCAAGAAAAAAAGAAACTTTATTGTACATAGAGGATGACATGCGGGTCCCATTTAGCAGCAGCGGTCTCAACGTTTCAAATGCGGCTTGAGATCAAAAGAAAAAGAAAATAGCCAGAAATTAGGGGGTAAAAAAACTCCAAGAAAGGAAAGCTTTATCGTTCATACAGGCTGACATGTCGGACCTATGAGCCTGCAGCTTACTCAGCGTTTCAAAGGCGGCAGGCCGGCAGGGGATCAAAAGAAAAAGGAAATAGCCAAAAATCAGATGGTGAAAAAAATCCAAGAAAAGAAACTTTTATTGTACATAGAGGATGACATGCGGGTCCCATGAGCCAGCAGGTTCCTCAACGTTTCAAACGTGGCATGAGATCGAAAGAAAAAGGAAAGTGACCAAATATCAAGAGCCAAAAATAATCCAAGAAAAGAAACTTTATTGTACATAGAGGATGACATGCGGGTCCCATGAGCCAGCAGGTTCCTCAACGTTTCAAACGTGGCATGAGATCGAAAGAAAAAGGAAAGTGACCAAATATCAAGAGCCAAAAATAATCCAAGAAAAGAAACTTTATTGTACATAGAGGATGACATGCGGGTCCCATGAGCCAGCAGGTTCATCAACGTTTCAAACGTGGCATGAGATCGAAAGAAAAAGGAAAGTGACCAAATATCAAGAGCCAAAAATAATCCAAGAAAAGAAACTTTATTGTACATAGAGGATGACATGCGGGTCCCATGAGCCAGCAGGTTCCTCAACGTTTCAAACGTGGCATGAGATCGAAAGAAAAAGGAAAGTGACCAAATATCAAGAGCCAAAAATAATCCAAGAAAAGAAACTTTATTGTACATAGAGGATGACATGCGGGTCCCATGAGCCAGCAGGTTCCTCAACGTTTCAAACATGGCATGAGATCGAAAGAAAAAGGAAAGTGACCAAATATCAAGAGCCAAAAATAATCCAAGAAAAGAAACTTTATTGTACATAGAGGATGACATGTGGGTCCCATTTTGCAGCAGCGGTCTCAACGTTTCCAAGGCGGCACAGGACCAAAAGAAAAATGAAGTAGCCAGAAATCAGGGGGTGAAAAAAATCCAAGAAAAGAAAGATTTCAATTGGGCTGTATCTGGACATCTGGGCCTTCGAACTATCCTGCTGGGCCTTTTGTCTCGTACAATTTCAGCCCACTCCAAAACAGGAAAGTTCGGATTTTTCTAAAAAAAACAGGAAAGTCCTATGCTTCGCAAAAACAAAAAACAAGGACACTCAACATATAAGTTTGTTTATGTAAAAATAAAGATTTAATTTATCCGTTTGCAATAGCTCAGAGCGAAATACACTGTTTATTGTCTGCAAAATAATCAAGATATCACATGTTTCTTGTACGGGGAGGCTGACATCGGGGACCCATGAGCCAGCAGCGTCGTCAACGTTTCAAAGGCGGCAGGGGATCGAAAATAAAATAAAAAACCAAAAGTCAGTTGGTAACAAAATCCAAGAAAAGAAAACATTTATCGTTCTGAGAGGATGACATGCGGGACCCATGAGGCAGCAGCATTCTCAAACGTTTCCAAGGCGGCAGGGGATCAAAAGAAAAATAAAGGAAATAGCCAGAAATTATTTAGGGGTCAAAAATAAATCCACCAAAGGAAACTTTTATTGTTCATAGAGGATGACATGTGGGACCGACCTGCCAACAACGTCCTCATCGTTTCAACGGGGGCAGGGGATCAAAAGAAAAAGGCAAATAGCCAGAAATTAGGGGTCAAAAATAACTCCAATAAAGGAAACTTTTATTGTTCGTAGAGGATGACATGCGGGACCCATGAGCCAGCAGCTTACTCAACGTTTCAAAGGCGGCATGAGATCGAAAGAAAAAGGCAAGTGACCAAATATCAGGAGCCAAAAATAATCCAAGATTTATTGTACATAGAGGATGACATGTGGGTCCCATTTTGCAGCAGCGGTCTCAATGTTTGTAATGCGGCTTGAGATCAAAAGAAAAAGAAAGTAGCTAGTAATTAGGGGGTGAAAAAAAATCCAAGAAAAGAAACTTGATGGACATAGAGGATGACATGCGGGTCCCTTGAACCAACAGCTTACTCAACGTTTCAAAGGGGGCAGGGGATCAAAAGAAAAAGGCAAGCCAAAAATCAGAGGGTGAAAAAAATCCAACAAAGGAAACTTTTATAGCACACAGAGGATGACATGCGGGTCCCATGAGCCAGCAGGTACCTCCACGTTTCAAACGTGGCATGAGATCGAAAGAAAAAGGCAAGTGACCAAATATGAGGTGCCAAAAAAACTCCAAGAAAAGAAAGTTGATTGCTCATAGAGGATGACATGCGGGTCCCATTTAGCTGCAGCGGTCTCACCGTTTGAGAGGCGGCAGGGGATCGAAAGAAAAAGTCAAGTGACCAAATATGAGGTGCCAAAAATAATCCAAAAAAAGAAAGTTTTATAGTACATAGAGGATGACATGCGGGTCCCATTTAGCAGCAGCGGTATCACCGTTTGAGAGGCGGCGGGATCGAAAGAAAAAGTCAAGTTACCAAATATGAGGTGCCAAAAAAATCCAAGAAAAGAAAGTTTTATAGTACATAGAGGATGACATGCGGGTCCCATTTAGCAGCAGCGGTATCACTGTTTGAGAGGCAGCAGGGGATCGAAAGAAAAAGTCAAGTGACCAAATATGAGGTGCCAAAAAAATCCAAGAAAAGAAAGTTTTATAGTACATAGATGATGACATGCGGGTCCCATTTAGCATCAGCGGTATCACCGTTTGAGAGGCGGCAGGATCGAAAGAAAAAGGCAAGTGACCAAATATGAGGTGCCAAAAATAATCCAGGAAAGAAAGTTTTATAGTACATAGAGGATGACATGCGGGTCCCATTTAGCATCAGCGGTATCACCGTTTGAGAGGCGGCAGGGATCGAAAGAAAAAGGCAAGTGACCAAATATGAGGTGCCAAAAAAACTCCAAGAAAAGAAAGTTGATAGCTCATAGAGGATGACATGTGGGTCCCATTTAGCTGCAGCGGTCTCAACGTTTCCAAGGCGGCAAGGGATCACAAGAAAAAGGAAGTAGCCAGAAAATCAGGGGGTAAAAAAATCCAAGAAAAGAAGGAATTTTGGTTCATAGAGGATGACAAGCGGGACCCATGATCCTGCATCGTAAACGGCTCGATCGGAGAGCGTTGAACGAGATGGCGCGATCGAGAAAAAAACAATGCTAGAGAGGCTGCCATGTGGGCCCTACATCCCTGGGCGGTGCGGATTTGCGTTGACTCGGCCGGCGAACCCGAGAATTCGCGATGCACCACGTCCCGGGCCACCATACGCGACGTTTTGGCCGCTTTCGTCGGGCTAGGTGGCCTCAAAAACGAGAAAAAAAAAGTTTTGACATGCACCACGGAGGGACCAAAAATCGTCGGCCATGGTGCACCAGCAACCACGGCGCGACTTCAACTTCGTCGGCCATGGCAACTTTTCTTGTAGTGTATATACATGATTTCCCTAGGTTTGACCAAGATTTAAACAAGTTTAAAATATGAATATGAAAAAGTAAGCATGTATCCTTCTTAGTCACTCCAAAATGAAGCTCTTAATTAGGAGGGTTTTTGAAATTTCCATGTTTGAAACCCAAAAACCACTTCTCTTCATGATTGACTTCATAAGACATAGTTTAGGGTTAGGGGTAGATACATGATTTGTATGGTTTGAATATGTCTAGACCTTGTTTATCAACTTTAATGCTTACTATATGACATAAGAAGACTATGTGCTTTGGTTTTTCATTTTTCTGTTTTTTTTTTTCTGCCCATTTGAATCTTGGTCAAATCCTAGGTTTGACCAAGATTTAGACAAGTTTAACACGTGAAAACGAATAAGTAAGCCTGGATCCTTCTTAGTCACTCCAAAATGTACCAATTGATAGATGTGTTAACTTTGCTTAATGGAAAAAATAATGTCATGTAAATGAGTTAACTTGGATTTCCTACCCTTGAATCCATAGGAAACTTTGTTCTAATGCACTATACTAATCAACCGAGTTTTTACACCAACAGGTCTGTCACTTACGTGTGGTGCCCATGCGTGAGGTCCCACACTTCAGTGAGCACAGGTCACGTGCAATAGGTACGCAAACTCCCAGCCATTTTCTTTGTCAAGAGAAGACGCATCAGGATGCGTATTGGAAGTCTGTGGGTCCTTCTGGATCCTTCGGTTGTCCCTCTCACAAAAAAACAAATCTCTCTCATTCTCGGCCTCGCTCGACTCGCTCGCTCGCTCGCTCCTGCTCACTGACAAACCCTGCACAAAAGTCAAGATCATCACCCGAAAAAGGGGAGACACCATAATGCTCTCCCTTCTTCTCTCCTTCCGAGTGATCCCTCTTCCTCCGAGTTTCACTCGACGGGCAAACACACATGTGCTGCATAGTAATAATAAAAATGTAGAAAAATCAACCTACGAATCTATAATTAAATAGGTTAAACTAGGGTTTTGCCCAGTACTACAGATCAAGTTCAAAAAAATCCAACTACGGGGTTCGAACAACCCCATTTCTAATCCAAGAATTTTTTCGACCTCATCCAAATGGCCTCAAACTATAGGGTTAATTAGCATCTAGTGCAATATGTGTGAACATGTATGCACTATGTGTGCTATAACTTGTATGTCTTTCAAATTTGAACCAAATTTGAATAAGTTTGAAATATTTGAAATGGGGCTTTTGGCTTAAACGTTTGAAACCCAAAACGACTTCTCTTCATGCTAGACTTCATAAGACCGAGTTTAGGGTTAGGGGGTAGATATATGATTTGTCTGGTTTGAATATGTCTAAACCTTGTTTATCAACTTGAATGCTTACTATATGACATAAGAAGACTATGTGCTTTTGTTTTTCATTTTTCTAATTTTTTTGAATTTTATGCCCATTTGAATCTTGGTCAAATCCTAGGTTTGACCAAGATTTAAACAAGTTTCAAACATGAAAATGAAAACGTAAGCCTGGATCCTTCTTAGTCACTCTAAAATGAAGCTTCTGGAGGTTTTTGAAATTTCCATGTTTGAAACCCAAAACCACTTCTCTTCATGCTTGACTTCATAAGACATAGTTTAGGGGTTAGGGGTAGATACATGATTTGTATGGTTTGAATATGTCTAGACCTTGTTTATCAACTTGAATGCTTACGATATGACATAAGAAGACTATGTACTTTGGTTTTCATTTTTCTGATTTTTTTTTTGTGTCCATTTTAATCTTGGTCAAATCCTAGGTTTGACCAAGATTTAAACAAGTTTATGACATGAAAATGAAAAGGTAATCATGGATCCTTCTTAGTCACTCTAAAATGAAGCTTTTGGGATGTTCTTGAAATTTCCATGTTTGAAACCCAAAACGACTTCTCTTCATGCTTGACTTCATAAGACATAGTTTAGGGTTAGGGGTAGATACATGATTTGTCTGGTTTGAATATGTCTAGAACTTGTTTGTCAACTTTAATGCTTACTATATGACATAAGAAAACTATGTGCTTTGGTTTTTCATTTTTCTGATTTTTTTATTTTGATGCCCATTTGAATCTTGTCAAATCCTAGATTTGACCAAGATAATTTAAACAAGTTTAAAACATGAAAATGAAAAGGGAAGCATGTATCCATCTTAGTCACTCTAAAATGAAGCTTTTGGAGGTTTTTGAAATTTCCATGTTTGAAACCCAAAACCACTTCTCTTCATGCTTGACTTCATAAGACATAGTTTAGGGGTTAGGGGGTATAGATACATGATTTGTCTGGTTTGAATATGTCTAGACCTTGTTTGTCAACTTTAATGCTTACTATATGACATAAGAAAACTATGTGCTTTGGTTTTTCATTTTTCTGATTTTTTTAGATGCCCATTTGAATCTTGTCAAATCCTAGATTTGACCAAGATAATTTAAACAAGTTTAAAACATGAAAATGAAAAGGGAAGCATGTATCGTTCTTAGTCACTCTAAAATGAAGTTTTTGGGAGGTTTTTGAAATTTCCATGTAGGAAACCCAAAACCACTTCTCTTCATGATTGACTTCATAAGACAGAGTTTAGGGTTAGGGGTAGATATATACATGATTTTCCTAGGTTTGACCAAGATTTAAACAAGTTTAAAACATGAATATATATGAAAAAGTAAGCATGTATCCTTCTTATTCACTCCAAAATGAAGCTCTTAATTAGGAGGGTTTTTGAAATTTCCATGTTTGAAACCAAAAACCACTTATCTTCACCATGCATGCTTGACTTTATAAGACAGAGTTTAGGGTTAGGGGTAGATACATGATTTTTCAGGTTTAATATGTCTAGACCTTGTTTATCAACTTAATTGAATGCGCGCATACTATATGACATAAGAAGATCTTGGTATTCATTTTTTTTGAATTTTTATGCCCATTTGAATTTGGTCAAATCCTAGGTTTGACCAAGATTTGAACAAGTTTAAAACATGAATATGAAAAGGTAAGCATGTATGCTTCTTAATTAGTCACTCCAAAATGAAGCTCTTGGAAGGGTTTTTGAAATTTCCATGTTTGAAACCAAAAACCACATCTCTTCATGCTTGACTTCATAAGACAGAGTTTAGGGTTAGGGGTAGCCACATACATGATTTTTCTGGTTTGAATATGTCTAGACCTTGTTTATCAACTTGAATGCTTACTATATGACATAAGAAAACTATGTGCTTTGGTTTTTCATTTTTCTAATTTTTTATTTTTGATGCCCATTTGAATCTTGGTCAAATCCTAGGTTTGACCAAGATTTAAACAAGTTTAAATCATGAAAATGAAAAGGGAAGCATGTATCCTTCTTATTCACTCTAAATGAAGTTTTTGGGAGGTTTTTCAAATTTCCATGTTTGAAACCCAAAACGACTTCTCTTCATGCTTGACTTCATAAGACAGAGTTTAGGGTTAGGGGTAGATACATGATTTGTATGGTTTGAATATGTTTAGACCTTGTTTATCACATCTTATGTTCTTTAATTGGAGCGTCGGTTTGTTTTTATTTTTGTTTTGGTTTGAATAAAGTTGGATCCCACCATCCTTATATTGGAGGTATTGCTTCGTTAAATTGCTATTTGGTTGGAATCAGAAAATGCTGCATATGGTTTGGTAACTTGGCAATTGTTTGAGCTCTCATAGATCATGTTTAAGCTCTTGCATCATGTAGTTTAATCTATTAATGAAGAACTACCGTAGAGCTTGTTTAATTTGGTTTGCATGATTGGTCTCTCTAAGTCTAGATATTTTCGGGTAAAGTGTTTGAACAACAAGGAAGACAGTGTAGAGCCTTATAATGCTTGCAATATGTTCTTGTGTGAGTTTTGTTGTACCTGTTCATACTTGTGTTTTCTTCAAACAACCTTGCTAGCCCAAACCTTGTACTGAGAGGAAATGCTTCTCGTGCATCCAAACACCTTGAGCCAAAACCCATGCCATTTGTGTCCACCATATCTACCTACTATGTGGTATTTTTCTGCCATTCCAAAGTAAATTACTTGAGTGCTACCTTTAAAATTTCATTCCTTTATCTTTGCAATATATAGCTCATGGGACAAATAGCTTAAAAACTATTGTGGTGATGAATATGTAGTTATGTGTCTTAATTCTTATAAGTTGCTTGTTGAGCGGTAACCATGTTTCTGGGGACGCCATCAACTTTACCTTTGTTGGATATCATGTGAGATGCTATGCATGTTTGTCTTGTCTGAAGTAAGTGCGATTTCATGATCAAATGGTTTGAGTATGCATATGTTAGAGAAGAACATTGGGCCACTAACTAAAGCCATGTATCATGGTGGAAGTTTCAGTTTGGACATACAACCTCAATCTCTTATGAGAATATTAACTGTTGTTGAATGCTTAAGCATTAAAAGAGGAGTCCATTATCTGTTGTCTATGTTGTCCCGGTATGGATGTCTAAGTTGAGAATAATCAAAAGCGAGAAATCCAATGCGTGCTTTCTCCTTAGACACTTGTACAGGCGGCATAGAGGTACCCCTTTGTGACACTTGGTTGAAACATATGTTATGCAATGATAATCCGTGTTTTCCGAGCTAAGTAGGACAAGGTGCGAGCACTATTAGTACTCTATGCATGAGACTTGCAACTTGTAGGAAATATTATGCATAGCACATATGAATTATTACTACCGTTGACAAAATTGTTTCTATGTTTTTAAAACAAAAGCTCTAGCACAAAAATAGTAATCCATGCTTCCCTCTGCGAAGGGCCAATCTTTTACTTTATTGTTGAGTCAGTTTACCCACTTCTTTCTATCTTAGAAGCAAACACTTGTGTTAACTGTGTGCATTGATTCTTACATGTTTACTTATTGCACCTGTTATATTACTCTATGTTGACAAATATCCATGAGATATACATGTTACAAGTTGAAAGCAATTGCTGAAACTTAATCATCCTTTGTGTTGCTTCAATTCATTCTACTTTGAATTTATTGCTTATGAGTTAGCTCTTATGCAAGTCTTATTGATACTTGTCTTGAAAGTACTATTCATGAAAAGTTTTGCTATATGATTCATTTGTTTAGTCATTATCTTTGTTAGCAATCTTTTGTTCAGATCACTCCATTCATCTCATATGCTTTACAATAATGTTGATCAAGTTATGTTGGTAGCATGTCACTTCAGAAATTATTTGTGTTATCGTTTACCTACTCGAGGGCGAGTAGGAACTAAGCTTGGGGATGCTTGATACGTCTCAAACGTATCTATAATTTCTTATGTTCCATGCTACTTTTATTACAATACTTGAATGTTTTATACATACTTTACAGCATTATTATACATTTTCCGCACTAACCTATTAACAAGATGCCGAAGCGCCAGTTGCTGTTTTTGGTTTCAGAAATCCTAGTAAGGAAATATTTTTGGAATTGGACGAAATCAACGCCCAGGGGCCTATTTTTACACGAAGAAGACCGAGGGGAAAGGAAGTGGGGCCACGAGGCGACGCCACACTAGGGCGGCGCGGCCTGGGCCCTGGCCGCGGCCCTGGTGTGTGGGGCCCTCGTGCCGCCACTTGACCTACCCTTCCGCCTACAAATAGCCTTCATCGCGAAACCCCCTGTACCGAGAGCCACGATACGAAAAACCTTCCAGAGACGCCGCCGTCGCGAATCCCATCTCGGGGGATTCAGGAGATCGCCTCCGGCACCCTGCCGGAAATGGGAATCATCACCGGAGGGGCTCTACATCATCATGCCCGCCTCCGGATTGATGCGTGAGTAGTTCATCCTTGGACTATGGGTCCATAGTAGTAGCTAGATGGTTGTCTTCTCCGCTTGTGCTATCATTGTTTAGATCTTGTGAGCTGCCTAACATGATCAAGATCATCTATTTGTAATGCTACATGTTGTGTTTGGCGGGATCCGATGAATATAGAATATTATGTTAAGTTGATTATCAATCTATCATATATGTGTTGTTTATGTTCTTGCATGCTCTCCGTTGCTAGTAGAGGCTCTGGCCAAGTTGATACTTGTAACTCCAAGAGGGAGTATTTATGCTCGATAGTGGGTTCATGCCTCCATTTAATCTGGGACAGTGACAGAAAGTTCTAAGGTTGTGGATGTGTTGTTGCTACTAGGGATAAAACATCGATGCTTTGTCTAAGGATATTTGTGTTGATTACATTACGCACCATACTTAATGCAATTATCTGTTGTTTACAACTTAATACTGGAAGGGGTTCGGATGATAACCTGAAGGTGGATTATTTAGGCATAGATGCATGCTGGATAGTGGTCTATGTACTTTGTCGTAATGCCCTGATTAAATCACATAGTAATCATCGTTGATATGTATTGAATCTTTATTTGTCAATTGCCCGCCTGTAATTTGTTCACCCAGCATGTTAGTTATCTTATTGGAGAGACACCTCTAGTGAACTGTGGACCCCGGTCCATTCTTTTACATCTGAATACATTCTACTGCAATCTCTGTTTTTACTGTTCTTTGCAAACAAACACCATCTTCCACTCGATATGTTTAATCCTTTGTTTTCAGCAAGCCGGTGAGATTGACAACCTCACTGTTAAGTTGGGGCAAAGTAATTTGATTGTGTTGTGCAGGTTCCACGTTGGCGCCGGTTTCACTGGTGTCGCGCCGCACTACATTCCTCCACCAACAACCTTCACGTGCTTCTTGGCTCCTACTGGTTCGATAAACCTTGGTTTCTTCCTGAGGGAAAACTTGCTGTGCGCATCATACCTTCCTCTTGGGGTTCCCAACGGACGTGTGCTTTACCGTCACAAGGAAGTTGTTGACTACAGGTCTGTCACTTACGTGTGGTGCCCATGCGTGGGGTCCCACACTTCAGTGAGCACAGGTCACGTGCAATAGGTACGCAAACTCCCAGCCATTTTCTTTGTCAAGAGAAGACGCATCATGATGCGTATTGGAAGTCTCTGGGTCCTTAAGGATCCTTCGGTTGTCCCTCTCACACAAAAAAACAAATCTCTCTCATTCTCGGCCTCGCTCGACTCGCTCGCTCGCTCTCACGCACCTCCTGCTAACTGACAAACCCTGCACAAAAGTCAACATCATCACCCGAAAAAGGGGAGACACCATAATGCTCTCCCTTCTTCTCTCCTTCCGAGTGATCCCTCTTCCTCCGAGTTTCACTCGACGGGCAAACACACATGTGCTGCATAGTAATAATAAAAATGTAGAAAAATCAACCTACGAATCTATAATTAAATAGGTTAAACTAGGGTTTTGCCCAGTACTACAGATCAAGGTTCAAAAAATCCAACTACGGGGTTCGAACAACCCCATTTCTAATCCAAGAATTTTTTCGACCTCATCCAAATGGCCTCAAACTATAGGGTTAATTAGCATCTAGTGCAATATGTGTGAACATGTATGCACTATGTGTGCTATAACTTGTATGTCTTTCAAATTTGAACCAAATTTGAATAAGTTTGAAATATTTGAAATGGGGCTTTTGGCTTAAACGTTTGAAACCCAAAACGACTTCTCTTCATGCTAGACTTCATAAGACCGAGTTTAGGGTTAGGGGTAGATATATGATTTGTCTGGTTTGAATATGTCTAAACCTTGTTTATCAACTTGAATGCTTACTATATGACATAAGAAGACTATGTGCTTTTGTTTTTCATTTTTCTAATTTTTTTGAATTTTATGCCCATTTGAATCTTGGTCAAATCCTAGGTTTGACCAAGATTTAAACAAGTTTCAAACATGAAAATGAAAAGGGAAGCATGTATCCTTCTTAGTTACTCTAAAATGAAGCTTCTGGGAGGTTTTTGAAATTTCCATGTTTGAAACCCAAAACCACTTCTCTTCATGCTTGACTTCATAAGACATAGTTTAGGGGTTAGGGGTAGATACATGATTTTCCTGGTTTGAATATGTCTAGAACTTGTTTATCAACTTAATTGAATGCTTACTATATGACACAAGAAGACCTTGGTTTTTCAATTTTTTTGATTTTTTTGAATTTTATGCCCATTTGAATCTTGGTCAAATCCTAGGGTTGACCAAGATTTGAACAAGTTTAAATCATGAATATGAAAAATTAAGCATCTATCCTTCTTAGTCACTCCAAAATGTAGCACTTGGGAGGGTTTTTGAAATTTCCATGTTTGAAACCCAAAACCACTTCTCTTCATGTTTGACTTCATAAGACATAGTTTAGGGGTTAGGGGGTATAGATACATGATTTGTCTGGTTTGAATATGTCTAGACCTTGTTTGTCAACTTTAATGCTTACTATATGACATAAGAAAACTATGTGCTTTGGTTTTCATTTTTCTGATTTTTTTATTTTGATGCCCATTTGAATCTTGTCAAATCCTAGATTTGACCAAGATAATTTAAACAAGTTTAAAACATGAAAATGAAAAGGGAAGCATGTATCGTTCTTAGTCACTCTAAAATGAAGTTTTTGGGAGGTTTTTGAAATTTCCATGTAGGAAACCCAAAACCACTTCTCTTCATGATTGACTTCATAAGACAGAGTTTAGGGTTAGGGGTAGATATATACATGATTTTCCTAGGTTTGACCAAGATTTAAACAAGTTTAAAACATGAATATGAAAAAGTAAGCATGTATCCTTCTTAGTCACTCCAAAATGAAGCTCTTAATTAGGAGGGTTTTTGAAATTTCCATGTTTGAAACCAAAAACCACTTCTCTTCATGATTGACTTCATAAGACATAGTTTAGGGTTAGGGGTAGATACATGATTTGTATGGTTTGAATATGTCTAGACCTTGTTTATCAACTTTAATGCTTACTATATGACATAAGAAGACTATGTGCTTTATTTTTTCATTTTTCTGTTTTTTTTTTAAATTTTCCGCCCATTTGAATCTCTGTCAAATCCTAGGTTTGAACAAGATTTAGACAAGTTTAACACGTGAAAACGAATAAGTAAGCCTGGATCCTTCTTAGTCACTCCAAAATGTACCAATTGATAGATGTGTTAACTTTGCTTAATGGAAAAAATAATGTCATGTAAATGAGTTAACTTGGATTTCCTACCCTTGAATCCATAGGAAACTTTGTTCTAATGCACTATACTAATCAACCGAGTTTTTACACCAACAGGTCTGTCACTTACGTGTGGTGCCCATGCGTGAGGTCCCACACTTCAGTGAGCACAAGTCACGTGCAATAGGTACGCAAACTCCCAGCCATTTTCTTTGTCAAGAGAAGACGCATCAGGATGCGTATTGGAAGTCTCTGGGTCCTTCAGGATCCTTCGGTTGTCCCTCTCACAAAAAAACAAATCTCTCTCATTCTCGGCCTCGCTCGACTCGCTCGCTCGCACCTCCTGCTCACTGACAAACCCTGCACAAAAGTCAACATCATCACCCGAAAAAGGGGAGACACCATAATGCTCTCCCTTCTTCTCTCCTTCCGAGTGATCCCTCTTCCTCCGAGTTTCACTCGACGGGCAAACACACATGTGCTGCATAGTAATAATAAAAATGTAGAAAAATCAACCTACGAATCTATAATTAAATAGGTTAAACTAGGGTTTTGCCCAGTACTACAGATCAAGTTCAAAAAAATCCAACTACGGGGTTCGAACAACCCCATTTCTAATCCAAGAATTTTTTCGACCTCATCCAAATGGCCTCAAACTATAGGGTTAATTAGCATCTAGTGCAATATGTGTGAACATGTATGCACTATGTGTGCTATAACTTGTATGTCTTTCAAATTTGAACCAAATTTGAATAAGTTTGAAATATTTGAAATGGGGCTTTTGGCTTAAACGTTTGAAACCCAAAACGACTTCTCTTCATGCTAGACTTCATAAGACCGAGTTTAGGGTTAGGGGGTAGATATATGATTTGTCTGGTTTGAATATGTCTAAACCTTGTTTATCAACTTGAATGCTTACTATATGACATAAGAAGACTATGTGCTTTTGTTTTTCATTTTTCTAATTTTTTTGAATTTTATGCCCATTTGAATCTTGGTCAAATCCTAGGTTTGACCAAGATTTAAACAAGTTTCAAACATGAAAATGAAAAGGGAAGCATGTATCCTTCTTAGTTACTCTAAAATGAAGCTTGGGAGGTTTTTGAAATTTCCATGTTTGAAACCCAAAACCACTTCTCTTCATGCTTGACTTCATAAGACATAGTTTAGGGGTTAGGGGTAGATACATGATTTTCCTGGTTTGAATATGTCTAGAACTAGTTTATCAACTTAATTGAATGCTTACTATATGACATAAGAAGACCTTGGTTTTTCAATTTTTTTGATTTTTTTCAATTTTATGCCCATTTGAATCTTGGTCAAATCCTAGGGTTGACCAAGATTTGAACAAGTTTAAATCATGAATATGAAAAATTAAGCATCTATCCTTCTTAGTCACTTCAAAATGTAGCACTTGGGAGGGTTTTTCAAAATTTCCATGTTTGAAACCCAAAACCACTTCTCTTCATGATTGAGTTCATAAGACATAGTTTAGGGTTAGGGGTAGATACATGATTTGTATGGTTTGAATATGTATAGACCTTGTTTATCAACTTTAATGCTTACTATATGACATAAGAAGATTATGTGCTTTGGTTTTTCATTTTTCTATTTTTTTGAATTTTATGCCCATATATTTGAATCTTTGTCAAATCCTAGGGTTTGAAATTTCCATGTTTGAAACCCAAAACCACTTCTCTTCATGCTTGACTTCATATATAAGACAGAGTTTAGGGGTTAGGGGTATAGATACATGATTTGTCTGGTTTGAATATGTCTAGAACTTGTTTGTCAACTTTAATGCTTATTATATGACATAAGAAAACTATGTGCTTTGGTTTTTCATTTTTCTAATTTTTTTATTTTGATGCCCATTTGAATCTTGTCAAATCCTAGATTTGACCAAGATAATTTAAACAAGTTTAAAACATGAAAATTAAAAGGGAATCATGTATCCTTCTTAGTCACTCTAAAATAAAGTTTTTGGGAGGTTTTTGAAATTTCAATGTAGGAAACCCAAAACCACTTCTCTTCATGCATGATTGACTTCATAAGACAGAGTTTAGGGTTAGGGGTAGATATATACATGATTTTCCTAGGTTTGAATATGTCTAGACCTTGTTTATCAACTTGAATGCTTACTATATGACATAAGAATGCTATGTGCTTTGGTTTTTATTTTTCTATTTTTTTGAATTTTATACCCATATATTTGAATCTTTGTGAAATCCTAGGTTTGACCAGGATTTAAACAAGTTTAGAACATGAAAATGAAAAGGTAAGCCTGGATCCTTCTTAGTCACACTCTAAAATGAAGCTTTTGGGAGGTTCTTGAAATTTCCATGTTTGAAACCCAAAACCACTTCTCTTCATGATTGACTTAATAAGACAGAGTTTAGGGTTAGGGGTAGATACATGATTTTCCTGGTTTGAATATGTCTAGACCTTGTTTATCAACTTAATTGAATGCTTACTATATGACATAAGAAGACCTTGGTTTTTTTTTTGATTTTTTTGATTTTATGCCCATTTGAATCTTGGTCAAATCATAGGTTTGACCAAGATTTGAACAAGTTTAAATCATGAATATGAAAAATTAACCATCTATCCTTCTTAGTCACTCCAAAATGTAGCTCTTGGGAGGGTTTTTGAAATTTCCATGTTTGAAACCAAAAACCACTTCTCTTCATGCATGCTTGACTTCATAAAGATAGAGTTTAGGGTTAGGGGTAGATATATACATGATTTTCTGGTTTGAATATGTCTAGACCTTGTTTATCAACTTGAATGCTTACTATATGACATGCAAAGACTTGCTTTGGTTTTTGATTTTGTTTAATTTTGAATTTTTATGCCCATTTAAATCTTGGTCAAATCCTAGGTTTGACCATGACTTAAACAAGTTTAAAACATGAATATGTAAAAGTAAGCATGTATCCTTCTTAGTCACTCCAAAATGAAGCTCTTAATTAGGAGGGTTTTTGAAATTTCCATGTTTGAAACCAAAAACCACTTATCTTCACCATGCATGCTTGACTTTATAAGACAGAGTTTAGGGTTAGGGGTAGATACATGATTTTTCAGGTTTAATATGTCTAGACCTTGTTTATCAACTTAATTGAATGCGCGCATACTATATGACATAAGAAGATCTTGGTATTCATTTTTTTTGAATTTTTATGCCCATTTGAATCTTGGTCAAATCCTAGGTTTGACCAAGATTTGAACAAGTTTAAAACATGAATATGAAAAGGTAAGCATGTATGCTTCTTAATTAGTCACTCCAAAATGAAGCTCTTGGAAGGGTTTTTGAAATTTCCATGTTTGAAACCAAAAACCACATCTCTTCATGCTTGACTTCATAAGACAGAGTTTAGGGTTAGGGGTAGCCACATACATGATTTTTCTGGTTTGAATATGTCTAGACCTTGTTTATCAACTTGAATGCTTACTATATGACATAAGAAAACTATGTGCTTTGGTTTTTCATTTTTCTATTTTTTTATTTTTGATGCCCATTTGAATCTTGGTCAAATCCTAGGTTTGACCAAGATTTAAACAAGTTTAAATCATGAAAATGAAAAGGTAAGCATGGATCCTTCTTACTCACTCTAAAATGAAACTTTTGGGAGGTTTTTGAAATTTCCATGTTTGAATCTTTTGGTCAAATCCTAGGTTTGACCAAGATTTAAACAAGTTTAAAACATGAAAATGAAAAGCGAAGCGTGTATCCTTCTTAGTCACTCTAAAATGAAGCTTCGGGAGGTTTTTGAAATTTCCATGTTTGAAACCCAAAACCACTTCTCTTCATGCCTGACTTCATAAGACATAGTTTAGGGGTTAGGGGGTATAGTTACATGATTTGTCTGGTTTGAATATGTCTAGACCTTGTTTATCATCTTTAATGCTTACTATATGATATAAGAAGACTATGTGCTTTGGTTTTTCATTTTTTTTTTTTGAATTTTCCGCCCATTTGAATCTCTCAAATCCTAGGTTTGACCAAGATTTAGACAAGTTTAACACGTGAAAACGAATAAGTAAGCCTGGATCCTTCTTAGTCACTCCAAAATGTACCAATTGATAGATGTGTTAACTTTGCTTAATGGAAAAAATAATGTCATGTAAATGAGTTAACTTGGATTTCCTACCCTTGAATCCATAGGAAACTTTGTTCTAATGCACTATACTAATCAACCGAGTTTTTACACCAACAGGTCTGTCACTTACGTGTGGTGCCCATGCGTGGGGTCCCACACTTCAGTGAGCACAAGTCACGTGCAATAGGTACGCAAACTCCCAGCCATTTTCTTTGTCAAGAGAAGACGCATCAGGATGCGTATTGGAAGTCTCTGGGTCCTTCAGGATCCTTCGGTTGTCCCTCTCACAAAAAAAACAAATCTCTCTCATTCTCGGCCTCGCTCGACTCGCTCGCTCGCACCTCCTGCTCACTGACAAACCCTGCACAAAAGTCAAGATCATCACCCGAAAAAGGGAGACACCATAATGCTCTCCCTTCTTCTCTCCTTCCGAGTGATCCCTCTTCCTCCGAGTTTCACTCGACGGGCAAACACACATGTGCTGCATAGTAATAATAAAAATGTAGAAAAATCAACCTATGAATCTATAATTAAATAGGTTAAACTAGGGTTTTGCCCAGTACTACAGATCAAGTTCAAAAAAATCCAACTACGGGGTTCGAACAACCCCATTTCTAATCCAAGAATTTTTTCGACCTCATCCAAATGGCCTCAAACTATAGGGTTAATTAGCATCTAGTGCAATATGTGTGAACATGTATGCACTATGTGTGCTATAACTTGTATGTCTTTCAAATTTGAACCAAATTTGAATAAGTTTGAAATATTTGAAATGGGGCTTTTGGCTTAAACGTTTGAAACCCAAAACGACTTCTCTTCATGCTAGACTTCATAAGACCGAGTTTAGGGTTAGGGGGTAGATATATGATTTGTCTGGTTTGAATATGTCTAAACCTTGTTTATCAACTTGAATGCTTACTATATGACATAAGAAGACTATGTGCTTTTGTTTTTCATTTTTCTAATTTTTTTAAATTTTATGCCCATTTGAATCTTGGTCAAATCCTAGGTTTGACCAAGATTTAAACAAGTTTCAAACATGAAAATGAAAAGGGAAGCATGTATCCTTCTTAGTTACTCTAAAATGAAGCTTCTGGGAGGTTTTTGAAATTTCCATGTTTGAAACCCAAAACCACTTCTCTTCATGCTTGACTTCATAAGACATAGTTTAGGGGTTAGGGGTAGATACATGATTTGTACTTTGGTTTTCATTTTTCTGATTTTTTAAATTTTGTGTCCATTTGAATCTTGGTCAAATCCTAGGTTTGACCAAGATTTAAACAAGTTTATAACACGAAAATGAAAAGGTAATCATGGATCCTTCTTAGTCACTCTAAAATGAAGCTTTTGGGATGTTCTTGAAATTTCCATGTTTGAAACCCAAAACGACTTCTCTTCATGCTTGATTTCATAAGACATAGTTTAGGGTTAGGGGTAGATACATGATTTGTCTGGTTTGAATATGTCTAGAACTTGTTTGTCAACTTTAATGCTTACTATATGTCATAAGAAAACTATGTGCTTTGGTTTTCATTTTTGATTTTTTTATTTTGATGCCCATTTGAATCTTGTCAAATCCTAGATTTGACCAAGATAATTTAAACAAGTTTAAAACATGAAAATGAAAAGGGAAGCATGTATCCATCTTAGTCACTCTAAAATGAAGCTTCTGGGAGGTTTTTGAAATTTCCATGTTTGAAACCCAAAACCACTTCTCTTCATGCTTGACTTCATAAGACATAGTTTAGGGGTTAGGGGTATAGATACATGATTTGTCTGGTTTGAATATGTCTAGACCTTGTTTGTCAACTTTAATGCTTACTATATGACATAAGAAAACTATGTGCTTTGGTTTTTCATTTTTCTGATTTTTTTATTTTGATGCCCATTTGAATCTTGTCAAATCCTAGATTTGACCAAGATAATTTATACAAGTTTAAAACATGAAAATGAAAAGGGAAGCATGTATCGTTCTTAGTCACTCAAAACTGAAGTTTTTGGGAGGTTTTTGAAATTTCCATGTAGGAAACCCAAAACCACTTTTCTTCATGATTGACTTCATAAGACAGAGTTTAGGGTTAGGGGTAGATATATACATGATTTTCCTAGGTTTGACCAAGATTTAAACAAGTTTAAAACATGAATATATATGAAAAAGTAAGCATGTATCCTTCTTATTCACTCCAAAATGAAGCTCTTAATTAGGAGGGTTTTTGAAATTTCCATGTTGAAACCAAAAACCACTTATCTTCACCATGCATGCTTGACTTTATAAGACAGAGTTTAGGGTTAGGGGTAGATACATGATTTTTCAGGTTTAATATGTCTAGACCTTGTTTATCAACTTAATTGAATGCGCGCATACTATATGACATAAGAAGATCTTGGTATTCATTTTTTTTGAATTTTTATGCCCATTTGAATCTTGGTCAAATCCTAGGTTTGACCAAGATTTGAACAAGTTTAAAACATGAATATGAAAAGGTAAGCATGTATGCTTCTTAATTAGTCACTCCAAAATGAAGCTCTTGGAAGGGTTTTTGAAATTTCCATGTTTGAAACCAAAAACCACATCTCTTCATGCTTGACTTCATAAGACAGAGTTTAGGGTTAGGGGTAGCCACATACATGATTTTTCTGGTTTGAATATGTCTAGACCTTGTTTATCAACTTGAATGCTTACTATATGACATAAGAAAACTATGTGCTTTGGTTTTTCATTTTTCTAATTTTTTATTTTTGATGCCCATTTGAATCTTGGTCAAATCCTAGGTTTGACCAAGATTTAAACAAGTTTAAATCATGAAAATGAAAAGGGAAGCATGTATCCTTCTTATTCACTCTAAATGAAGTTTTTGGGAGGTTTTTCAAATTTCCATGTTTGAAACCCAAAACGACTTCTCTTCATGCTTGACTTCATAAGACAGAGTTTAGGGTTAGGGGTAGATACATGATTTGTATGGTTTGAATATGTCTAGACCTTGTTTATCAACTTGAATGCTTACTATATGACATAAGAAAACTATGTGCTTTGGTTTTTCATTTTTCTAATTTTTTATTTTTGATGCCCATTTGAATCTTGGTCAAATCCTAGGTTTGACCAAGATTTAAACAAGTTTAAATCATGAAAATGAAAAGGTAAGCATGGATCCTTCTTACTCACTCTAAAATGAAACTTTTGGGAGGTTTTTGAAATTTCCATGTTTGAATCTTTTGGTCAAATCCTAGGTTTGACCAAGATTTAAACAAGTTTAAAAACTGAAAATGAAGCGTGTATCCTTCTTAGTCACTCTAAAATGAAGCTTGGGAGGTTTTTGAAATTTCCATGTTTGAAACCCAAAACCACTTCTCTTCATGCTTGACTTCATAAGACATAGTTTAGTGGTCAGGGGGTATAGATACATGATTTGTCTGGTTTGAATATGTTTAGACCTTGTTTATCAACTTTAATGCTTACTATATGACATAAGACGACTATGTGCTTTGGTTTTTCATTTTTCTGATTTTTTTTTGAATTTTCCGCCCATTTGAATCTCTGTCAACTCCTAGGTTTGACCAATATTTAAACAAGTTTAAATCATGAAAATGAAAAGGGAAGCATGTATCCTTCTTATTCACTCTAAATGAAGTTTTTGGGATGTTTTTCAAATTTCCATGTTTGAAAACCAAAACGACTTCTCTTCATGCTTGACTTCATAAGACAGAGTTTAGGGTTAGGGGTAGATACATGATTTGTATGGTTTGAATATGTCTAGACCTTGTTTATCAACTTGAATGCTTACTATATGACATAAGAAAACTATGTGCTTTGGTTTTTCATTTTTCTAATTTTTTATTTTTGATGACCATTTGAATCTTGGTCAAATCCTAGGTTTGACCAAGATTTAAACAAGTTTAAATCATGAAAATGAATAGGTAAGCATGGATCCTTCTTACTTACTCCAAAATGAAACTTTTGGGAGGTTTTTGAAATTTCCATGTTTGAATCTTTTGGTCAAATCCTAGGTTTGACCAAGATTTAAACAAGTTTAAAACATGAAAATGAAAAGCGAAGCGTGTATCCTTCTTAGTCACTCTAAAATGAAGCTTTTGGGAGGTTTTTGAAATTTCCATGTTTGAAACCCAAAACCACTTCTCTTCATGTTTGACTTCATAAGACATAGTTTAGGGGTTAGGGGGTATAGATACATGATTTGTCTGGTTTGAATATGTCTAGACCTTGTTTGTCAACTTTAATGCTTACTATATGACATAAGAAAACTATGTGCTTTGGTTTTTCATTTTTCTGATTTTTTTATTTTGATGCCCATTTGAATCTTGTCAAATCCTAGATTTGACCAAGATAATTTAAACAAGTTTAAAACATGAAAATGAAAAGGGAAGCATGTATCGTTCTTAGTCACTCTAAAATGAAGTTTTTGGGAGGTTTTTGAAATTTCCATGTAGGAAACCCAAAACCACTTCTCTTCATGATTGACTTCATAAGACAGAGTTTAGGGTTAGGGGTAGATATATACATGATTTTCCTAGGTTTGACCAAGATTTAAACAAGTTTAAAACATGAATATGAAAAAGTAAGCATGTATCCTTCTTAGTCACTCCAAAATGAAGCTCTTAATTAGGAGGGTTTTTGAAATTTCCATGTTTGAAACCCAAAAACCACTTCTCTTCATGATTGACTTCATAAGACATAGTTTAGGGTTAGGGGTAGATACATGATTTGTATGGTTTGAATATGTCTAGACCTTGTTTATCAACTTTAATGCTTACATATATGACATAAGAAGACTATGTGCTTTGGTTTTTCATTTTTCTTTTTTTTGAATTTTCCGCCCATTTGAATCTCTGTCAAATCCTAGGTTTGACCAAGATTTAGACAAGTTTAACACATGAAAACGAATAAGTAAGCCTGGATCCTTCTTAGTCACTCCAAAATGTACCAATTGATAGATGTGTTAACTTTGCTTAATGGAAAAAATAATGTCATGTAAATGAGTTAACTTGGATTTCCTACCCTTGAATCCATAGCAAACTTTGTTCTAATGCACTATACTAATCAACCGAGTTTTTACACCAACAGGTCTGTCACTTACGTGTGGTGCCCATGCGTGGGGTCCCACACTTCATTGAGCACAGGTCACGTGCAATAGGTACGCAAACTCCCAGCCATTTTCTTTGTCAAGAGAAGACGCATCAGGATGCGTATTGGAAGTCTCTGGTCCTTCAGGATCCTTCGGTTGTCCCTCTCACAAAAAAACAAATCTCTCTCATTCTCGGCCTCGCTCGACTCGCTCGCTCGCTCGCACCTCCTGCTCACTGACAAACCCTGCACAAAAGTCAACATCATCACCCGAAAAAGGGGAGACACCATAATGCTCTCCCTTCTTCTCTCCTTCCGAGTGATCCCTCTTCCTCCGAGTTTCACTCGACGGGCAAACACACATGTGCTGCATAGTAATAATAAAAATGTAGAAAAATCAACCTACGAATCTATAATTAAATAGGTTAAACTAGGGTTTTGCCCAGTACTACAGATCAAGTTCAAAAAAATCCAACTACGGGGTTCGAACAACCCCATTTCTAATCCAAGAATTTTTTCGACCTCATCCAAATGGCCTCAAACTATAGGGTTAATTAGCATCTAGTGCAATATGTGTGAACATGTATGCACTATGTGTGCTATAACTTGTATGTCTTTCAAATTTGAACCAAATTTGAATAAGTTTGAAATATTTGAAATGGGGCTTTTGGCTTAAACGTTTGAAACCCAAAACGACTTCTCTTCATGCTAGACTTCATAAGACCGAGTTTAGGGTTAGGGGTAGATATATGATTTGTCTGGTTTGAATATGTCTAAACCTTGTTTATCAACTTGAATGCTTACTATATGACATAAGAAGACTATGTGCTTTTGTTTTTCATTTTTCTAATTTTTTTTTTAATTTTATGCCCATTTGAATCTTGGTCAAATCCTAGGTTTGACCAAGATTTAAACAAGTTTCAAACATGAAAATGAAAAGGGAAGCATGTATTCTTCTTAGTCACTCTAAAATGAAGCTTGGAGGTTTTTGAAATTTCCATGTTTGAAACCCAAAACCACTTCTCTTCATGCTTGACTTCATAAGACATAGTTTAGGGGTTAGGGGTAGATACATGATTTTCCTGGTTTGAATATGTCTAGACCTTGTTTATCAACTTAATTGAATTCTTACTATATGACATAAGAAGACCTTGGTTTTTCAATGTTTTTGATTTTTTTGAATTTTTATGCCCATTTGAATCTTGGTCAAATCCTAGGGTTGACCAAGATTTGAACAAGTTTAAATCATGAATATGAAAAATTAAGCATATATCCTTCTTAGTCACTCCAAAATGTAGCACTTGGGAGGGTTTTTGAAATTTCCATGTTTGAAACCCAAAACCACTTCTCTTCATGGTTGACTTCATAAGACATAGTTTAGGGTTAGGGGTAGATACATGATTTGTATGGTTTGAATATGTCTAGACCTTGTTTATCAACTTTAATGCTTACTATATGACATAAGAAGATTATGTGCTTTGGTTTTTCATTTTTCTATTTTTTTTGAATTTTATGCCCATATATTTGAATCTTTGTCAAATCCTAGGGTTTTTGAAATTTCCATGTTTGAAACCCAAAACCACTTCTCTTCATGCTTGACTTCATATATAAGACAGAGTTTAGGGGTTAGGGGGTATAGATACATGATTTGTCTGGTTTGAATATGTCTAGAACTTGTTTGTCAACTTTAATGCTTACTATATGACATAAGAAAACTATGTGCTTTGGTTTTCATTTTTCTGATTTTTAATGCCCATTTGAATCTTGTCAAATCCTAGATTTGACCAAGATAATTTAAACAAGTTTAAAACATGAAAATGAAAAGGGAAGCATGTATCCTTCTTAGTCACTCTAAAATGAAGCTTCTGGGAGGTTTTTGAAATTTCCATGTTTAAACCCAAAACCACTTCTCTTCATGCTTGACACTTCATAAGACGGAGTTTAGGGGTTAGGGGGTATATAGATACATGATTTGTCTGGTTTGAATATGTCTAGACCTATTTTGTCAACTTTAATGCTTACTATATGACATAAGAAAACTATGTGCTTTGGTTTTTCATTTTTCTGATTTTTTTATTTTGATGCCCATTTGAATCTTGTCAAATCCTAGATTTGACCAATATAATTTAAACAAGTTTAAAACATGAAAATGAAAAGGGAAGCATGTATCCTTCTTAGTCACTCTAAAATGAAGTTTTTGGGAGGTTTTTGAAATTTCCATGTAGGAAACCCAAAACCACTTCTCTTCATGCATGATTGACTCCATAAGACAGAGTTTAGGGTTAGGGGTAGATATATACATGATTTTCCTATGTTTGAATATGTCTAGACCTTGTTTATCAACTTGAATGCTTACTATATGACATAAGAATGCTATGTGCTTTGGTTTTTATTTTTCTATTTTTTTGAATTTTATACCCATATATTTGAATCTTTGTGAAATCCTAGGTTTGACCAGGATTTAAACAAGTTTAGAACATGAAAATGAAAAGGTAAGCCTGGATCCTTCTTAGTCACACTCTAAAATGAAGCTTTTGGGAGGTTCTTTAAATTTCCATGTTTGAAACCCAAAACCACTTCTCTTCATGATTGACTTAATAAGACAGAGTTTAGGGTTAGGGGTAGATACATGATTTTCCTGGTTTGAATATGTCTAGACCTTGTTTATCAACTTAATTGAATGCTTACTATATGACATAAGAAGACCTTGGTTTTTCAATTTTTTTGATTTTTTATGCCCATTTGAATCTTGGTCAAATCATAGGTTTGACCAAGATTTGAACAAGTTTAAATCATGAATATGAAAAATTAACCATCTATCCTTCTTAGTCACTCCAAAATGTAGCTCTTGGGAGGGTTTTTGAAATTCCATGTTTGAAACCAAAAACCACTTCTCTTCATGCATGCTTGACTTCATAAAGATAGAGTTTAGGGTTAGGGGTAGATATATACATGATTTTCTAGTTTGAATATGTCTAGACCTTGTTTATCAACTTGAATGCTTACTATATGACATGCAAAGACTTGCTTTGGTTTTTGATTTTGTTTAATTTTGAATTTTTATGCCCATTTAAATCTTGGTCAAATCCTAGGTTTGACCATGACTTAAACAAGTTTAAAACATGAATATGTAAAAGTAAGCATGTATCCTTCTTAGTCACTCCAAAATGAAGCTCTTAATTAGGAGGGTTTTTGAAATTTCCATGTTTGAAACCAAAAACCACTTATCTTCACCATGCATGCTTGACTTTATAAGACAGAGTTTAGGGTTAGGGGTAGATACATGATTTTTCAGGTTTAATATGTCTAGACCTTGTTTATCAATTTAATTGAATGCGCGCATACTATATCTTGGTATTTTTTTTTTTTGAATTTTTATGCCCATTTGAATCTTGGTCAAATCCTAGGTTTGACCAAGATTTGAACAAGTTTAAAACATGAATATGAAAAGGTAAGCATGTATGCTTCTTAATTAGTCACTCAAAAATGAAGCTCTTGGAAGGGTTTTTGAAATTTCCATGTTTCAAACCAAAAACCACATGTCTTCATGCTTGACTTCATAAGACAGAGTTTAGGGTTAGGGGTAGCCACATACATGATTTTTCTGGTTTGAATATGTCTAGACCTTGTTTATCAACTTGAATGCTTACTATATGACATAAGAAAACTATGTGCTTTGGTTTTTCATTTTTCTAATTTTTTATTTTTGATGCCCATTTGAATCTTGGTCAAATCCTAGGTTTGACCAAGATTTAAACAAGTTTATAACATGAAAATGAAAAGGTAATCATGGATCCTTCTTAGTCACTAAAATGAAGCTTTTGGGATGTTCTTGAAATTTCGATGTTTGAAACCCAAAACGACTTCTCTTCATGCTTGACTTCATAAGACATAGTTTAGGGTTAGGGGTAGATACATGATTTGTCTGGTTTGAATATGTCTAGAAATTGTTTGTCAACTTTAATGCTTACTATATGACATAAGAAACTATGTGCTTTGGTTTTCATTTTTCTGATTTTATTTTTGATACCCATTTGAATCTTGTCAAATCCTGGATTTGACCAAGATAATTTAAACAAGTTTAAAACATGAAAATGAAAAGGGAAGCATGTATCCATCTTAGTCACTCTAAAATGAAGCTTAGGAGGTTTTTGAAATTTCCATGTTTGAAACCCAAAACCACTTCTCTTCATGCTTGACTTCATAAGACATAGTTTAGGGGTTAGGGGGTATCGATACATGATTTGTCTGGTTTGAATATGTCTAGACCTTGTTTGTCAACTTTAATGCTTATTATATGACATAAGAAAACTATGTGCTTTGGTTTTTCATTTTTCTGATTTTTTTATTTTGATGCCCATTTGAATCTTGTCAAATCCTAGATTTGACCAAGATAATTTAAACTAGTTTAAAACATGAAAATGAAAAGGGAAGCATGTATCGTTCTTAGTCACTCTAAAATGAAGTTTTTGGGAGGTTTTTGAAATTTCCATGTAGGAAACCCAAAACCACTTCTCTTCATGATTGACTTCATAAGACAGAGTTTAGGGTTAGGGGTAGATATATACATGATTTTCCTAGGTTTGACCAAGATTTAAACAAGTTTAAAACATGAATATGTAAAAGTAAGCATGTATCCTTCTTAGTCACTCCAAAATGAAGCTCTTAATTAGGAGGGTTTTTGAAATTTCCATGTTTGAAACCAAAAACCACTTATCTTCACCATGCATGCTTGACTTTATAAGACAGAGTTTAGGGTTAAGGGTAGATACATGATTTTTCAGGTTTAATATGTCTAGACCTTGTTTATCAACTTAATTGAATGCGCGCATACTATATGACATAAGAAGATCTTGGTATTCATTTTTTGAATTTTTATGCCCATTTGAATCTTGGTCAAATCCTAGGTTTGACCAAGATTGTAACAAGTTTAAAACATGAATATGAAAAGGTAAGCATGTATGCTTCTTAATTAGTCACTCCAAAATGAAGCTCTTGGAAGGGTTTTTGAAATTTCCATGTTTGAAACCAAAAACCACATCTCTTCATGCTTGACTTCATAAGACAGAGTTTAGGGTTAGGGGTAGCCACATACATGATTTTTCTGGTTTGAATATGTCTAGACCTTGTTTATCAACTTGAATGCTTACTATATGACATAAGAAAACTATGTGCTTTGGTTTTTCATTTTTCTAATTTTTATTTTTGATGCCCATTTGAATCTTGGTCAAATCCTAGGTTTGACCAAGATTTAAACAAGTTTATAACATGAAAATGAAAAGGTAATCATGGATCCTTCTTAGTCACTCTAAAATGAAGCTTTTGGGATGTTCTTGAAATTTCCATGTTTGAAACCCAAAACGACTTCTCTTCATGCTTGACTTCATAAGACATAGTTTAGGGTTAGGGGTAGATACATGATTTTTCTGGTTTGAATATGTCTAGAACTTGTTTGTCAACTTTAATGCTTACTATATGACATAAGAAAACTATGTGCTTTGGTTTTCATTTTTGATTTTTTTTTTGATGCCATTTGAATCTTGTCAAATCCTAGATTTGACCAAGATAATTTAAACAAGTTTAAAACATGAAAATGAAAAGTGAAGCATGTATCCATCTTAGTCACTCTAAAATGAAGCTTCTGGGAGGTTTTTGAAATTTCCATGTTTGAAACCCAAAACCACTTCTCTTCATGCTTGACTTCATAAGACATAGTTTAGGGGTTAGGGGTATAGATACATGATTTGTCTGGTTTGAATATGTCTAGACCTTGTTTGTCAACTTTAATGCTTACTATATGACATAAGAAAACTATGTGCTTTGGTTTTTCATTTTTCTGATTTTTTTATTTTGATGCCCATTTGAATCTTGTCAAATCCTAGATTTGACCAAGATAATTTAAACAAGTTTAAAACATGAAAATGAAAAGGGAAGCATGTATCGTTCTTAGTCACTCTAAAATGAAGTTTTTGGGAGGTTTTTGAAATTTCCATGTAGGAATCCCAAAACCACTTCTCTTCATGATTGACTTCATAAGACAGAGTTTAGGGTTAGGGGTAGATATATACATGATTTTCCTAGGTTTGACCAAGATTTAAACAAGTTTAAAACATGAATATGAAAAATTAAGCATGTATCCTTCTTATTCACTCCAAAATGAAGCTCTTAATTAGGAGGGTTTTTGAAATTTCCATGTTTGAAACCAAAAACCACTTATCTTCACCATGCATGCTTGACTTTATAAGACAGAGTTTAGGGTTAGGGGTAGATACATGATTTTTCAGGTTTAATATGTCTAGACCTTGTTTATCAACTTAATTGAATGCGCGCATACTATATGACATAAGAAGATCTTGGTATTCATTTTTTTGAATTTTTATGCCCATTTGAATCTTGGTCAAATCCTAGGTTTGACCAAGATTTGAACAAGTTTAAAACATGAATATGAAAAGGTAAGCATGTATGCTTCTTAATTAGTCACTCCAAAATGAAGCTCTTGGAAGGGTTTTTGAAATTTCCATGTTTGAAACCAAAAACCACATCTCTTCATGCTTGATTTCATAAGACAGAGTTTAGGGTTAGGGGTAGCCACATACATGATTTTTCTGGTTTGAATATGTCTAGACCTTGTTTATCAACTTGAATGCTTACTATATGACATAAGAAAACTATGTGCTTTGGTTTTTCATTTTTCTAATTTTTTATTTTTGATGCCCATTTGAATCTTGGTCAAATCCTAGGTTTGACCAAGATTTAAACAAGTTTATAACATGAAAATGAAAAGGTAATCATGGATCCTTCTTAGTCACTCTAAAATGAAGCTTTTGGGATGTTCTTGAAATTTCCATGTTTGAAACCCAAAACGACTTCTCTTCATGCTTGACTTCATAAGACATAGTTTAGGGTTAGGGGTAGATACATGATTTGTCTGGTTTGAATATGTCTAGAACTTGTTTGTCAACTTTAATGCTTACTATATGACATAAGAAAACTATGTGCTTTGGTTTTCATTTTTCTGATTTTTTTCATTTTGATACCCATTTGAATCTTGTCAAATCCTAGATATGACCAAGATAATTTAAACAAGTTTAAAACATGAAAATGAAAAGGGAAGCATGTATCCATCTTAGTCACTCTAAAATGAAGATTCTGGGAGGTTTTTGAAATTTCCATGTTTGAAACCCAAAACCACTTCTCTTCATCCTTGACTTCATAAGACATAGTTTAGGGGTTAGGGCGTATAGATACATGATTTGTCTGGTTTGAATATGTCTAGACCTTGTTTGTCAACTTTAATGCTTACTATATGACATAAGAAAACTATGTGCTTTGGATTTCATTTTTCTGATTTTTTTATTTTGATGCCCATTTGAATCTTGACAAATCCTAGATTTGACCAAGATAATTTAAACAAGTTTAAAACATGAAAATGAAAAGGGAAGCATGTATCGTTCTTAGTCACTCTAAAATGAAGTTTTTGGGAGGTTTTTGAAATTTCCATGTAGGAAACCCAAAACCACTTCTCTTCATGATTGACTTCATAAGACAGAGTTTAGGGTTAGGGGTAGATATATACATGATTTTCCTAGGTTTGACCAAGATTTAAACAAGTTTAAAACATGAATATGAAAAATTAAGCATGTATCCTTCTTATTCACTCCAAAATGAAGCTCTTAATTAGGAGGGTTTTTGAAATTTCCATGTTTGAAACCAAAAACCACTTATCTTCACCATGCATGCTTGACTTTATAAGACAGAGTTTAGGGTTAGGGGTAGATACATGATTTTTCAGGTTTAATATGTCTAGACCTTGTTTATCAACTTAATTGAATGCGCGCATACTATATGACATAAGAAGATCTTGGTATTCATTTTTTTTGAATTTTTATGCCCATTTGAATCTTGGTCAAATCCTAGGTTTGACCAAGATTTGAACAAGTTTAAAACATGAATATGAAAAGGTAAGCATGTATGCTTCTTAATTAGTCACTCCAAAATGAAGCTCTTGGAAGGGTTTTTGAAATTTCCATGTTTGAAACCAAAAACCACATCTCTTCATGCTTGACTTCATAAGACAGAGTTTAGGGTTAGGGGTAGCCACATACATGATTTTTCTGGTTTGAATATGTCTAGACCTTGTTTATCAACTTGAATGCTTACTATATGACATAAGAAAACTTTGTGCTTTGGTTTTCATTTTTCTAATTTTTATTTTTGATGCCCATTTGAATCTTGGTCAAATCCTAGGTTTGACCAAGATTTAAACAAGTTTAAATCATGAAAATGAAAAGGTAAGCATGGATCCTTCTTACTCACTCTAAAATGAAACTTTTGGGAGGTTTTTGAAATTTCCATGTTTGAATCTTTTGGTCAAATCCTAGGTTTGACCAAGATTTAAACAAGTTTAAAACATGAAAATGAAAAGCGAAGCGTGTATCCTTCTTAGTCACTCTAAAATGAAGCTTGGGAGGTTTTTGAAATTTCCATGTTTGAAACCCAAAACCACTTCTCTTCATGCTTGACTTCATAAGACATAGTTTAGGGGTTAGGGGTATAGATACATGATTTTTCTGGTTTGAATATGTCTAGACCTTGTTTGTGAACTTTAATGCTTACTATATGACATAAGAAAACTATGTGCTTTGGTTTTTCATTTTTCTGATTTTTTTATTTTGATGCCCATTTGAATCTTGTCAAATCCTAGATTTGACCAAGATAATTTAAACAAGTTTAAAACATGAAAATGAAAAGGGAAGCATGTATCGTTCTTAGTCACTCTAAAATGAAGTTTTTGGGAGGTTTTTGAAATCCATGGAAACCCAAAACCACTTCTCTTCATGATTGACTTCATAAGACAGAGTTTAGGGTTAGGGGTAGATATATACATGATTTTCCTAGGTTTGACCAAGATTTAAACAAGTTTAAAACATGAATATGAAAAAGTAAGCATGTATCCTTCTTAGTCACTCCAAAATGAAGCTCTTAATTAGGAGGGTTTTTGAAATTTCCATGTTTGAAACCCAAAAACCACTTCTCTTCATGATTGACTTCATAAGACATAGTTTAGGGTTAGGGGTAGATACATGATTTGTATGGTTTGAATATGTCTAGACCTTGTTTATCAACTTTAATGCTTACTATATGACATAAGAAGACTATGTGCTTTGGTTTATCATTTTTCTGTTTTTTTTAATTTTCCGCCCATTTGAATCTCTGTCAAATCCTAGGTTTGACCAAGATTTAGACAAGTTTAACACGTGAAAACGAATAAGTAAGCCTGGATCCTTCTTAGTCACTCCAAAATGTACCAATTGATAGATGTGTTAACTTTGCTTAATGGAAAAAATAATGTCATGTAAATGAGTTAACTTGGATTTCCTACCCTTGAATCCATAGGAAACTTTGTTCTAATGCACTATACTAATCAACCGAGTTTTTACACCAACAGGTCTGTCACTTACGTGTGGTGCCCATGCGTGAAGTCCCACACTTCAGTGAGCACAGGTCACATGCAATAGGTACGCAAACTCCCAGCCATTTTCTTTGTCAAGAGAAGACGCATCAGATGCGTATTGGAAGTCTCTGGGTCCTTCAGGATCCTTCGGTTGTCCCTCTCACAAAAAAATCTCTCATTCTCGGCCTCGCTCTACTCGCTCGCTCGCACCTCCTGCTCACTGACAAACCCTGCACAAAAGTCAACATCATCACCCTAAAAAGGGGAGACACCATAATGCTCTCCCTTCTTCTCTCCTTCCGAGTGATCCCTCTTCCTCCGAGTTTCACTCGACGGGCAAACACACATGTGCTGCATAGTAATAATAAAAATGTAGAAAAATCAACCTACGAATCTATAATTAAATAGGTTAAACTAGGGTTTTGCCCAGTACTACAGATCAAGTTTAAAAAATCCAACTACGGGGTTCGAACAACCCCATTTCTAATCCAAGAATTTTTTCGACCTCATCCAAATGGCCTCAAACTATAGGGTTAATTAGCATCTAGTGCAATATGTGTGAACATGTATGCACTATGTGTGCTATAACTTGTATGTCTTTCAAATTTGAACCAAATTTGAATAAGTTTGAAATATTTGAAATGGGGCTTTTGGCTTAAACGTTTGAAACTCAAAACGACTTCTCTTCATGCTAGACTTCATAAGACCGAGTTTAGGGTTAGGGGTAGATATATGATTTGTCTGGTTTGAATATGTCTAAACCTTTTTTATCAACTTGAATGCTTACTATATGACATAAGAAGACTATGTGCTTTTGTTTTTCATTTTTCTAATTTTTTTTTGAATTTTATGCCCATTTGAATCTTGGTCAAACCAAGATTTAAACAAGTTTCAAACATGAAAATGAAAACGTAAGCCTGGATCCTTCTTAGTCACTCTAAAATGAAGCTTGGAGGTTTTTGAAATTTCCATGTTTGAAACCCAAAACCACTTCTCTTCATGCTTGACTTCATAAGACATAGTTTAGGGGTTAGGGGTAGATACATGATTTTCCTGGTTTGAATATGTCTAGACCTTGTTTATCAACTTAATTGAATGCTTACTATATGACATAAGAAGACCTTGGTTTTTCAATTTTTTTGCTTTTTTTGAATTTTTATGCCCATTTGAATCTTGGTCAAATCCTAGGGTTGACCAAGATTTGAACAAGTTTAAACCATGAATATGAAAAATTAAGCATCTATCCTTCTTAGTCACTCCAAAATGTAGCACTTGGGAGGGTTTTTGAAATTTCCATGTTTGAAACCCAAAACCACTTCTCTTCATGATTGACTTCATAAGACATAGTTTAGGGTTAGGGGTAGATACATGATTTGTATGGTTTGAATATGTCTAGACCTTGTTTATCATCTTTAATGCTTACTATATGACATAAGAAGATTATGTGTTTTGGTTTTTAATTTTTCTATTTTTTTTGAATTTTATGCCCATATATTTGAATCTTTGTCAAATCCTAGGGTTTTTGAAATTTCCATGTTTGAAACCCTAAACCACTTCTCTTCATGCTTGACTTCATATATAAGACAGAGTTTAGGGGTTAGGGGTATAGATACATGATTTGTCTGGTTTGAATATGTCTAGAACTTGTTTGTCAACTTTAATGCTTACTATATGACATAAGAAAACTATGTGCTTTGGTTTTTCATTTTTCTGATTTTTTTGCCCATTTGAATCTTGTCAAATCCTAGATTTGACCAAGATAATTTAAACAAGTTTAAAACATGAAAATGAAAAGGAAGCATGTATCCTTCTTAGTCACTCTAAAATGAAGCTTTGGGGAGGTTTTTGAAATTTCCATGTTTAAACCCAAAACCACTTCTCTTCATGCTTGACACTTCATAAGACAGAGTTTAGGGGTTAGGGGTATATAGATACATGATTTGTCTGGTTTGAATATGTCTAGACCTTTTTGTCAACTTTAATGCTTACTATATGACATAAGAAAACTATGTGCTTTGGTTTTTCATTTTTCTAATTTTTTTTATTTTGATGCCCATTTGAATCTTGTCAAATCCTAGATTTGACCAAGATAATTTAAACAAGTTTAAAACATGAAAATGAAAAGGGAAGCATGTATCCGTCTTAGTCACTCTAAAATGAATTTTTTGGGAGGTTTTTGAAATTTCCATGTAGGAAACCCAAAACCACTTCTCTTCATGCATGATTGACTTCATAAGACAGAGTTTAGGGTTAGGGGTAGATATATACATGATTTTTATGGTTTGAATATGTCTAGACCTTGTTTATCAACTTGAATGCTTACTATATGACATAAGAATGCTATGTGCTTTGGTTTTTATTTTTCTATTTTTTTGAATTTTATACCCATATATTTGAATCTTTGTGAAATCCTAGGTTTGACCAGGATTTAAACAAGTTTAGAACATGAAAATGAAAAGGTAAGCATGGATCCTTCTTAGTCACACTCTAAAATGAAGCTTTCGGGAGGTTCTTGAAATTTCCATGTTTGAAACCCAAAACCACTTCTCTTCATGATTGACTTAATAAGACAGAGTTTAGGGTTAGGGGTAGATACATGATTTTCCTGGTTTGAATATGTCTAGACCTTGTTTATCAACTTAATTGAATGCTTACTATGTGACATAAGAAGACCTTGGTTTTTCAATTTTTTTGATTTTTTATGCCCATTTGAATCTTGGTCAAATCATAGGTTTGACCAAGATTTGAACAAGTTTAAATCATGAATATGAAAAATTAACCATCTATCCTTCTTAGTCACTCCAAAATGTAGCTCTTGGGAGGGTTTTTGAAATTTCCATGTTTGAAACCAAAAACCACTTCTCTTCATGCATGCTTGACTTCATAAAGATAGAGTTTAGGGTTAGGGGTAGATATATACATGATTTTCTGGTTTGAATATGTCTAGACCTTGTTTATCAACTTGAATGCTTACTATATGACATGCAAAGACTTGCTTTGGTTTTTGATTTTGTTTAATTTTGAATTTTTATGCCCATTTAAATCTTGGTCAAATCCTAGGTTTGACCATGACTTAAACAAGTTTAAAACATGAATATGTAAAAGTAAGCATGTATCCTTCTTAGTCACTCCAAAATGAAGCTCTTAATTAGGAGGGTTTTTGAAATTTCCATGTTTGAAACCAAAAACCACTTATCTTCACATGCATGCTTGACTTTATAAGACAGAGTTTAGGGTTAGGGGTAGATACATGATTTTTCAGGTTTAATATGTCTAGACCTTGTTTATCAACTTAATTGAATGCGCGCATACTATATGACATAAGAAGACCTTGGTATTCATTTTATTTGAATTTTTATGCCCATTTGAATCTTGGTCAAATCCTAGGTTTGACCAAGATTTGAACAAGTTTAAAACATGAATATGAAAAGGTAAGCATGCATGTATGCTTCTTAGTCACTCCAAAATGAAGCTCTTGGAAGGGTTTTTGAAATTTCCATTTTGAAACCAAAAACCACATCTCTTCATGCTTGACTTCATAAGACAGAGTTTAGAGTTAGGGGTAGCCACATACATGATTTTTCTGGTTTGAATATGTCTAGACCTTGTTTATCAACATAATTGTATGCTTATTATATGACATAAGAAGACTATGTGCATTGGGTTTTTATTTTTATCCCCATTTGTTAAATCTTGGTCAAATCCTAGGTTTGACCAAGATTTAAACAAGTTTAAAACATGAATAATATGAAAAGTAACCTGCATCGATCCTTCTTAGCCACTCCAAAATGAAGCTCGTGGGAGGTTTTTGAAATTTCCATGATTTTTCTGGTTTGAATATGTCTAGACCTTGTTTATCAACTTGAATGCTTACTATATGACATACACAGACTATGTGCTTTGGTTTTTGATTAATTCTTATGCCCATGTGAATCTTCGTCAAATCCTAGGTTTGACCATGACTTAAACAAGTTTAAGACATGAATATGACAAAGTAATCATGTATCCTTCTTAGTCACCCCAAAATGAAGCTCTTGGGAGGGTTTTTAAAATTTCCATGTTTGAAACCAAAAACCACTTCTCTTCACCATGCATGCTTGACTTCATAAGACAGAGTTTAGGGTTAGGGGGTAGATACATGATTTTTCAGGTTTAATATGTCTAGACCTTGGTTATCAACTTAATTGAATGCTTACTATATGACATAAGAAGACCTTGGTTTTTCAAAAAAAAATTGAATTTTTATGCCCATTTGAATCTTGGTCAAATCCTAGGTTTGACCAAGATTTGAACAAGTTTAAAACATGAATATAAAAAAGTAAGCATGTATGCTTCTTAGTCACTCCAAAATGAAGCTCTTGGGAGGGTTTTCGAAATTTCCATGTTTGAAACCAAAAACCATCTCTTCATGCTTGACTTCATAAGACAGAGTTTAGGGTTAGGGGGTAGATACATGATTTTTCTGGTTTGAATATGTCTAGACCTTGTTTATCAACTTAATTGAATGCTTACTATATGACATAAGAAGACTACGTGCCTTGGTTTTTCATTTATTTTGATTTATTTTGAATTTTATGCCCATTTAAACAAGTTTAAATCATGAATATGAAAAATTAGTCACTCCAAAATGTAGCTCTTGAGAGGGTTTTTGAAATTTCCATGTTTGAAACCAAAAACCACTTCTCTTCATGCATGCTTGACTTCATAAGACAGGGTTTAGGGTTTGGGGTAGACAGCACGCGCCGACGCGTGGACGAAATTTATTCTCTGTCCCCCTGACATGCACTTGCCAGTGTCTTCAACAGTCTGACACGAGCAGTGAAGCTTTTATGGAGCCCAGCGGAGAGGGGCTCCATTTCTCGAGCGGTAGCGAGGTGACATGCACCATGTCACCGTGTGACATGCGGCCTAAATCCAAATTTAAACATTGCGAAAAAATCTGAAAAAAATCATGCACGTTCACAGCTCATATTAAGATAACCCCTAAAAATTTCAGATCAAAATTCGAAACATACATCGAGAAACAAAAAAGAGAAACTCAGATGTGAATAGTCTACAGAGAAACTCAGATTTGAATTCGGGAACTATTCATGACAGATTTCTCTTTTTTGTTTCTCGATGTATGTTTCGAATTTTGATTTGAATTTTTAGGGGTTATCTTAATATCTATGAACATGCATGTTTTTTTTCAGATTTGTTCGCAGTGTTCAAATTTGAATTTAAACCGCATGTCACACGGTGACATGCAATAGGTGCATGTCACCTGATCTGCGGTGACGCTGGGGCTAAAAAGAAGACCTTTCCACCTCATTTCCTCCACTGTTTCACATATTTTAGCTTCTATTTATGCGGTGCCGTGGAGGTGGGGGTCTGGTCGTCACCCTCCTCCTCCCCACCTCATTTCCTCCACTGTCTCGCAACTCCTTGATCTACTACTCCTATCCATATACATGCCACTCAAATGGATGTATTTGTAGATACATCCATTTTAGTGGCAGTTAATATGGACCGGAGGAAGTACTAATAATATGAGGCATGTTTTTGAGCTGGCCCTGTTTAGTAGAGTTTACATTTGAGAGTTACATCTTTCTACCACCATTATTTTTGATTTAGCTTGTCTTTTGTGCCCACCATTTTATCGAGCAGGGTTAATGCAAGATCCATAGCAAACTAGCTTCTCATGACATTTTTTTGGCGGAGTGCATCTTCTCATGGCGAGCTAGCGACTTTGCCTACTAGAGTTTTTTTTGTTGAACTACATTTTTTGGATTTTCCCATTTTATTTGTGCACAAGCTATGAGCCGCCCGCAATTCAGCACCATATATTGGCGGGATTTTCTAGTTCAATTGTTTTGTACTAGGATATTAGCAGGATGCTATCTTCTAGGGCTTTCATTTCCCCTATATCCAGCCCCACCCACGGACAAGCAAGGGCCTCTCTCCCTACCTCGCACCTAGTCCGTCTCGCTCCCTCTCAGTCCTCCATCCGTAGCCGACATCCACCGCGCCGGAGCCAGCTCAGCGACGCCGTCAACCACACTCCGTCCGCTTCGTCGGATCTGCTTCCCCGACTCACTGGTTCATCTTACCGGCCGGCGAGATCGGTACACAAAGCGCCACCATGATCCACCGAACCAAAACGAACGGCCAACGCGCCACCTCCCCAGTCGACCAAGGTTGAACACTTTGTCCGGCAGCTTTTGTTATGTATTTGATTTCCGAGACTAGTTTATTGCTTGCTTCCACTGCTTGTTATTAGCATCTGTTTTTTTTGTAATGCCTGCTAGATATTCCCCTCGAGAATGCCTACGAAGAATCTCGGAGGCAAAATATCTTGCAGAATAAGATAATTGCAGCCAAGCTCGGCATACTGTGGAATGGGACAAAATCACCGCACCCCAAGTCGTTGCCGAGATTTTTCACCCGTGTGATGTGCCGCCAAAAGGACGATTCCGTGGGGCAGCTGCTGAAGAAGGTATTTAGCCGCACTGCTCAAATTTCATATGTGTTGTTTGCTGATTGATTTGATGAACTTTGATTTGCAGCAGCTAGCCACTGCTCATGTTCCTAACAAAGACAGTGAGCGCGCCAGTGATGCAGACATTGGTAGAAAGGAGGCGGGATTTGGTCCTATTGTTCTAGCAAGCAATCATTTGAGGGGCCGCCTAGGATCAGCACATCTGGATCCTCCTGAGCTCAACATTAAGGAGGTAATTTTATAATAGTGTTTTAAACATGACATAATCTAATGTACTGAAAGAGATCAAACTGTCAACAGGAGTGGAGTGGTATAGATGGTAGAGATATAGATATAGATTTCAGATTTCCTAATTTTTTCTTGAAAATAGGGTCGCCCCGGCCTCTGCATCCAAATGATGCACCCACCCTTTTATTGCAATGTTTTAGACTCCATTTAAGGTTTAGAAACTCATGGGTTGCTCAAAGTGGTGACATGAATCAACCAACATATTTCCTTTTAATCTGCTGATTGATTTTATGCATGGCAAATCGCAGAAGCAAGTGACTGCTCATGTCCCTGCCAAGCAGCATTGTAGCACAGATGTCCAGAGTTCCAGTGATGCAAACGTTTGTAGGAACAAAACAGAAGGATGTGGCAATGGGGAAGCTAAGATTAGGCGTCTTCAAAAGGACTTGGATGTGGCCACTTGGCGGAACAAAGAAATGAACCGAGGATGGAATTCTACAATTCAAGATGGCCTACATGCTGTTGCTGATCTGCAGAAGCTAGTGGCTGGCAACTTGGTTACCGCTTTGGCTGATGCAGATGTCCATGAGATCAACTGGACGATCTTGGAACAGGTGAAAGCACGAGCAGAAACTCTGCACTCATCTTTGCAGGTAGATGATTTTCAAAGGGTGATGCAAGAGCCGCTATATGAATAGATTGTTGTTTTCAGTTGATGATGTCCCTGGTTCTTTTGTTTACTTATGTGCTGGTAGTACTTAGGGGAACTAGCTTGTACAAGTAATTTTTTCCGATAAAGTTGTACAAGTAAATGGCACATGCTTCGCATGTTTGACCAATTAAGTTAAAAAGCTTCACAAAATCCTGCGTCGAAGTTGTTTCACTAAAAAAAAGAGCTCTCACGTGCAAGGCACGTGTAATTTACTAGTATATACTAGTACTAGTAGAGATGGTACACCTAGACATTAGAGATTTGTTTGTTTTAAAGATATTTTTAATTGTGTACAAGATGGAAAATATAACTTTAGGGCATCCACAATGTTGCTATTGCCAAATCTGATACGATGGTGAATTTGGCTTTGGTGTGAAATATAGCAATAGCTCCACAATGTAGTGGTTCCAAATATTTATAACGTGGGTCCCGCCATCAAGCTAAAACAACACATAAAGCCAATATGGAACTACTCTCACAATGTAGGGAACTAGTTCCAAATGCCAAAAGTGAAATTTGGCATCGGAGCACCTACTTGCTCCGGTTCCCTGTTTTTCTGGTTTTGGAACTACCTCTACAATGTATGGAACTAGTTCCAAAAGCCAAAAATCAAATATGGAACCACTTTTGGCTACACGTTGTGGATGCTCTTAGCAAATTCCTAGTATTTTTCATGGTCGATGTAAAAAAAGTATTTTTCATGGTTGATGTAAAAAAACAAGTTTTTTTCATGGTCGATGTAAAAAAAGAGAGAAAACATGTCTCATAAAAAGCCTTATGGTTAGCACATTTTTTTACGGAGTAACTCTTTTTTACATAGCCCAAATTACTATTCGATTTTCCATTGAAATATTTTATGTGTATAAAGCAAGCGAAGAAGTACACATGCATTTTTCGTTTTATTCTTTTTTGACATTTCAAAATGTATAGAAGATGAATTTCGAAATAAAGAGATCATATGCACCCAAGAACCAACAAGCATATCCCCTTGACCCCGAACATACTCAGGGCCCTTTTGTTGTGGCTTTTTTTTTGCCTTTTTGGCTTTTGGATTTTGGAAGCCAAAAACAAATATTATATTCTTTTGGCTTCCAAAATCCAAAAGCCAAAAAGCCACAGCAAAAGGGCCCTCAGCTTCAGACTTGGGATTTCGTAGGCTAGGGTTCCACAGTTTTCCACCAACCAGTAATAATTTCAACTCTGCCCCAAAATTCCCGCCGAAATCCCCCCCCGCTTCCAAAATTCAAAGCGATGTGAAATAAGTACAGTGTCGATCTTATCCCCCCGGACCGCTCAATTCAGACCTATCACCGGCGGCGCCGAACCCCGCATCTCTCTCTCACGCTTCCACCCTGCATGACCCACCGGATCATCTCACACGCCGGCGCCGGCCCACTGTCCCACTCCCACACCAGCACTACTGCCTTCTCATCGGCCACCGTAGTGACCGACGACGTTCCGCCGTCTCCCTTGCTTTTTAGCAAGCCGGAGTAGCTTCCACCTCCCCCACCCCCACCGACGACCACTGTACCATACGAGCTCCTCCGTAGCCGACTTCCACCGCCGCCTTGTCAGCGACAGTCACCATCGCCGGGTTCTCGTATCTTAATCCCCGACTCCTTCCGTCCACCGGACTGGAGAGATGGGCGCCTCCATGGTCCACGGCAGGAAACCAAAGCGTACACGCGCCCACTTCCAAGAAGGTTGATATGGCCGCATTCGTTATGCATGTGATTTCGAAAAGTATTTTTTTGCTTACTTGCACCGCCATCTCATTAGCATTTTTTTTGTAATGCATGCTAGATATTATTGCAATACAGAAGAATGAATTAAAAGAGAAACGGATACGGAATATATGTAGAAGATATGCAAGCCGTGTGGGCACAAGCATTTGTAACGCTATTGCCTCTAGTGCAAACCTGAACAAAATCGGAGAAGAACCCTTTCCCCTCCCCAAAGATAAAGAACAATGTTATGATTCACAATTTGATCCTGCTGAGCCTCTTGGAGAGCTGACTCAGGAAGATGCCTTGCCTGACCATTCTCCTCAACCCCACCAGGTGATTTCTGTGTTTTTACTTTGAGATATCTGTTGCAACTTCCATGTGTTGTATACTTGTATCCTGAATCCCACCAAACATGTTCACATGCCACCTCTAGGTCTCCTTAATGCATCATATATATGTTTCAGCATGCACGTCATCCTTTACTGTTCTTCATTCTATTCCATTTGCATATCATCATATATGGGACTTCTGTAGACTGAAATATCGTTTATGTGTGCTAGGAATCTGCAGCTTCAAGTAAGAATTTCGCAGGAACCACCAATGAGAGGAAGACCATTCAACAGGCACCTGAATCGGTGATAGAACAGCTGCAACCAAAAAAGAAACCTGCTTCTGCTACTAGACAGTCTCAGCGATTCATGGCACTAGTTGAAGAAAATAACGAAAATGCTAAGAGTACTGAAATAAAAAAACGTGGTGAACACCCCAAGCGGTTGAATCAGCCACCTGTTACCAATCCAGTCAACCAGCGACAATCGGCAGCAGAACCAGTTTCCACAGCAACTTCTCAGCCACAATTGGCAGCAGAACCAGTTTCCACAGCAACTTCTCAGCCACAATTGGCAGCAGAACCAGTTTCCACAGCAACTTCTCAACAACAATTGGCAGCAGAACCAGTTTCCACGGCAACTTCTCAGCCACAATTGGGATCAGCAGTAGCTGTGGTAGGAAATACTGCCCAAGGACACACTGTACCAGTCCCAGCTGACACAACCACAACTGGCCAAACACTGCTAGCACAACATCAACAAACTGTTGATGATCTCCCACTGACCCATATTAGTCCTGCCATAGACAACTCCCCTGAGGATGAGCCCCACACCGAAGAAGGTACATTTTCCAATGCTTATAGTTTCATTCTCCGTTATAAAGTTATACTTTATAGATAAATAAATATATATATATATATAAATATATATATATATCTACCTTGATAGCTTGATGTAATGCTTAACTTTGTAGTTGCACCACGATCAAGAAAAACGAGGGGCCCAACAGTAGGGAAAATGTTCGTAGCTAAGCTTGCTGGGATGGAATCAAGATTTCGCCTTTCATCTATCGTAGGTGGCAGAAGGCCACTGGACCCAGAAGAATCTTGTAAATTAGCATCGGATGTAGGAATTTTCGTCAGGAATGAAATTCCTATCTTCCCAACATGGAAAGAGCACGTAGACACCTCTGCGCATTTTGAAAAATTAGTGCACAGGTTACACGTAAGTCATCTTTCTCTTGGTAATGTTACTCATACTAGTATACCACATTGGCACGTCCCGTTCCTTCTAGCTTGTTGTTGGCTCTATGTATATCGCACCAACGGTTTATATTGTTGTGAACAGTTAAGGTTCGAGTTCGATGAGGACCAAGAGGAAGTAAAGCATGTTCTCAACAGTCTATTCTCAGACTGTCTGCGCCAGTATCGCAGCAGGCTAAAGAAGAAATACTTCACTGGAAAGATTACTGGGAGTGTTCCAACTATATCTCCTTTTAAGCAAATGACTGACAAACAGTGGGGAGATCTTGTGAAGCACTGGTCTGATCCAAAGAATATGGTATGATTTGTAAGACTGAGACCAGATCACATCTTGGATTCTTATTTATAGCAGTGTCTCACTAGTCTCCTTTTTGCAGAATTTGGCTAAACAGAATCAGAAAAACCGCGGTAAACTACTTTTACCTAGCCGTACGGGATCTCGTAACCTTATAGTGCACATTCGGCAAAAAGTAAGGACATGTTGTTTTATACTGCTATTTAGAAATATTTTAGTAAAAGATCATGCAGAGTATATACACCAGTGTGCAGCTTATATTATGATCCTCCATTTCAACCACGTTATTCGATTTATAAATGGTAGTACTAAAATGCAGATGTTACATAATGCAAGTAAAAGGGAACCAAACAAAGAGATGACTCTGCCAGAGATTTTTGAAGCATGCCAGAAGAACAAACTTGAAGTGATTGGAGAAGTCGCACAGAGTGTTCTTGTAAGTCTTCTCAAAGATTGAAATTTTGTGACGACTCACATCCCAACTTGTAGGAGTAGTAAAGTACATGTCAATATGATATTATATATGTTTATTAAAATTCATGTGATGTGAATCAGACATGCCAAACTGTAGGAATAAAAGTAGGTCATACACATGATAAATCTACTATCAGCAAGTTTCTCTGTAGTAACTATCATGTTTACACATGTGTACGAACTGAATTTTTTGCAGGAAGATATGAAATTAGAGATGGCAAAACCCGGTAAAAACGGTCTGGAAAAAACCGATGAAGAATGTGTGAAGGCATTTTCTATGGCAATAAAAAAGAAAGGCATTGCCAAAAACACTTTCTTACGGAATGCTGGACTGCTGAAGTGCAAGTCCATGTCCAAGTCAAAGTATTTGCATGCTCAAGTTCTAGAGGAGCAACTCCAAGTAGAACGAGCTGCATCAGCTGCGCTAAGACTAGAAGTCGACAATTTTAGAACGATAGCAGCACAGAAGGAGGCCCTACTGGAGCAGGTTAGGAATGCTAGTAAGTAGTAAGAAGAGTATCTGCTAGATAATTGGAGATGAACGGGGACAGTGACAGGTCATTACCTTGGTCTTGTAAAATGGTTCCTTAGTCTGAGCATATTTCGTAGGTGCATTTATCTGCAATTGCTATGATCTTGGTGGTCGTTTCCTTGTTGTGATGTGGATTTTTTTGAACCGGAACCCTGCTGATTGTTAATATTATAAGTGGATTGCCTAGCCCTTTCCATCAGTTCTGACTTGTGGTTCCGTTGGCTCGTGGATGAAGCTTGACATGGTATCAGAGCCCATAGTCTCAAGTTCGGACTTTTGGTCGCGTTGGCTAGTGCATTAAAGCTTGACACTGATGATTTTCTGTGATCCATTGATTTCCAGCTTTCTACATATAGCCCAGGTCTAGAAGCTTGTCAACTGGTCTGGTTCATTCATCGCTGTATTGAGTGCAATGAACGGAACAGTGCTTCTCCTTTGTGTTGTGCTGCAACACAACAGCTGTTCCTGCTTCTGTACAGGCGAGTTGTGAACAGAGATACTTATGTATGCTACCAAATTTCGACTCCATATAATCAATAGCTTAACAACCGTCTAATTCAAAATCTCAACACTGTAGCATATACCTCCTGCCTATCGAATACAATTATTTCACACACTGAAATATTTTGTACGCGTTTTGAATTGGAGAACATGGGAACCGACTTTGGTTCTGATTATGACTTGATGTGACCCTAGGCCCTGGATTCCTGAGCAGAAGGTATGTGTAAAAACAAAGAGATTACGAAGTGCTAATTCCCTTTTTTTGTAAGTCCTGGTGGCATTGACACTCCTTTCTTACTTGCTATATTTTTTTGGTGTTTATATATAATAGAGAATTACCAGCTTATTGTCGAACCCGTTAGATTTTGGGCAATAATTGTTACGTGGCTGCTTCTTAATTAAAGTTTATCATGTCATGTAGATGGATTTGTGAAAGATGCAGCGGGTCGTTCTTCAGATCGTCTACATGGGATTCCCATCTACATGTATGTTCATGGTTTCATGGAGTACTTCAGCTCATAGCAGCCACATACGATCCTGCAAGATTTGCATTTTTTTGACCTTGCAAGATTTGCATTCAATGTATCGCCAAGGCGCGTCCGTGAGAACTCTAGAAACATCTTCGTCTGACTCGTTTTGGCGCGCGCAGTTCCCGAGCGAATCCAATGAATTTTGACCGTTCTCTTAAAAAAAGGAACTTTGACCGTTGGATCAAGCGTTGGAGAACTGATGTGCCAACGGCCAATAATTATGATCGTGGTAACCGATTTTCAACGTGATGATGAATTGATGTGACATTTGGCCGTACTAGTACGGTCTCATATTTTTGTATTACTTAGTACTTGGACTGTGGCCAAATTCGAAATCTCATTCCAGCGGCAAAACTTCCCGCCCGAAAAATACAAATATTTCACACGCTTCTAACTTCCCATTCTACCCTCGTAAAGATGACAACAATGTCCATGTATAAGTCGGTTGGTGGGGGGTCTACCCGTCATTTTTTTCGATCACCACCTCCCTAGCTCCGGAAACTCCCCGAAAAAAATTCATTTCCCTCACTCTCTCCTCTGAGACCACCCACCGGAACTTCCCAAGTCCCTCTCTCTCCCACCTCCACGGCCACCGCACCGGAACATCCCCGCCGGACTTCCCTGGCCTACCCGAGGCCTCGCGATCCTCGTCATCCGGCTGTCTGCCGGAGCCGCTTCATCGACACCGTCATCAACCGGACCGGATCATCCCCGCCGAACCTCGAAACCATATACTCATCCAGCAGTCTACCGCAGTCGTTTCAGCTGCGGTATCGTCCACCCCACCCGCTTCCGGATCTGTCGTCCACCGCATCAGATCTAGCTCATCGACACCACTGTGCATTAACCGGATCTGCTTCACCGGCGCCGTGCATGATCTAAACTCTTCTATTGTCGCTTTTCTATTGCTTGCCTGCAAGTTCTTCTTTAATCTTGGGGGAACCTGTTTGTGCTAACAACGCGCCATTACGTTTTTGCAGATGAGATGAGTAACCAAGAAGTGTAATGGCCGTCTCTCCAACCCCAAGTAGCACATGTAGTGTACTTCATCACCGGATCTATCAACCCCAGGAAGATCTGTTGTGACTCCCACAGAGTGCTTCTCCTAATGTAAGTCCCTTGTTTTAGCGCCATGTTCTGGGTTCAGATGCTTGTTGTCTGAAGCTCTTTTAGTTCATTCCTAGCTATGACAGTAACACCTTGCTATTCTCTAGTTCATTGCTAACTTTAAGCGATTAAACATTTTGGTTTGCATTCCCTGCTCTGTAGATGTAGCCATCATAACTTCTATCTTGCTCAGTCATTGTTACAAAAATTATAGGCTGCTACTATTTTGTTCATGCCAATCTTGTTCTCCCTGAACATGTTGGTTCGCATTCCCTGTACTACAGGTGATGCCGTAGTTATTTCTATCTACTTCGTCGTAAGCTAACAAAGTAACTGCCTGCTATTAGTTCCTGCATGCTATCGCTCTGCCATCCTGCAGTACAAATTTATTTGATCTCGTCACAGTAGCTACTTCGATCATAATTTTGTCTGCAACCTGATTCTTCAAATGCTGCAATATTAACTTGTTTCTCTTACTTGGCATGGCGCTCACATATGGAATGCTGAACATATTGGTGTGCATTCCCCCTTCTACAAGTTCACAGGTGATCCCACTATATTCCGTTTCTGGTCCATCCTAAGCCGTAGCATTTACTATCCTCTATGTGTTGCTCATTACAACTTTATATCCCGAAACAAATTGATTTGCAATCCCTTATCTACAAGTTTATGAGTGATGCCATTATAACTTCTATCTGTTTTATTCCTAGCTATTATAGAAGTTTATATCCCGAAACATCTTGATTTGCATCCCCTTCACTATAAGTTCAGGAGTATTTTGATTTGCATCCCCTTCACTATAAGTTCAGGAGTATTATTTAGTTCACGGCCAATTTGAAGTAATTGCACTTGGCACATGTTGGTTCACATTCCCTCCTCTTTAGCTTCTGCCATCGTAACTTCTATTTTTGGTTTACATTCCCTGCTCTAGATGTAGCCATCATAACTTCATCTTGCTCAGTCGTTGTTACAAAATTTATAGCCTGCTACTATGTTGTTCATGCCAATTTTGTACTCCCTGAACATGTTGGTTTGCATGGGACTCGACAGTAGTAAGTCCGCTGTTTCATTCTAACGTGCTCTGTTATATTGGCTGTTGGTATGTGGCATGCACTCTTTGTTTGCTTATTGTGCGCATTACAATGATCTTGTTATAACAACGAAATGATGAGTTCCAAATTCTTTGGCAAACAATTTTGTAGTGTCTTTGCCTTTCCATTGTTGCTGTCTTAACTTGTAATGTTTTTGTTTCAGATATAGGTGTTGCATGGACAACTTAAAAGATTGCCGAATGGCTTCATTGTATTGCTAGGTTTAATTACCATTCAATTTCTCTGGGTTCTGTAATATTTTTTCAAAGCCTTGCAGCTGATGTAATATTTAGTTAGTTTTTATAGTTCTTTCGCGCATTTTTTCTATGGTGCTTGTGGTAAGTGAGGCTATCCGACAGAAATCATGTGCTGCGTAAATATTCTCAGTATCTAAATCACAAATTCCCATCCCTTAAACGGCCCAATTAAGCGAAATCACATATATGCCGGCCCGCAAAATCCTAAAGCGCCTATTATGCCGGCATATAAAAGGTGGACCCCACCCACTACTGGGCGGCCACCTGTGGAAAGCTGGCCCACAAGCTTATTGGGCCGGCCCACTAACTTTGTGGTGGACCCCACTTGCTAATTGGGCGGGCCCGTTAACGGGATAGCCCCGCATATATTATTGGGTGCCCTGACATTGGGCCAGCCCACTTGCGTTTTGGTGGACCCCACTTACTAATGGGCCGGCCCGTTACACCATGGGCCCCTGCTTATTGGGCGGCCCACTATCTTGTTGGGCCAGCCCACTTGCTATATGGTGGACCCCACATACTAAATGGGCTGGCCCTTTAACAAGAAAGCGGGACCCACCTGTGTTTTTGGCCCGGCCCACTATCTTGTTGGGCCAGCCCAATTGCTATATGGTGGACCCCACATACTAAATGGGCCGGCCCTTTAACTAGAATGTGGACCTGTGTTTTTGGCCCGCCCACTATCTTGTTGGGCCGGCCCTTGCTATATGGTGGACCCCACGTACTAAATGGGCCGCCCTTTAACAGAAAGTGGGACCCACTTATTGGGCCCACTAGTGGCGGCCCGGTTGCTATGGTGGACCCCACATACTAAATGGGCCGGTCCTTTAACAGGAATGTGGGACCCACATGCTAATTGGGCCGGCCCACTAACTTCTTGGGCCGGCCCAGTTGCTTAAAGTGGACTCCACTTATTAAATGGGCCGGCCCGATAACAGGAAAGTGGGCCCCACATGTCTTGTGGGCCGGCCCTTTTGCCTGTTGACCGGTCAAACGAGTGCATTCGGCCCGGCCCACATGCTTAGTGGGCCGGCCCGTTTAAGTTTTGATCAGTCAACATTAGAGGTTTGGCCCGGCCCACGTACTTAATGGACCAGCCCAGCTATATAGTTGACCGGTCAAACTAAGTCAGCTGGCCCGGCCCGCAAACTTAATGGGTCGGCCCGCTTAAGACGTGGCAAGCCTCGTGTGGGCCTACCATCTACCACGGGGTTGCAGCCGGTTAACGGCGTCGCCACGTGTCGGTTACATGACGTCGCAGTCAACGGGCTCCCGCACTTGCGCAACGTCCGATTTTCCGTGGCGGAAGGGCGCCCAAGCGACAGAAAAAACGTCGTAGGACTTTGCCTGACGCGACAACAGAACCCATATCGTCGGGTTAGGCCCATAGGCGACGAAAAATGCCCCTTAGTTGACGATTTTGGGACGTTGTCTATCAGAACTTTTCTTGTAGTGATAGAAGACAGCAAGACGCTGGCAACTATCGTCCAGCCCCTTGGTGAAATCAACAACGCTGCAGCAGCCACTACCGTGGTGAAAAAGGCAGAAGATGAGAAGAACCCTTTCCTTGCTTAAGCAATTTATTAGCATTTAATCTTTTAACAAGATGCCGAAGCGCCAGTTCCTGTTTTCTGCTGTTTTTGGTTTCAGAAATTCTACACAGGAAATATTCTCGGAATTGGACACCACGAAGACCAATATTTTGCCGGACCCAGAGAGCCAGAAGGGCCGGAGGGGGCCAAGGGGCCCCCACACCATAGGGGCGCGGCCCACCCCTCTGCCGCCAGGTGGGGAGGGCACCCTAGGGCCCCTCGGAGGCCGCCCTTCCGCCTCTATATTCTCCCAGATGCGAAAACCCTAAAGACATCGGTCTTCCTCCACGAAAAGTTACGTAGCCGCCGCTGCTGGCGTGTAGTCAACACGTCCGTTGGGAACCCCAAGAGGAAGGTGTGATGCGCACAACAGTAAGTTTTCCCTCAGTAAGAAATCAAGGTTATCGAACCAGTAGAAGCCAAGAAGCACGTGAGGGTTGTTGGTGGAGGATGTAGTGCGGCGCAACACCGTGAAACCGGCGCCAACGTGGAACCTGCACAACACAATCAAAGTACTTTGCCCCAACGTAACAGTGAGGATGTCAATCTCACCGGCTTGCTGAAAACAAAGGATTAAACGTATCGAGTGGAAGATGATGTTTGTTTGCAAAGAACAGTAAAAACAGTAGAATATTCAGATGTAAAATAATGGACCGGGGTCCACAGTTCACTAGTGGTGTCTCTCCAATAAGATAACTAGCATGCTGGGTGAACAAATTACAGGTGAGCAATTGACAAATAAAGATTCAATACATATCAACGATGATTACTATGTGATTTAATCAGGGCATTACGACAAAGTACATAGACCGCTATCCAGCATGCATCTATACCTAAATAATCCACCTTCAGGTTATCATCCGAACCCCTTCCAGTATTAAGTTGCGAACAACAGATAATTGCATTAAGTATGGTGCGTAATGTAATCAACACAAATATCCTTAGACAAAGCATCAATGTTTTATCCCTAGTAGCAACAACACATCCACAACCTTAGAACTTTCTGTCACTGTCCCAGATTTAATGGAGGCATGAACCCACTATCGAGCATAATTACTCCCTCTTGGAGTTACAAGTATCAACTTGGCCAGAGCCTCTACTAGCAACGGAGAGCATGCAAGAACATAAACAACACATATATGATAGATTGATAATCAACTTAACATAGTATTCTCTATTCATCGGATCTCACCAAACACAACATGTAGCATTACAAATAGATGATCTTGATCATGTTAGGCAGCTCACAAGATCTATAACAATGAAAGCACAAGCGGAGAAGACAACCATCTAGCTACTGCTATGGACCCATAGTCCAAGGATGAACTACTCACGCATCAATCCGGAGGCGGGCATGATGATGTAGAGCCCCTCCGGTGATGATTCCCCTCTCCGGCAGGTGCCGGAGGCGATCTCCTGAATCCCCGAGATAGGATTCGCGGCGGCGGCCTCTCAATGTTTTCCGTATCGTGGCTCTCGGTACGGGGGTTTCGCGACGGAGGCTTTAAGTAGGCGAAAGGGTAGGTCAAGGCGTCACGAGGGCCCACACCACAGGCCGGCGCGGCCACGCCGCGCCGCGGTGTGTGGCCACCTCGTGGCCCCACGTCTCCTCTTCGGTCTTCGGAAGCTTCGTGCAAAAATAGGACCCGGGCGTTGATTTCATCCAATTCCGAGAATATTTTCTTACTAGGATTTCTGAAACCAAAAACAGCAGAAAAACAGAACTGGCACTTCGGCATCTTGTTAATAGGTTAGTGCCGGAAAATGTAAAATAATGCTGTAAAGTATGTGTAAAACACTCAAATATTGTAATAAAAGTAGCATGGAACATAAGAAATTATAGATACGTTTGAGACGTATCAAGCATCCCCAAGCTTAGTTCCTACTCGTCCTCGAGTAGGTAAACGATAACACAAATAATTTCTGAAGTGACATGCTACCAACATAGTCTTGATCAACATTATTGTAAAGCATATGAGATGAATGGAGTGATCTGAACAAAAGATTGCTAACAAAGATAATGACTAAACAAATGAATCATATAGCAAAACTTTTCATGAATAGTACTTTCAAGACAAGTATCAATAAGACTTGTATAAGAGATAACTCATAAGCAATAAATTCAAAGTAGAATGAATTGAAGCAACACAAAGGATGATTAAGTTTCAGCAATTGCTTTCAACCTTGTAACATGTATATCTCATGGATATTTGTCAACATAGAGTAATATAACAGGTGCAATAAGTAAACATGTAAGAATCAATGCACACAGTTAACACAAGTGTTTGCTTCTAAGATAGAAAGGAATGGGTAAACTGACTCAACAATAAAGTAAAAGATTGGCCCTTCGCAGAGGGAAGCATTGATTACTATTTTTGTGCTAGAGCTTTTTGTTTGAAAACATAGAAACAATTTTGTCAACGGTAGTAATAATTCATATGTGCTATGCATAATACTTCCTACAAGTTGCATGTCTCATGCATAGAGTACCAATAGTGCTCGCACCTTGTCCTACTATCTCGGAAAACACGGATTCTCATCGCATAACATATGCTTCAACCAAGTGTCACAAAGGGGTACCTCTATGCCGCCTGTACAAAGGTCTAAGGAGAAAGCACACATTGGATTTCTCGCTTTTGATTATTCTCAACTTAGACATCCATACCGGGACAACATAGACAACAGATAATGGACTCCTCTTTTTCATGCTTAAGCATTCAACAATAGTTAATATTCTCATAAGAGATTGAGGTTGTATGTCCAAACTGAAACTTCCACCATAATACATGGCTTTAGTTAGCGGCCCAATGTTCTTCTCTAACATATGCATACTCAAACCATTTGATCATGAAATCCACTACTTCAGACAAGACGAACATGCATAGCATCTCACATGATATCCAACAAAGGTAAAGTTGATGGCGTCCCCAGAAAACATGGTTATCGCTCAACAAGCAACTTATAAGAATTAAGACACATAACTACATATTCATCACCACAATAGTTTTTAAGCTATTTGTCCCATGAGCTATATATTGTAAAGGTAGAGGAATGGAATTTAAAGGTAGCACTCAAGTAATTTACTTTGGAATGGCAGAAAATACCACATATATAGGTAGATATGGTGGACACAAATGGCATGGTGTTTGGCTCAAGGTGTTTGGATGCACGAGAAGCATTTCCTCTCAGTACAAGGTTTGGGCTAGAAAGGTTGTTTGAAGCAAACACAAGTATGAACAGGTACAGCAAAACTCACACAAGAACATATTGCAAGTATTATAAAGCTCTCTACACTGTCTTCCTTGTTGTTCAAACACTTTACCCGAAAATATCTAGACTTAGAGAGATCAATCATGCAAACCAAATTAAACAAGCTCTACAGTTCTTCATTAATAGATTAAACTACATGATGCAAGAGCTTAAACATGATCTATGAGAGCTCAAACAATTGCCAAATTGTCAAACCATATGCATCATTTTCCAATTCCAACCATATAGCAATTTAACGAAGCAATAAGCTTTCGCCATGAACATTAAAGCACAATTAAGAACACAAGTGTTCCATATGAAAAAGTGGAGCGTAATATCTCCAATATAAGAATGGCGAGATCCAACTTTATTCAAACAAAAACAAAAACAAACCGACGCTCCAATATAGTTTCACTAGAAGTGACCTGATAATGTTGTCAATGAAGAAGGGGATGCCCAAGGCATCCCCAAGCTTAGATGCTTGAGTGTTCTTTAAAATATGAAGGGATGAACCACCGGGGCATCCCCAAGCTTAGACCTTTCACTCTTCTTGATCATAGTATATCATCCTCTTCTCTTGACCCTTGAAAACTTCCTTCACACAAACTTCAAGCAAACTCATGAGAGGGTTAGTGCATAACCACAAATTCATATATTCAGAGGTGACACAATCATTCTTAACACTTCTGGACATTGCACAAAGCTTCTGAAAGTTAATGGAACAAAGAAACTCATTCAACATAGCAAAAGCGGCAATGCGAAATAAAAGACAGAATCTGTCAAAAACAGAACAGTCCGTAAAGATGCATCTGGACTGGGCACTTAACTTGCTCAAATGGAAAAACTCAAAACTAATGAAAGTTGCGTACATATCTGAGGATCACGCTCGTTATTTTGCAGATTTTTTAAATTTTTACAGAGACTTATGCCAGAATTCGTGACAGACAGCAATGCTGTTTCTGCGCAGCGATCCCAAATATAACATCAACTTTAGCATAGAAACTTTACTTGGCACAAAAACATGATAAGGAGAGGTTGCTACAGTAGTAAACAATTTCCAAGACTCAACAAAACAAAAATTGCTGTAGTAAAACAAACACATGGGTTATCTCCCAAGAAGTGCTTTTCTTTAACGCCTTTCAGCTAGGCGCAGAAAGTGCATATCAAGTAACATCAAGAGTAGAAGCATCAACATTATAGCTTGTTCTAATAATATAATCAAAAGGCAACTTCATTCTCTTTCTAGGGAAGTGTTCCATACCTTTCTTGAGAGGAAATTGATATTTAATATTACCTTCCCTCATATCAATAATAGCACCAACGGTTCGAAGAAAAGGTCTTCCCAACACAATAGGACAAGATGCATTGCATTCGATATCGAAGACAACAAAATCAACGGGGACAAGGTTATTGTTAACCGTAATGCGCACATTATCAATCCTCCCCAAAGGTTTCTTTTTAACATTATCGGCAAGATTAACATCCAAATAACAATTCTTCAATGGTGGCAAGTCAAGCATATCATAAATCTTCTTAGGCATAACAGAAATACTTGCACCAAGATCACATAAAGCATTACATTCAAATTCATTGAATTTCATTTTAATGATGGGCTCCCAACCATCTTCTAACTTCCTAGGAATAGAAGCTTCAAGTCTTAATTTCTCTTCCCTAGCTTTAATGAGAGCATTTGTAATGTGTTTTGTAAAGGCTAAATTTATAGCACTAGCATTGGGACTTCTAGCAAGTTTTTGTAAGAACTTTATAACTTCAGTAATATGACAATCATCAAAGTCTAAACCATTATGTTCTACAGCAATGGAATCATTGTCACCAATATTTTGAAAAATTTCAGCAGTTTTATCACAAGCAGTTTCAGAGTTTCAGACAGTTTTGTACGCTTTGCACTAGGAGTAGAAACATTGCCAACACCAATTACTTTACCATTAATAGTAGGAGGTGCAGCAAAATGTGAAGAATCAACATTACTAGTGGTGGTAATAGTCCATACTTTAGCTACATTATTTTCTTTAGCAAGTTTTTCTTTTTCTTCTCTATCCCACCTAGCATGCAATTCAGCCAACATTCTAATATTATCATTAATTCTAACTTGGATGGCATTTGTTTTAGCAAACCTAGCATCTTCAACTTTCTCAGGCATAACTTTCAATTTTAAAAGATCAACATCAAGAGCAAGACTATCAACCTTAGAAGCAAGAATATCAATTTTACTAAGCTTTTCTTCAACAGTTTTATTGAAAGCAGTTTGTGTACTAATAAATTCTTTAAGCATCACTTCAAGACCAGAAGGTACACTCTTATTATTATTGTAAGAATTACCATAAGAATTATCATAACCATTAATATTAGAAGGATATGGCCTAGAGTTGTTGTTACCATAATTATTCCTATAAGCATTGTTGTTGAAATTATTACTCTTTATGAAATTCACATCAACATTTTCTTCTTGAGCAACCAATGAAGCTAAAGGAACATTATTATGATCAATATGAGATCTACCATTTGCAAGCATAGACATAATAGCATCAATCTTATCACCCAAAGAAGAGGTTTCTTCAACAGAATTTACCTTCTTACCTTGAGGAGTTCTTTCAGTGTGCCATTCAGAGTAATTGATCATCATATCATCAAGTAATTTAGTTGCGGCGCCCAGAGTGATGGACATAAAAGTACCTCCAGCAGCTGAATCCAATAGGTTTCTTGAGGAAAAATTCAATCCTGCATAAAAGGTTTGGATGATCATCCAAGTAGTCAGTCCATGGGTTGGGCAATTCTTTACCAAAGATTTATTCTCTCCCATGCTTGAGCAACATGTTCATTATCAAATTGTTTAAAATTAATTATGCTACTTCTCAAAGATATTATCTTAGCAGGAGGATAATATTTACTAATAAAAGCATCTTTGCATTTAGTCCATGAATCAATACTATTCTTAGGCAAAGAAAGCAACCAATCTTTAGCTCTTCCTCTTAATGAGAAAGGAAACAATTTCAGTTTTATAATATCACCATGTATATCCTTATACTTTTGCATTTCACAAAGTTCAACAAAATTATTAAGGTGGGCAGCAGCATCATCAGTACTAACACCAGAAAATTGCTCTCTCATAACAAGATTCAGTAAAGCAGGTTTAATTTCATAGAATTCTGCTGTAGTAGCAGGTGGAGCAATAGGAGTACATATAAAATCATTATTATTTGTGCTAGTGAAATCACACAACTTAGTATTTTCAGGAGTACCCATTATAAAAGTAGTAAAATAAACTAAGCAAATAAAGTAAAGACAAGTAACTAATTTTTTGTGTTTTTGATATGGAGAACAAGACAATAAATAAAGTAAAACTAGCAAATAATTTTTTTGTGTTTTGTTTAAGTGCAGCAAACAAAGTAGTAAATAAAATAAAGCAAGACAAAAACAAAGTAAAGAGATTGGAAGTGGAGACTCCCTTGCAATGTCTTGATCTCCCGCAACGGCGCGAAAAGTCTTGTGGCGTGTAGTCAACACGTCCGTTGGGAACCCCAAGAGGAAGGTGTGATGCGCACAGCAGAAGTTTTCCCTCAAAGAAACCAAGGTTATCGAACCAGTAGGAGCCAAGAAGCACGTGAAGGTTGTTGGTGGAGGAATGTAGTGCGGCACAACACCAGTGAAACCGGCGCCAACGTGGAACCTGCACAACACAATCAAAGTACTTTGTCCCAACGTAACAGTGAGGTTGTCAATCTCACCGGCTGAAAACAAAGGATTAAACGTATCGAGTGGAAGATGATGTTTGTTTGCAAAGAAACAGTAGAATGTATTCAGATGTAAAAGAATGGACCGGGGTCCACAGTTCACTAGTGGTGTCTCTCCAATAAGATAACTAGCATGCTGGGTGAACAAATTACAGGTGAGCAATTGACAAATAAAGATTCAATACATATCAACGATAATTACTATGTGATTTAATCAGGGCATTACGACAAAGTACATAGACCGCTATCCAGCATGCATCTATGCCTAAATAATCCACCTTCAGGTTATCATCCGAACCCCTTCCAGTATTAAGTTGCGAACAACAGATAATTGCATTAAGTATGGTGCGTAATGTAATCAACACAAATATCCTTAGACAAAGCATCAATGTTTTATCCCTAGTAGCAACAGCACATCCACAACCTTTGAACTTTCTGTCACTGTCCCAGATTTAATGGAGGCATGAACCCACTATCGAGCATAATTACTCCCTCTTGGAGTTACAAGTATCAACTTGGCCAGAGCCTCTACTAGCAATGGAGAGCATGCAAGAACATAAACAACACATATATGATAGATTGATAATCAACTTAACATAGTATTCTCTATTCATCGGATCTCACCAAACACAACATGTAGCATTACAAATAGATGATCTTGATCATGTTAGGCAGCTCACAAGATCTATAACAATGAAAGCACAAGCGGAGAAGACAACCATCTAGCTACTGCTATGGACCCATAGTCCAAAGATGAACTACTCACGCATCAATCCGGAGGCGGGCATGATGATGTAGAGCCCCTCCGGTGATGATTCCCCTCTCCGGCAGGGTGCCGGGCGATCTCCGAATCCCCGAGATGGGATTGCGGCGGCGGCCTCTCGGTGTGTTTTCCGTATCGTGGCTCTCTGTATGGGGGTTTCGCGACGGAGGCTTTAAGTAGGCGAAAGGGTAGGTCAAGGGCGTCACGAGGGCCCACACCACAGGGCGCGCGGCCAGGGCCGGGCCGCGCCGCCTGGTGTGTGGCCACCTCGTGGCCCCACTTCGTCTCCTCTTCGGTCTTCTGGAAGCTTCGTGCAAAAATAGGACCCTGGGCGTTGATTTCGTCCAATTCCGAGAATATTTCCTTACTAGGATTTCTGAAACCAAAAACAGCAGAAAACAGAATCGGCACTTCGGCATCTTGTTAATAGGTTAGTGCCGGAAAATGTAAAATAACGCTGTAAAGTATGTGTAAAACACTCAAGTATTGTAATAAAAGTAGCATGGAACATAAGAAATTATAGATACGTTTGAGACGTATCAGCCGCCATCGCGAAGCCAAGTTCGGGGGACAGAGTCTGTTCCGGCATGCCGCGGGACAAGTGCCCCGGAATCCATCTCCATCTACACCACCGCCATCTTCATCGCCGTTGCTGTCTCTCATGATGAGGAGGGAGTAGTTCTCCCCCGAGGCTGGGGCTCTACCGGTAGCTATGTGGTTCATCTCTCTCCCCATGGTGTGATCTTTATGTGATCATGAGCTTTGTAATCTAGTTGAATATGTAGATGTTACTCTTGTCTATTATGCACTCTAGAGGTTACTTTAATATGAACTCCGGAGTCACTCTCCACGGTGTGATGGTGACAGTGTGCGCATCGTGTGTGATTCCTTTATGACGTTGTGGAGCTTGTTTACTCCGGCTTGAGGTGTGCTTTTGCAGCCCTACACAATGAATGGTGTTTGTTATCCAACAAGAGAGTGTTTGAGAGTAGCATTTATTTATTCAATTATGTGATCATTGTTGAGAGTGTCCACTATTGAAAGTACGATCCCTAGGCCTTGTTTCTATGCATTGAAACATCGTTTCCAACAAGTTCTGCTACATGTTCGCTTGCTGCCATTTTTATTTCAGATTGCAATTACTACTTATAATCATCCATATTACTTGTATTTCACTATCTCTTCGCCGAACTAGTGCACCTATATATCTGACAAGTGTATTAGGTGTGTTGGGGACACAAGAGACTTCTTGTATCTTAATTGCGGGGTTGCTTGAGAGGGATATCTCTGACCTCTACCTCCCTGAGTTTGATAAACCTTGGGTGATTCACTTAAGGGAAACTTGTTGCTGTTCTACAAACCTCTGCTCTTGTAGGCCCAACACTGTCTACAGGAATAGAAGCGTGCGTAGACATGAAGCTATTTTCTGGCGTCGTTGCCGGGGAGGTAAGGTAAAAGGTATTCACATCCTCCGACTACTAAGCTATTTCCTAGCACTGTTGCCGGTGTGTGAGTGCTCGAAGCTATTTCCTTCAGATTCTGCAATTAAATCTTTTTGTTTCTTGTTTTCATCTTTCACTAGTAAGGCATAATGGAAAACAACAACAAATTTAGTGAGCTTTTTAATCTTTTTCCTGAGTTAAGACATGAATTGTTTGATGCGAAAATTAAAAAAACCTATGGAACCTTATTTGCATGCTAGTAGCAATGTTATTAGTATGAACGCAATTACTGCTAATGCTATGGAAAAGTCTAAGCTTGGGGAAGCTAGTTTTTATGATCTTTTTAGCTTCCCAGCTTTAGGGGAGAAAATTTGCTCTGATAATACTTTATCTCCCATATGCGATAACTCTAATGATGCTTGTGATATTTTAAATCCACCTACTGAAAGTATTCCTTTCAAGATACCTACAAAAATTGTTGAACTTGCTATGAACAATTGCTATTTTGGAGATGGGACTGTCCATCCTAGTGATCATTTACTCTTTATACATGAATTATGCGAGTTGTTCGAGAGTGCAGGTATTTCAAAGGACCAAGTTAAGAGGAAGCTATTCTCTATATCTCTGAAGGGCAGAGCTGCGGAATGGTATAGGATGCTGAAGAATGGTCGATCTATTGGTTGGGAGGAAATTGTACCTCTCTTTTATTCTAAATTTTATCCTCCTCATGAAGTGCATGTTGATAGGAATTACATTTATAACTTTTATCCTCGTGATGGAGAGAGTATTTCCCAAGCATGGGGGAGATTGAAGTCACTAATGCTCAAATGTCCCATTCATGAGCTCCCCCGTAATGTTATTATTAATAATTTTTATGCAAGGCTTTCAGGACACCACAAGGACTATCTAGATGCCTGTTTGGAGGGATCTTTCACAAGCAAGGAGGTTGAAGCTAGATGGGATCTTCTTGAAAGAATTCAAAGCAATACTGAAGATTGGGAGAATGACAAAGGTAAAGAATCAGGTATAAACTACGAGTATGATTGCATTAAGTCTTTCGCTCAAACTGCTGATTTTCAAGAGCTTAGTGCTAAATATGGTCTTGATCCTCAAATTATGGTCGATTGCTATAGAGCCTTTGCTTCTCATATTAATGTTCCTAAAGAAAATTGGGACGTGTATCATGAACCTTTCAAAGACACTTGCATGGAAAATGAAATTGTTGTTAATGATTGCAATAAACATGCCCAAACTTCTGAAAATACTATTTCTTATAAGCATGTTAATTTTTGTGGAATGCATAGACCTTGTGGAATTAATCAAATCGAAGATGAATATTGTATCCATCACAGGAATGAAAAAACTAGAAAGTGGTCTAGGGCTCTAGATGATCTTGGTGAAAAAGTTTGTGCCCTCTATCCTTTTATTTGTGAACTTTTCCATAGAGTGGGTCATTTTAATTTTCAATGCTCCTCCAATGATAATTCGAACCTCATGAATGATGCAAATCTATATTGTGATGATGAAATCACTCCTAATCAGCATGAGGAACTTACATTATTTTTGGAGTGTGAAGAGTTATTGAGAAAAACTTTTTTGGTGGATATGAGTGCTCTTGATATTAATAGTGTCCTGCATGGGTGTCTTTCTTATTGCATTGATAATTGCCACACAAATACTTATATACAAAATATTATAGAAGATGACACTTTGCCAAAATATGATAGGACCGCTGTTGTCACATCCCAAAATTTTCTCAATTTTGGAATGTAAAATAAAAGTAAATTTAATGCTTGATTGATTGAACTTGATTGAAAATTCACAAGAATTTAAAACCTTTTGAGGTTATTTAAAATTATTTCCCAAAATGGTGTTTTCAAGAACCTTTGTTTTCAAAGTATTATCAAATCAAACATATTTTGACTTTCAAGGTTTTCAAATCCTTAAAATATATTATTTGAGAAAACAAGAATATCCTAAAACTTTACTTTGCAAAGTTTTGCATAAATAGCTATGTAGGCTAATGTGCATAAAATATTTATTCTATTTTCAATATGGATATGAAAGAGGTTCTTTAGTGTCCTAGAATACTATTTTTTTTTACAATTTTTTTTAGAAATTTGTTTGACTCTATTTGGAGGCCTAAAGCAAAAGTTAGAAAAGAAAAAAAAGAAAAAAGACATGAACCGGCCGGCCAGGCCAACTCATTACGAGTCAGCCCAGCCCTGCACATTCGCACGCGCGTACGCGCCCGGCCGGAGCGGCCATCACCCATCAGCGCTCGCTCGCGCGAGCCCAGCAACGAAGTCATCTTCCTGCTCGAGCTATTCACGTTACACAGGAGGTAGGCTACATTAATGGCAATCAATCTTTCCTTCATCTTCCTCCAAATTCCAGTGGCTGTTTCCATTCGACTTAAACACGAAAGTTACTACAACTTTAGTGAAGAATCCGTTCAGGGAATTAGCTCTCCATTTTATTGCCTAAAACTCCCAAACGGTTCAGGTGCACCGAATGCCAATCGGTGGCATACCTCTCTCGATCTCCCTCCACAGGTCATACCAACACGAACCGAGGAGAGCACCTTGTGTCCCTTGTTCTTCTCCACCAGTTTCATTCACAAAATTTCTTCAGATGAGCTCTGTACAGCTCGTACCGACCATGCCATCTACAGCCTCAAATTCGAGTTCATCGCTAGATCTTGTCGTCTAGAGTGATCACCACGAAATTTCCTTGAACCAGAAGATGTTTCTCATCAAGGCCTACCTCCAGGACATGGTTGTTCATCACCTAGTTGATGTTGGCCGCGACATCTTCGGAGTTCATCGTGGTGGACATGATGCTGCACCATATTTTCGATGTTGGTCGCGCCGCCGTTGCTCCGCCGGCCATGTCGACGGCACCGTCGGTTTCGTCGTCGCACCTGAGCCGAACGACGTCCATAACGAGCTACCGGCGCCGACTACCGCAGGCAACACTCCGTCCTACCTTTTTCGACGCGAGTGGAAACCATCGAGCTCGCTGAGCACACCTTCGCAGCCCCTCCTCGTGAAATTCATTTTATGAGATCTATAACTCCGTTTAAATCGATTCTTCGAGCTTTGCGTTTGTAATTAAACTCTCTACAACTTTCGTGTAGGAAATTCTTCCATCCGACAAACTTTTTCGGACAACTTTTCTTACACCATTAGAAGTCTAACCACTTCTATCTAGTTTTGTAAATTTCATACCTTGAGTTCTACACGTCGATTTTCGGCAAACTCTATACCGTTGGAATCAGTAAAATGCCTAGATCATTCTGGATATTTTGCATGTCGGATTCACCTACCTTATTTTCACGGTATTTCTATGGTCCGCGATATCGTTCTTCGACTATGCAATCATTTAGACACATTCATCTTGTTCCTTGATCACATCTCTCCAATATATTATCCTAGTTCATATTATTCAAATAACAACTGAGTTATTTGAGTAAATTGTGACAAATCTTAATTTTAGATTTTTTTTCTCTTACGAATGAAGTGTGGAGATACTCTACACCGTACCACATGAGCTTAAATCCATTTTATCTATTACCATCTTTGTCCCACATCTTCGATATCATTCATACATATTCAACCTCATGCCCACTAAATCTTAATGCCTTATATCGAACTATTCAACTTACAAATGAGTAATTTGAGTAATCCCATTTATCATTAGTTCATACCCAAGCTTATGTAACTCATACTATCTTAGTAAGTGTTGTCACACTCTACTTACTAGTATTTTTGAGTTGCGTCATTTGAGACTCATGTGATTTTCACATGGGTCATTTCTATTAACCATTCTTGTGTAGCAAACAGCTCTTGAGAATAGTTCCTTGTAAACCCTTTTCCTTCTAAGCATTTCGCTTAGATAATATTTATTTCTTTCTCAGTGTTTGTCTAGACCATTCCAACACCCCAAGACCATATTTTGCAAGCCAAACCTCATGCCACACCTTAGTACCATAGAGCGATTTTCCGATTGTTGTCTTGTTTGATTTTGTTGTTGTTGTTGAATGGTGTGTTTATGTTGTGCTATATTTTATCTTATAGTTTCTGCGAAGAGAGACGTGTTTTGTTGAGAGAAATGAACGATCTTCAATTACCAAAAAGGCAAGTGACATTCAAATCCTACCTATTTTATATTATGCATTAGAGTTTTCACTTAGTATGCATGGTAGGGTTTTTGTTTTCAAAAGTAAAGTATATATGCTATGCTTAGATCCTAGTAGTGTGTAGCCACCCCTTAAACACAACTTGCTAGGATTGTCAGAAGTGATTTAAAAATGATGCCAATTCTTTGTTTCACTTGTTGGTTAAAGTGTTGTTCGAAAAATTGAAAACTAATAACCTTAATGAAACACCTGGGTGGAATTGGAGTGGTTTGGATTATGTTGAGTGGCTACTCGGGGCTACATACCTGGTGGATTTAACCATGGTATGTGGTGGTGACCCGTGGGTTAGTACACTTGTGGTTTGCCACCCAGGAACAAAGAGATTGCTATGTCTTCCGTGTTTAGTGTACTTCCAGTGCAGCCTTATGATATTATGGGCTCTGTCTTGATTGAGTAAGATGCGAGGGTTCAACTTGTTGCAAGACATTGGCTGGTAGCAGAATTATAGGTGGGAACGAGTCTTGCGTGTATGGTTGCTCTCTCCTTCTGAAAGGTCTCGTCTCATTCTTCTCTCTGGGTAGAATGGGTCGTAAGGTGAAAGTGCACAACCTCTGCAGAGTTAAAAACTAAGATCTTAGCCGTGTCCCCGGTTATGGACAATTTGAGTCTCTAGACAAGGATGTACGGAATAATCTCATCACCTTTTCTGAATGATTAAAACTTGTGTAGAAACAATCTCAGGACTGGATTTTCTCAGGGCTACATACCTGGTGGATTTAACCATGGTATGTGGTGGTGACCTGAGGATTATCCTAGTTGAGTGGCCCCAGGGCTATATACCTGGCAGATTTAACCATGGTATGTGGTGGTGACCTGGAAGTCATCTCAACTTGGTGCTCATGGTGGATTTAACCATGTGCCCCCTTTTTGTAAAACCTTTTCAAAAATTACAAAATGTTTTGTTTTGAAAAACATAGGATAAAATTGGCTTTATGCAAATTAGCCCAAGACTCCACCAACCAAATATCATGTAGATAGTCATGTCTAAAAACTGCCACCATATAAGTGTCATTTGCCAGTACATCATTGTACTGACCTCCATTCGTGGGGCTGCATATTCAAACGTGCAGGATTTTCTGAGGAGGAGTACGTGGTAGGATCTCGAGTCTACATTCCAACATGACTGCCTGTGGCACATGAAGATGATGAAGGCTCATTGATGATTCATTTTCCGCTGTGTTTGTTCTGAACATTGTTGAGCTAGTACATGTGACTATGCAATTTGTAAGGTTTTACTTTACCCTTTGGATCAACGATGTAGTAATTTGATACTATTGCAATGGTTACTACAATTTGTAATGTGTGTGCTATCAGTGATCCCGGGAATAGCACTATACACAGGTATCTTGCCTTTATTAAAAGGTATGGTGCTACAGCTGTGTGTTTTGAACTTATTAATGAAAAGGAGGAATCCTCCCAAGTTTCTTCTATTGTTTCTGGAAATAAACCAGGTTATGTGGAGAAGCTTCCTTTCAAGCCTCTCCCTCCTAAAGAGAAAAAAGAAGAAGAAGAAGGAACAAAAAGAAGAAGAAGAAGAGGAATAAAAAGAAAGAGGTAACGGCATATCCCCGCGTGTATGAGATAACGATAGGTAACCGTAAGTATGTTGCTCCTAATAATTATTATGATAATGAATCTGAGTACAATGATCTTCCTATGCTCTTTACCTATATTAGTGATCATGATTTGGAAGAGCACACTACTTTTGATACTGAAAATCTCTTTGGTACCGATTATGAAAGTAATGATGTTAGCACTATCCATGTTCCCTCAAGCGATGATATTGAAAGCTCTAAGCTTGGGGATGTTGTGCTTGAAGATCCTATATTTGAGACCTTTACTTTTAGTGAAAATGATGATATTATATCTTCGGGTTTAGATAATCGTTATAGAGATGGCTATGACACAGGTCATAATTATCCTTATGAAACTTGTCATAGTTATGACGGGATTGCCAAAAATCATTCCCTTAGTATGCAACTTGTTTACCATGTTCAAATTCTTGATAATGATCCTGCTCCAATTACTATTAATGAGAAGAGTTTTTCTTATGCCAAAAATAATGATACTTTTATGCATATGAACCATGATAAGAATGTTTTAAGTGATGGTTATATTGTGTATTTCATCAATGATGCTACTGAAAGTTATTATGAGAGAGGGAAACATGGTTATATGCATCTTAATAATATTAAGTTTCCCCTCTTTATGTTGAGAATCTTGAAGTTGCGCTTGTGTTGCCTTTCTATGCTTGTTGCTTTGTGCTTTCAGTACTTGTTCCCTTACAAGATTCCTTTTCATAGGAAGTGGGTTATACTTAAAAGTGTTTCTTATTTGCTTTTGATGCTCTCTTTTGCTTCAACTCTTATTTCTTGCGAGAGCATCATTAAAATTACTGAGCCATCTTAATGGCTATAAAGAAAGCACTTCTTGGGAGAAAACCCACGTTTTTATTTTGCTACTGTTTTGTTGTGTCTTGGAAGTTGTTACTACTGTAGAAACCTCTCCTTATCATGTTTATTTCGTTTTTGTGCCAAGTAAAGTCTTTGATAGAAAGTTGATACTAGATTTGGATTTCTGCGCAGGAACAGATTTTTAGCTGTCACGAATTTGAGTTGTTCTCTCTGTAGAGGAATCTAAAAATTATGAAAAAATTCATGAGTAATCCTCAGATATGTACGCAAATTTCATTCAACTGGAGCTTTTCCATCTGAGCATGTTAAGTGCCTCGAAAAAATTCGTCTTTACGGACTATTCTGTTTTGACAGATTCTGTCTTTTATTTCGCATTGCCTCTTTTACTGTGTTTGAGTGGGTTTCTTTGCTCCACTAAATTTCAGTAACCTTGGGTAATGTCCAGAAGTGTTGGGAATGATTTTGTCCTGGCTGAACATGTGAATTTTTTATTATGCACTAACCCTCTAATGAGATTGCTTTGAGTTTGGTGTGAAGGAAGTTTTCAAGGATCAAGAGAGGAGGATGATATAATATGATCAACAAGAGTGAAAAGTCTAAGCTTGGGGATGCTCCATGGTTCATCCCTGCATATTTCGAGAAGACTCAAGCATCTAAGCTTGGGGATGCCCAAGGCATCCCCTTCTTCATCAATAACTTATCAGGTCACCTCTAGTGAAACTATATTTTAATTCCGTCACATCTTATGTGCTTTACTTGGAGCGTCTGTGTGCTTTTATTTTTGTTTTGTTATCTTAGTTCTATGAATAAATTGGATCCTATCTATCTTTTTTGGGAGAGAGACACGCTACGCCTTTTCATTTGAATACTCATATTCTTCACTTATATTTGTTGAGTATTCGGTTTTCGTACTGTGAAGCTTCTAGATCTTGGTTTTCATGTATCTCTTGTTCAGAGCTATTAGTTATTTTATAGAAAGTACTCTCTTACTTCACTTATATTTGTTTTGAGAGTTTCTTGCTATTTGGTTGGAAACAAAAAATGCTTCATGTGGTAGTTGGTATATTGTCTTGAATAATTTGATGCTTGGCAATTGTTTTGAGCTCTCAAGTAGATCATGTTTAAGCTCTTGCAACATGTAGTTTAAACCTATTAGTGGAGAACTACCGTAGAGCTTGTTGAAATTTGGTTTGCATGATTGGTCTCTCTAAGGTCTAGATATTTTCTGGTAAAAGTGTTTGAGCAACAAGGAAGACAGTGTAGAGTCTTATAATGCTTGCAATATGTTCTTATGTAAGTTTTGCTGTACCGGTTTATACTTGTGTTACTTCAAACGACCTTGCTAGCCAAAGCCTTGTACTGAGAGGGAATGCTTCTCGTGCATCCAAAACCTTGAGCCAAAACCTATGCCATTTGTGTCCACCATAACTACCTACTATGTGGTATTTTCTGCCATTCCAAGTAAATACTTCATGTGCTACCTTTAAACAATTCAAAAGTTATTATCTCTTATTTGTGTCAATGTTTTATAGCTCATGAGGAAGTATGTGGTGTTTTATCTTTCAATATTGTTGGGCAGACTTTCACCAATGTACTAGTGGCACATCCGCTTATCCAATAATTTTGCAAAAAGAGCTGGCAACGGGTTCCCAGCCCCAATTAATTAACCTTCACTAATAATTCTCTTCACATGTTTTGCCCTGATTCATCAGTAAGCAACTTAATTTTGCAAATAGACACTCCTCCATGGTATGTGAAATGTTGGAAGGCACCCTAGGATTCGGTTAGCCATGGCTTGTGAAAGAAAAAGGTTGGGAGGAGTGTCATCCATAAATAAAACTAAAGTACATGTTTAAACAAAAGAGAAGAGGGATGATCTACCTTGCTGGTAGAGATAACGTCTTTCATGGGAGCCGCTCTTTGAAAGTCTGTTTGACAAGGGGGTTAGAGTGCCCACTACCATTCGTTGACAACAACAAACACCTCTCAAAACTTTACTTTTATGCTCTCTATATGATTTCAAAACTTGAAAAGCTCTAGCACATGATTTAATCCCTGCTTCCCTCTGCGAAGGGCCTCTCTTTTACTTTTTGTTGAGTCACCTACTTCTTTCTATCTTAGAAGCAAACACTTGTATCAACTGTGTGCACTGATTCTTACATGCTTGCTTATTGCACTCATCATATTACTTTGTGTTGACAATTATCCATGAGATATACATGTTGAAAGTTGAAAGCAATTGCTGAAACTTAAATCTTCCTTTGTGTTGCTTCAAAACCTTTTATTAAGAATCTATTGCTTTATGAGTTAACTCTTATGCAAGACTTTTTGATGCTTGTCTTGAAAGTACTATTCATGAAAAGTTTTTGCTATATGATTCAGTTGTGTAGTCATTATCTATTTGTTAGCAAACTATAGATTATTGCTTTGAGTCACTTCATTCATCTCATATACTTTACAATGGTATTGATCAAGATTATGTTGGTAGCATGTCACTTTAGAAATTATTCTTTTTATCGTTTACCTACTCGAGGGCGAGTAGGAACTAAGCTTGGGGATGCTTGATACGTCTCCAACGTATCTATAATTTCTTATGTTCCTTGCTAGTTTTATGACAATACCTACATGTTTTGCTCACACTTTATATCATTTTTATGCATTTTCCGGGACTAACCTATTAACAAGATGCCGAAGCGCCAGTTCCTGTTTTCTGCTGTTTTTGTTTCAGAAATTCTACATATGAAATATTCTCGGAATTGGACCCCACGAAGACAGAAGTCAATATTTTGCCGAGGCGGACCCAGAGAGCCAGAGAAGGGCCAGAGGGTGGCCAAGGGGCCCCACACCATAGGGGGGCGCGACCCACCCCTCTGCCGCGCCACCAGGTGGGGAGGGCACCCTAGGGCCCCTCGGAGGCCGACCTTCCGCCTATATATTCTCCCAGATGCGAAAACCCTAAAGACATCGGTCTTCCTCCACGAAAAGTTACGTAGCCGCCGCCATCGCGAAGCCATGTTCGGGGGACAGAAGTCTCTGTTCCGGCACGCCGGACGGGGAAGTGCCCCGGAATCCATCTCCATCGACACCACCGCCATCTTCATCGCCGTTCTGTCTCCCATGATGAGGAGGGAGTAGTTCTCCCCGAGGGAGGGCTCTACCGGTAGCTATGTGGTTCATCTCTCTCTCCCATGGTGTGATCTTTATGTGATCATGAGCTTTGTAATATAGTTGAATATGTAGATGTTACTCTTGTCTATTATGCACTCTAGAGGTTACTTTAATATGAACTTCGGAGTCATTCTCCACGGTGTGATGGTGACAGTGTGTGCATCGTGTGTGATTCCTTTATGACGTTGTGGAGCTTGTTTACTCCGGCTTGAGGTGTGCTTTTGCAGCCCTACACAATGAATGGTGTTTGTTATCCAACAAGAGAGTGTTTGAGAGTAGCATTTATTTATTCAATTATGTGATCATTGTTGAGAGTGTCCACTAGTGAAAGTATGATCCCTAGGCCTTGTTTCTAAGCATTGAAACACCGTTTCCAACAAGTTCTGCTACATGTTCGCTTGCTGCCATTTTATTTCAGATTGTAATTACTACTTGTAATTATCCATATTACTTGTATTTCACTATCTCGAACTAGTGCACCTATATTTCTGACAAGTGTATTAGGTGTGTTGGGGACACAAGGGACTTCTTGTATCTTAATTGCAGGGTTGCTTGAGAGGGATATCTTTGACCTCTACCTCCCTGAGTTTGATAAACCTTGGGTGATTCACTTAAGGGAAACTTGCTGCTGTTCTACAAACCTCTGCTCTTGGAGGCCCAACACTGTCTACAGGAATAGAAGCGTGCGTAGACATCAGCGTCTAACTTGTTTTTGTAGGGTTTGGTGATGTGATATGGCCATGATGTGATGATGAATATGTATGAGATGATCACTATTGTATTGTGACAATCGGCAGGAGCCCTATGGTTGTCTTTATATTTCATGTAGTAGTATTATTTCAAAGTAGTTGTAATAGTTTCTACATGTGGTGAACAACCATGAAGACGGCGCCATGGACCTTGAAGCCCCACCGACGATGATGGAGATCATGCCCGTGCTTTGGAGATGAAGATCAAAGGCGTGAGATAAAAGAGCCATATCATATCACATTATGAATTGCATGTGATTTTAATCCTTTTTATGCATCTTATATTGCTTAGATCGCGACGGTAGCATTATAAGATGATCCCTCTCACTAAAAATCAAGATAATAAAGTGTTCGTCCTTAGTTAGCACCGTTGCTAAGACTCGTTGTTTCGAAGCATCACGTGATGATCGGGTGTGATAGACTCAACGTGTGCATACAATGGGTGCAAGCCAGATTTGCACATGCGAAAACTAAGGTTTAACTTGACGAGCTTAGCATGTACAGACATGGCCTCGGAACACGGCAAACCGAAAGGTTAAGCATGAATCATATAGATGATATGATGAACATGTTGATGTTCGCCACTGAAGCTACATCATCTCTTGTGATGATCGGACTTGGTGTGGTGGATTTGGTTCGTGTAATCACTAAGGCAACGTGAGGGATATTGTTTTGAGTGGGAGTTCACCTAGTTAATTTAAGAATTATTAGTAAACTCAAATTTATCCTGAACAAAGTCTAAATTGTATTTGAATTAAATTTTGTAGAATTGGCATCCGTTTTCTACTTTGCGTTAGGCTTGTAATTGAGATAGAAATAGTGTTAAATCTGACAAGTAACTTTACAGACTGGTACTGTACTGTTAAAAAATCAAGAAATGATTAAGTCCTATTATAAACTTTTGGTAATCCTCAAATTGCTGATTCGAAAAGCAATGGTTTCAATTAGTATCTAAAATTATCCTGTCTCCGTGAAACTTGATGTTCAAATATGTTTGAAAAGTAAGGAGCTGGAAAGTTTGTTTTCAGAAATAAGCAAGGTGTGAGATATATATGATATCTAAGACCTTATTACAAGATGATAGAATATAATTTAGCGAGACTACATAAAATCATAAGTTTTATGGAAATGTACGAAGGTTGAAGACGCTAGGGATCCCGATCCTCCAACTAGTTGGGCACTAATGTTATTCGCATATCCATGGAAGCCATAGTAGCTTCATCATGAAGTTGTCATGATTTGATGGATAAAATTAAGAGTAAAATTGTTCATCACATTAAAAAGTTACTAATAGTGAAATCCGGAACACTTGTCATGTGATGATCAACTTCAAAGTGTGAACCTCAAGGTTATTGGTATTTGACCAACAAGCCTAGAAGTTATTGATGTTGAAGTGTTTTCAGAAATATGAGGAAATTCGAAAGAGAAACTACAAAAGGTTTTTGGCAGAAAGAAAGAAAAGACCAGAAAGTCTAGCTCAGGTGTATATAGATGATATACATGTTATGAATGTATTCTTTGATTGGTCAAACAATGAAGTTCTTGGGTATTTGTACCATATTGGTTGGTATGAGATGTGATACAACACAACGCAATACAAGAATAGAATGGCCTAAGTGACTGATAAGGAATGTGGTAATAATGCACGTTCGGAACAAAATAAAGTGTTATTATGTTCGTCGTTGGCATTCTACCTAGCCCTTCAGATTTATAATAAAGAACATAATAATTGTTATTTTGCTTTGGTCAAATGAAAGCAATGAGTTGTTCAAATTATGACCTTACTACATGTACAATGGATAAGTTATTATAAATCTTAATGGTGAAACACACATGCATAACACTAACACTAAAATGCCATAAGGTAAATGATTTGAATTCCACTTATTTGTGGAACCGCCATTTAGGTCATGTTAGAAAGGAATGCATGAATAAACTCCATGCAAATGGATTTTTGGAGTCATTTGATTTTTGAATCGTTTGGCATTTGCAAATCTTTTCTAAAGAAAATGACTGAAATACCATTTATAGTCCAAGAGTTGAACGGGCAACTAACTTAGTGAAAACATACATGATGATATATGTGGTTCATTGGGCATAGTTGTGTGCGGAATATTCTTCTACTTCATGAAAACTTCCAACAATGAATTGAATGTATATATATGGATATATTTATTCGATAAGAAAGAAGTTTGAAACATATTAATAGAGTCAAATAAATTTCAGCATGAAGTGGAAATCATCGTAATAGAAAAGTCAAATATCTATGATTGGATCATGGTGGAAATATTTGAAGTACGATTTTTAGCAAACATCTAAGAGAGTTACGAAATTGTTCCACAACTCACGTTTCTCGGAACACCATAGTTATGATGGAGTATTCGAGAGACGTATCCAAACCTTTTTAGATTAATGATGATATAAAATGATGCCATTATATTTTTGTAGATTATGCTTTAGAGACTATCGCTTTTACACTAAATAGAGTGTCATCATAATCCGTTGAAATGACACCATATGAGTTATGGCATGGGTATAATGTGGGGCCCCGGACTAGCTGTCCGAAACACCCGTTATGCATACACATTCACGATCCCATGATCAGTGCGTCGTGAAAGCATAACCGAACTGGTATCAAATACATCATCCATTACATTACCGAATAAAAAGATTACAGCAGGTCACATGACCAATACTTACATAAGAGCCGCAATGGCAGGAGATCAACAATCACACAGCAGAAATACTTCAGATGAAAGCGTTCGCATGGCCCAAGTCATGCCATAACCCTACAGGCAACTGACTAGGAAGACGTTCCTAGCTCGCATAGACGTCGCCGACTCCTTCTTCATCTGTAGAGCTCCACCAAGTCTGGCCAAGTAAATAGCCAGGACAACAATGCCAGTGAGTACATTTGAATGTACTCGCAAACCACCTTAGAGAGAAATAAAGGGATATGAAGTATGGCAGTAGCAAGGAACAGGCACTATACTAGGGCGATAAGGAGCGAGAGATGGTTCCTCTCCAGAGTATGACATCTTTATATCTTTGTTGAAAAACCTTTTTGTAAACTATTTTGTTTGTAGACTAATAGGTAAGGATAACCCATTCTTATTTCCGGCCATCTCAAATGGCTATTCCAACTTTTCCAGTTTTTCCACTGTACCTCCCAAGTACTTTTCCACCAGTCCCACTGGCGTCACTTTCCCAAAACAATATTTGAGAAAACACTTTTATAAACCAAAAACTCCTTTTGATACTCAGCACTTCCTTTCCCACGTCCATTGCCGCGGACACGGCTATTCGAATAGATTTAAACTCTGCAGAGGTTGTACACTTTTCCCACAAGATCCAAATACTCATCGTGTGGGCATCATCCCTGCATAATAACATATGCCACGACCAGTACCCGATCGTAGTTTTTCGCCTGCTCGCCTTAGCCTAAGACATGCCGAATGAGTTGTACCTCCCAACACCAGAGTCCGGGATGCCGTTTACCCAGGAGTTGCAAAGTCCCCGACACACCCGATCCTCCGGAATGCCATCCAACCTCTTAGGCATCTTTCAATGGGAGCTCATAAGTTGTACCCCGCGTACCTAAAAAGGCAAATGGGTTGCGTCCCTTCTCATGGGAAGAACCCCGGTCGAAGCGTCCATGGTCGGACTGCCACTACACTTGCAGGACTCAAACTAAGGCGAGACAAACTACTACGCTACGCCCCGTCCCACTAAAGGGTAATGTGGTTGTACTGGCTAGGTCCGGTGATGTACTCAGTCAACGAAAGGTTTTTCGAAAACAATTTTTCTTCACTTCTCTTGCTCCAAGCAAGCCTTTTTTGTTCAAAAACATTTAATCAAAACCACACTTGGGCAGGGCCACCCCGTTCCAAGGTTTTCCAGAAAACCTTTTTGCTTGAAAACAATTTTCACAAATATTTTTCCAGGGCTCCCAACCTATAGTCCAATTTATCTTTGTAAAGAGGCGACAAGGGTGATAAGGTGGTAAGCACCATATCTCTAATCGAGGTGTGATCAGTAGGTACCAACGAGGGCTGCACCCTAAGGGTGGATTAATAAAACTCCGGGTGGCGCTAACCACCAACATAATAAATAAAAGACATGCACTTTATAAAACCTGTAATAATGCAAGAGCAAGATGTATAGGAACAGAGATGCATCAAGAGGTGGCTTGCCTTGGTTGGCTAGTTGTCCCTGGACTTCATCTTCATGAACCATATGCTCTTCCTTCCTCTTCGAAATCCTCTCAAAGATCCTCTCATTCTTCTCCGATAGTGTTCGCATTCTAACGTCGCAAAATAAAAGGGAAACAATCAAACACACTACCATGGCATAAGTCAAACAACACAATCAATAATACACAAACAGTCAGAGACCATCAAGCAAGTATACTAATACATACAGTACCTAGGGAAACAAATTTTAGCAATAACATTTAAAGAAAACCCAATTTGTTTACACTAGGCCAAACCAAAACCCTAATAAATAGATAAATACTTTATGCTCCACCTCAAGTGGTAAACCACACAAGTACTGGTAGATAACCTCATTTAGAAAACACAAGAAGTGGTTTCGTGCCCAAAAGTAAAACAGATTAATTTTAGCCATTTTTTTTAAAGAGCAAAAGTCACTTAACTTGCTTATTTTGCTTACAGAGCACAATACAACTTCAGCAAACAAGCCTTACATCACTCAATAGGTATTCAAATAAAGAATACACCAGAACTGGATTTACTAAATTTAGATTTGCAGATTTTTTTTTAAAAAAAATATATATTTTACTGCCTAGAAGGCACATTTCAAAGAGATATGTCGCATAATCTCAGTTGCTAAAAAAAAAATGTCCTCTGGATAAGTTGAACATGTGGGTGCACTGGTTCGTTTAAATTTCGTTTAACTCCAAAAAAAAAATTCGTTTCTGAACTCTCATATTAATTTACTAGTTCCAGATTTAAACAGATCTGGGGAGATGAGATCCAGAGCTGACCAGCCCACTGCGCTATCCACGATGCGGGAGGAAAATAGGCGAATATGATAATCACGGGCCCTGTACGCTAGCAAAGCAAAGAGCCATGCATCGCTTGGATCAAGATCCACCAGCCCGACACGATTCCATCGCTCACCATGACCAAACGATGGCCAGGCCGCGACCTAGATGGAGGCGGACAGAGAGAAGACGGAGACGGTCGGAGGGCTCACCTCGAGTCTTGGAAACGATGGAGGATGGGGCCCACGCGTGCGATGCGGCGGCTCGGACGTGCTGGTGACTCCTGGTCGGTGCAGGGGTACGAGGTACGGCTTGGAAGAGCTGGCGAGCTCCCAGGCGACGCCATGGACAACGGCCGGGTCGGCGGCGGAGATAGACGCTGCTCGGACGGCGACGCATGCATGCATGGGTGGTCTCGCGGACATCGGCGAGGACGGAGGTGAGCTACGCGCCTGCATGCACAGAGCTCCCATTGATGGAGGCGGTGCAGACGCGAGACGTGAGGATGACGTAGAGACGCAGGAGGTTAGTCCCGGTCGTCGGCGAGCATCGCATGCAAGCTCAACGCCGAGACGGACTGCACGGAGAACTGTACGTCGGCGTCCTTGCAGCGGGCTCCTGGGCAAGAAAGGGTCGCGGTTAGATCATACTAAATATGGAGAGGACAGCGAGACATAGAGGGAGGGTGGAGAAAAGGCGACGGCCTCGTCGGAGACGAACAGCAGGAACGGACCACGACGAGGAAGATCGGGAAACTCACCGCGGGGTTGCATGACGACGGAGGCGCGTCGGAGGACGTGGATGTGAATTGGGCAGATCGGAGCGGCAAATCGCAACGGAGCAGCCGGCCGAGTCGCGCGCCCAGCATGCACGCTCCCTGGCGATCGAGTGGACACAGGCAACTCGACACCGGCGACCTCACGGACGGACATCGTCAACGGAGAACATCCGAGGCGCTACCTGTACGCAGAGAAGATTAGGGGCGACAGTCAGGCCAGCGCTGGGGCCCTACGCGGGCATGCAGACGAGCGCCCTGCCCGGATGTCGACTCGGAAGTCTGCACACACCGTCGGCGTTGCCGACGTTACAGACGAGGGCGTCGAAACGGGGCTCACCTTGGGGGTAGGGGCTTCATGGGTGGTGCAGGGAAGATACGGACCAACGTGGAGGCACGAGCGATGACTCGCGTATGCCGGGTGGCTTGGGCGGCTCGGCGAATCCCTGGTCGTCGACACGGACGGGGGCGGGTACCGCCTCTCTGTACAACGACGTCGGGCGAGCGACGACGACACCCACCTAGATCTCCCTGGCAAGGAAATATGAGGGATTCAGAGAGAGCCTAAAGGAGAAAGCGCGAACGAATACAGGGGAAGGTGAGGAGGAGGCTTGAAACGCCGCGTCCAGCTTTGGCGAGGGCTTCGGCTTGTCTTCTCCGTCGGCGAGAATGGGAAGGAGCAGCGCTTCATCTCTGCTGCTTTTGAGATGTGAACAGCAGTGAGAGGAGAGTAAATGAGGAGTGGAGATGGGAAGAGGGCTCAGGTCCGGGTTTTAAAGAGGGTTGGGGTCGATGCACCGTGACGGAGAGCACGGGGTCGTGCTCGAGGTGTGCTCGGAGGCGATTGGGCAGAGGGGCGGCGGAATAAGGTGAGGCGAGGAGAGGCAGGCTCTAGGTGATGCTCGCATGGCTCCGTGGTGATCTGAACCCCTCACAAGATGTCTTTTTTCTGCACGGGAGAACAGGTGTTCGATACGTTCCATCGGTGGCACAGAGGACTAGAGTGAATTCTAGGGTAGCTATACGGTTGATGGTGAGATGCCTTGTTGGTATGCGACAAGAGGAGAGGCCAGAGATGAGTGGATGGACGGGAACGCTCGGGCACGCCACAGTTGTGGTGATCACGCGACTGTCGAGCAGCGTCGGGTCAGCGTGGAGCTGCGACTTGCCTCGGGAGCGAGCGGAGTGCAGACAGGAGGGACAAGTAGCGCCGGTGGCGCAGCATAAGCAGCAGCAGGAAAGGTTGCATCCTTGGCTTCTTGCGGACCAAGGTTTGGGTGCCCAACGGAGAGAGACAAAGGAAGGAGGGAGGAGGGCGGCGCCCAGGCCAGCCATAGGGCAACGAGGACGGTTCTGGAGCGTGACCATACAAGTGGGAGAGGGTGCCGTCGGCAGGGACAGCAGGAGGTGAAGAAAAGAGAGAGGCCAGAAGACGATTGGTTTAGAGGAGCCGAGGAGGGCATCGGTCTCCTTCCCTGATCCTCCCAAACGGGTACACTAAAAGAGCTACAGTAGCAATGCATGAGGTCACCCAAGATTTAGACATGGAGGTGCTGATATTAGAGGGTTCAAAGAGAAGTCGTGGTGTTGGTTCAAACACAACTACATATGGAGTAGGATACAACGCATGTGTTGATTCAAAAGGATTTATTTGTTGTAAGCTGAACCTCCAGCACGTTTTTAAGATTTAGAGAGAGCAACCGAATGACTCCAACTAGACATGGCCGGCCCTCCACTTATGCCATGTCTAGATGGCTCACAAATTGCTCAAAGCACAGGGTAGATTAGCTAGGTGAGCTGATGATGTTTAGCTCAAACTTGATGTTGGAAAAGATTTAAGAGACCAAGAAAATTTGAGATGGAGATGAAATTTAATAGGGATGATGATCTAGATGGTATACGATCCAATCAGAGTTTTTGCCAAAGTGTTGAGGTTGATAGATAGTTCTTTTAAAATACTCTACTTGCTTAACAAAGCAAGTTCGATTTTCTTATAAATAAATATGCGAGAAAAGAGAGACATGGCATAAGTAAGATAAGCATGCATTTTATAAAAAGAAAAATAGAATGAATAAAATATTTTTTATGGAAATTAGTTTTGGGTGGACATGATAAAAATATATCAATCAATTTATACATTTTAGTTGAGAAAAGAATTTGAAAAGATATGATAAAAACTAGAATTATTTTTGTAGTAAAAAAAAACAAAACAAGATTTGGGGTTTAAGGTAATTTGGAGGGGACTCCAAATTTGGAAACTTGGGTGACTGCTATAGGTATTTTTATGAGTGGTCAAAGGGGTGGTTCGGTTTTATTTAAGCAAGCACCTACATAGATCACAAGCACACATAAGTAATTGAATCATACCGCAGACAATCCTATCATCACACACAATCAAGCCAGGCCAGTACATCAACTATCAGACAAAACAAGACTAAATTGTTGAACAAGTGCTCAAGGATGATCATGTTAGGGTAAGGTTTGAGAAAAAAAATTAATAGGAAAGCGAAACTTTTAGCAACATTTTACCGGAAAATAGCGAAGACAAAAGTATCTCCTCCATTTGATAAGCTTTCAATAATTGTTTGAAATCCTATCGTGAAACCTTTGTAAGATAAAGATTTGTAAAGTAGTGGGATCATACCTACTGATATATCCCTAAAGGTTTTATAAATACTTAGTCTGGAAAATCTTTTGAGTCAAAATAAATCTTGGCTCATTGTTGTAGATAAAGTAAAAATCACTTGAAAAGGGAGAAGTTGCCCAGATAAAGTTTTTGTCAAATAGGTAGTAGTATTTTGAAAAGACATGATCACTATGGCACAAGGAATGTGTTGGTTTACAATCTTGTTCAACAATCCACTCAAGCAGGCATTCTTAACACATCAATAGGACAACAAGCTGGAAACACAGTTTCAGGAGGTTAACACAAAAAGTTTTTGTTGGCCCTGGTTTTCACACTACTAAACTCTAATTATACAAGGTTATAAAATTTGGGGTGTTACAGACCTTCCACCCTTAAAATAATCTCGTCCCGAGATTACTAAGCGTAGTACTAGAGAAGTTGTTAGAAGTAAAAAAAAATTACACTCCATTCTCCGGTAGACGGGTCATTGTCGGAAAGTCACAGCTTCAGCTTCTGAGGGAGTCAGTATATTTTCCGCCGAGGGCAAGCTTCGTGAAGAGGTTGAATTCTCTACGCCGGTGTTGGATCGGTAGCTTCATAACAATCTTTGTGGGGTCCATGATTCTTGGAGGATTAGAGCATCCAAGCGGTGCTTTTACAAAGGTTGAAAGTTTTCAGAGTTAGCTTAAATTTTAGTGGAAGACGCGAAGTCTTCCACCCTTAAAATTGTTCATCGGATGTTCGGAAAACTCTGAGCTTTAGCCATGGGGTCTGTCAGGCGCTCTTGAGGAAGTCATCAATCTCCCGTCTTGAGTTGAAGAATCATCAGGGGCGAAGTGCAGTCCGTAGCTCCAAGATGTACACACGGTGTTTACCACTTTTTAAGGCGCTAGTTAAGTTAGTGAGTCAGCGGAACTCCTGGTGGGTCTTCACATAAAGAAGCAACAACAACCGTCGACGCAGTTTTCAGCCTTAGGGTTGATGCTGACTAAGGTACACCAAATCTTGAGTCTTGAGTTGTGTTCAACGGCTTCAAGTCTTCACTTGAAGAGGACCAGTTGGACCTTGTAAGTAACTTGGCTTTGGTGCTATGGCTCTCTTAGCTTGTTAGAAGGTGAGTCAAGCTGAGGTTTTACGAAGATAACCTCAAGGTTAGTGCGATTATGCTCTATGGTCGACAAAAATTAGTATGTCTTCATCTTCTCGCAGAGTTGCAGTCGATCTTGAAGGCACTGGCTTCTGCTTCCTTGGCGTCGCGGGTTGTCATGGTTTGAATGTCGTACTAAAGTTGAGTGCTACGGGAAAACAGGGTTGCATCTAGTTGTTACCCAAGTTAGAGTTAGAGTTTTCCGTTAACTTTGTAAACTAACGGTTAGAATTTCTCCCTGAATTTGGTCTGGATGCGAGGGAAAACAATCTTAGGGAGTGTTTCCTAGATAGGGTTACCACACAGAAAGGGTTTTTCAGGCCGAAAGGCATAAACAAGCATACACACAACAAGCAATCGCAAGCACTCAAGAAGCAATTTCACAACCCCACAAGCAATCATGAAAACCACACAAGGTATTTCTAATACCCAAGGATACCTAATACGCAGGGGTAGCTCAATCGAAGCAATTGAGTGTGTCCTATCCATCCTATCGGTTTGGGTTGGTATGAGAAGCAACGTCTTCATTTTGCTGATATTGACTTCAACATTGATTCTTGTAGCAGTTGGTGGAGAAGTAGATCTGATGTTGAGCCGTCGATGTTGAGTCGGGGGCGAAGGCTGCATAGGATCTTCTGGTCTCAATTCGAAGGGGTAATTGCTGAAGAGCTCCATGAATGACAGCTCCTTGTGACGGGCATACAAATTACTAGTCAAGAACTGAGGACTTGATCCTTGACGACTGCAAAAGTGCAAGTCCAAAGAGGAACAAGGTCAAATCCTTGACAGACTTTGGTGACAACCAAAGACATGATCTTATTATCCCTATATGAGTACTGCTAAGTCGACATCCAATCTTCATAGCTGCTTGTCGGAGATACTTGTGGCTTCCTGAAGGGTTGATCCATCGTCAACTTCGAGTCTCCGAGTCTGAGTTGGGGACATCGTTCAATATGTTTATTTTGAAGAGGATGAGCAGAACCAGAAGTTTTCACAATCTTTCGAAATCAGAGAGCGAGATAAGAATTAGAAGTTTTGAAGGTATAAGAAAATTAGACGCTATTCTTCTGTCAAGTAAATAAATAATTTGTTTTGTAAATAATTTTTCCAAAGTACTTGTTTCCTAACTAACGTCCATGCTAACTAGGATCTCCTACAGTCAGGATGGCTCTGATACCAGCTCTGTGGGGCCCCGGACTAGCTGTCCGAAACACCCGTTATGCATACACATTCACGATCCCATGATCAGTGCGTCGTGAAAGCATAACCGAACTGGTATCAAATACATCATCCATTACATTACCGAATAAAAAGATTACAGCAGGTCACATGACCAATACTTACATAAGAGCCGCAATGGCAGGAGATCAACAATCACACAGCAGAAATACTTCAGATGAAAGCGTTCGCATGGCCCAAGTCATGCCATAACCCTACAGGCAACGACGTTCCTAGCTCGCATAGACGTCGCCGACTCCTTCTTCATCTGTAGAGCTCCACCAAGTCTGGCCAAGTAAATAGCCAGGACAACAATGCCAGTGAGTACATTTGAATGTACTCGCAAACCACCTTAGAGAGAAATAAAGGGATATGAAGTATGGCAGTAGCAAGGAACAGGCACTATACTAGGGCGACAAGGAGCGAGAGATGGTTCCTCTCCAGAGTATGACATCTTTATATCTTTGTTGAAAAACCTTTTTGTAAACCATTTTGTTTGTAGACTAATAGGTAAGGATAACCCATTCTTATTTCCGGCCATCTCAAATGGCTATTCCAACTTTTCCAGTTTTTCCACTGTACCTCCCAAGTACTTTTCCACCAGTCCCACTGGCGTCACTTTCCCAAAACAATATTTGAGAAAACACTTTTATAAACCAAAAACTCCTTTTGATACTCAGCACTTCCTTTCCCACGTCCATTGCCGCGGACACGGCTATTCGAATAGATTTAAACTCTGCAGAGGTTGTACACTTTTCCCACAAGATCCAAATACTCATCGTGTGGGCATCATCCCTGCATAATAACATATGCCACGAGTACCCGATCGTAGTTTTTCGCCTGCTCGCCTTAGCCTAAGACATGCCGAATGAGTTGTACCTCCCAACACCAGAGTCCGGGATGCCGTTTACCCAGGAGTTGCAAAGTCCCCGACACACCCGATCCTCCGGAATGCCATCCAACCTCTTAGGCATCTTTCAATGGGAGCTCATAAGTTGTACCCCGCGTACCTAAAAAGGCAAATGGGTTGCGTCCCTTCTCATGGGAAGAACCCCGGTCGAAGCGTCCATGGTCGGACTGCCACTACACTTGCAGGACTCAAACTAAGGCGAGACAAACTACTACGCTACGCCCCGTCCCACTAAAGGGTAATGTGGTTGTACTGGCTAGGTCCGGTGATGTACTCAGTCAACGAAAGGTTTTTCGAAAACAATTTTTCTTCACTTCTCTTGCTCCAAGCAAGCCTTTTTTGTTCAAAAACATTTAATCAAAACCACACTTGGGCAGGGCCACCCCGTTCCAAGGTTTTCCAGAAAACCTTTTTGCTTGAAAACAATTTTCACAAATATTTTTCCAGGGCTCCCAACCTATAGTCCAATTTATCTTTGTAAAGAGGCGACAAGGGTGATAAGGTGGTAAGCACCATATCTCTAATCGAGGTGTGATCAGTAGGTACCAACGAGGGCTGCACCCTAAGGGTGGATTAATAAAACTCCGGGTGGCGCTAACCACCGACATAATAAATAAAAGACATGCACTTTATAAAACCTGTAATAATGCAAGAGCAAGATGTATAGGAACAGAGATGCATCAAGAGGTGGCTTGCCTTGGTTGGCTAGTTGTCCCTGGACTTCATCTTCATGAACCATATGCTCTTCCTTCCTCTTCGAAATCCTCTCAAAGATCCTCTCATTCTTCTCCGATAGTGTTCGCATTCTAACGTCGCAAAATAAAAGGGAAACAATCAAACACACTACCATGGCATAAGTCAAACAACACAATCAATAATACACAAACAGTCAGAGACCATCAAGCAAGTATACTAATACATACAGTACCTAGGGAAACAAATTTTAGCAATAACATTTAAAGAAAACCCAATTTGTTTACACTAGGCCAAACCAAAACCCTAATAAATAGATAAATACTTTATGCTCCACCTCAAGTGGTAAACCACACAAGTACTGGTAGATAACCTCATTTAGAAAACACAAGAAGTGGTTTCGTGCCCAAAAGTAAAACAGATTAATTTTAGCCATTTTTTTTAAAGAGCAAAAGTCACTTAACTTGCTTATTTTGCTTACAGAGCACAATACAACTTCAGCAAACAAGCCTTACATCACTCAATAGGTATTCAAATAAAGAATACACCAGAACTGGATTTACTAAATTTAGATTTGCAGATTTTTTTTAAAAAAAAATATATATTTTACTGCCTAGAAGGCACATTTCAAAGAGATATGTCGCATAATCTCAGTTGCTAAAAAAAAAAAGTCCTCTGGATAAGTTGAACATGTGGGTGCACTGGTTCGTTTAAATTTCGTTTAACTCCAAAAAAAAAATTCGTTTCTGAACTCTCATATTAATTTACTAGTTCCAGATTTAAACAGATCTGGGGAGATGAGATCCAGAGCTGACCAGCCCACTGCGCTATCCACGATGCGGGAGGAAAATAGGCGAATATGATAATCACGGGCCCTGTACGCTAGCAAAGCAAAGAGCCATGCATCGCTTGGATCAAGATCCACCAGCCCGACACGATTCCATCGCTCACCATGACCAAACGATGGCCAGGCCGCGACCTAGATGGAGGCGGACAGAGAGAAGACGGAGACGGTCGGAGGGCTCACCTCGAGTCTTGGAAACGATGGAGGATGGGGCCCACGCGTGCGATGCGGCGGCTCGGACGTGCTGGTGACTCCTGGTCGGTGCAGGGGTACGAGGTACGGCTTGGAAGAGCTGGCGAGCTCCCAGGCGACGCCATGGACAACGGCCGGGTCGGCGGCGGAGATAGACGCTGCTCGGACGGCGACGCATGCATGCATGGGTGGTCTCGCGGACATCGGCGAGGACGGAGGTGAGCTACGCGCCTGCATGCACAGAGCTCCCATTGATGGAGGCGGTGCAGACGCGAGACGTGAGGATGACGTAGAGACGCAGGAGGTTAGTCCCGGTCGTCGGCGAGCATCGCATGCAAGCTCAACGCCGAGACGGACTGCACGGAGAACTGTACGTCGGCGTCCTTGCAGCGGGCTCCTGGGCAAGAAAGGGTCGCGGTTAGATCATACTAAATATGGAGAGGACAGCGAGACATAGAGGGAGGGTGGAGAAAAGGCGACGGCCTCGTCGGAGACGAACAGCAGGAACGGACCACGACGAGGAAGATCGGGAAACTCACCGCGGGGTTGCATGACGACGGAGGCGCGTCGGAGGACGTGGATGTGAATTGGGCAGATCGGAGCGGCAAATCGCAACGGAGCAGCCGGCCGAGTCGCGCGCCCAGCATGCACGCTCCCTGGCGATCGAGTGGACACAGGCAACTCGACACCGGCGACCTCACGGACGGACATCGTCAACGGAGAACATCCGAGGCGCTACCTGTACGCAGAGAAGATTAGGGGCGACAGTCAGGCCAGCGCTGGGGCCCTACGCGGGCATGCAGACGAGCGCCCTGCCCGGATGTCGACTCGGAAGTCTGCACACACCGTCGGCGTTGCCGACGTTACAGACGAGGGCGTCGAAACGGGGCTCACCTTGGGGGTAGGGGCTTCATGGGTGGTGCAGGGAAGATACGGACCAACGTGGAGGCACGAGCGATGACTCGCGTATGCCGGGTGGCTTGGGCGGCTCGGCGAATCCCTGGTCGTCGACACGGACGGGGGCGGGTACCGCCTCTCTGTACAACGACGTCGGGCGAGCGACGACGACACCCACCTAGATCTCCCTGGCAAGGAAATATGAGGGATTCAGAGAGAGCCTAAAGGAGAAAGCGCGAACGAATACAGGGGAAGGTGAGGAGGAGGCTTGAAACGCCGCGTCCAGCTTTGGCGAGGGCTTCGGCTTGTCTTCTCCGTCGGCGAGAATGGGAAGGAGCAGCGCTTCATCTCTGCTGCTTTTGAGATGTGAACAGCAGTGAGAGGAGAGTAAATGAGGAGTGGAGATGGGAAGAGGGCTCAGGTCCGGGTTTTAAAGAGGGTTGGGGTCGATGCACCGTGACGGAGAGCACGGGGTCGTGCTCGAGGTGTGCTCGGAGGCGATTGGGCAGAGGGGCGGCGGAATAAGGTGAGGCGAGGAGAGGCAGGCTCTAGGTGATGCTCGCATGGCTCCGTGGTGATCTGAACCCCTCACAAGATGTCTTTTTTCTGCACGGGAGAACAGGTGTTCGATACGTTCCATCGGTGGCACAGAGGACTAGAGTGAATTCTAGGGTAGCTATACGGTTGATGGTGAGATGCCTTGTTGGTATGCGACAAGAGGAGAGGCCAGAGATGAGTGGATGGACGGGAACGCTCGGGCACGCCACAGTTGTGGTGATCACGCGACTGTCGAGCAGCGTCGGGTCAGCGTGGAGCTGCGACTTGCCTCGGGAGCGAGCGGAGTGCAGACAGGAGGGACAAGTAGCGCCGGTGGCGCAGCATAAGCAGCAGCAGGAAAGGTTGCATCCTTGGCTTCTTGCGGACCAAGGTTTGGGTGCCCAACGGAGAGAGACAAAGGAAGGAGGGAGGAGGGCGGCGCCCAGGCCAGCCATAGGGCAACGAGGACGGTTCTGGAGCGTGACCATACAAGTGGGAGAGGGTGCCGTCGGCAGGGACAGCAGGAGGTGAAGAAAAGAGAGAGGCCAGAAGACGATTGGTTTAGAGGAGCCGAGGAGGGCATCGGTCTCCTTCCCTGATCCTCCCAAACGGGTACACTAAAAGAGCTACAGTAGCAATGCATGAGGTCACCCAAGATTTAGACATGGAGGTGCTGATATTAGAGGGTTCAAAGAGAAGTCGTGGTGTTGGTTCAAACACAACTACATATGGAGTAGGATACAACGCATGTGTTGATTCAAAAGGATTTATTTGTTGTAAGCTGAACCTCCAGCACGTTTTTAAGATTTAGAGAGAGCAACCGAATGACTCCAACTAGACATGGCCGGCCCTCCACTTATGCCATGTCTAGATGGCTCACAAATTGCTCAAAGCACAGGGTAGATTAGCTAGGTGAGCTGATGATGTTTAGCTCAAACTTGATGTTGGAAAAGATTTAAGAGACCAAGAAAATTTGAGATGGAGATGAAATTTAATAGGGATGATGATCTAGATGGTATACGATCCAATCAGAGTTTTTGCCAAAGTGTTGAGGTTGATAGATAGTTCTTTTAAAATACTCTACTTGCTTAACAAAGCAAGTTCGATTTTCTTATAAATAAATATGCGAGAAAAGAGAGACATGGCATAAGTAAGATAAGCATGCAGTTTATAAAAAGAAAAATAGAATGAATAAAATATTTTTTATGGAAATTAGTTTTGGGTGGACATGATAAAAATATATCAATCAATTTATACATTTTAGTTGAGAAAAGAATTTGAAAAGATATGATAAAAACTAGAATTATTTTTGTAGTAAAAAAAAACAAAACAAGATTTGGGGTTTAAGGTAATTTGGAGGGGACTCCAAATTTGGAAACTTGGGTGACTGCTATAGGTATTTTTATGAGTGGTCAAAGGGGTGGTTCGGTTTTATTTAAGCAAGCACCTACATAGATCACAAGCACACATAAGTAATTGAATCATACCGCAGACAATCCTATCATCACACACAATCAAGCCAGGCCAGTACATCAACTATCAGACAAAACAAGACTAAATTGTTGAACAAGTGCTCAAGGATGATCATGTTAGGGTAAGGTTTGAGAAAAAAAATTAATAGGGAAGCGAAACTTTTAGCAACATTTTACCGGAAAATAGCGAAGACAAAAGTATCTCCTCCATTTGATAAGCTTTCAATAATTGTTTGAAATCCTATCGTGAAACCTTTGTAAGATAAAGATTTGTAAAGTAGTGGGATCATACCTACTGATATATCCCTAAAGGTTTTATAAATACTTAGTCTGGAAAATCTTTTGAGTCAAAATAAATCTTGGCTCATTGTTGTAGATAAAGTAAAAATCACTTGAAAAGGGAGAAGTTGCCCAGATAAAGTTTTTGTCAAATAGGTAGTAGTATTTTGAAAAGACATGATCACTATGGCACAAGGAATGTGTTGGTTTACAATCTTGTTCAACAATCCACTCAAGCAGGCATTCTTAACACATCAATAGGACAACAAGCTGGAAACACAGTTTCAGGAGGTTAACACAAAAAGTTTTTGTTGGCCCTGGTTTTCACACTACTAAACTCTAATTATACAAGGTTATAAAATTTGGGGTGTTACATATAAACCCTAATAGTCCTTTATTAAATTTTGGTATGCATAGCATAAGTAAATGAGTTTACAACCAAAATCGGATGAATGTCTATGTTGGTTATCCTGAAGAACAATTTGGGAATTCTTTCCACTATGAAGTCAAAGACAAAAGTGTTTGTCGATGTTGCTTGCTTATTTCCAAGAAATTGTTTCTAGCGAAGTATTTGAGTGGGAGGACAATGGAACTTGATAAGGTTGATGAACCTGAGCATGATGATCAGAGTAGCGCAACATTGGAAATGGTTCCGGAAGCGGCCACGACGATCATGGCTTCCATGTATACAAAGTGTTATAGTCATGGAGATCGAAGTGCCTATTGAACCTTGTAGGTATGGATTTTGAACAATGATTAACCAACTACATACAAAGAAGCTATGATGGGCCCTGACTCCGTTAAAATGGCTAAGAGCCATGAAATCCAAGATTGTATCTAAAATCAAGCTTGGAGCTTGGTAAACCTTTTGAAGGAATATAAACTTTTTAAAAGTAAATGGATCTATAAAATTAATAGACTTGGATATAATATCCTTGAACAAGCTCGACTTGTAGAAAGTTTGTTTACGACAAAGCTTAAAGAGTTGACTGCTATAAGATTAGATCTTTTGCAGCGATGCTTGTAGTCTATACGGATTGTTCTAGTAATCGCTACATATTTCTTTTATGAGATATGTTTGTAGGATAACATAAATACATTCCTTATCAGAAGTGTGTATTATAGGTGTATACAAGATACAACTGAGAATTTTGCTAGTCCTTAGAATGCTAGAAAGGTATAGAAAATTCAATGGATGAAGTGAGTATCACGGAGTTGAAATCTTCACCGGATGAAATAATCAAAGAGTTATGATTTCATCGGAAATGATGAAGATGCTTGCATTTGCAAGAAATTAAGTGGGAGTGCTGAGACATATTTATAATACTTTATGTAGATGACATATCGTTGATTATAAATAATGTAATCATGTACTTGATATGATTAGAAGGTTTCATTGAAAATCAACTTAAATGAAAGGATATGGACTAAAAACATATTTAGCGTCAAGATCTATGAAGATAGATTGAAGCGCATAATAAGTTTAAGTCAAAGTACATAGAATAAATATTGAAGTAGTTCAATATGAAAACATCAAGAAGGTGTTCTTTTCCATCTGGAGGTTTAACAAGACTTGAGTGTATTTGACACTCAATGAGTAAAAACACATGAGTGATTTTAGATTGTGAATAATATGTACACAATCAGATGTCCTATGCTCTAAAGTGTTACGATCATATATAAGAATGATTCATATGATGATCATTGGACAATAGTAAGAATATCCCTGAGTGCTTTGTCAGAGCCGAGGATATAAATATGTAGTTTTATATGGGGTAATGACAAACGAATCGCTGTAAGGTGTTACACACCGATATTAGTTTGGTCACATATAAAATAAATTCCAATCTCCATTAGGCTAAATGTGTTCATTAAAAGGTAGCACAATGGGCTAGAAATAGTCTATGCTAGATTTAGATGAGTTCTAAATATTGTGACGGATTCTACAAACGAAGGCAGAGTATCTCATTGTTTTGGCAATGACCGAGGGTGTTTGAGTCGAGGATTTCTTTGAGAACTTGGTGTAGTTCTGGTAGTGTCAGAACTATGAAACTATATGTATGTGACAATATTGGTAACATATTTTAGACCGCGGAATTAAGGTTCCACCAGAAGACCAAACATATACGATTGATACTGACTCATTTTGAAAAACTAAGTAGTGCGTAGAGACGCAAATGAATTGCAAAATACATACATTTATGAGTATGCAGATTCGTTGACTGAAACCCCTCCCATAAGCAAACATGATAAACACGAGAAGGCCAAGGTGTAATATCTTTACAAATGTAAACTAGATTATTGACTCTAGTGCAAGTGGGAGACTGTTGGAGATATGCCCAAGAGGAAATAATAAAAGTGTTTATTGTTATATCTTAGTGTTCATGATAAATATTTACATCCCATGCTATAATTGTATTAATCGGAAACATTAATACTTCTGTGTTTTGTAAACATAAAGGAGTCCCTAGTAAGCCTCTTGTTACACTAGCTTGTTGATTAATAGAGTATCATGGTTTCCTGATCATGAACAATGGATGTTATTAATAACAAGGTCATATCATTAGGTGAATGATGTGATGGACATACACCCATAGTAAGGGTAGCATATGATCAAGTCATTTAGTTCTTTGTGCTTCAAGCTTTAATATGCATAGTAACTTAATCCTTCGACCATGATATCATGTTAATCACCTACACTGGATGGATGCTTTGATGACACCAAATAATACTGCGTAAATGGGTTTTTATAAAGGTGACATTAAGTGTTTAGAAAGTATAGGGTTGAGGCACTTGTATCAATAGTGGGATTTGTCCATCCTAATGACGAATAGATATACTATGAGCCCTCTCGGTGGAATGACATCCAATTAGCTTGCAAGCATGTGACTGGTTCACAAGGGATATCATATCACGGTACGAGTAAAGAGTACTTATCGGTAACGAGATTGAACTAGGTATGGAGATACCGTCGATCAAACTTCGGATAAGTAAAATATCGCGAGACAAAGAGAATTTTTATTTTATGTAAATGGTTCTTTCGATCACGAAGTCATCACTAGTAGGAAAAGGCTCGTTAGTGGCGCACCAAAAACACATTCTGTGGCGCATGGGTGGTGCACCACAGAAATTTCGCCACAAAAATAAGATTTCTGTGGCGCACCGGCCCATGCGCCATGATACGTCCCAAACGTATCTATAATTTCTTATGTTCCATGCTACTTTATTGATGATATCTACATGTTTTATACACATTATATGTCATTATTATGCGTTTTCCGGAACTAACCTATTGACGAGATGCCGAAGGGCCAGTTCTGTTTTCTGCTGTTTTTGGTTCAGAAATCCTAGTAAGGAAATATTCTCGGAATCGGACGAAATCAATGCCCAGCATCCTATTTTTCCACGAAGCTTCCAGAACACCCGAGAGCCACCAGAGGAGCCCTGGTGGGCCCAGATGATAGGGCGGCGCGGCCAGGGCTGGGCCCGCGCCCCCTAGTGTGTCGCCGCCTCGTCAGCCCTCCGACTCCGCCTCTTCGCCTATATAAAGGTCCCTGACCTAAAACACGATACGAATAAGCCACGGTACGAGAAAGTTCCAGAGCCGCCGCCATCGCGAAGCCAAGATCTGGAGACAGGAGTCTGTTCGGCACGCCGCCGGGACCGAGTGCCCCCGGAAGGCTTCTCCATCGACACCGCTGCCATCTCCACCGCCATCTTCATCACCGCTGCTGTCTCCCATGAGGAGGGAGTAGTTCTCCATCGAGGCTCGGGGCTATACCGGTAGCTATGTGGTTCATCTCTCTCCTATGTACTTCAATACAATAATCTCATGAGCTGCCTTACATGATTGAGATTCATATGATGATGCTTGTAATCTAGATGTCATTATGCTAGTCAAGTGGGTTTTACTTATGTGATCTCCGGAGACTCCTTGTCCCACGTGTGTAAAGGTGACAGTGTGTGCACCGTGTGGGTCTCTTAGGCTATATTTCACAGAATACTTATTCACTGTTATGAATGGCGTAGTGAAGTGCTTATTTATATCCCTTTATGATTGCAATGTGTTTTGTATCACTATTTATCTATGTGCTACTCATGTGATGTTATTAAAGTAGTCTATTCCTCCTGCATGGTGTAATGGTGACAGTGTGTGCATCGTGTAGTTCTTGTCATAGATTATGATCATAATCTCTTGTAGGTTATGGAGTTGATTATCGCTATGATAGTATTGATGTGATTTGTGCCTCCTTCATAGTGTGATGGTGACAGTGTGCATGCTATGTTAGTACTTGGTTTATTTTGCAAAGATCTATTATGCTCTAAGGTTACTTAAACATGAATATCGAATGTTGTGGAGCTTGTTAACTCCGGCATTGAGGGTTCGTGTAATCCTACACAATTAGTGGTGTTCATTATCAAACAAGAGTATATGTAGCACAAGGAAGAGAACTTATTTATTATGTGATCAATGTTGAGAGTGTCCACTAGTGAAAGTATGATCCCTAGGCCTTGTTTCCACCACAAAGAATTGCTTCCTACGCCAGCAAGCTATTTTACGCCGCTTGTTTCTTGTTTTTGCATCTTTACTTTCTGCAATATTACCACCATCTATACCACCTGTGTTTTACTATCTCTTCGCCGAACTAGTGCACCTATACATCGACAAGTGTATTAGGTGTGTTGGGGACACAAGAGACTTCTTGCTTTGTGGTTGCAGGGTTGCTTGAGAGGGATATCTTTGACCTCTTCCTCCCTGAGATCGATAAACCTTGGGTGATCCACTTAAGGGAAACTTGCTGCTGTTCTACAAACCTCTGCTCTTGGAGGCCCAACACTGTCTACAAGAAGCTCCCGTAGACATCAAGCTATTTTAGCGTTGCCGGGAGGAAAGGTAAAAGGTACTCACACTCCGGATCTCGGCTACTAAGCTATTTTCCGGCGCCTTGTAAGTACTCAAAGCTATTTCCTTTAGACTCTGCAATTGCGACATTTGGTTTCTTGTTTACACTAGTTAGGCATAATGGACAACAATGAGCTTCTTATTTTATTTCCTGAGTTAAGACATGGATTGTTTGCTGCGAAAATTAAAAAACCTATGGAATCTTGTTTGCATGCTGGTAGCAATGATATTAGTATGAACGCTTTGAACACCATTGTTGTTAATGATATGGAAAATTCTAAGCTTGGGGAAGCTGGTTTTGATGAGCATGATATTTTTAGTCCCCCAAGCATTGAGGAGAAAATTTTCTTTGATGATACTTTTCCTCCTATTTATGATGATTACAATGATAGTGGTCTTTTGGTGCCGCCTACTATGGAGAGTAAATTTTATTAGATTATACTATGCCTCCTACACTTGATGAGAATAATAATGATAGCTACTTTGTTGAATTTGCTCCCACTACAACTAATAAAATTGATTATGCTTATGTGGAGAGTAATAATTTTATGCATGAGACTCATGATAAGAATGCTTTATGTGATAGTTATATTGTTGAGTTTGCTCATGATGCTACTGAAAGTTATTATGAGAGAGGAAAATATGGTTGTTGAAATTTTCATGTTACTAAAACACCTCTCTATGTGCTGAAATTTTTGAAGCTACACTTGTTTTGTGTTCCTATGCTTGCCACTTTGTTCTTCATGAATTTATTTGTGTACAAGATTCCTTTTCATAGGAAGCATGTTAGGCTTAAATATGTTTTGAATTTGCTTCTTGATGTTCTCTTTTGCTTCATTGTCTATTTTCATGAGAGCATCATTAAAATTACTGAGCCCATCTTAATGGCTCTAAAGAAAGAACTTCTTGGGAGATAACCCATGTGTTTATTTTACTACAGCACTTTTGTTTTATATTTGAGTCTTGGAAGTTGTTTACTACTGTAGCAACCTCTCCTTATCATGTTTTTGTGCCAAGTAAAGTTTCTATGTTAAAGTTGATGTTATATTTGGGATCGCTGCGCAGAAACAGCATTGCTGTCTGTCACGAATTCTGGCACAAGTCTCTGTAAAAAATTCAAAAAAATCTGAAAATTTACGTGTGTGATCCTCAGATATGTACGCAACTTTCATTAGTTTTGAGTTTTTCCGTTTGAGCAAGTTAAGTGCCCCTTTCAGATTCATCTTTACGGACTGTTCTGTTTTTGACAGATTCTGCCTTTTATTTCGCATTGCCGCTTTTGCTTTGTTGAATGGGTTTCTTTGTTCCATTAACTTTCAGAAGTTTTGTGCAATGTCCAGAAGTGTTAAGAATGATTGTGTCACCTCTGAACATGTGAATTTTGATTATGCACTAACCCTCTAATGAGTTTGCTTGAAATTTGGTGTGGCAGAAGTTTTCAAGGGTCAATAGAAGAGGGTGATATAATGTGATCGAGAAGAGTGAAAGGTCTAAGCTTGGGGATGCCCCGTTGGTTCATCCCTGCATATTTTAAGAAGACTCAAGCATCTAAGCTTGGGGATGCCAAGGCATCCCCTTCTTCATCGACAACTTATCAGGTTTCTTCTAGTGAAACTATATTTTTATTCATCACATCTTTACTTGGAGCGTCTGTGTGCTTTTATTTTCGTTTTGTTATTTTCATTCTCTGAATAAGTTCATCCTTGTGTGGGAGAGAGACACTCTCCGCTGGTTCATATGAACACATGTGTTCTTAGCTTTTAATGTTCAAGGGCGAAAGTTGATCGCTTCACTTGTTGTTATATGGTTGGAAACAGAAAATTCTACATGTAGTAATTGGTAAAATGTCTTGGATAATGTGATACTTGGCAATTTTTGTGCTCATGTTTAAGCTCTTGCATCATATACTTTGCACCCATTAATGAAGAAATACATAGAGCTTGCTAAAATTTGGTTTGCATAATTGGTCTCTCTAAGGTCTAGATAATTTCTAGTATTGAGTTTTGAACAACAAGGAAGACGGTGTAAAGTCTTATAATGTTTACAATATGTCTTTTATGTGAGTTTTGCTGCACCGGTTCATCCTTGTGTTTGTTTCAAATAACCTTGCTAGCCTAAACCTTGTATCGAGAGGGAATACTTCTCATGCATCCAAAATCCTTGAGCCAACCACTATGCCATTTGTGTCCACCATACCTACCTACTACATGGTATTTCTCCGCCATTCCAAAGTAAATTGCTTGAGTGCTACCTTTAAATTTCCATCATTCGCCTTTGCAATATATAGCTCATGGGACAAAATATCCTTAAAAACTATTGTGGTATTGAATATGTACTTATGCACTTTATCTCTTATTAAGTTGCTTGTTGTGCGATAACCATGCTTCTGGAAACGCCATCAACTCTTTGTTGAATATCATGTGAGTTGCTATGCATGTCCGTCTTGTCTGAAGTAAGAGAGATCTACCACCTTAATGGTTAGAGCATGCATATTGTTAGAGAAGAACATTGGGCCGCTAACTAAAGCCATGAATCATGGTGGAAGTTTCAGTTTTGGACATATATCCTCAATCTCATATGAGAACACTAATTGTTGCCACATGCTTATGCATTAAAGAGGAGTCCATTATCTATTGTCCATGTTGTCCCGGTATGGATGTCTAAGTTGAGAATAATCAAAAGCGAGAAATCCAAAATGCGAGCTTTCTCCTTAGACCTTTGTACAGGCGGCATGGAGGTAGCCCTTTGTGACACTTGGTTAAAACATGTGTATTGCGATGATCCGGTAGTCGAAGCTAATTAGGACAAGGTGCGGGCACTATTAGTATATTATGCATGAGGCTTGCAACTTGTAAGATATAATTTACATAATACATATGCTTTATTACTACCGTTGAAAAAATTGTTTCATGTTTTTAAAATAAAAGCTCTAGCACAAATATAGCAATCGATGCTTTCCTCTTTGAAGGACATTTCTTTTACTTTTATGTTGAGTCAGTTCACCTATCTCTCTCCACCTCAAGAAGCAAACACTTGTGTGAACTGTGCATTGATTTCTACATACTTGCATATTGCACTTGTTATATTACTTTACATTGACAATATCCATTAGATATGCATGTTATAAGTTGAAAGCAACCGCTGAAACTTAATCTTCCTTTGTGTTGCTTCAATACCTCTACTTTGAATTATTGCTTTACGAGCTAACTCTTATGCAAGACTTATTGATGCTTGTCTTGAAAGTACTATTCATGAAAATTCTTTGCTTTATGATTCATTTGTTTACTCATGTCATTACCATTGTTTTGATCGCTGCATTCATCTCATATGCTTACAATAGTATGATCAAGGTTATGATGGCATGTCACTTAAGAAATTATCATTGTTATCGTTTACCTACTCGGGACGAGTAGGAACTAAGCTTGGGGATGCTGATACGTCCCAAACGTATCTATAATTTCTTATGTTCCATGCTACTTTATTGATGATATCTACATGTTTTATACACATTATATGTCATTATTATGCGTTTTCCGGAACTAACCTATTGACGAGATGCCGAAGGGCCAGTTCCTGTTTTCTGCTGTTTTTGGTTCCAGAAATCCTAGTAAGGAAATATTCTCGGAATCGGACGAAATCAATGCCCAGCATCCTATTTTTCCACGAAGCTTCAGAACACCCGAGAGCCACGGAGGGAGCCCTGGGGCCCAGATGATAGGGCGGCGCGGCCGGGGCTGGGCCGCGCCCCCTAGTGTGTCGCCGCCTCGTCAGCCCTCCGACTCCGCCTCTTCGCCTGTATAAAGGTCCCTGACCTAAAACACGATACGAATAAGCCACGGTGCGAGAAAAGTTCCGAGCGCCGCCATCGCGAAGCCAAGATCTGGGGGACAGGAGTCTCTGTTCCGGCACGCCGCCGGGACGGGGAAGTGCCCCCGGAAGGCTTCTCCATCGACACCGCTGCCATCTCCACCGCCATCTTCATCACCGCTGATGTCTCCCACGAGGAGGGAGTAGTTCTCCATCGAGGCTCGGGGCTGTACCGGTAGCTATGTGGTTCATCTCTCTCCTATGTACTTCAATACAATAATCTCATGAGCTGCCTTACATGATTGAGATTCATATGATGATGCTTGTAATCTAGATGTCATTATGCTAGTCAAGTGGGTTTTACTTATGTGATCTCCGGAGACTCCTTGTCCCACGTGTGTAAAGGTGACAGTGTGTGCACCGTGTGGGTCTCTTAGGCTATATTTCACAGAATACTTATTCACTGTTATGAATGGCGTAGTGAAGTGCTTATTTATATCCCTTTATGATTGCAATGTGTTTTGTATCACTATTTATCTATGTGCTACTCATGTGATGTTATTAAAGTAGTCTATTCCTCCTGCATGGTGTAATGGTGACAGTGTGTGCATCGTGTAGTTCTTGTCGTAGATTATGATCATAATCTCTTGTAGGTAATGGAGTTGATTATCGCTATGATAGTATTGATGTGATTTATGCCTCCTTCATAGTGTGATGGTGACAGTGTGCATGCTATGTTAGTACTTGGTTTATTTTGCAAAGATCTATTATGCTCTAAGGTTACTTAAACATGAATATCGAATGTTGTGGAGCTTGTTAACTCCGGCATTGAGGGTTCGTGTAATCCTACACAATTAGTGGTGTTCATTATCAAACAAGAGTATATGTAGCACAAGGAAGAGAACTTATTTATTATGTCATAAATGTTGAGAGTGTCCACTAGTGAAAGTATGATCCCTAGGCCTTGTTTCCACCACAAAGAATTGCTTCCCACGCCAGCAAGCTATTTTCGCGCTTGTTTACTGTTTTACTGCATCTTTATTTTCTGCAATATTACCACCATCTATACCACCTGTGTTTTACTATCTCTTCGCCGAACTAGTGCACCTATACATCTGACAAGTGTATTAGGTGTGTTGGAGACACAAGAGACTTCTTGCTTTGTGGTTGCAGGGTTGCTTGAGAGGGATATCTTTGACCTCTTCCTCCCTGAGATCGATAAACCTTGGGTGATCCACTTAAGGGAAACTTGTGCTGTTCTACAAACCTCGCTCTTGGAGGCCCAACACAAGAATAGAAGCTCCCGAACATCACGCCACTGAATTAAGGTTTCTGTAGCGCACCAGTGCTTTGGTGCGCCACAGAAACAGGTGCGCCACAGAATTATTGTTCAGTGCGCCACAAAATTATTGTTAAGTGCGCCACAGAATTTGCTCGTATTATACACGATTTTGTACTGCCTGCTATACATATACAGGTTATATACAACAATATACATATATTATACAGATTATATACAGAAATATGCAGATATAATATAAATAGCATGTACATTGCACAGATATAATATAGACATCATCATCACATTACTTAGAGCCCGATCGAGATACATATATAGTGGCAAGTGTCAAAGGTTTTACATACAACTCTTAATTCATACAAATTTCACCATTTCAAGATACAAAGTGGTCTTCATCCGGTTCATCCTTTGCTCCCTCCTCTCTACCCGACAGGTTCGTTTGCATCGGGGTCTTCACCCGGTTCCTCCTCTGATTAAAATGGAAGAAAGTGAGACCAAGTGAGACCAAGTCCGATGCACAAGATAAATGGAATAAATGCCTCATACATTGTTGGTCAACACAAATATTAACATTCAGGGATGGCGTAAGTGAGACCAAGTCCGATGCACAAGAGATTGATATTTGTGCTATTTTACCAGGCTCACTTACGCCACCCCCAAGTGTATGGTGACCAAACATTTTAATTATCGGCGCTATCTCGAAGAAAGACCAAAATAAACGAATAAGTCCAACTCAAATACAAGCCAAGTAGTATAAACTAGATAGCATATGCCTCATACATTGTTGGTCAAAACAAATATTAATATTCCGGGATGGAGTCAGTGAGGCCAGGTAGGATGCACAAGAGATTGATATTTGTGTCATCACACCAGGATCACTGGCTCCACCCGAGAGTGTAAGAGTGACCAAGCATTTTAAGATTCGCCATTTTGAAATACCAAAGCAAATGGAATGACAAGGGCCTCATACATTGTTGGTCGAAACAAATATTAACATTTAGGGAAGACGTCAGTGAGACAAGTAGGATGCACAAGAGATTGATATTTGTGCCATCGCACCAGGCTCACTGGCGCCTCCCCCCAAGTGTAGTGAGCACAAAATTTAATCATCGGCACTAAAATGGAAGAAAGGCCAATGCAATTAAGAAGTGCCAACTCGAATAAGAGATAAGTAGCTAGTATGAACTAAATGGAATGCCTCATACTTTGTTGGTCGCCAAGTAGGATGCACAAGAGATTGATATTTGTGCCACCACACCAGGTTCACTGGCCCCACCCCAGAGTGTACAAGTGACCAAACATTCTAATCATGGGCCAATGAAATTAAGAAGTGCCAACTCAAATAAGAGACAAGTAGCTAGTATGAACTAAATGGAATGCCTCATACTTTGTTGGTCGAAACAAATATTAACATTCCGGGATGGTGTTAGCGAGGCCAGGTAGGATACACAAGAGATTGATATTTGTGCCATCACACCAGGCTCGCTTGCACCACCCCGGAGTGTATATGTGACCAAACATTCTAATCATCGGCACTAAAATGGAAGAAAGAGCCAAGTGGTATCTGTCGTCGCGGTGAATAGACAGATGCCATGTGATGGCTTAAGTTGGGGCCGAATGTGCGCTAGAGGATTCGGGGGAGGGTTTCGTTAACACATGGAAGGATTTTGGGTGGAAACCGGTATCTTTATTGATGAACTTGGCCTTGGCCAGAGGTTGAAGATGAACAGTACAAGCTCTAGGATCTCTCTCAGATCGTACTCTACTCGTTGTGTGTCCCGCGCAGGGGTGTGCCCCCTCTCCATATATACGGGAGAGGGTGGGGCTTGCAAGGGAAGGAACCCTAATGGCATCTAGTGTGATGTAATCTACTTTATAAAGCTTCTTTGGCCCGGATGAATCCGGTCTTGACTTTAATCAGGAGGTGATGACCTCCTCCGGTACCTTTTACGTCATCTTGGTCCTTTGGCGTCAGGGCTTCGATTAAAGTTAGTTTGCTTCGCTCATCCTTGTCCTCTAGTCCTTGAGAGAATCTTTGACCAGAGTGCCGATAGGCTACATTGAAGCTCATGCCGGTACTCTGGTATCTTCCATGTTTACCGAACTCCGGTATCCCCCTCCTGGGATCTTGGTAAGCTTTAGCTTGGCTCTTGCCAACTTAATTGAACCATCCGGATTAACCTTTAATCCGGTATCTTAAGAGATAAACGTGGAAACTTTGCCATGCCTTTGGCCTACCGGGGGCCATCCCCCCGACATTAGTCCCCGAAGCTAGTATATTCCGACAGATTCTATCTGACGGACCATGCCAGGTTCCTACTCCAAATGTACCGGATTAATTCTTCCGGTTTCCATTTAAACTCTTCCGACTTCTTTCCCGGACCTAGACCATCGTATCGTTCTCAACCAAACTATCCGGTATCTTTTTCCGGTAGCTTAGCTATTAAAGTCTCCTCGGCGAAGTCGAGAATATCTCGGGAACTGCTCCTGATAGAGACATGCGCACTGTGCCTGGCGCTGCAGTGTCAGAGGTCAAATCGTTTCGACTCCCGCGCATGCAATTAATACGCCGCACCGGATCCTCGCTGCCATTTCGGATCCTTGTGGCCTTGGTGTGGCACCTTGCCCGCGGCGCGTGTAACTCTACGCCACGTGGCGGCCCATAGGCAAAGTGGAGCGGGCCTGCCTGTGCCCCGGCCCGCGAACTCTTTGGTATATATGGGCGCGATGGTTCCTTCTCACCGCACACGCTCCCACATCGTCTTCCAACCTCCACCTCCAGAGCTTCTGCACCCGGTGCCGATCCAGCTCTTCGCGCTGCGGTCCGCCATCGAGCCCGAGCTCTCCAGCGAACCTTCGCGCGGAGGCCCTGTGGAGCTTGCTCGCTCGCACCAGCACTCTTCTTCTTCTTCAGCTCTGAGAAGCACCACGACATCCTCTTCTTCTCCGCTCGCCGCCGTCGTCCGCCTCCTCTCCGAACTCCGGAGAGTCGTTGACTCCGTCGGGCCTCCAGGTCTCCGCCGCCGTTCTCAGGTTAGCCTCACGGATCTTGCATTCCCTTACTCTTTTATGTTCGTTACTGGCGCGGTAGAGTATTTATCCCCCCTTTTCTTTTTGTTTTTCCTCCTTTCGTAGATCTTCAGGAAGGAGTAGTTTGCAGAAAACTTGTTTTTAACCAACCTCAACACTTAGCAAAATGTCATCCGAAGAATCCGTTCCGGATCTCTCCGCCAGCACCCAGTTTAGCGAGAGCCCGGAGACCTCGGGAGAGGAGGTTCCGGTTGATCAACCAGATGATGGGCTCGAGGAGGACCTCGCCCAACTCGAAGAAGAAGCCGGGGGCTCTGAGCAGCTCACCGGTAACGACGAGGAACACACCGGCGGCCCGAGCGAAGGCGCTGACGCGGAATTTCCCGGCATCGACCTGGATGCTTATACGCGCGGAGCCTGGATGGGTTGAGATGTTACCCAGGCCGAAATTGATTGGCTCTACCGGTCCCGATGGATACCGGAAGAGGTGTTCTGCTGGATCCCCGTCCAAGAGCTAAAGCCTGCGCCCCGACTAGGTGAATATGTTGTCTTTGCCGCCCATTTTGAGCGCGGCTTAGGCCTTCCGGTCTCGGACTTCTTCCGAGACTTTCTTGATTTCTATGAACTTCAGCCCCACCACCTTCCGGGAAATTCCATCTTCTACCTCTCTTCTTTTACCGCTTTCATGGAGGGATACGCCGGTATCACCCCTTCTGTAGATACTTTCTCTTACTTCTATTACCTCTGGAAGAATTCCATCCAGGATACCACTCTTCCGCAACCCAAGCCCTCTGTTCGGTGCGGGGGCTGCATCCTCTCGCCCCGCCAAGGGAGCTTCTTTTACAAACTTGCTGGTCTGGAATCTGTCCGGACTTGCCAAACATCCTTTTTCTACGTCCGGAACAGAGGCCCGAAAGATTTTATTAACCTTCCGGAATATGTGCCCGGGCCTCCGGCCATGACTTATTGGCTCCACAACCCCAAGAATCATAAGGAATCCAAGCGGGTCGCCAATTATATCGAGCTCTCCAAGAAGGAGACCAACCTCTCCTCGGACGACATCATCCGGTCGTTTCTCTCGCGCCAGGTCTTGCCCCTTCAGCGCCGTGCTCACAAGATGAGCCAAATGTCGGGTCAAAGGGATCCAACCCGGATCACCACTTTCTCGCTGAGCCCCAAGGACTTGATCCTGAAGGCCAAGCAAATCTACCGGAACACTCTGCGGCCCGACGGGAAATACGGGCTGAAGCCTTACAACTGCAACGATCCTCCGCCCCGAGTAAGATCTCGGGATATATGGAACACACCTTCCGGTAAATTCGTAAATCTTTGTTCTAACTTGGTTTTTTATTATGCAGGATAACTTTTCCCGGATCGCCAGGGAAGAGCTGCCCCGCTACGCCCCCAAGCGCAAGTTTCCCGACGACGTCGACCCCGATCCTTACGTAAGGGGACCGCATCAGATGGGGCCAACACACTCCCGGCGCCCCGGTAACTTTCAAACCCTGAATCCGGCAATCGATTCTGACACTGACGATGATCTCGTTGTTCTTGAGGTACTTTGCATTTTTCTCCATCTCATATTCTTTTCCTGTGTAGCATCCCACTCAGCTGCTGAGAACCCTCAGGTTCACGAACACATTGTTCCCCTAGCCGCTGAAGTTGGCCAGGAGTTCCTGGATACTTTGGCCCAGGGAGGCCAGGCTTCCAGGGCCCGAAAGAACAAGGCCCCGACTGAGGATGCCGGTCCCAGCGAGGCTCCGCCCGCCAAGCACCACAAAAAGAAAGGGAGCCTCAGCCCTCACGGTAGGAAGCGCCGGCACGAAATGCCGACCGCTACTAGGTAAGGCTTCGATGTTAAATTCTTTCCGGTTGATCTTTTGCTACTCTTCGTCTTTCGGCTAACCTTTACACTTGTTTCTTTTTTAGGGCTCCCCTGGTACTTACCAGGAGCGCTCCTGGCATGCCGCCGGAAGCCTCCGAGGATCCCGCCAGGACCTCTCCTCCTCCTCAGTCAAGTCCGGCACGATCTGGTGCCGGCAAAGCTCCATCCTCCCTTCATGGGGGGAACACAAATTCGGGGTGCGCGGCCCCTAACCCGCCAGATCACCGTGCGGAAGAGGATTTCATCTCCCCTCCTGAGTTTGAATATACCGGCGCAAGCAACATGGGCACCGGCTCCGAAGATGCCGAGCGGTCAGAACCTCCGGTTCCGCCCGTCCTTAAGACCAAGAAGAAGAAGAAGAAAACCACTTCTTCCCCCTCCAAGCCTCTGCCGGAAGACTCCACGCCAGCTCCTCCTTCTCCGGCAGAGGACGCCCTTGCGCCTCCACCGGCAAAGGACACTCGTGCGCCCTCACCAACAAGGGACGCTCCTGCGCCACCACCGGCAAAGGATGCTTCTGCGCCGCCGCCGGCACCTCCTGCCGGCAAAGCTGCTCCAGCTCCCCAGCCAACTCAGCCGAAAGGAATGATCATTACCGCGCAGTAGATGACTGCGGCGGTTACAGCGGCGACGGCACCACCTTCCGGCTCACAGGGCCAATCTCTTGTGCTTCACGCCGGCTGCGCCGCGGCCTCTGCTGGCGAGAAGGTATCACCTCAGCTGGGCCGGATCGTTCAAGTGATCCGTGGCGAGGTCGATCTGGGCGGCCTCCGGGAGTATGTTGAGAAGTGGAATCGGGCGGATCTCTCCCCCGCCACTTGCGGCCTGGGCAAAGACAAGTTGCCGGTCGTGGACAACTCTGGCCCGCGGAGCACGGCGCAGCACCTAAGCCGACTCAAGCGCGCCGTGAAGGAGTTCAATACGGCCTGGCACGACGCCAGCGCCAACATGGTGGTAAGTTCAACACTTTAAACTTTTAATTCTTTTCTTTTCCATTGAAGCCGGTTTTTGATTTTCCAGCTTATAGATATATCCTCATAGTCCCCGAGTTTTGGGTTAAGCACGCTGAATGTACTAGGACGTCGCCTAGAGGGGGGGTGAATAGGCGGTGTATAAAAACTTCTACTTGAGAGCTAAACTAGGCGGAATAAAACTACTAAGTGTTTACTAGTTTAGCTCAAAGCCTATCAACTAGGGGTTTGCCTAAGTGCTCCAACAAACTATGCTAGCATGATGAGCAACAAGGTGATAACAAGATAGGTATAGCACATCAAGCAAGATAGATATCACAATGTAAAGCGCATAGGTAAAGGAGCTCGGGTTGAGAAGTAACCGGTGCACGAGGAGACGACGATGTATCCCGAAGTTCACACCCAAAGGTGCTACGTCTCCGTTGGAGCGGTGTGGAGGCACGAGGCACTCCAAGAAGCCAACTAGGGCCACCGTATTCTCCTCGAGCCCTTCCTCCAAGGAGGAACGCCTCGATCCACTAAGGGACCTTGAGGGTGGTCACCGAACCCGTACAAGCTTGGGCAAACTCCCAAGTATCAAGCTTGAGGCAACTCCACAACACGGAGGCTTTCAAGTACAAGGCCACAAGAGGCTACAACACGCCACACAAGGCCACCAAGACACCAACGAACCACAACCGGCACCAAAACCACAAAGGCTACCACACTCCACTAAGGCAACAACGCCACTAAGGCTACCACGCCACAAAGACGACAAGGCCACAAAGGCTACAAGGCCACAAAAGGCTACAACACCACAAAGGTAACAAGGCCACTAAGTCTACAACACCACCAAGGTCAACATGCCCTCTACGACACCGAAACCCCGGAGAGAACCCAAACCGATGCACCTAATGCAATGGCTAAGAACACCACTAAGATGCCCAAGTTCTTCTCTCCCAAATTCCAACAAAGCTACAAAAGCTATTGGGGGAATAAGGGAGGAAGAACAAATATGAGGAGAAACACAAAGCAACTCCAAGATCTAGATCTAGCAAGATCCCCTCACTTGGAGAGGGATTCAATTGGTGAAGCTCTAGATCTAGATCTCCTCTCTCCTTTCCCCCAAAAATATGCAACAAATAGTGGGGGGATCAAGAGGAGGAAGCAAGAACTCAAGGTCAACAATGGAGGAGAGAGAATGGAGGGGAAGAAGTGTTTGGGTCGGAGGTGGAAGAGAGGTATAAATAGGGGCCCGAAAATATAGCTGTTGGGGCTGGAAAAACGGTCAGATTCGCGCCCGAGCGGTACTACCGCTTTAAGCGGTACTACCGCTCGGATTCGAAATCCCCATGTCCATGTGGACACAAAGCGGTACTACCGCTCGAGGTACCACAATGGGCTCCAAACCTTACTGGATCCCAAGCGGTACCGCAGCGATACCGAAGCGGTACTGCCGTAACACTAGTTACGGTACTTAAGCGGTACCATAGGTGGTACTACCGCTCACAAGCTTTACTACCGCTCAAGGTACCGCAAAGGTACTGTAACTTGTTCTGTGGGACTTTTTCAGTGCAATGTAAAATCCATAACTTGAGCTAGGAAACTCGGAATGACATGAAACCAATTTTGCCGGAAAGAGGACGACGAAACCAATTTTGCCGGAAAGAGGACGACGAGAGCTAGGAAAATATGGAAAAGAGTGAGTGATGATTTTCTCATGGTCATAGAGGTGTAACCTCTCAATATGGTATATCGGGAAAATCATCACCCTCGCACATGCAACATGCGATGCATCCGGAATCCGTTTCCGATGAGCTAGAGCTTGTCATGAAGATGAACACAAGCTCTAACTCATCTCATGGATAAGAACCAAGAACAAACAAGAAACACGATGCAATGCATGCAAGGTTTGAGCTCTCTCCGATGATGCGATCCACTATCCTATCGAGCATAAACCTTAACCTAGCGCGTTCCTCTCGAGCCGGAAAGCTCTGTCTTCATCCTCTTCATCATTGTACATGCCACCGTCTTCTTCGATCTTGTACGCACGCCACCGTCTTCATCCATCTTCATCTTCAACATGGTCTTCGTCTCTCTTCGACACCGTCTTCGTCATTGTACTCCATCTTCTCCATCTTGAAACCTTGAGACCAACACATGGCTATGGACCTAATAGATACTCAATGCAACCATTGGTCCATAGGGATTGTCATCAATTACCAAAACCACACATGGGGGCTCCATGTTCTTTCACACGCAGTACTTAGCGCGAAACTTCCTTGAAGCAAAAAACCGGCATAGCTAGTCCCCGAGTTTCGGGTTAAGCACGAAGTACTTAGCGTGAAACTGCAAAAAAAACCCGGCATAGCTAGTCCTCGAGTTTCGGGTTAAGCACGAAGTACTTAGCGCGAAACTGCGAAAAACCGGCATAGCTCACTGTGACTTTGAACTTGTGCAGGGCACCCTCGACGCTCAGAAGCAACTCTTCGAGGGGCTGTTGTGGGAGTACCGGGACCTCAGCGAGGCCTTCAGCACCCTCGAGCAGGCCCACGGCCAGTGCCAAGGTAAGTCTCATTCTTCCGGCCCTTTTTTCGTACCGGTTTTCCTTTGACCACATTACTTAGAAGTTTTTCTTGTGCAGCCGCCCTCCCGGAAACCTCGTTTGAGGAGCTTACCGGCCAAATCTCGGCCCTCAAGGGTAAGCTTCACTTGTTTGCTTATCTTTTTTACTTGAGCCTACCGGCTTCTTTCACTAAATCTTTGCTCTTCCGGATTATAGCTGAGAAGGAGAAGCTTGCCCTCGTGCACAACAAAGAGTCCTAGGTCTAAAATTTCCTTGTATTCTTCCTCTTCTCACCTTGTTCTTCAAGAATTCTTCTTAGGAACCGACGTAACAGCCCACCTGGCCATCGAGTGCCTTCATGGGCCCCTGGTTGGGCCGTAAGAGGCAGTGCAACATTAGTTACCCGAAGGGTAATGCCCACATCAACCGCGTAAATCAGGAATGTTGCAGTTATAGATCACAGGATTACCACTAGACATGGAGTTACGGAACTCGATGAAGCACGTCGGGGTACTGTAGTCGTACTACATCCTCCTCCTGCTCGTCCCACAAACGGCTCCCTCTTGTGTGGCTCGTCTCACCCTCTCTAATATAAGCGTAGTTGTTGGGCTCCAACGCTTGAGGTCCATAAGTACCATAACCCCTTAAGTGTGTGACTCTATAGGTTTGCACACGAATAGACATGGCGTGCGTACTTCTACTTGAAGAATAGTTGGTAGCGGCCTCTAGCAAGATGTGCCAAATCCTTACTATGCATAAAGATTATATCGGAAAACCATCACAATGTTCCGTACATGCCTTTCCATTTGCCTACGATATTTGGTTTAGCTCCAATCTGATCACTCTTTCTCGATCCTATGATTTGTTATCTCTTACTAGGTTAAGGGCTCCTTTGATTCATAGGATTTACATAGGAATTGTGTAGGATTTAGATCCTATAGGATTTTTTCTACACTAGTTGTTTGATTAATAGGAACATATGCTATAGAAATTAATCCTATAAAAATCTTGTAGTGCAAATCCTATAGGAATAAAACATTAGGTCATACCTCATGAAAAAAAATCTTTGGTGCAATCAAAAAAAGAACACATATTCCTATAGGATTCAACTAGATATGAAGTCATAATCCTATGTTTTTCCTATCCTATGAATCAAACGATCCCTTACTCTTAACCTTATGTAGCACAGTCATGCACTTTTGTATCCGATCACTCGAGTGCCCTAGAGATATCTCTCTCATATAGAGAGGGAAAAAATCCCTTCTTGATTGACCATGCCTTACATCATGCTCAAGAACAAAAGTAAAAGCTACCTTTATAACTATCTTGTCACAATGTAGAGTTTGATAGCCCCTAAGTAGGTCGATTCACATCTCAGGTACATACGATAATCTCAGGTCCAAGGACAAAGAACAATGTGTAGAGAGAGAATTGCAAGTATAATTGCCTTGTCTCGTGTTGGGTCAGTCCAACCCCATGTTCCTAACATGAGTCCACATTGTTGGTTCGACATCTCGATGTCTATGACTTGCAAAACATAGTCATCAACCAATCAATGTGCTAGTATAATATTCACATGTGTCCTCACATGAACTCCGACTAAAAACAACTTTAGAAAACCATAGAAGTAAAGAGTTTCACAAACTGTTCACGTAATTGCCAATCAATACAAATTGCCTAATATGGATATTTCAAGGAACATAACAATAAATCATGGATACAACGAAATATAATCATCTCTATGATTACCTCTAGAGCATGTTTCTTATAGTCTCCCACTTGCACTAGAGTCAATCAAGAACGTATCTAATACTCATTGCTCGTGTGTGCGCATCATGTGCATACCGGGGAGTGGCTTTATCATAGGATCAACAATATTTGCATCTGTATGTATTTTGCATAACTTGCTATCACCCATGTCAACGAACTAACGAATAAGGTGGTAACAAGGTGGTAACGCATGAGTATATATTTGTTCTTCGGGTGTTGTCTAGAGTTCTTAGCTTGTACAATAGCACCATTGTTGTCACAATACATGTTCAACGGATAGGACGCGCCCTGAATCACACCAAGAGCCATCAAGAAATTCCTAATCCAAACAACTTCCTTTACAGCCTTTGAGGCGGCAATATACAGACTGTGAACGAGAGTCATCCGAGTCGGTAAGGTAACTCGCATCCGTGTAACCCTTGCACTAAGTTCATCCTCGCCTCCAGAAAATAGAAACACATCGTTAGTTCTTTTCAAGTACTTTAGGATATTTTTTTATCGATGTCCAGTGACACTCACCAAGACCAGCCTGATACCTTCTCGTAACACTTAGAGCATACCGTCAAGCATAGCTGCGTGGCTTCGGCTGCGCCGCCGTCTGCTTCGCCCCGTCTTCGCCAATGTTCTTGTACGTTACTGCTGCATCGACAACTGCTCCATCTACAACCGATCAGTACACCATATTTCGATCTGTTTAGCGATGGTTGTTGTGACGTATGCCCTGCTACTGTTTATGTTGATTATTGCATCTCGTATGTTCAATATTTTAAAATTAATCATCAAAATTTTGCCTAATTTTCCAACAGTTTTGGATCATTAAACTCACTGAAAAATTACCTAATAACTAATAGGGAAAATTTGCTACAGGACACCGTTATTTTATGGCATTTGCTGAAACACACTGCTCAAATGTGTCTTTGCCAAGTACCATTACAATTTTGTGTCACATTTGCCAGAACACACCACTTGGCTAAAAAGGGAAAGTTTTGTAGTTTGTTTTCAAAACAAGTCATCCCAGGCAAAAGTGCAAAATTTTCCGTTTTTAGCCAGGTGGTGTGTTCTGGCAAATGTGCCACAGAATTGTAATGGTATCTGGCAAAGACACAATCGAGCGGTGTGTTTCAGCAAATGCCCAAAAATAATAGTATCATGTGGCAAATTTCCCCCTAACTAATAAATTTTACTCCCTCTGTCCATAAATAGATGCCAAAAAATTATCTAAATTCGGATGTATCTACACACTAAATCGTGACTAGATATATTCAAATTTAGACAAACTTTTGGCATTTATTTATGGACAGAGGTAGTAGGTTTTATTCAATCTTTTGTAAGTTATACTGTGTGATGTATCGTGCACATATCCACGTTTACTAGTCTACTAGATCCTCATTTTTACGATATTATGAAGATCTTCCAGCCTATGAAGGCAGACTGGACGTTCACAGTTCCGAGGCCTCCTGCAGCCCTGCTGCGCATTTAGGAGGCAGCAGTGAGCCAGTGACGCTCTGCTCTGGGCCGTGAGTTATAAGCCTGCATTCGCAGGTTCGTTTTGGGCCTGCAGCCCGGTCAGGTTAAACAAACGTAGCGAAATGCATCCAATTCTTTATTGTAGTTTTAAAAAGAAAGAGCAAAATGCATCGTATCCTTTCAGCTCGGTTGTCGGTTCCTCTCGTTTCAGTCTTTGCCTGTGCAGACGGTCCATCCGAATTGGATCTTGTCGACACTGTGCATGACAGAACTGCCAAACGATTGGTGGTACCGTTTACTGTCTCGGTACTTCCGGGCTCTAGTACGCCTGATGATATGTCCTTTTCCACAACCGCTAATGATCAAGAAAATCAAAATGGAGAACGAAATTTAGCTTCATCCTAATGCGGGTACTAATAATATTTAATTGTTCTACTCCCTCTATCCTATAATATAAAATGTTATCCTAACTAATATGATCTACTTTTAAAAGTATATCATAGAATTGTCTAAATTTGGATGTATTTATGCATCTGTCTACATATATTCAACTTTAAAAAAATCTAAGACATCTTTTTATGGACCGAGGGAGTAGATTGGTTGTAATAAGATGGAGGGGCTATTTATAATGTAACACATAGAGTTTTGTTTTGATTCGGTTTGGACTTTTTTTTTCTTTGGAAACAACGAATCTTCATTGTGCAACTTTAGTAATATACAGAAACTATATAGAATCAAGTCCTCGGGGATCTGCCTTGCATCACCAAGATGGATGGCACGCCACCGCTTTCGCTTTGGTTCCAAAGCTAGGTTGGCATTATTGCCTACAGACATGAATTCATCGAGACTACGGTCCAAGGAACCAATGACCAGGAGAAGAAGTGAAGTTGTTGTCGGGTCACCTGAAACCCTCGGTCTATGCACACGCCGCTGCTCCAATGAGCAACCTCCGTCGGCCACGCCCTCCTAGTTGTCTACCTAGTCCTCACGAGCCCCTCGACAACGCAAGATGTGTGTCACCGAGACGGAACTGAGGCAAGAGAGAGTTGCTTGAAAACATCACACTTGCTACCATCTCCTCACGGCTAGCTGCAAACCCAACCCTAGCTAAGGACCAGACACCTCAAAGACGAACATATACCAAAGCTATTGGTCTGCCTTGCATGTTGATGCCAGAATGATATATGAGGCGAGAGAGGCCACCGGTAGTCACTTCTCTTTAGAGGTTGTACCTATGGCATATACCATTTTGCAGATTTAATATAAAAGATTTTTAAATAAATGTATAGATTTCGAAAACCCAATGGTGATTGGATGGTGATAAGGGGTTGCCCGATCTTCTCAGTAAGCGAGGTGGATGGTGATGAACACGCGAAGAACACAGCGGATGGAATCGATGATAGTGGAAGATAACTTGTATGATGCTGTCGAAGTCTCTCGATTGATTCCTGTCGCCAACGCAACAACTCTCAACCCTGCAAGATATTCGCAACTCCACACACTTACACACGTAGCCGCCGACCACGAAGCGGTAAATTGCAATCTTCTAATCCCCAATGGAACAACAGATCACACAAATTTTCAGTAGTATAAAACTCGAGATCGAAACGAATTGAAGAGTGTTGGTATCAATAGTTTTGCGTAGCAAACAACTATGAACTAGGGTTGATCTTAAACGTGGTCTAAGTCTATTTTGGAAGCGTCCTGGGCACTTATATAGGGGTTCAGGACGACCAGATATCGGATCTAAGGGATACAAACCGACCCAAAACGGGATTCGGCCAAAGTTGTTTCGGACTCGGCCGGCGTGGGGTCCGGTTGGACCGGATGTGGCACCGGGCGGGCCGGTAGCAGCGGGGCGAGGCGCCGGGCTGCCACCGGGCCAAAAGCCAGTCTCTCAGTATACCCCACCCGGTTGGCACCGGTGGGTGGTCCGGTTTTGGCCGGGCCATCCGACGCAGGGGTCGGCGGCGCCGGGCTGGGCGCCGGGTTGCCCAGACCTGATGCTGGCCTTGACGTCTTCTTCTCCCTCCTTCGCGCATGCCTCCCGCTCCTCCCTCGCGCGTCCATGGGATGTCTTCACGTCCAGCACCATGTTCAGCTGCTCCTCTCCTCCTCGTGTGATGCTTCCTCCATCCTCGTACCTGATCATACACAAGTCAAAGGACTTAGGCAGTATAAAATTCTCATCAATCAAAGTATCGTTTAAGAACAAGTTCACATGTTGTTTTAGTAGCTTCGCACGATCTCTTGTCATAGGTTCAATCCTAATTTCATTGGACTTGAACTTCACAGCAACATCGTCTTCATCTTGCAATGATGGTGGTAGTAGTTCGGTTGGGTTGTCCTCATCAGATGGTTTGGAAGATAATTAGACCCTAGCCCATCAAAGATCATATGTTAAGTTTTAAAATTAGTGCATTCGAATAATATCCAATTTTCAGCACTACTAGGGGATCGTGGTTTTTCTCCTCACCCTCGTGTCCATTTTTCATTAGTTGGGTATGTGATTGCAACCGAAATTTTTCTACTTACATGTGGGTTGCAACTAAAAAATTATCGCGAATCATTGGATTGCTTCATAATTTGACCAACGAAAAAAGTTTTATGAAAAAGCTGCAGGGTTCTCTCGCTAATCATAGCACGGTACTACCTGCAGACATGGTTGCTGGAAGCTATGTGATCGAGAAGAAACATAGATGCCGCAGCCTCATCAAATCAAAGAGAATAATATTCTTTAGCATCTTTTGTTTGTTGCGACGTCGCTTCGCTGCACTTTGCATGTCGTTTGTATGGTCGCATGCATCGCAATCGCATCATATGATCGATCTATTCCGCATGGCCATGACGAGTGCACGTACCTGGGTGTACTTTAAGCGCAACTTGGCACGCCTTGTCGCTCGCGTGGAAGCTTGCCGTTGCTGAACGAGGTAGATCAATACTATAGCTGTGAGCATGGGCCGACATAGGTGACTGATCATCCGATCGATGGACGTCGGTCTGACATTTCGTTTCCGTATTACTTTTTCCACCTGGCCGAGATTACAGATTTACAAATCTTTTTAGAAAAAGAAAACAAAATTAGGCCACATCTAAATTCATGTCTTAAAGTTTTTCTTTTTCATAGAGAGAATATATTAATATCATGGAGATACCCATTACATCCAACATCTGCAATAATCGTAGTGCCCTAATGGCAATACAGATACACACAACTAAAAAAAGAATTACAGAAAAAGTCCCGCTACAGTGATATGTTCCTTGTAATAGCAGACCAAACACCAACAAGACATCACCAGAAATCTATCTTCTCCAAAAGCGACGCCTCCAAGAAAGGAACAATGCACAAACGCTATCATCACCTTGATCATGGATCATAGGTTTTCACCTAGGAGAGAGTCCGCACTCACAAAATAATGTCTCAACAAGTCCATTGATAGGCACAATCAATTAAGACCAGACCTTGGATTTTTACTCTGCAAGTTGAGACTCTGAATTTCTCCTGTGTTTATGATGGAGAACCAATGAACACCTACAATACTGCAGTGCGCAAGGAAAGCCACTCCACCATACAACCCGGCCTTATCTCTCAACCTAAATGCTCAAATGATAAATGAAACCTTGTTTGGTCAAAACACTGCAGTAGGTCAGAATATTTCAGCCAATCTACGTATTCTGGGAGCAGCTCCAAATCTGCCTGTTCAATCAGACTCAAACACTCACATAAGCAGAGAAAAACGTAGGCCTTCTGGATGGGATGTACAATCACAGAAAGGGATATCTTTTTACAAGCCAGGAGCAAATACATGGAAAAGACACACAACAGCTACCAATGCTAGAAAAAATATGTGTGCTCAACGAACTCTAGCATCACCATGTAGATCGGATGCAAGTAGTCCTGTAGCTGCTTCTTATGACCACGACCCTTGGCCACTGCACACGCCAGTAGTGTCTGGTTCTCAGGGCGTGCAAGATTCTAGGCGGGGAGCTTTCTCGTCTCCACAGGTAACCGGGGAACCATATCAGGCACCGGTAATGTATAACGCAGGAATTCATCAAGGAGTACAGGGAAATCAAGGAACCCAAGTGAATAATGCGCACAACATGGAAAAACAAGAGATTATAGAACAAGTTCAGAATGCACCAGACATAGATGCTCAACACACTGAGGCAGCGGCGCCAGCCTTCAAGGCGCCTCGGGCGCCATGAAAGCTTTAGGATGGAACTGCCAAGGCATGGGCAAGAACCTTGGCAGTACTAAAATGCTTCATCTTGCCAGGATGATTGGAGCGGCAAAACCACAGGTATCTTTTATTTCTGAAATTAAATCTTCCAAGGTAAATTCCTCTGACTTGGTTTCTAGATTTAATATGTCTGATGCTTTTGTAGTACCCTCTCGGCGTCGTTCGGGTGGGCTTTGGCTGATGTGGAATGATGACCTCAAGCTCACTGTTCATAGTTCTAGCTTCTATGTAATATTAGCTACTGCCACTATTCTCTCTAGTAATCAACATTTTGGTCTCATCTGTATATATGGCGACCTGTACCATCGTCAAACTTGTGATATATGGAATCATGTTGCCTCTTTTGTGTTTGATAACCTTAATCTGCCTATGCTTTGTATGGGAGATCTCAATGAACTGTTGTATAGTGCAGATAAGAACTCTCAAAAGCTTAATGTTACCCATATTAATGCTTTTCATGCTCTTATAAAAAACTGCGGGCTCTTTGATTTAGGATTCAGTGGTCCTGCTTATACTTGGACTAATAAGAGATTTTCTTCTAATCCTATTTATGAACGTCTAGACAGATGCCTAGTCAATTCTGAATGGTGCACTAACTTCCCTGTTTCCAATGTCTATAATATGCCTATCATTCACACTATCAGTGATCATGCTGCTATTTTATTGTCTACTGATGGTCCTGTTAAGAAAATCAAAAGCACTTTCAAATTTGAAAACTGGTGGCTCAAAGAAAATGATTTTCAGAATCAGGCAAAAACGGCTTGGAATAATTCAAAAAATAAAACTTTCTGGAATAGAACTAAACATCTTGCAGGTCAATAAAAAATCTGGTGTAGAAAGAGGAAACCATTACAGGAAGAGCTTGATAACATTCAAGAACAAATCAAGGAGATTCAAATGCAACCGCTGGAGAAGCAAGACCATAACAAAGAAGCTTCGTTACCAATAAGGTATGAACAAACTCTTACCAAGCTTACTGATTCTTATGTTCAAAGAGCTAAAAAACATTGGATAAGAGATGGCGACAGAAATACTTCCTTCTTTCATAGATCTATTATTAAAAGAAGGAGAAGAAATGCTATAATTTCTATCAAAGATGAAAGTGATGTTATGCAGCATATGCCTGAAAAAATTAGTGATACCTTTGTTAGCTATTTTAGATCTATTTTTGCTTCTTCAAATGCTAACACTGGAAGGCCTTTTATAAACTCTCAACTCCCTCAAGATTCGAACGATTATACTTACACGGTTCCAGATGAAAAAGAGGTAATTGAAACTCTCAAAGATATGAAGAGAAATGCTTCGCCTGGTCCTGATGGATTCAATGTAGAATTTTACATAGAAACCTGGGACTGGATTGGAAAGGATGTAATGCAACTGGTAAGAATTTTTTTCCAAACAGGTGTTATGCCCGCTCATATCAATGATACTCACATTGCTCTTATTCCTAAAAAATTGGTTCCTTTGGTTCCTGCTGATTACAGACCTATTAGCCTATGCAATGTTATATATAAAATAATTGCTAAATATATTGCTAATAGGCTTAAACCTCATTTACCTGATTACATTCATCCTTCTCAGCAAGCTTTTATTGAAGGTAGGCGTATTAGTAACAACATTATAATAGCTCAAGAAATTACGCACTCCTTTGCTCTTAATTCTTGGAAAGGAAAAGCTTTCATGCTTAAAATTGACTTAGCTAAGGCTTTTGATAGATTAGAATGGAGGTTCATTGTTTCAACTCTTATAAGAAAAGGTTTCCATGAGCATTTCATCAACCTCATCTATGCTTGCATTTCCACACCCTCCTATTCTGTCATCATCAATGGTCAACCTTTTGCAAATTTCAGAGGTGAAAGAGGTATAAGACAAGGTTGTCCTTTATCTCCTTATCTTTTTGTCCTTTCCATTAATGAGTTATCTATCAGCCTACAGGAGGCAATGAGAAACAACAATCTAGCAGGAATTCAATTGGGACCCAACTTTCCACCTATACACTCCCTTCTCTTTGCGGATGATTTATTAATTTGTGGACAGGCATCAGAGCAGGAGGCAATAAAAATGAAGCAAATCATGCAAAGTTTCTGTACCATTTCGGGACAGACTCCTAATTGGATGAAATCAGGTATTATTTTTAGCAAGAAAGTAGATGCCTCAACTATTACTGTCATAAAAAATATTTTCCAAGTGCCTAACATTGACAATAATTTCATCCATTTGGGTCATCCCCTTATCATACCAGGGAAAAATAGAAATGCTGCTTATAACTTTGTTCTAGATAAGTTTAAGCTAAAACTTTCAACTTATAAAGCTGATCAACTCTCGCATGCAGCAAGATTAGAGCTTATAAAATCGGTCTTCTCTTCTATCCCTGTCTATTACATGTCGAATATTCTCTTCTCCAAAAAGTTTCTTGCTCAAATTAAATCCATCATTAGAAACTTCTGGTGGACGGGTGTTAGAGGAGAAAGCAGTTCTAAAAGTCTTTGCCTTCGTGCTTGGAAAGATATCTGCTGCCCGAAAAATGAAGGAGGTCTTGGTATTAGGAACCTACAGGCCATGAATCAAAGTTTGCTTCTTATGACCACTTGGAGGCTTGCGGATAATAAGGAAAGTTTTCTTTACTCAGTGCTAAAATCAAAATATTTTCCTTTTTTTTTAGAGAAGTCAAAATATTTTCCTGATTCCTCAATTTGGAGACCAAATGTTAATACTCCTAAGTCTGCCTTTTGGCCTCTATTCTGAAAATCCTCCCTATTCTTAAAGAAAATGCTTTCTACCAAATATCCACAGGTCAAATCTCTATTTGGAGCTCGCCTTGGTGTGAAGGTTGGAATAATATTTATGATGCTCTAATAGTTCAAGACAATAATTTTGTTTATCCAGCGCAGGTCAAAGATCTTTGGTCCCCAAATCAGAAGATTTGGAATACTGATTTAATAGACTCACTCTTTCAGAACCGATTGCAACCTCCATAAAGCAAACAACCATTATTGATTCACAGGAAGATGACATACTTTGCTGGAGATTAACTCAAAATGGGAAATGTAACTCCAAGTCAGCTTACAAAGCTTGTATTCAGCGGCTTTATGAACAAGGGGAGCCAAGACCAGCCCAGGTAAGTCACCAAACAACTCAGCTTCTCAAACTTATATGGAAAAATAAAAATATCACTCCTAGAGTTCAAACTTTTGGATGGAGGTTACTGAGAAAATCCATGCCAACAGGAGCCAGAGCAGGTAAATACTCCAAACATATAAGCAAACTTTGTTGCAGGTGTGGAAACGAAGAGAATGACAATCATCTCTTTTTCTTATGTCCTTTTGCTAGAGCGGCCTGGTTCTCTAATCCTTGGTATATTAAAACTGATCAAATTTTACAGCCTAATAGCTCTCTATCTCAAGTCATACTGAATCTGATCAATATGAATCATCCTTTCGGATCCATAGAAAACATTCTTACCTTTCTTTGGTGTATTTGGAAAAATAGAAATGACTGTCTTTTTAATAAAAAAGAGAATCAGCCATCCCAGATTATTCACATGACTAATGCTATTAATAAAAATTTAGAAACACTCAATGTTGTGCAGGAAATACTTGACAGGGATGATGCAACAGGAATAGGAGGAGGATACAACAACTCAGCTAGAACCCAAGGTAATCAAGTGATGACTCAAGGTCAATCTTTAAACAATGATCTGTTTATAACAGGTAGCAAGATTTACTCGGATGCGGCCTGGAAAACAAAGAAAGCTCCAGGTTCACAGGGCTTGATCACCACTGGGATTGGCATATTCTGTCATCTTCATAGGAATGGAATACAGGACAAAATTCTCATTCAAGCTTCCACTACAACGGCAGCGTCTTCTCCTCTTCTTGCTGAAGCAATGAGTCTAGTCCTTGCCTCCCAAATTGCTGTCAAGCTGAATGTTCATGGAGCCACATTTTTGACAGATAATTTAACTCTAGCAAAGGCAGCGGCAGCAACTACGATCACTGATAATCAAGTTCCTTGGGAGTTAAGAAATCAGATCTCGGAGTACCAGAAGGCATCAAAACAAATAGAAGCGGAAGTATATCATATCAAAAGAGATCTTAATGGAATCGCTCACGATTGTGCTCAACAGGCAATTAGACAGGATCAGTCTATGCCCATCTTTAGTTGTTCAAATTCAGCTCACTTAGATCTTCATACTTGTCCTGTAGCTTCCTCTCTTTCCATCTTTCAACCTCAGGGTATTGTATGGCATGATGTAAACTGTTTATGAGATGAATGAAAATTTGGCGCCTACAGCGCCCTCCCTTGTTCAAAAAAAAAAAATCTCATCGCCACCAGGACTCAAACCACCATTACTAGTCCTCATATCTTGGCTTGAATGTCATTCTCCGCGACTGACTTGTGGAACCAAAGACCTGTCCCACGACGACGACAGAATGCAAAGCTTCGCATCGCTCTCTCTGAAACCAAATAATCACAAAAAACATGGTTGAGCGCAACCGAATCCCATCTGTCCGGCAATCGCCAGGCATGTCAACCGTTGGAGTTCGTCGGCGGGGCCCTTCCAAAACTCGACACTCCAGCCATATCAATGAAGACATACATCAAGCATATCTTTGTCATGGCGTGAGAGGAAAGCTAGGACCAAACCCCCTTTATTGAAAGCCAGGCCGGTAGCCCCGCACCCTACCGACCGTCAGCGGCCACTAGACCCATCAGAACTAGGCTGATAGATCGAGGGTGGTGGATCAATATCCCCAACACCACCCCCTCATGCAGGATGGCACCAAAAGTGCGATCATCAAGGAAGTGCATCAGTCTCGTCGCCTCGACCAGAGGACTCCGCCCTAGCCGTCGCGATCGTCCGGAAGTGCTTGCGCCGCCCCATCAAAGCCCCCCCCCCCCAGCTCCTTTGGCGCTAGGGACCGCCCCGCTGCCACCCTGGGGAGCAGCACGAGAGCCGTCTCTTTTGACTAACTACAACTCGGTTAAATGGCATGTATTAAAATTATTTTCTAAGAATAAAATGAGGTCATGTGGAATCGACCAAACAACTACCTAGGCCCTTTAACCACTATGTTGCAGGAAAGTTCATGCCACATGATGTTGTCATCCAGGAGCTTGAGGGTGAGGTTGTTGTAATCCCTACATAATAAAGGTTCGTTTTACCCACAAAAACATGATTTATTTTTTTCTGAACTGTAGTGGCTCAAGTTTAGTCATATTTAACCAAAATTGTAGGCTAGGATAATCGCGTCTTCCCCCTTGCCAAAATTTATCTTTTCATGGAATCTCTGAGAATTTTTTATGAACGTTTCTTCCTTCAACCCTGTAGCTGGTAAGGGTTCATGTTCTATCTAACTTTTTTTTCCCATTGAATATTGTCATCTAGAGGTTGATATGGCTGATCATGTATTTACCTATTTTGCCTCCCTACTCTATTATTGCATTATGAGTAGAGCACAACGCTATATAACAAACAAAAACAGTTTGAAATATTCCATATGCAAGTTATATGTCAAGTTGATTCACTTTGATGTTTCTATTTATCGGGGATGTAGATGAGACATTAGATACTTATACTCGAAAGTTTTTGTATGGACTCACCTATTGAGGTTGACACGAGGACGGAAGAAGTCAATCGGTGACTAAAAACTCGAATCTTCATCAAATGAACAATGTTGGGATTTGGGAGGGGGGAGGGTGTCCATGGACACTAATTCCATGGAAATTGTGACCACTATAGCAGGACAACGTATCCGCGAAACCCTAACCCTACCCTATCTTATATGGCAATAAGTCACTAGGGTTTCTCACCGTCCTACCCAAAGAGGCAGATGGAGTAGTGGGAATCCACGGAGTTTCCACATGTTGAGCACACAGTTTCCTCCCTCGCCGCCTTTATTGGAATCATCATCAAAGGATATACAGTGTCCACTTCGTTGTTATTTTCTCCTACCATGCGAGGTGACCGTCTTGAATTACATCCGCTATTGTTCCAATCAGTGTCTAACCTTGTTAGTGGTGACGAAGAACTATTGCTTGATCCTTTGTTGATTCCACTACCGCAAGCACATGTATATAGCAGGGTTTTAATTTATTTTCAAGAATATTTTTGCATGTACCTATTGTAACTGAATTTCAATGTCAAATGGAAACAAATTCAATTAATTTGATTAAATTCCAACCAAATATGTTAAAACTTTGAAGATTTATGTGTGTATGTGTGTGTACTACTTTTTTGATAAAGAGAATATATTAATATCGCAAAGATACCAATTACACCTAGCCGCTGCTCTAGACCAATATATCAAAGACATCAAGGATGCTTAAAATTGGGCAAGAATTTCAATCCCGTCCTTTACACCATCTACAAATACATACATCCATTTTTAGCACGAGTATTAAGATTTTTAATCTTGGTTAAACATTGTGCCTAATCCTCATGAGAAATTGCATTTTTTCGAAATGGGGATAAAACCCCAGCTTTTGCATCGTGATAATGCACACGGCCTTCATGAGAAATTGCATGAGTATCAGGAAAACCTGGCTGGAATGGTTTTGACTGAAAGGCAATTATCTTACCAAACTAGTTAAATCTCTGAAATCACGTTGCAAGTGAGAACCTGATCATAGGACAACTTCTTTGTTTCGCAAAAACGCAGGAGCTCTGCACCTGCATAGCTAGCGAGATCAAAGGTTAAGAAAGAAACGAACTAATCTCTCAATCGCTAACTGATGCTACAAAAGAGGGCTAAGTTTGCCTTGAGAAACTCTCGTACCCTAGTCCTAGAGGATTAATTTATGATGGTTAAAACTTAAACCCTTTGTAACCTCCTTCGATATATGCACGTATTTGGCCATTTTCCATCCTCGTTCCACAAATGGTTTACTTATAAACGGGGCCGCATAAGCTAGAAACTAACAAAAAACCGACCGATCTACTTCAGAGAGATAAACTCGTTCAGTCGCGATCTTGTTGCCTAGCAGGCTACGCTGTTGATCTAAAATCACAAAAATTCTGGCGTTGTTCCAATAACTGTTGCGCTGTCCGCGCGAGACGACATGCGTGCTCGCACGAGATGTCTGTCACGGGGGGTCGCAGGATCGCTAGCTGCTGATAGCTACCAGGAATTATAAGGCATACAGAAACAAAACCTGAAGTGGCGCTGAAATTTCGTTCGTGAAGAGATGCTTGCACATTCCTGCGTTTTATTCCAGCAGTACATGCATCATCCGTGCAAGCATGCATGCCCCGGGATCTCGATCTTTAGCATGCCAAAATGCAGCACCACAGACATAGAGGAAGCGCAAGAATTTCACATGGGTTTCCAAGGAATATGTATCACGGCAAACAGTTCGATTCTGATAAGGCTCCAAGAAATCCCTTTCATGTGCAGCACAGGTGTCTCTAGGAATGACAAACAGTTCCATTCCTACACCAACCACGGTCACCCTTTCCCTCTCGCCGCCGTTTCAACCGCGCCCGCCCTGCACGCAATGTGTTCATTTTTTATCTTTTACCGCTCTTGACGTCGTTAGGTTTATTGATTGCTTCATTGTCTAATTTGTAGGCTATGGATAGCGATGACGAGTTGATGATCCATCACTCAATGGAAGAGGAAGCTTATACCGCCGCCGATGAAGCACACCCAAATGTGGAGGCTCAAAATTTGGGGGAAGAAAGTTGAAGTCAAGGCAGAGGATGGAGGGTCATGACATATACACCGTCTATTTTAGCAAAGAGGCAACATATACTCCAAGGATCGGTTTTTGGAGGCGCTATAAGATGAACAAGGAATGTTTCAAGCGCCTAGTGCATGGTTTGAGGGAGTATGCCACCTACTTCGCGATGAAGAAAGACTTGTTAGAATCCCCAGTCTCTCAGCAATTCAAAAATGCACTGCTGCTACGAGAATGATTGCATACAGAACTCCTACATTTAAACGTGACGACTACCTAGGCATGTCTAAGTCCATGGAAATTGAAGCCGTTTACAATATCTGCATGGCGGTGGTGGAAGTGTATAGACCATTTTATTTGAGAGGACCAAAATGAAGCAGAAACAGCTTGAATCCTGGCATAAAGTTTGCAAAAGAATTTCCTGGAATGATTGAAAGGATCGATTGCATGCACTAGTCATGAAACAATTGTCCATTTATTTGGCAAAGTTTGTAAAATGGTCATCATTGAGCATCCTGATGTGTGGTACTTAAGCTGTGGCAGATTTTTACTTATGGATTTGGCATGATTTTTTTTGGCATTGCGGAATCTCACAATAACATTAACGTGTTGCAGCTCTCGTCGGTGTTTGCGAGACTTGTTGAATGCCATGCTTTAAAGTGCAACTATGAGATTAATGGTCACTGATACGTCTCCAACGTATCTATAATTTCTGATGTTCCATGCTAATTTTATGACAATACCTACATGTTTTGTTCACACTTTATGATGTTTTGATGCATTTTCCGGAACTAACCTATTGACAAGATGCCGTAGTGTCAGTTCCTGTTTTCTGCTGTTTTTGGTTCAAATCCTACAAAGGAAATATTCTCGAATTGGACAAAATCAACGCCCAAGATCTTATTTTCCCGGAAGCTTCAGAGAGAGAGGCGCCGGAGGGTGCCTTGGGGGCCCACCCCACATGGCGCGCGGCCGAGAGGGGGCGCCAGGCTATGGTGTCGCCCCACCAGGGCTCCCCCGAGGCCGCCTCTTCGCCTATATAATCTCTCCGTCGCGAAAACCCTAAAAAGATAAGCCACGATACGAGAAAAGTTTCAGAGCCGCCGCCATCGCGAAGCCAAGATTCAGGGGACAGAAGTCTGTTCACGCCGCCGGACGGTGAATTGCCCCGGAAGGCATCTCCATCGACACCACCGCCATCTCCATCAACGCTGCTGCTCCCATGATGAGGAGGGAGTAGTTCTCCCCGAGGCTAAGGGCTGTACCGGTAGCTATGTGGTTAATCTCTCTCTCATGTACCCCAATACAATGATCTCATGAATTGCTTTGCATGATTGAGATCCATATGATGAGCTTTGTATCGCTATTAGTCTATGTGCTACTCTTGTGATGTTATTAAAGTAGTTTATTCCTCCTTCATGGTGTAATGGTGACAGTGTGTGCATCGTGTAGTTCTTGGCGTATGTTATGATCATAATCTCTTGTAGGTTATGGAGTTAATTATCACTATGATAGTATTGATGTGATCTATTTCCCCTTCATAGTGTAATGATGACAGTGTGTATGCTATGTTAGTACTCGGTTTAAATTGCAAAGATCTATTATGCTCTAAATGTTACTTAAATATGAATGCCGAATGTTGTGGAGCTTGTTAACTCCGGCTTGAGGGAGCTCTTGTAGCCCTACACAATGAATGGTGTTTGTTATCAAACAAGAGAGTGTATGTAGCACAAGTGAGGAGAAGTTATTTATTTATTATGTGATCAATGTTAAGAGTGTCCACTAGTGAAAGTATGATCCCTAGGCCTTGTTTCCAATACTGCAAACACCGCTTACTTATTCTACTGCATGTTTACTCGCTGCCATATTTATTTCAGATTGTTATTACCACTCATATTCATCTATACCACATGTGTTTTACTATCTCTTCGCCGAACTAGTGCGCCTATACATCGACAAGTGTATTAGGTGTGTTGGGGACACAAGAGACTTCTTGTATCTTAATTGCAGGGTTGCTTGAGAGGACTATCTTTGACCTCTACCTCCCTGAGTTCGATAAACCTTGGGTGATTCACTTAAGGGAAACTTGCTGCTATTCTAAAAACTTCTGCTCTTGGAGGCCCAACATTGTCTACAGGAATAGAAGCGTGAGTAGACATCAGTCACCAATATCCAAAAGGGTACCACCTAGCAGGTGGCATCAATTTAAGATGATCGATATTTGTGAAGATAATTATGATATTTTGAAACTCTAAATTAGAAAAGTATCACTTTCCGTCATGTCAGGAGAGTTGCAGAAAGAACGTCGAGTGGGCATTTGGTTCGCTCCAAGCTTGTTTTGCTATATTTCCAGTTCACTCTTACCTTGTCTCAATATTAGATGGTGGAGGTGATGAATGCTTGCGCGATCATGCACAACATTATCATCGAGAGCGAGTGCAGAGAATGATCATCATTTATACGATCAACATATATGGTACTCTTGTCGACTTTGATCATGAGGAGGTGCGCCGGCCGAGTTTGCTTGTTCCTATAGAATTTTGATGCACTAGCCATGCCGGCCAAAACTTCGAATTGATGGAAAATGTGCAACGAAGTTGTTCATTAACAACTACAAAATGATTTGATAGATCATTTTTGCGCCCTCAAAGGAAACGTTTCATGTGAGTCCTGATTGGGTTGAATTTTATGAATTATTTTATTTTAATTTTAGTTATTGTAGAAAAATATTTATATTTTAATTGCATGAATTTAGAAGAAAACGAGATAGAAAAATGTATTGGAGGCCATATTGGGAGTGCCGAAGGATGGAGGCGCCCCCATACGCGGTAAGATTTGCAATAGCGCTTTAGACGGCGTATGGGAGCTGGCATGACTGAAGATGATCTTAGTAGCTGAATTTCCATGTGGACTTGGGGGCAATATGTACTAGTATCACAGCGAACCGTAGGATTCGGATAAGAATCCAAGAAACCCCTTTCATGTGCAGTGGAACAAGCACTGTGTATGTGTAGGAACAACCTTCCCTTACGTAGTGTAGGATTATTTAACGGGAGACACACTACGGGGACGATGGATCTGCATTCTGCAGGCAGCAGGCTCCCTGTTTAAATAGTGCGCGGTCGATGAGGAGCACGGCGGGTGCGGCCAAATGGAAGCAGACAATCCGATGGCGACACCGTGCACGACGTAGTACCGATCTAATCTACCCACCGGCATATGCTATGCTCCAAGCCTCCAACGCATCATCCATGGAAGATAGATTTGAAAGAGGAAGAAGTAAAGTTGAGCAGCAAGTAATGGTAAAGTAGGCATGCATGCATGCATGGCACACACAGTTCACCACGCACGCCTGACTCCAAAGCTTTCGTGGATCCAACTATCTCACGCCCATGCATGTCGTCCTTTCCCCGGTCAGTACCACCCTAACCTTAACTTCTTCTTCTCTCTCTAACCCAAGTTACCCAACACAGCTTCTTCCTTCTTCCTCGTCGTCCTCTGCAGCTAGCATTCATGGCTGGGCATGTTGGAGATTCAGCAGAGGAGCAGCTCGGCCTTCTTGACCCTGGAGATGCTCTCCAGGACGCCCGCCGGGGACACGTGACCCATCACCGTCACCTTCTTGCTCTCCACATCGATGCTGAACGACGTCACCCCTGCATCGCTTCCAAGCTGTCAGCCAACCATCCATGAACAAACAGAGAAACAAACAGCAGAAATTTACTTCTACTCGTACTACTCCAGCTCAATACACTTCTTTATGTATGTTCTACCCACGCATGCAACAGGGTTTTCTTTTGACAGCAAGCGACTACATATATACATGCCTACGTCTAGGTACTGCTTCACCGCACAGATCGAAACATTCAACGCAGAAAGTTTTGTGACGTAGCGATCGAGCTGCCAATCTCTATACGTACTGACGTTACTTGTCGCATACTTAGGCAAAATATAGGCTAAAATATGTCTAGATTCATCGACATATTCATGGCCGGAGGAAGTATGTATGTATGACACGGGCGACAATTATTCATGACTGGAAGACGTGCCACGTGAGGAGGCCTCTGATGAAACGCAGGATGAATTTTCAAAGGCTGCTCGAGTTGATCGACTCGCTAGTCCCAGACGTACTACGTTTTGCACTTTCCAGACAGGAAGAAGACCCTTTTCAGAGCCTCTGCAGCACGTAGGGTACTGGTACTAGTAGTAGGAGATAGGCAAGTGCTGCCTGCACTGCACTTCTATATAACTGTAGTTTAACAGCAGCTCTTCCTCACCAGTTGCATATCTCACATGGATGTGTTCCTACTAATATAGCGATATATATTTGGAAAAGTCCGGTTTGAACCTGGGTGCATGTGAACCCAGGTTGGAAATGCATTTTCCAAATGTTAAAAAATTCTGAAATAAAAATAACTGGGTACGTACACATGTCTCATGTGTGCGTAGAAAGTTTTCGCGGATAAATCACTTTTTTATTTCAGAATTTAAAAAAGACAAAATACGTCACATATATACTGCTATATAGCCCTGCAAAATTTCACTTTTTTGCCGAGACAAAATAAAAAAAAAATTCGTCACGAAAATCATGTCCAGGGCACATATTTGAGATCATCTGGGAAATCATTTTGTGTTTCGATTTTTAAAACATGTTTTGACATCACAAACGGAAATTTTCAAAAAGTGGGTTCACATGCCCCCATGTTCCATATATGCACTATATATTTTCTATATCAACAAAGAATATATACCACTTCAGGTTATACCTATCCCTTTCTGAACTCTCGGAACCAGATTGTGAACGTTGGCATCAGCTTACGGTTCTGGAACTAATGTAACCAACCAAAGACATACGTGCAAGAGAAGACTTGCTTAAAAGGAAAAAAACGCGCACACAAAAGAAAGCATTGTGGATGCCAAAATTGACCTGGATAATGCAAGTGGCATCTTGTGATTTCGGCATGAAAATGAAAGCTGGCCCTTGCATAAACATACCTTCCATTTTGGAGATGTGCTTCCTAACTTTCCCTGCGCAACCCTGGCAGTGTATAGCCACCTTCATCACCACCACCTGCGTATGCAGTATGCACCACAACATCAGATCCCAGAACTGAAGCAGAGAAACAAATAGTAGAAACTGCATCTCTAGCTAACTATCTCTTTGACCACACATTTATTTTGTTAGGCGAAAACAAAAGGCTTCAGTACCTCGATCTAGCAGTAGCCTGCATGGCGTGTGCTAGTACTCTACCCATGGTCCACAAGTTAATCAGCTATTACTGTATGAGTAATAATCTGTTTCAAACAATTCTTTGTCTACAGACAGGATATAATCTCTCACTGCCCTACCTCTGTAAGAGGACAATCTCTACTGTTGTGCAATCTGGACGGATCGTAAGCTCCCACTGTTCTCCCAGCAATAGTCCTTTTTGTTTCTTTATTTCCCGTAAATGTTGTTGCTGTGTCATACGCACACATCTTCAGTAGTAGTTTTGACTCCACCGTAAAGAAGAACGGAAGTTACTAGGGCTACTGTTGCCGAGTAAATGTATCCCGGGTCCTGGGCCCGGCACGTTACAGTTGTAATTCTGTTGAATATAGTCAACTTGCTTTGAAGATGCAGTGCAGCATAGGTTTCAAAAGGAGAATTAAGGCCAAATTAAATTGAAATGCATAGAGACAAAAAGAAGCGATAGCAGGAGATGTTTGAGGAGCATCTCTGCAGTGCGCAACCAGTTTCAACGATTTTTCATGCGCTGCTTAAACGGTTGGTGAAATTGACAAGTTGGTATCTTCTCGCCGTGACCAAATCTATCGTAAAGAAATGTGCAGACGAGGTTTCCTACTTAGAGCAGAATATAGGTTGGTCGGAGCTACGTACCTGGAGGACCTGGTCTCCGGTTGCAGGAGCGGCGGTGAGCGGCGCGGCGGGTGCCCGCTTGGCTGCCGCCGTGTCCCTTGCCGGCGTCTCCTTGGGGCTCTTGGTGACCATGGGCAGCGTCACGGCCACGGGCGCCCCGCGTCGCCTCGGCATGGGCGGCGCCGCGGCACGCCTGGACGAGACGCGCGTGGCGCCGGCTCCGTCGCACCCGCCGGCGCCAAGGCGCACGTACCTGACGTCGTGCAGGATGCGCGCGTCCTCGGCGATGGTCCGGTCGGCGCGGCGGCCCACGACCATGGACCGCGCGTCCCCCGGCACGCACACCGCCGTCGCCGCGTGCGACCGGCACATCATCCCGCCGCTCCTCATGCCGCCCACACTTGCTGGACGCGCGCTGCCGTGCCGTGTAGAGCTGCTACTTGACGCAACGTACGCCAGCAACACCTAGAAGAAGCGGCAATGCACAGGTCCGGACGGAGTGAGAAGGCGAGCGGGTATCGCTGGGAGATTTAAAGCGAGAGAGAGAGACGAAGCGGTGGGAGGGAGGAGAGCAAAGCAGATGGATGGAATCACTAGGGTGGGATTTAATGGAGGTTTTGTATGGTTTCTCCACGCTTTTCGGCCGCTATCGTCTCCCTCCCTGTTTGACTGTTGTGATGCTGGCGAGACAAGATCGGAATTATTGCCCGGGGCTGGGTCTGGGTGAGGCCATGCCTGATGGACTGTTGGGCTCACCTCTTGGTCTAGTCTGGTGCTCGCTGCGGCGGGCGGGGCTGGGCGGGGCACCAGCGACAAGATGTGGTGCGGGGTCTCGCCCCGCCGGGCACGTCTCTTGCGTCACCCACCTGTAAAACTGCCGAGCCCTGCTTTGTATTCTTGCTCAAAGATAAGTATGTACACCATGGTTTCTTTCATGAAACAAATGCTTTATACGTAATTCTACCAGAAGCTGCCGGGGTTTTTCCTCTGTTTTGTTGTTTTCAGTGGAAATTTCCCACCCTTATTCTGTGGGGATGTACATATATCGGTTTCTTGAATTTGGATTGGTCTGTATAGCAAACAGGGAGCGTGTTCAGAGTCATTTTACGGTACATCAAAAATAGTTTAGACCGTTTATTTCTATTAATCTAACAATTTTGGTGTTGTATATTTGCGCGCCAGGGCCATTTTTGGCATTTCACTGCTTGTAGAATACCGTCGCCAAGTTGTCACCAAAACGAAAAAGAGTAGGGTTCAAATTGCAAATTGTCATCCCCCACTGTGGTTGCTTAGTAGACGGTACCTTGGAGGAGGGATCCTCACGAGGGGGAAAAGAAGTAGGGGCCATAGGCCGGAGAGTCCTCAGGACGGTGGTACGCGATTTACCCGGAAACACCCGCTCGGCAGCCTACCGTTGCGAAATTCTGGCTTTCGCGTTGTTACAATGAGTTGTGGTTGTGCCTCTAGGGCTCCCGGGATCCGGCTTATAAAGGCGCACGGATCTAGGGTTTACACGGAGAGTCCTAGCCGAAATACAAGTTGCCTAACTACGGTACAATGTCTTGCCGTGTACGTCAAGGATCCGCCTTCCCTTGTATGTCGTACCAGATCCGGCTACCCCTAATGGGCCGAGCCGGATCCGACTTCCAACATCGGTCTAGTGGATCCGGCTTCCTGTTCCTGGGCTGGACTTCATACTTCTTGATCTACAGCAACTGGGCCGTCCGATGGGCCTCATGTCACCATCACCGTCTATGGGTCACCCGGGCTTGCCGGATCCAGGCACTGTCGATGGTACACCCATGAAGTATACCCACAACACCCACAGCCGCCATGTTCACTCCATGCGGAGCTAGGGCTTCGGCTGCCCCCGACCATCGCAAGCCCTTCCCTAACCTAAATCTTCCTGCAACCTAGCACCTTCCACCTTCGTGTGGCGGCACGTTCCCGAAAAGGTGGATGGAGGTCCAGGATCCTTGGCTCCGGTAGCTCCTCATCCGCGTCCTCTACGACCACGTCCCCCCCCTCCGCGGCGCTAGGAGGACATGGCCGAGGCACCCCCACACAAAAGTAGTGGGGCGGTGCACACCCCTGTGAGCACACCATATTTTTTCCTCTCTTGGATCGATTTCATTGACTACTTCCTATTGGATAACTTTAAAATATTGGTTTCTAGATTCTTGTACTCCCATCTGTGATTTGGGTTGCTGCTTCATCGAATCATTAGAACCAGAGCTGCTTGCTCCATTGCGTCCAAATCAGGATCGTTTTGCACTACTCTGTCTTGCTAAAGAAAGCTATTTGAGCAGTTAATTTTTTCTTATCGATTTCTAGCATTTGGTGCCAGCTGGATTAGCCCTATTAATTAAAGATTTTTGTGGGTTGGGGTCTAGGGCTCTAAGAGCATCTCTAACCGATCCCATAAAGTTTAGAGGAGTAAAAGCCTTCCTAAAGTTTAGAGGAGAAAAGTTGATCATCTAAACTTTGTTGTTCCTTACTGAACTCCTAAAGTTAACACCGTAAATCACAAATTCACACAATCATTAGATTAAACACTTATGATGCAAAAATTTATACATCCATTCAAACCTAGTTCATACGTAGATTAAACTTAAACATAGATTTATATTAAAGTAAACTTAAACATAGATTTATATTAAAAATAAAACATAGATTTAAACTACTCATGGCGTTTCCGGTGGTCCTTGTCGTCGCCTCCACCTACTTGTCTTCCAGGCAATCAAGCCACCTCTCGGACGACGAGTCGTTGTACTCGTTGAGGCTGATGACAACGACGGATGGCACGACTGGTGACGAAGACGGCGCAGCGGAGGACGAAGACAACTGCAAGGGTACTTTGCCCCTACATGTTTTTTTTGGTAATTAATGACAATATATATGGACAAATGTTTTTATTGAGTTTATATGAACGAATATTCCATATGTTATTCTTGTAGTCCATGTGTTGGATTCAAGTGCGGATGTCATGAGATAAAGATATACCATGGGTATTTGCATCAAGATAATCGATTTGAAGAGAAGAATATGATATGATCAAGAAGAACTAATGAAGTTAGACTTCTTGTGTGGAACTCAAGTTAGTCATGCTCTAGCTTATGTGTTATGCAATGGATGATCAAGATAGTATGATAGAGCATGAAGGGATACAAGGTTGACCAAGACTATGAGCGAAGATTGGTCCACACATGAAGCATAAAGAATGTACCACGTTGGATCATGTGATCTTGTGGTATGGTAAGCCTTATCAATTATGCTTTATGAACTAACCCATCACATATGTGTGTTTGTGTTGTCTATGTGGGTTTGGTATCTTGAGAATATCATGCTTGCAGCTTGTCATACATTTGGTGATAATGGACATGTGAAGGTGTGGCTTAATGAAGCTATCCCATAGTGATGTATGGGATAGAAAATTGGGAGTCTTCACGAAGTAACAATGATCAAGTCGTGCATTCCAGCTTGAATGAAGCATGAAGCGTCATCATCAAGATTGATAACTGCAAGTACACAAATCGATTGTAGCTAGTTTCGAAATAAGAGTATCTAATCACGAGGAGCTACTAGTTAAGTAGTGCCCCTTGCAACTATATATTAAAGTCTACTTATAAATTGTTCTTGAATCTCAAATAAAGGTGTTTTAAAAGGTTTTTATAACTGGTTGTAATAAAGTAAACAAAGCAATAAGTAAAAGTGCAGTGAGAAATGGGTTGAAACTGAACAAGACAAAGTGTTCTCAGGGATTATTGGATCCACCTCTAGCATTAGGATCGATTCTCCCAGGTTCCTCCTCCTGCTCTATCCTCCATGTGGTGTTTCTGTGTTTTTCGAAGTTGTTTGTACGTCTCAGATCTCTCACCCGTCTGCGAGATGGAAGTATTTGATGAGGCGGTGCTCCTGGTACGACGTACGGGCGGACGGTACGGGCGGGGTCCCCCTGTACCGATGCCCGTTAAACTTACTGGAACTTGTCCTCGCGTTTCCCTTTCACCCAGGTGCATGGTTAAGTTCTTAAATAATTTTTATCACGTCAAAAATACCATAAAATGATAGTTTTTATTTATATCTCATCATTGTCTTAATATTTTAAGATCCTGCGTAGTCAAGCATAAAAGGTGCGGAAACGTGGTAAAATACAAAAATCCTATTGCTACTCAGAGATATCTATATGAAATATCGGTGTAAAAACATGATAAAAATGCACTCATCAACTTCCCCAAGCTAGACTCTTGCTCGTACCTGAGCAATATAGAAGCTTAATGGACATAGTCATCTTTGTTCATGAAGCGTGAGTCGTTAAAATAAATGAGACATTTAATAAGAACAACATTTATAACATTGAATATAGAACTAGTAGATGAACCACACCATACTATTCTCATACTCAAATGACTTAAAGGTCTCCACACCTTTCTTACTCGATAATATACATGAAGACTATTTTCTTCACATATTATAAGATCATGAAGCTTAGATTTTATATGAGAACTATGAGCAACTCTTTTTTTATCTTATTTGTTCTCCTTTCATAAATAATTTGATAGCATGAAACTTCTTTCACAATCATTTTATTTTTCTAATTTTTTTCTCTCTCACACATAGTTAAACCAATTATCAATATACTTTATTGAGGACTTTCTTCTCATATTCTATCAAGAATTATTGGTGTGGGAGACCCTAAGATCATTACCATGATGCAAGTATAATAATACTCATCCTAATTCATACAATAACAAACACATTCAAAAAGTTGCACAAACGGTACACATTCTCGTACACATTCTTATCTCTAAGTAGCACACATGGTACACATTCCCGTACCCTCACAATAACTAACATCTCACCAAAAATCTGGTAAACACCCACGCCGTTGGCAAGTTCAGTAGGGACTTGAGAAGTTGGAAAACAAGGATACGAAAATTATGGATAAGGGTGATGATTAATCCAAGTTCCACAAGGCATATCCCACGATCATCGAGGAGGAGTGGAAAACATTCAAGAATAACTGCGCTAGAAAGCAGGACAATGATTTGCGGCAGTGGGGTTTGGACATGCATCACATGAACATAGGTTCCCTCACTCTCGGAAGCCGTGGTTACGACCGCGAGAGGTCGATGTGGGAAAAGGAGGACGTTGATCCTTTAATGGGTGGCAAAATCAAGCACTTGGAAGAATTCGAGGACTGACAACAACGTGAGTTTATCAGGGCTCTGTGCCATCCAGACGAAAACAATGGGGAATATGTAACATGCGAGAAGACGGAGAAATTAATTGCTAGATTGGTAATTTATCTATCGGTAGATTTTAATCAAGTCGGTTACATTTTAGTAGTTACATTTCTAAATTTATCATATGTTTTTTTGCAGCGTGAGCAAAATCAGCTGGAATGTGAAACCTCCTCCGATGGATCGGCCCCCTAGGACCAACCTTTAACCCGGGTAATAAAATTGACCCCCGGAAAGTCGATGAAGAAGAAGCCGGCACATGGCCATGTTGCAGGCGCAGGACTTGGCCCGCAATGGAATTACTATTACCATGGTGACAATGAGCAGGGAAAGAAAAGGAGAAAGTCGCCGAGGATATTACGGAGGAGGATATTGAGATAATTTTGGACAAAAAGGTGAGTTCAATCGTCCCGTAAGATGTGAAAGGTAATTTGCAAATCATAGTTCCTAGCGTAATAAGAGCATTGAAGATATGGTTTTTAGGTGGTAAAAAAAGGCCTAATCCAATTAAATAATTTTAAAATTCCAATGATGATGACTTTCCACATGATGTCGTGGGATTAATGCTCCTTTGATTCAAGGCTCTTAGGCACATCTAAAACTTTCCAAGGACCCCCCCTCTGTCCTTTATGAGTCTATAAATTCGTGGCTTGACCGAATCCATAAAGTATAACAAGAGTTTATGTCAATCAAGTCACTAACTTTCAGAATCCCTGCATCTGGAGTCTAGAGAAATTGGGCTCCCAAATGAGCTTCCGTAGTCCGTTTGGGACGAATTTTATGTCTATTAGCATGCTCGGAATTTTTTTTACAACTTTGTGGTTTGCAACATGTTCATTGGATGTTGTATTCGGGGGTTTACATGGCAATATTTGAAAAGTGTTCTCCAGTGATAGATTCCAGGAAACTCCAGATTTCACCATAATGATTGGTTTCCTTCCATATTTACCTATTTCCTACACAACAATAAACTTATGCAATTTGTAACCATTAATAGTTTTGTACCAATAAATATAATAAAGTTGCATAATAATTATTATTTTAACATCCAATGTTCATGATCACGAAACCATGATCATCTATTAATCAACAAGCTATTTATACAAGAGGCTTACTAGGGACTCCTTGTTGTTTACATAACACACATGTATCAATGTTTCGGTTAATATAATTATAGCATGGTATGCAAACATTTATCATAAACACAAAGATATTATAATAACCACTTTATTATTGCCTCTTGGGCATATCTCCAACACGTCGACTACATGATACTTCACCTTTATGGGCCTAGGGGAATGCATCGTGTATTTGGCTACTAATTGTGGGGTTACGGGATCGGCAGAAACCCAAACCCCCGTTAGGAAACCGGTGCACGAGGGATTGTAGGATCTTAAAGTTTAAGGTTGTGGTTAGATTTATCTTAATTACTTTCTTGTAGTTGTGGATGCTTGCAAGAGGTATAATAACAAGTATGTATTAGTCCAAGTATGGGGTAGTGCATTAGCATAGGTTCACCCACACAACACTTACCAAACCATTGAAGATTATTTAGCTATGTGAAGCGAAAGCGCATGACGAAATTTCCATGTGTCCTTAGGAACGTTTGTTCATCATAAGTACAACAACCGGCTTGTCCGTTGCTCTAAAAATGATTGGGGCACTCACTGCAATTATTATTACTGCATTTTATTTACTCGTACTTTACTTATCTACAATACCAAATACCCCTGCAAACCTGTTTGCTAGTGTTTATAGTTAATCCTCGATCAAAACTGCTTGTCAACACCTTCTGCTCCTCGTTGGGTTCGACGCTCTTATATATCGAAAGTACTACGATACACCCCTATACTTGTGGGTCATCAAGACTTCTTTCTGGCGCCGTTGCCGGGGAGTGAAACGCTATTGAAGAGTGGAATTGGTAAATGTAACTTTTACTGTAAGTGTTGTTTTTTATTTCTGTTTGTTACTGCTCTATTTCATTATGGAGACGTCTCCATTTGACTCTCTATTTGGAATTACTACTACCACTGTTACGGTAGTAGATGAATCACCACATGCTCAATTGGATCCTTTTAAAATACCTATGAAAATTGTTGAATGTGTTATGAAGAACTGCAATTTTGGAGATGGAACAGTCCATCCGGGTGATCATTTACTCTTTATACATGAATTATGCGAGTTGTTGAAGTGTGCAGGTATCTCAATGGACCAATTCAAGAGGAAGTTATTTTCTTTATCACTTAAGGGAAGAGCTGCGGCATGGTATAAGATGCTGAAGAATGGCCGATCTATTGGATTGGAGGAAATTGTACCTCTCTTTTATTCTAAATTATATCCTCCAAGTGAGATTCATAAAGATCGGAATAAAATACATAATTTTTGGCCTCAAGATGGAGAGAGTATTGCCCAAGCGTGGGGGAGACTGAAGTCATTAATGCTCAAATTCCCCATTCACGAGCTCCCTAGTAATATTGTTATTAATAACTTCCATGCAAGGCTTTCTCTTCATGATAAGGATTTATTGGATGCTTCTTGTTTCGGATCATTTACACATATGAAAGAAGAAGCTAAATGAGATCTTCTCGACCGCATTCAGGAAAATACTGAAGGATTGGAGAATGATAAAGGAAGAAATTCAGGTATTAATTATGATTATGAATGCATTGAATCTTTTATGCAAACTGATGACTTTCGTAATACTAGTGCTGCTTATGGTCTTGATTCACAAATTCTTGCAAAAAATTTAAGGCTTTTGCCTCTTATCTTGATGTTCCCAAAAAGGAGTGGAACAAGTACCATGCACCTTATAAAGATATTGTTAATTGTGTTCCTGCTAGAAATATTGAAGTTTGTAATGCTGATCGTGTTTTCCCTGAACCTTATACTAAGATAGTACCTTTCCCTACCAAGGTAAAGGAACATTCTATTATAACTAGTGTGGTTAATAAAAGTAAAAAAGAAAGCTATAGAACCTGATGAACAAATAACTATTAAACCTGCAGTTGCAATAGTAAAGGACTTGGTTACTGAAAATGTAAAAGATGGACATTTTATTTTTTGTGAAGATGCTTCTATGAAGTTTCACATCCTAGTAAATCCAAGAAAACTAGTGTTCATGTGCTTTCTGTCAGAATAGGTGATCATTGCTATTATGGTTTATGTGGTATTGGTGCAAGATCTAGTGATATTCCTTATGAGCTTTATAGGGAAATTATGCATGAAATTGGTTCTTATGAACTTGAAGAAATTTATATGGTTATTCAGCTTGCTAATAGAGAGACCATCTCCCCGATTGGTATTGTTAGAGATGTGGAAGTCTTATGTGGTAATATTAAACATCTTGCTGATTTTCTAGTGCTTGGTTCAGCTGCTAGTAAGACTTGTCCTATAATTTTTGGTAGACCTTTCTTGAATACTTGTGGTGCTATTATAGATTGCAAGAAGGAGAAAATTCTTACTAAATTTGATGGAGAGTCTTATGAGGTTAATTTTTCTAAGTTTGCTAAAGCTCCTTATAAAACTGAATTGCCTAATGAAGATTTTAGAGTTGAACAACTTGCTTCTATTGCTCTTGTTCCTAACAATGCTTTGCAGCAATATATGGAGGATCATGAAAGTGAGGTCTTTATGGAGGAAAGAAATGAAATTGATGAGATTTTTCTTCGTCAACCGGAGATGCTTAAGCACAATTTACCTGTGGAAGACATGGGTACCACGCTACCACCCAAGGAGGATCCTGTTTTCGATTTAAAAACTTTACCTAATGATCTTAAATATGCTTATATTGATGATAAGAAAATATATCCTGTTATTATTAGTTCTATACTTTCAGGACAGGAAGAGGAAAGATTATTGGGAGTATTGAAGAAACACCGAGGAGCTATGGGATATACTCTTGATGATTTGAAGGGGATTTCTCCGACTATATGTCAGCATGCTATTAATATGGAACTGGATGCAAAACCAGTTGTTGAACATCAACGCCGTTTAATTTCGAAGATGAAGGATCTGGTAAGAAATGAGGTATTAAAACTCCTTGATGCTGGTATTATTTATCCTATTGCTGATAGTAGATGGGTTAGTCCTGTGCATTGTGTCCCTAAGAAAGGAGGAATTATTGTTGTGCCTATTGAGAAGAATGAACTTATTCCTCAAAGAGTAGTAGTTGGATATAGGATGTGCATTGATTTTAGAGAAGTTAATAATGTTACTAAGAAAGATCATTACCATTTACCTTTTATTGATCAAATGTTAGAAAGGTTGTCTAAGAAAACTCATTTTTGTTTCCTTGATGGTTATTCTGGGTTTTCTCAAATTGCTGTTAAAAAGCAAGATCAAGAGAAAACCACTTTTACTAGTCCTTATGAAACTTATGCATAGAGACGTATGCCTTTTGGTTTGTGTAATGCTCCTGCTACATTTCAAAGATGCATGTCTGCTATCTTTCATGGTTTTTGTGAAGAAATTGTGGAAGTATTCACAGACGATTTCTCCGTCTATGGGACTTCTTTTGATAACTGTTTGCACAATCTTTATCAAGTTCTACAGAGATGTGAAGAAACTAATCTTGTTCTTAATTGGGAGGAATGCCACTTTATGGTAAATGAAGGAATTGTTCTTGGACATAAAATTTCTAAAAGAGGTATTGAAGTCGACAGAGCCAAAGTGGAAGAAATTGAGAAAATGCCCCGTCCTAGGGATGTTAAAGGTATTCGTAGTATTCTTGGTCATGTTGGTTTCTATAGGAGATTTATTAAGGATTTCTCTAAAATTTCAAAGCCTCTTACTAATCTTCTCCAAAAGGATGTACCTTTTGTTTTTGATGATGACTATAAGGAAGCTTTTTAAACTCTAAAGAAGGCGGCCTTAACCACAGCTCCTATTGTTCAACCACCTGATTGGAATTTACCCTTTCTTGAAATTATGTGTGATGATAGTGACTTTGCAGTAGGTGTTGTTCTTGGAGAGCGAGTAGATAAGAAGTTGAATGTTATTCATTATGCTAGTAAGACTCTTGATGCTGCTCAAAAGAATTACGCTACTACTGAAAAAGAATTTCTAGCTGCAGTCTTTGCTTGTGATAAGTTTATACCTTACATTGTTGATTCAAAAGTTACTACTCATACAGATCATGCTTCTATTAGGTACCTTATGGAAAAGAAAGATTCTACACCAAGGCTTATTAGATGGGTGTTGCTTTTACAAGAGTTTGATTTACATATTGTAGATAGGAAGGGTGCTGAAAATCCTGTTGCTGATAATTTGTCTAGATTGGAAAACATTTCTTATGATCCTATTCCTGTTAATGATTGTTTTCAAAATGAACAATTGGCTGCAATAAAGGTAACCTCACGTGAGAGTCCTTGGTATGCTGATTATGCTAACTTTATTGTTTCCAAGTATTTGCCTCCAACATTTACAGCTCAGCAAAGAAGGAAATTCTTTTATAATTTGAGGCATTATTTTTGGGATGAACCACACTTATATAAATAAGGAGTGGATGGTATGATGCGAAGATGTGTTCTGAAATATGAACAACAAGAGATATTGAGAAAATGTTATGGTAGTGCTTATGGAGGACATCATGCTGGAGACAGAACTGCACAAAGGTTCTACAATCAGGTTTTTATTGGCCTACTCTTTTTAAGGATGCAAGAAAGTTTATTTTATCTTGTGATGAATGCCAAAGAGTTGGTAATATTTCTAGACGCAATGAAATGCCTATGAGTTAGTCTCTTGTTATTGAACCATTTGACTGCTGGGATTTGACTTTATGGGTCCTTTTCCTCCTTCAGAAGGTTATACTCATATACTTGTTGTTGTTTATTATGTTACTAAGTGGGTAGAAGCTATACCTACAAAGAGTGTTGATGGTGAGACCTCATTAAAAATGCTTAAATATGTTATTTTCCCTAGATTCAGTGTGCCTATATATCTTACGACTGATGGAGGTTCTCATTTTATTCATGGTGGTTTTAGAAAGACACTTGCTAGATATGATGTTAATCACAGGATTGCTGCGGCCTATCATCCTCAAACAAGTGGGCAAGTAGAACTATCAAATAGAGAAATTAAATCAAGCTTGCAAAAGACTGTTAATAAATCTAGGAAGAATTGGGCTAGTAAGTCAAATGATGCTTTATGGGCTTATAGAACAGCTTATAAAAATCCTATGGGTATGTCTCCTTACAAAATGGTTTATGAAAAAGCTTGTCACTTGCCTTTAGAATTAGAACTCAAAGCTTATTGGGCAGTGAAAGAACTTAATAGAGACTTTAAACTAGCCGGTAAGAAAAGGTTGTTTGACTTAAGTTCTCTAGATGAATGGAGGAATGAAGCTTATGAAAATGCTAGACTCTTTAAAGAGAAGGTTAAAAAGTGGCATGATAAGAGAATTCTTAAGAGAGAGTTCCATGTTGGTGATAAAGTTATATTGTATAGGTCTCGTCTCAGATTTTTTGCAGGAAAATTACTCTCAAAATGGGAAGGGCCTTTTATTATTGAAGAGGTGTATCGTTCCGATGCCATAAAAATTGCTTCATTGAAGGATAATACTACACAAGTGGTGAATGGGCAAAGACTCAAACATTATATTTCTGGAGATTCTTGTAATGAAGACATTGATATTATTGAAGTGATGACTCCGGAAGAATTCATTAAGGAGCAAATCTAGGAATCTGCAGAGTCCGTTTTCAAATAGGTAACAATTTTAGTAAGAAAAAGTTTGCGTTAAAATTTTCAGGTTATATTTTTGTTACTTTTACTAAATATGAAAAATTACGAGACGGAAACGGGTAGGAGAAGGTGTCAAGGGGAACCATACCACCCCTAGGCGCGGGCCAGCTTCAGGCCATGCCTAGGCATGGTCTGGGCGCCATGGAGCCCCTTTCCGACCCGGTTTCGCCTTGTTCCCTTAATTTTGTTACGAAACTTTTTGTTGTATAATCCCCCAGATCCCCCGAGGTCCGTATATCATGTTCTCATCGTGTTTTCGTTTTGATCTTTTTCTTCCAGGATTTGTTTTCATATTCAAAGCCACCATGTCTTCTTCTAGATCACCCAAAGGACAACTCCTCCGTGAACGTCGACAACCCGTACATGAACGAGCTGAAGATGCATCCTAAGGAGTTGTCGCTCAAGGACGGGAAGGTGCAAGTAGAAGATGTTTGGGGCCCTAAAGGAGAAGGCAGACTGGAGGCTAGGATGGAAAATCTGAAGCAAGAAGTCTTTATGTACAAGAAGATGGAAAAACGTGAAGTGGACATCATCCACAAGATAAATCTAGAACTCATTGGCGAGCACAGGAAGGAAGTTGCAAATCTATGGGATGATATTTTCTCGTTCCACGAGACCACCAACAAGTTGAAAGCACAACTCTATGACGTGCAAAATCAAAACTGTGAGTATGAGACTAGGTTTACTCACATAAGTTCTGCTGCCAGTTTTAGGATATTGGAAACCAAGTCATCCTTTGTTGATGGGGAGCCTTTACCTTGGAAGTTTGATGATGAGAAGGATGCACCACCACCACCGAAGGAGTAATTCCTCATTGGTATTGGCATCCCCTTGGCTTGTTCCAAGCTTGGGGGAGTGCCGCGGTATCACACTATTATCTTTCACCTATTAATTTTTAGTAGAGTCATATCATGAGTAGTGGAGTTATCATATAGGATAGTTTGCAGTGTGGAAGTATCTCTCCTTTAGTCGATTATCTATGTATACCTTGGTGTGAGTTGCCGTTATGGAATATTAATGAGAATTTTTTGTCATTTACTTTCTGCACATCTTATTTTAGTTTGTAATTTCTATCATATGATTAATCTTGTTGGTTAGTATTGGTATTACTTTGGGAGCATCAAGTAGTTCTAGTTGGTCTTGGCAAACTTAGCATTGGTCAGCATCAACATTACTTTGAAGCTTAAGTAGAAAAGAGATAAATACATGTAGATATATTATTCCATTATCTTTCTTTCTTGTTGGCTCATAAGCTTAATATTCTCAGGATTGAATCGTTTGTACTTCCAGGTAAGATTGCATGATTGTTTTCTATCACATGTATATTTGTTTGTTTCGCTCAACTCTTATGCTTGCTATCAAACCTTGCTAGCCAAAGACATGTACTGAGAGGGAATGCTTCTCGTGCATGCAAACCATGAACCAAAAACTCATGCCATTTCTTTCCACCATATCTACCTATATGTGGTATTTCACCGCCACTTCAAAGTGAATTGCTTGTGTGCTACCTTTAAACCTTCAAACATTATACCTGTTTTGTGTTTTGTTCTTAGGTCATGAGGAAGTATTGAATGATTTATTGTATATTCATGACTTCATTCCGTGACAAGCATGAATAATGTGCCATGTCCTTAATATTTCAAAAAGAGCAAGGCAACCGGGTGCCCATCCCAAACAAAATATAAAATAAACAAATAATGCTCCACACATTATGTACTGGAGAGATCCTAATTAATGGTGTGCAATGGAGAACTACATGGGAGCCGCTCTTGAGGTCACTATATGAAAGGATGATAAATCATTTGATGCCATTAGTTGACGTAGACATGCATACTGATGACCCACAAGTATAGGGGATCGCAACAGTCTTCGAGGGAAGTGATGTCTACTCACGCTTCTTTTCCTGTAGACAGTGTTGGGCCTCCAAGAGCAGAGGTTTGTAGAACAGCAGCAAGTTTTCCCTTAAGTGGATCACCCAAGGTTTATCGAACTCGGGGAGGAAGAGGTCAAAGATATCCCTCTCAAGCAACCCTGCAATCACGATACAAGAAGTCTCTTGTGTCCCCAACACACCTAATACACTTGTCAGATGTATAGGTGCACTAGTTTGGCGAAGAGATAGTGAAATACAAGTAGTATGGATGTATATGAGTGGTAATAGCAATCTGAATAAAATATGGCAGCGAGTAAACATGCAACAAAACAGTGTTTGCCGTATTGGAAGCAAGGCCTAGGGATCATACTTTCACTAGTGGACACTCTCAACATTGATCGCATAATAAATAAATAACTTCTCTCATTTGTGCTACATACACTCTTTTGTTGGATGACAAACACCATTCGTTGTGTAGGGCTACAAGAGCTCCCTCAAGCCGGAGTTAACAAGCGCCACAACATTCAGCATTCATATTTAAGTAACCTTAGAGCATAATAGATCTTTGCAAAATAAACCAAGAACTAACATAGCATACACACTGTCCACATTACGCTATGAAAGGAGGAATAGATCACATCAATACTACCATAATGATAATTAACTCCACAACCTACAAGAGATCATGATCATAGCATACGACAAGAACCTCATGATGCACACACTGGCACCTTTACACCATGCAGGAGGAATAGACTACTTTAATAACATCACATGAGTAGCACATAAACTAGTAGCGATACAAAGCTCATCATATGGATCTCAATCATGTAAGGCAGCTCATGAGATCATTGTATTGAGTACAGAGAGAGATTAACCACATAGCTACCGGTACAACCCTTAGCCTCGAGGGAGAACTACTCCCTCCTTATCATGGGGGACAGCGATGGCGGTGAAGATGGCGGTGGTGTCGATGGAGAAGCCTTCCCGGAGCACTTCCCCGTCCGGCGGCGTGCGGAACAGACACCTGTCCCCCCAGATCTTGGCTTCGTGATGGCGGCGGCTCTGGAACTTTTCTCGTACGTGGTTTTTTTCGTATCGAAGATTTAGGTCATGGGGCTTCTTATAGGCGAAGAGGCGGAGTCGGAAGGGCTACGGGGGGCCCACACAGTAGGCCGGCGCCCCCCCTCTGGTCGCGCAGCCATGTTGTGTGGGGCCCTGGGCCTCCCTGGGTCCCTCTCGGGTGTTGGAAGCTTCGTGGAATTATAAGATGCGGCGTTGATTTCGTCCAATTCGAGAATATTTCCTTACTAGGATTTTTGAAACCAAAAACAGCAGAAAACACGGCACTTCGGCATCTCGTCAGTAGGTTAGTTCCGGAAAATGCATCAAAACATCATAAAGTGTGAACAAAACATGTAGGTATTGTCATAAAACTAGCATGGAACATCAGAAATTATAGATACGTTTGAGACGTATCAAGCATCCCCAAGCTTAGTTCCTACTCGCCCTCGAGTAGGTAAACGATAACAAGAATAATTTCTGAGGTGACATGCTACCAACATAATCTTGATCAACATTATTGTAAAGCATATGGGATGAATGGAGTGATCTGATGCAAAAGATTGCTAACAAAAGATGATGACTAAACAAATGAATCATATAGCAAAACTTTTCATGAATAGTACTTTCAAGACAAGCATCAATAAGTCTTGCATAATAGCTAACTCATAAGCAATAAATTCTTAGTAGAATGCATTGAAGCAACACAAAGGATGATTAAGTTTCAGCAATTGCTTTCAACTTGTAACATGTATATCTCATGGATATTTGTCAACATAGAGTAATATAACAAGTGCAATAAGTAAACATGTAAGAATCAATGCACACAGTTAACACAAGTGTTTGCTTCTAAGATAGAAAGAAGTAGGTAAACTGACTCAACATAAAGTAAAAGAATGGCCCTTCGCAGAGGAAGCATGGATTACTATTTTTGTGCTAGAGCTTTTATTTTGAAAACATAGAAACAATTTTGTCAACGGTAGTAATAATTCATATGTGCTATGCATAATACTTCCTACAAGTTGCAAGTCTCATGCATAGAGTACTAATAGTGCTCGCACCTTGTCCTAATCAGCTCGGATAACACGGATTATCATTGCATGACATATGTTTCAACCAAGTGTCACAAAGGGGTACCTCTATGCCGCCTGTACAAAGGTCTAAGGAGAAAGCACGCATTGGATTTCTCGCTTTTGATTATTCTCAACTTAGACATCCATACCGGGACAACATAGACAACAGATAATGGACTCCTCTTTTAATGCTTAAGCATTCAACAACAAATAATATTCTCATAAGAGATTGAGGTTGTATGTCCAAACTGAAACTTCCACCATGATACATGGCTTTAGTTAGCTGCCCAATGTTCTTCTCTAACACATGCATACTCAAACCATTTGATCATGAAATCACACTTACTTCAGACAAGACAAACATGCATAACATCCCACATGATATCCAACAAAGGTAAAAAGTTGATGGCGTCCCCAGAAACATGGTTACCGCTCAACAAGCAACTTATAAGAACTAAGACACATAACTACATATTCATCACCACAATAGTTTTTAAGCTATTTGTCCCATGAGCTATATATTGCAAAGATAAAGGAATGAAATTTTAAAGGTAGCACTCAAGTAATTTACTTTGGAATGGCAGAAAAATACCACATAGTAGGTAGATATGGTGGACACAAATGGCATGGGTTTTGGCTCAAGGTGTTTGGATGCACGAGAAGCATTTCCTCTCAGTACAAGGCTTTGGGCTAGCAAGGTTGTTTGAAGCAAACACAAGTATGAACAGGTACAACAAATTTACACAAGAACATATTGCAAGCATTATAAGACTCTACACTGTCTTCCTTGTTGTTCAAACACTTTACCAGAAAATATCTAGACTTAGAGAGACCAATCATGCAAACCAAATTAAACAAGCTCTACGGTTGTTCTCCATTAATAGATTAAACTACATGATGCAAGAGCTTAAACATGATCTATGAGAGCTCAAACAATTGCCAAGTTATTCCAAACCATATGCAGCATTTTCTGATTCCAACAAAATAACAACAAGTGAAGCGATCAACTTTCGCCCTTGAACATTAAAAGTAAGAATGAAGAACACTAGTGTTCATATGAAAAAGCGGAGCGTGTCTCTCTCCCACATGAGCATGAATTTATTCAGAGAATGAAAATAACAAAACGAAAATAAAAGCACACAGACGCTCCAAGTAAAGTACATAAGATGTGACGGAATAAAAATATAGTTTCACTAGAAGTGACCTAATAAGTTGTCGATGAAGAAGGGGATGCCTTGGGCATCCCCAAGCTTAGATGCTTGAGTCTTCTTAAAATATGCAGGGGTGAACCACCGGGGCATCCCCAAGCTTAGACTTTTCACTCTTCTTGATCATAGTATATCATCCTCTTCTCTTGACCCTTGAAAACTTCCTCCACACCAAACTTCAAGCAAACTCATTAGAGGGTTAGTGCATAATAAAAATTCACATGTTCAGAGGTGACACAATCATTCTTAACACTTCTGGACATTGCACAAAGCTTCTGAAAGTTAATGGAACAAAGAAACTCATTCAACATAGCAAAAGCGGCAATGCGAAATAAAAGGCAGAATCTGTCAAAACAGAACAGTCCGTAAAGACGAATTTTGCAGGGGCACCTAACTTGCTCAAACGGAAAAACTCAAAACTAATGAAAGTTGCGTACATATCTGAGGATCACGCATGTAAATTTGCAGATTTTTCTGAGTTACCTACAGAGAGTTCTGCGCGAATTCGTGACAAACATCAAATCTGTTTCTGCGCAGTAATCCAAATCTAGTATCAACTTTACCATAGAGACTTTACTCGGCACAAAAACATGATAAGGAGAGGTTGCTACAGTAGTAAACAACTTCCGAGACTCAACAAAACAGTAGCAAAATAAACACATGGGTTATCTCCCAAGAAGTTCTTTCTTTATAGCTATTAAGATGGGCTCAGTAATTTTAATGATGCTCTCGCGAGAAATAAGATTTGAAGCAAAAGGGAACATCAAGAAGCAAATTCAAAACACATTTAAGCCTAACCCACTTCATATGAAAAGGAATCTTGTACACAAATAAATTCATGAAGAACAAAGTGGCAAGCATAGAAAAGCAACACAAGCGCAATTTCAAGATTCTCAACATAAAGAGGGGAAACTTAATATTATTAAGATGCATATAACCATGTTTCCTTCTCTCATAATAACTTCCAGTAGCATCATGAACAAACTCAACAATATAACTATCACATATAACATTCTTGTCATGAGCCACATGCATAAAATTATTACTCTCCACATAAGCATAATCAATTTTATTAGTTGTAGTGGGAGAAAATTCAACAAAGTAGCTATCATTATTATTCTCATCAAGTGTAGGAGGCATAGTATAATCATAATAAAATTTACTCTCCATAGTAGGCGGCACCAAAAGACCACTATCATTATAATCATCATAAATAGGAGGCAAAGTATCATCAAAGAAAATTTTCTCCTCAATGCTTGGGGGACTAAAAATATCATGCTCGTCAAAACCAGCTTCCCCAAGCTTAGAATTTTCCATATCATTAGCAACAATGGTGTTCAAAGCGTTAATACTAATATCATTGCGACTAGCATGCAAATAAGATTCCATAGGTTTTTAATTTTCGCAGCAAACAATCCATGTCTTAACTCAGGAAATAGAATAAGAAGCTCACTGTTGCTTTCCATTATTCCTAACTAGTGTAAACAAGAAACCAAAAGATGCAACTACAGGATCTAAAGGAAATAGCTTCGAGCACTTACAACGGCAACAGAAAATAACTTAGTTACCTGGGACCGGAGTATGAGTGCCTTTTACCTTTCCTCCCTGGCAACGGCGTGATACGTCTCCAACGTATCGATAATTTCTTATGTTCCATGATACATTATTGATGATATCTACATGTTTTATGCACATTATATGTCGTATTTACGCATTTTCTGGAACTAACCTATTAACAAGATGCCGAAGAGCTAGTTGTTTTGTTTTTGGTTTCGGAAATCCTAGTAAAAATATTCTCGGAATTGGACGAAATCAACGCCCGGTTCCTATTTTGCCCGGAAGCATCCAGAACACCGAGAGCCGTCAGAGAGGGGCCACGTGGGGCCCACACATGGTGGCGGCGCGGCCCAGCCCTGGCGCGCCGCCTAGTGTCGGCCCCACGGACCCCCTCCGAGGCTGCCCTTTCGCCTACTTAAAGCCTCGTCGCGAAACCCCCGGTCGAGAGCCACGATACGGAAAACCTTCCGGAGACGCCGCCGTTCCCATCTCGGGGGATTCGGGAGATCGCCTCCGGCACCTGCCGGAGAGGGGATTCATCTCCGGAGGACTCTTCATCGCCATGATCGCCTCGGGAGTGATGAGTGAGTAGTTCACCCCTGGACTATGGGTCCATAGCAGTAGCTAGATGGTCGTCTTCTCCTCATGTGCCTCATTGTTGGATCTTGTGAGCTGCCTAACATGATCAAGATCATCTATCTGTAATACTATATGTTGTGTTTGTCGGGATCCGATGGATAGAGAATACTATGTTATGGTGATTATCAATCTATTACTTATGTGTTGTTTATGATCTTGCATGCTCTCCGTTATTAGTAGAGGCTCTGGCCAAGTTTTTACTCTTAACTCCAAGAGGGAGTATTTATGCTCGATAGTGGGTTCATGCCTTCATTGACACCTGGGACAGAAAGTTCTAAGGTTGTGATGTCTTGTTGCCACTAGGGATAAAACATTGATTCTATGTCTAAGGATGTAGTTGTCGATTACATTACGCACCATACTTAATGCAATTGTCTATTGCTTTGCAACTTAATACTGAAAGGGGTTCGGATGATAACCTGAAGGTGGACTTTTTAGGCATAGATGCGGTTGGATGGCGGTCTATGTACTTTGTCGTAATGCCCAATTAAATCTCACTATATTTATCATATCATGTATATGCATTGTTATGCCCTTTTCTATTTGTCAATTGCCCACTGTAATTTGTTCACCCAACATGCTTTTATCTTATGGGAGAGACACCTCTAGTGAACTGTGGACCCCGGTCCTATTCTTTACATCGCATACAATCTACTGCAATACTTGTTTTACTGTTTTCTTGCAAACAATCATCTTCCACACAATACGGTTAATCCTTTGTTACATCAAGCCGGTGAGATTGACAACCTCACTGTTTCATTGGGGCAAAGTACTTTGGTTGTGTTGTGCAGGTTCCACGTTGGCGCCGGAAACCCTGGTGTTGCGCCGCACTACATTTCGCCACCATCAACCTTCAACGTGCTTCTTGGCTCCTCCTGGTTCGATAAACCTTGGTTTCTTTCTGAGGGAAAACTTGCTGCTGTGCGCATCATACCTTCCTCTTGGGGTTCCCAACGAACGTGTGAGTTACACGCCATCACGGCGCCAGAAAATAGCTTGATATCTACTCACGCTTCTTTTCCTGTAGACAGTGTTGGGCCTCCAAGAGCAGAGGTTTGTAGAACAGCAGCAAGTTTTCCCTTAAGTGGACCCCAAGGTTTATCGAACTCGAGAGGAAGAGGTCAAAGATATCCCTCTCAAGCAACCACCAATCACGATACAAGAAGTCTCTTGTGTCCCCAACACACCTAATACACTTGTCGGATGTATAGGTGCACTAGTTCGGCGAAGAGATAGTGAAATACAAGTAGTATGGATGTATATGAGTGGTAATAGCAATCTGAATAAAATATGGCAGCGAGTAAACATGCAACAGAACAGTAAGTAAGCGGTGTTTGCAGTATTGGAAACAACGCCTAGGGATCATACTTTCACTAGTGGACACTCTCAACATTGCTCGCATAATAAATAAATAACTTCTCTCATTTGTGCTACATACACTCTTTTGTTGGATGACAAACACCATTCGTTGTGTAGGGCTACAAGAGCTCCCTCAAGCCGGAGTTAACAAGCGCCACAACATTCAGCATTCATATTTAAGTAACCTTAGAGAATAATAGATCTTTGCAAAATAAACCAAGAAATAACATAGCATACACACTGTCCACATTACGCTATGAAAGGAGGAATAGATCACATCAATACTATCATAATGATAATTAACTCCACAACCTACAAGAGATCATGATCATAGCCTACGACAAGAACCACATGATGCACACACTAGCACCTTTACACCATGCGGGAGGAATAGACTACTTTAATAACATCACATGAGTAGCACATAAACTAGTAGCGATACAAAGCTCATCATATGGATCTCAATCATGTAAGGCAGCTCATGAGATCATTGTATTGGAGTACAGAGAGAGATTAACCACATAGCTACCGGTACAGCCCTTAGCCTCGAGGAGAACTACTCCCTCGTCATCATGGGAGTGATGGCGGTGAAGATGGCGGTGGTGTCGATGGAGAAGCCTTCGGGGGCACTTCCCCGTCCGGCGGCGTGCGAAGAGACTCCTGTCCCCCAGATCTTGGCTTCGCGATGGCGGCGGCTCTGGAACTTTTCTCGTACGTGGTTTTTTTCGTATCGAAGATTTAGGTCAGGGGGCTTCTTATAGGAGAAGAGGTGGAGTCGGAAGGGCTACGGGGGGCCCACACAGTAGGCCGGCGCGCCCCCCCTCTGGCCACGCCGCCATGTTGTGTGGGGCCCCTGGCCTCCCCTCCCTCTCGGGTGTTCTAGAAGCTTCGTGGAATTATAAGATGCGGCGTTGATTTCGTCCAATTCCGAGAATATTTCCTTACTAGGATTTCGAAACCAAAAACAAAAGAACTGGCACTTCGGCATCTCGTCAATAGGTTAGTTCCGGAAAATGCATCAAAACATCATAAAGTGTGAACAAAACATGTAGGTATTGTCATAAAAGTAGCATGGAACATCAGAAATTATAGATACGTTTGAGACGTATCAGGAAGTAAATCCCAAATTTATTGATTCGACACAAGGGGAGCCAAAGAATATTTATAAGATTTAACAAGTAAGCTATCAATTCACCTGCACCTGAAAATAGACTTGCTAGCAACAGTTTATCAGTAGTAATGGTTTTATGGCAGTGGGAATAGTGAAGTAACATCAGTAGCAGAATAAAAACAACAGTAGCGATGATTGCAGTAGACATCAGGATTAAAATACTTTAGGCACAGGGGTGGATGAATGGGCGTTGCATGAATGAGAGAGTCCATGTAATAGCAAGACATAGGCATTGCAAATAATAATGATAAAAGCATCCTAGCATAATATATCCATAGGCGTGTGTTCCTATTTAGTCGTGTGTGCTCGCAATGAGAAACTTGCACGACATCTTTTGTCCTACCAGCCCGTTGCAGCGGGGCCTCTAGGGAAAGTACTGGTAATTAATGTACTCTATTTAATAGAGTACCGGAGCAAAGCATTAACAGTCCGTGAACACACGTGATCCTCACATCATAGCCATCCCCTCCGGTTATCGCAATTCTTGGTCACTTTGGGGCCTCGGGTTCCGGACAACAATATGTGTATACAACTTGCAGAGATGATAAAAAAACAATAATCATCCTCATGAATCAATAACATGTTCAGATCTGAGATCATGGCACTCGGGCCCAAAGTGACAAGCATTACGCATAGCAAGTTGCAACAATGTCAAAAATACTAACAACGGATACTAGGCACTATGCCCATAACAATCTTATAGCTATTTGATACGTCTCCAACGTATCTATAATTTCTTATGTTCCATGCTAGTTTTATGACAATACCTACATGTTTTGTTCACACTTTATATCATTTTTATGCATTTTCCGGGACTAACCTATTAACAAGATGCCGAAGTGCCGTTCGTTTTCTGTAGTTTTGGTTCCAGAAAAAGCTGTTCGGTATTCTCGGAATTCGACGAAACAAAAGCCAGACCTCCTATTTTTCCGAGGGACACACGGGGCCAGAAGGGCAAGCCAGGGGAGGCCCACGGCCTCCACACCATAGGCCGGCGCGGCCAAGAGGGGGGCGCGTCGCAATATGGGGTGGACCCCTCGGGCACCCCCTCGCGCCGCTCTTTCGCCTATATATTCCTTCCATCGCGAAAACCCTAAGGAGATCGATCATACTCCAGAAAGACTCTCGGAGCGCCGCCGCCATCGCGAAACCTAGTTTCGGGGGTCAGAAGTTCCGGTTTCGGCACCCTACCGGGACGGCGATCGACCCCCGGAGCCTTCTCCATCGACGCCAGCGCCTCCATCATGCTCCGTGAGTAGTTCCCCCATGGACTACGAGTTCTAGAGGTAGCTAGTTGGTACTCTCTCTCCCATGTACTTCAATACAATGATCTCATGAGCTGCCTTACATGATTGAGATCCATCTGATGTAATCGGTGTTGTGTTTGTTGGGATCCGATGAATTGTTACATTATGATCAGTCTATCTATAAAGTTTGTGAAGTTATTGTTGCTGCAATCTTGTTATGTTTAATGCTTGTCACTAGTGCACGAGTGGCATGATGCGCGTAGATGTACACGTCCGTTGGGAACCCCAAGAGGAAGGTATGATGCGCACAGTGGCAAGTTTTCCCTCAGAAAGAAACCAAGGTTTAATCGAACCGGGAGGAGCCAAGAAGCACGTTGAAGGTTGATGGTGGCGAAATGTGATGCGGCGCAACACCAGGGATTCCGGCGCCAACGTGGAACCTGCACAACACAACCAAAGTACTTTGCCCCAACGAAACAGTGAGGTTGTCAATCTCACCGGCTTGCTGTAACAAAGGATTAACCGTATTGTGTGGAAGATGATTGTTTGCGAAGAAAACAGTAAAGAACAATTGCAGTAGATTGTATGCGATGTAAAGAATAGGACCGGGGTCCAGTTCACTAGAGGTGTCTCTCCCATAAGATTAAAGCATGTTGGGTGAACAAATTACGGTCGGGCAATTGACAAATAAAGAGGCATAACAATGCACATACATGATATGATAAATATAGTGAGATTTAATCGGGGCATTACGACAAAGTACATAGACCGCCATCCATGCATCTATGCCTAAAAAGTCCACCTTCGGGTTATCATCCGAACCCCTTCCAGTATTAAGTTGCAAGCAACAGACAATTGCATTAAGTATGGTGCGTAATGTAATCAACAACTACATCCTTAGACATAGCACATCCACAACCTTAGAACTTTCTGTCACTGTCCCAGATTTAATGGAGGCATGAACCCACTATCGAGCATAAATACTCCCTCTTGGAGTTAAGAGCAAAAACTTGGCCAGAGCCTCTACTAATAACGAAGAGCATGCAAGATCATAAACAACACATAGGTAATAGAATGATAATCACCATAACATAGTATTCTCTATCCATCGGATCCCGACAAACACAACATAAAGTATTACAGATAGATGATCTTGATCATGTTAGGCAGCTCACAAGATCCAACAATGAAGCACAATTAGGAGAAGACGACCATCTAGCTACTGCTATGGACCCATAGTCCAGGGTGAACTACTCACTCATCACTCCGGAGGCGATCATGGCGATGAAGAGTCCTCGGGAGATGATTCCCCTCTCCGGCAGGGTGCGGAGGCGATCTCCTGAATCCCCGAGATGGGATTGGCGGCGGCTGCGGGAAGGTTTCCGTATCGTGGCTCTCGGTACAGAGGGTTTCGCGACGAAGACTTTAAGTAGGCGGAAGGGCAACGCGGGGGCCACACGAGGGCCCCACACACTAGGGCCGCGCGGGCCCAAGCCTGGCCGCGCCGCCCTAGTGTGGCGGCGCCTCGTGGCCCACTTCCTTTCCCCCTCGGTCTTCGGAAGCTTCGTGCAAAATAGGACCCTGGGCGTTGATTTCGTCCAATTCCGAGAATATTTCCTTACTAGGATTTCTGAAACCAAAAACAGCAGAAAACAGCAACTGGCTCTTTGGCATCTTGTTAATAGGTTAGGGCCAGAAAATGCGTAAATACGACATATAATGTGTATAAAAACAGTAGATATCATCAATAATGTAGCATGGAACATAAGAAATTATCGATACGTCGGAGACGTATCATGGCATGATCTTAGATTTAAGCTCTATAATTATTGCTTAGATTGTATCTACAAGTCGTTTGCACATGTCTCTGTCCGGAACCCGAGGCCCCAGAGTGACAGCAACTGGGATAACTGGAGGGGATGGCTTAGATATGAGGATCACATGTTTTCACCAAGTGTTAATGCTTTGCTCCGGTGCTCTATTAAAAGGAGTTCTTTAATTACCAGTAGATTCCCTTGAGGCCCGGATGCCACCGGCTGGTAGGACAAAAGATGTTATGCAAGTTTCTCATTGCGAGCACGCATGACTATATATGGAAAACATGCCTACGTATAATTAATAGACTGGATGTTCTGTCTTAATGCTATAATAATTATGTCAATTGCCCAACTGTAATTTGTTCACCCAACACTTGTTATTAGAGAGTTACCACTAGTGTAGATAGCTGGGAACCCCGGTCCATCTTTCATCATCAAATACTCAATCGGTCCTATATGCCATTAGAAGTAGTATCAACTATTTTCGGTGCCATTGCCTCGTATTCTTACTCTCTGCGTATTCTTGTTACTATTGCTCTCATATTACTGCTGCGTTCACATCACCCCTGTTACTAGTGCTTTTCAGGTGCAGCTGAATTGACAACTCAGTTGTTAAGGCTTATAAGTATTCTTTGTCTCCCCTTGTGTCGAATCAATAAATTTGGGTTTTACTTCCCTCGAAGACTGTTGCGATCCCCTATACTTGTGGGTTATCAAGACTATTTTCTGGCGCCATTGCCGGGGAGCATAGCTCTACTCATAATTTCACCTGGGGAGTACACTCTACCTCTCTCTCTTTTTATTTTATTTTGTTTTGCTTAGTTTACTTTTGTCTAGTTTATTTGTGCTTAGTTTATTTCTGTCTAGTATTTTTTTTTCTTAGTTTACTTTGTCTAGTTTGTTTTTGTCTTGTTTTATTTTTCTTATATACCCGAATATCCATAAAAATTTGAAAAACCGAAAAATTAAAAACTATTGTTATGGAAGAACCCACAACCTGTATGGAGCTTATAGAATTATATATGAATTATAGAGAATCAAGAAAGGGTAAAGTCATGAGTGCCGTGTTAGAAAAATTGAATACAATTGCTAAAATCTTGCTTAAACGCCATGATATAAACTGTTTCTCTAAACAGGATACTAAACATCTTAAATTCCAATGTGACTTTAGTGAAGAAGTTTTAATTGTGAACTATCATTGGAATAACTATATTCATCTTGGGTTCGAAGAAGTAGAACAATTTGTTTTATTTATGGGAGCCTCTGAGATAGAATCCTTCATGGCTAAAAATTATGAAACTTGTATTGTTTGTAAGGACCTTAAAGATTATGTCTCTTCTATCCTTGATTATTGCATAGAACATTACAGCAATAATCCTTATATCATTGATTATAAAGAGAGACTCATTCATGCACAAGAATGCACTCACAATTTGCAGGAACCAGTGGAAGAAGAAATTGCTGAACCAGAAAGCTCATTAGATGAAAAAGAGGAGGAGAGTGATGAACAAAAGGAGGAAGAATGGATTAGCTACCCATGCCTACCTTCCAATGAGAGTAACTGTTTATCTCTTACACTATTTGATTGTCCTCCATGCTTACCAAAGGAGGATGAATGTTATGTTCTGTGGATTCTCTTGAAATATTCCCTATGAGTAAAACTTGTGAGCATAATTATGCTACTGTTATCTATGATAATACATGCTATTTTGATAAATCTTATGATAATGCTTTGTTTGTGCCTGATATCGAAATGCATGGTACTAAAGAGTTTTGCTTATCAAATGTTTATGATAAAGCTCTAGATGATGGTCCTATGTTACTTGATAATATTAATTGTACTACTAATGAAAATGGGATTGGAGAGGTCTTGACTTTATCTAGGAGTCCCATATCTCTTGAGAATGATCAATCATCTTGTTATAGATTTTTAAAAAGTGGGTTTGAAAGTTTTGATCCCACTATTTTTGAGCTTGATAAAAATTATGTGTTTGTAGATCATGAAAAGAATGCTGTATGTGTTAGTTATATTGTTGAGTTTGTTCATGATGCTACTGGAAATTATTATGAGAGAGGAAAATATGGTTGTAGAAATTTTCATGGTACTAAAACACCTCTCTACATGCTGAAAATTTTGAAGTTACTCGTGTTTTATCTTCCTATGCTTGTCACTTTGTTCTTCATGAATTTATTTGTGTACAAGATTCCTATGCATAGGAAGTGGGTTAGGCTTAAATGTGTTTTGAATTTGCTTCTTGATGCTGCTTTTCTTCATTTTCTATTTCATATGTGCATCATTAAAATCTTCTGCGCCTAGCTGAAGGCGTTAAGGAAAAGCGCTTATGGGAGACAACCCATCATTTATATTTTCTGTTATTTTTGCTTTTATTTTTGTTTTGAGTCAAGGTGCTTGTTACTTCTGTAGCAATACCTTTGTATCTTTATTTTCTTGCATTGTTGCGCCAAGTAAAGTCTCTAATAGAAAGTTGATACTAGATTTGGATTTCTGCGCAGAAACATATTTTTTAGCTCTCACGGTTTTGAGCTTTCTCTCTGCAGAAAAATGGAAACATTCTGAAAAAATTCATGCGTCATCCTCAGATATGTACGCAACTTCCATTAGTTTTGAGTTTTATGATTTGACCAACGGAAGTACCTCGAAAAAATTCATGTTTACTGGCTGTTCTGTTTTGACAGATTCTGTCTCTGTTTTTTGCATTGTCTATTGTGGACTTTAAGTAAGGCTTTCTAGACGTGGAGAGCTGTAGCTAATGTTTTATTGAGTTCTTGCAATGTGTCACTACAGAACTAAAGTGGATTAAAGTTTTTTGAGTACTAACCCCTCTAATGAAGTTTATGAGAAGTTTGGTGTGGCGAAGTTTTCAAGGGTCAAGAGAGAAGGGTGATATAATGTGATCAAGAAGAGTGAAGAGCCTAAGCTTGGGGATGCCCCGATGGGTCACCCAAGCATATTTCAAGAAGACTCAAGCGTCTAAGCTTGGGGATGCCCAAGGCATCCCCTTCTTCGTCAACAACTTATCAGATCATCTCTAGTGAAACTATATTTTAATTCTTCCACATCATATGTGCTTTACTTGGAGCGTCTGTGTGCTTTTATTTTTGTTTGTGTTTGAATAAATTCGGATCCTAGCAATCCTTGTGTGGGAGAGAGACACGCTCCGCTTTTTCATATGAACACTTGTGTTCTTCGTTTTATTTTTCATATTCATGGCGAAAGCTGAAAGCCTCAGCATTGATTGTTATTTGGTTGGAAACAGAAAATGCTTCATGTGGTAGTTGGTATATTATCTTGAATAATTTGATACTTGGCAATTGTTTTGAGCTCTCAAGTAGATCATGTTTAAGCTCTTGCATCATGTAGTTTAAACCTATTAGTGGAGAACTAACGTAGAGCTTGTTGAAATTTGGTTTGCATGATTGGTCTCTCTAAGTTTAGATATTTTTTGGTAAAAGTGTTTGAGCAACAAGGAAGACAGTGTAGAGTCTTATAATGCTTGCAATATGTTCTCATGTAAGTTTTGCTGTACCGGTTTATACTTGTGTTTGCTTCAAACAACCTTGCTACTTGCTAGCCAAAGCCTTGTACTGAGAGGGAATGCTTCTCGTGCATCCAAAACCTTGAGCCAAAACCTATGCCATTTGTGTCCACCATAACTACCTACTATGTGGTATTTTCTGCCATTCCAAGTAAATACTTCATGTGCTACCTTTAAACAATTCAAAACTTTATTACTCCTTATTTGTGTCAATGTTTTATAGCTCATGAGGAAGTATGTGGTGTTTTATCTTTCAATCTTGTTGGGCAGACATTCACCAATGGACTAGTGGCATATACATCCGCTTATCCAATAATTTTGCGAAAAGAGCTGGCCCAGCCCCAATTAATTAACTTTCATTAATAATTCTCTTCACATGTTTTGCCCTGATTTATTAGTAAGCAACTTAATTTTGCAATAGACACTCCTCCATGGTATGTGAAATGTTGGAAGGCACCCGAGGATTCGGTTAGCCATGGCTTGTGAAAGCAAAAGGTTGGGAGGAGTGTCATCTATAAATAAAACTAAAATACATGTGTAAACAAAAGAGAAGAGGGATGATCTACCTTGCTGGTAGAGATAACGTCCTTCATGGGAGCCGCTTTTGAAAGTCTGTTTGACAAGGGGTTAGAGTGCCCACTACCATTCGTTGACAACAACAAACACCTCTCAAAACTTTATTCTTATGCTCTCTATATGATTTCAAAACTTGAAAAGCTCTAGCACATGATTTAATCCCTGCTTCCCTCTGCGAAGGGCCTTTCTTTTACTTTATGTTGAGTCAGTTTACCTACTTCTTTCTATTTTAGAAGCAAACACTTGTGTCAACTGTGTGCGTTGATTCTTACATGCTTACTTATTGCACTTATTATATTACTTTGTGTTGACAATTATCCATGAGATATGCATGTTGAAAGTTGAAAGCAATTGCTGAAACTTAAATCTTCCTTTGTGTTGCTTCAAAACCTCTTATTAAGAATCTATTACTTTATGAGTTAACTCTTATGCAATACTTTTTGATGCTTGTCTTGAAAGTACTATTCATGAAAAGTTTTTGCTATATGATTCAGTTGTTTAGTCATTATCTTTTTGTTAGAAAACTATAGATCATTGCTTTGAGTCACTTCATTCATCTCATATGCTTTACAATAGTATGATCAAGATTATGTTGGTAGCATGTCACTTCAGAAATTATTCTTTTTATCGTTTACCTACTTGAGGGCGATTAGGAACTAAGCTTGGGGATGCTTGATACGTATCCAACGTATCTATAATTTCTATGCTAGTTTTATGACAATACCTACATGTTTTGTTCACACTTTATATCATTTTTATGCATTTTCCGGACTAACCTATTAACAAGATGCCAAAGTGCTAGTTCCCGTTTTCTGCTGTTTTGGTTCCAGAAAGCTGTTCGGGCAATATTCTCGAATTCGACGAAACAAAAGCCAAACCTCCTATTTTTCCGAGGGTCACACGGAGCCAGAAGGGCAAGCCAGGGGGAGGCCCACGGCCTCCACACCATAGGCCGGCGCGACCAAGAGGGGGGAGCGCCGCCATATGGGTGGGCCCCTCGGGCAGCCCCTCGCGTCGCCCTTTCGCCTATATATTCCTTCCATCGCGAAAACCCTAAGGAGATCGATCATACTCCAGAAAGACTCCCGGAGCGCCGCCGCCATCGCGAAACCTAGTTTCGGGGGTCAGAAGTTCCTGTTTCGGCACCCTGCCGGGACAGGGATCGACCCCGGAGCCTTCTCCATCGACGCCACCGCCTCCATCATGCTCCGTGAGTAGTTCCCCCATGGACTACGGGTTCTAGCTAGCTAGTTGGTACTCTCTCTCCCATGTACTTCAATACAATGATCTCATGAGCTGCCTTACATGATTGAGATCCATCTGATGTAATCGGTGTTGTGTTTGTTGGGATCCGATGAATTGTTACATTATGACCAGTCTATCTATAAAGTTTGTGAAGTTATTGTTGCTGAAATCTTGTTGTGTTTAATGCTTGTCACTAGTGCATGAGTGGCATGATCTTAGATTTAAGCTCTATAATTATTGCTTAGATTGTATCTACAAGTTGTTTGCACATGTCTTTGTCCGGAACCCGAGGCCCCATAGTGACAGCAACTGGGATAACTGGAGGGGATGGCTTAGATATGAGGATCACATGTTTTCACCAAGTGTTAATGCCTTGCTCCGGTGCTCTATTAAAAGGAGTACCTTAATTACCAGTAGATTCCCTTGAGGCCCGGCTGCCACCGGCTGGTAGGACAAAAGATGTTATGCAAGTTTCTCATTGCGAGCACGTATGACTATATATAGAAAACATGCCTACGTATAATTAATAGACTGGATGTTCTGTCTTAATGCTATAATAATTATGTCAATTGCCCAACTGTAATTTGTTCACCCAACACTTGTTATTAGAGAGTTACCACTAGTGTAGATAGGGGAACTCGGTCCATCTTTCATCATCAAATACTCACTCGGTCCTATATGCCATTAGAAGTAGTATCAACTATTTTATGGAGCCATTGCCTCTGTGTTACTGCTACTGCTGCTGTGTTACTGTTACTATTGCTCTCATATTACTACTGCTTTCATCACCCCTGTTACTAGTGCTTTTCAGTGCTGAATTGACAACTCAGTTGTTAAGGCTTATAAGTATTCTTTGTCTCCCCTTGTGTCGAATGAATAAATTTGGGTTTTACTTCCCTCGAAGACTGTTGCAATCCCCTATACTTGTGGGTTATCACTATTACATGACCAATCTCATCCAATCCCTAGCATCCCCTACAGCCTACATCGGGGAATTACACACACATGGATGGGGGAATCATGGATGGTTGATAGAGAGGTGTCGGTGATGGCGATGATCTCCTCCAAATCTCCGTCCTGGCAGGGTGCCAGAACGAAACTTCTGGTCCCTTGCAATTGATTGGGGTTTTTGCTGGCGCGGAGCAGCGGAACTCTTTCTGGAAAAATGTCGAACCCCCCTCGGTTTTCAGGTCCAGGGGCTTCTTATAGTGCGAAGGAGAGGTCGAAGGGATGGCCGAGGTGGCCAGACCACCCCTTGGCGCGGCCAAGGCCTGGCCCGCGCCAAGGGTGGGTGTGGGCCCCTCGTGGCCCCCTCCGTCTCGTCTTCTGGCTCCTGGAGTCTTCAGTTGAAATATTGGTTTTTCTATATTTTCCAGGAATTTTCCCGAAAGTTGGATTTCTGCACAAAAACGAGACACCAGAGCAATTCTGCTGAAAACAACATTAGTCTGCGTTAGTGGTATTCAAAACACACAAGATAGAGGACAAACAACAACAAAAGTGTTCGAGAAAGTAGATACATTTTGGACGTATCAACTCCCCCAAGCTTAGCTTATTGCTCGTCCTCAAGCAATTCAGTGACAACTGAGTGCGATAAAAGAAACTTTCACGAACCTATTTCCTTGATATGATGTATATATTCTCACTACATGATCAAATGATCAGGCAAATCATAATAAGAAGCATGCAACTAAGAATACTCAATAGTTATGCAAGTCATCAGAGGATACCAACGCAATAATAAGAAACATGAAACATAAGCTTCTGCAGGATTGCAATATTCATAATACGATATGATAAAGTGGTATATCGCTTGCCCTATTTGTGGAGAAAAACATAAATGCCGGGGCACCTCTGAAGTTCAAGAGAAGACTAGAAGTAAAAAATATCGAAAGATTCAAGCATCACAGTTATACCACAATTAATCTTTTTCCGGGACAAGCACATTAAATTAAGAATGACAGCTATGCTTTCAAGAAAATGCTCGAAGAATGGATGGTGACTCAACATAAAAGTATAAGATTGGCCCTGCGTAGAGGGAACTAAGATTTCTCATGTGCTAGAGCTATTCATTTTGAATGCAATAAGAGTGTTGAAAAAAATATATGAGGAAATGCAACTCATGTCAATGGTAGTGATAAATAATATGGCTCATGCATACACTTCTATAAGTTGCTCGCCTCATGCATAATATACTAATAGTGCTCACACGTTGTCCTAATTAGCTTCGATTTTCATGGATTTTCATCGCATACATATGTTTCAACCAAGTTTCACAAAGGGGTACCTCCTTGCCTCCTGTACAAAAGGTCCTAGAAGATTAATCTCATTTGATTTCTCAAATTTTATAAATCTCAACCTGTTGGACATCCATACCCGGAAGACAAGGACAACAGATATTTGGATTTTTGTCCAGCTGGAACTTCCACCATGTGAACATGGCTTTAGTTGGTGGCCCAATGTTCCTCTCTAACAATATGCATACTCCAATCTTTGCAACTCATGGTAAATCTCCCTTACTTCAAACAAGATGAGCATTGATGCGCGTAGATGTACACGTCCGTTGGGAACCCCAAGAGGAAGGTATGATGCGCACAGTGGCAAGTTTTCCCTCAGAAAGAAACCAAGGTTTAATCGAACCAGGAGGAGCCAAGAAGCACGTTGAAGGTTGATGGTCGCGAAATGTGATGCGGCCCAACACCAGGGATTCCGGCGCCAACGTGGAATCTGCACAACAAAACCAAAGTACTTTGCCCCAACGAAACAGTGAGGTTGTCAATCTCACCGGCTTGCTGTAACAAAGGATTAAACGTATCGAGTGGAAGATGTTTGCAAAGAAAAGTAAAACACAATTGCAGTAGATTGTATGCTATGTAAAGAATAGGACCGGGGTCCACAGTTCACTAGAGGTGTCTCTCCCATAAGATAAAAGCATGTTGGGTGAACAAATTACAGTCGGGCAATTGACAAATAGAGAAAGGCATAACAATGCATATACATGATATGATAAATATAGTGAGATTTAATTGGGCATTACGACAAAGTACATAGACCGCCATCCAACTGCATCTATGCCTAAAAAGTCCACCTTCAGGTTATCATCCGAACCCCATTCAGTATTAAGTTGCTAAGCAACAGACAATTGCATTAAGTATGGTGCGTAATGTAATCGACAACTACATCCTTAGACATAGCATCAATGTTTTATCCCTAGTGGCAACAGCACATCACAACCTTAGAACCTACTGTCACGATCCCAGGTGTCAATGAAGGCATGAACCCACTATCGAGCATAAATACTCCCTCTTGGAGTTAAGAGCAAAAACTTGGCCAGAGCCTCTACTAATAACGGAGAGCATGCAAGATCATAAACAACACATAAACAATAGATTGATAATCACCATAACATAGTATTCTCTATCCATCGGATCCCGACAAACACAACATATAGTATTACAGATAGATGATCTTGATCATGTTAGGCAGCTCACAAGATCCAACAATGAAGCACAACAAGGAGAAGACGACCATCTAGCTACTGCTATGGGACCCATAGTACAGGGGTGAACTACTCACTCATCACTCCGGAGGCGATCATGGCGATGAAGAGTCCTCCGGAGATGAATCCCCTCTCCGGCAGGGTGCCGGAGGTGATCTCCTGAATCCCCGAGATGGGATTCGCGGCGGCGTCTGGAAGGTTTTCCATATCGTGGCTCTCGGTGCTGGGGGTTTCGCGACGGAGGCTATAAGTAGGCGAAAGGGCAGGTCAAGAGGCGACACGAGGGCCCAGGGGGCAGGCCGGCGCGGCCGGGGCTGGGCCGCGCCGCCCTATCCCTGGCCACCTCGTGGCCCCACTTCTCTCCTTCGGTCTTCTGGAAGCTCCGTGCAAAAATAGGACCGGCGAAGATTTCGTCCAATTGAGAATATTTCCTTACTAGGATTTCTGAAACCAAAAACAGCAGAAAACAACTGGCTCTTCGGCATCTTGTTAATAGGTTAGTTTCGAAAATGCATAAATATGACATATAATGTGCATAAAACATGTAGGTATCATCAATAAAGTGGCATGGAACATAAGAAATTATCGATACGTTGGAGACGTATCAGCATCCCCAAGCTTAGTTCTGCTCGTCCCGAGCAGGTAAAACGATAACAAAGATAATTTCTGAAGTGACATGCCATAATCTTGATCATACTATTTGTAAACATATGTAATGAATGCAGCGATCAAAACAAAAGTAATGACATGAGTAAACAAGTGAATCATATAGCAAAGACTTTTCATGAATAGTACTTCAAGACAAGCATCAATTAGTCTTGCATAAGAGTTAACTCATAAAGCAATAAATCAAAGTAAAGGTGTTGAAGCAACACAAAGGAAGATTAAGTTTCAGCGGTTGCTTTCAACTTATAACATGTATATCTCATGGATATTGTCAACATAGAGTAATATAACAAGTGCAATATGCAAGTATGTAGGAATCAATGCACAGTTCACACAAGTGTTTGCTTCTTAAGGTGGAGGGAGATAGGTAAACTGACTCAACAATAAAAGTAAAAGAATGGTCCTTCAAAGAGGAAAGCATCGATTGCTGTATTTGTGCTAGAGCTTTTATTTTGAAAACATGAAACAATTTTGTCAACGGTAGTAATAAAGCATATGAGTTATGTAAATTATATCTTACAAGTTGCAAGCCTCATGCATAGTATACTAATAGTGCCCGCACCTCGTCCTACTTAGCTTGGACTACCGGATCTTTGCATGCCATGTTTCAACCAAGTGTCACAAAGGGGTACCTCCATGCCGCCTGTACAAAGGTCTAAGGAGAATGCTCGCATTTTGGATTTCTCGCTTTTGATTATTCTCAACTTAGACATCCATACCGGGACAACATGGACAACAGATAATGGACTCCTCTTAAATGCATAAGCATGTAGCAATGATTATTATTTTCATATGAGATTGAGGATATATGTCTAAAACTGAAACTTCCACCATGGTTCATGGCTTTAGTTAGCGGCCCAATGTTCTTCTCTAACAATTTTGCATGCTCCAACCACTAAAATGATAGATCCTTCAGACAAGACGGACATGCATAGCAACTCACATGATATTCAACAATAGTTGATGGCGTTCCCCAGAAGCATGGTTATCGCACAACAAGCAACTTAATAAAAGATAAAGTGCATAAGTACATATTCAATATTACGATAGTTTTTAAGGCTATTTTGTCCCATGAGCTATATATTGCAAAGGTGGATGATTGAATTTTAAAGGTAGCACTCAAGCAATTTACTTTGGAATGGCGGAGAAATACCATGTAGTAGGTAGGTATGGTGGACACAAATGGCATAGTAGTTGGCTCAAGGATTTTGGATGCATGAGAAGTATTCCCTCTCGATACAAGGTTTAGGCTAGCAAGGTTATTTGAAGCAAACTCAAGGATGAACCGGTGCAGCAAAACTCACATAAAAGACATATTGTAAACATTATAAGACTCTACACCGTCTTCCTTGTTGTTCAAAACTCAATACTAGATATTATCTAGACCTTAGAGAGACCAAATATGCAAATCAAATTTTAGCAAGCTCTATGTATTTCTTCATTAATGGGTGCAAAGTATATGATGCAAGAGCTTAAACATGAGCACAACAATTGCCAAGTATCACATTATCCAAGACATTTTAGAATTACTACATGTAGCATTTTCCAATTCAAACCATATAACAATTTAACGAAGAAGAAACTTCGCCTTGAACATTATGAGTAAAGCCTAAGGACATATTTGTCCATATGCAACAGCGGAGCGTGTCTCTCTCCCACAAAGTGAATGCTAGGATCCATTTTATTCAAACAAAAACAAAAACAAAAACAAACCGACGCTCCAAGTAAAGAACACAAGATGTGACTGAATAAAAATATAGTTTCAGGGGAGGAACCTGATGATGTTGTCGATGAAGAAGGGGATGCCTTGGGCATCCCCAAGCTTTGACGCTTGAGTCTTCTTAAAATATGCAGGGGTGAACCACGGGGCATCCCCAAGCTTAGAGCTTTCACTCCTCTTGATCATAGTATATCATACTCCTCTCTTGACCCTTGAAAACTTCCTTCACACCAAACTTCAAGCAAACTCATTAGAGGGTTAGTGCACAATTTATAATTCACACATTCAGAGGTGACACAATCATTCTTTACACTTCTGGACATTGCATAAAGCTACTGGACATTAATGGATCAAAGAAATGAATCCAACATAGCAAAAGAGGCAATGCGAAATAAAAGGCAGAATCTGTCAAAAACAGAACAGTCCGTAAAGACGAATTTAAAGCTGGCACCAGACTTGCTCAAATGGAAAAACTCAAAACTAATGAAAGTTGCGTACATATCTGAGGATCACGCTCGTAAATTGGCAGATTTTTTCGAATTTTCTACAGAGGCCTGTGCCCAGATTCGTGACAGACAGCAATGCTGTTGTAGCCTTTCTTCTCTCTCGATCACACTCACGAACTAGTGCACAATAGAGAGGAGACAATGACAGAGAGTTTTTTGCTGTGTAAATGCCTACAGCTTTTCTGTTCGCTTCTTCCTTTTATTCAGCAAGATAACGATCGTGCCTGCTCACACGTTGCCCATGATGATCGTGCCATCCCACGACCGAGCACACGAGCTCACAACGCAAGGATCGGATCAGAGACAACGACCAAATCCTAACCTATCTGTTCCTAGCAAATAGCTGACGGAACAACTAACTGAACTTAACTGACCAAACTGAACTAACTGACGAGACTGACGAAAAACGACATTGACACTTATTACTGACACACTAGATTAACTAACAAACTCCTCCTAATCTATGTGTCCTTCACCTTCACGATGCCAATTCGACGGCACAGCTCCTGGAACTGCACACGGCCGAGTGCCTTCGTCATGATGTCAGATAGCTGATCCGCAGTACACACGAACTGGACGTCGATGTCCTTGTTGTCGACACACTGACGGATGAAGTGATACCTGATTTCGATGTGCTTGCTTCGGTCGTGGAAGACCGGATTCTTCATCAGCGCTATTGCTGACTTGTTGTCGACGTGAAGCTCCACCGCCTCATGCTTGCGGCCAAGCAGCTCATCGTGGAGCCGCCGGAGCCAGATTCCCTGGCAAGCGGCAGCAGTTGCAGCGACGTACTCTGCCTCGCATGAGGAGAGTGCGACAATCTTCTGCTTTGCTGACTGCCAGGAGATGGGGCTGCTGCCGAGGAAGTACAGGACTCCGCTCGTGCTCTTCCAATCGTCGACGTCGCTGGCCCAGTCTGCATCGCTGTAGCCGACGAGCCTGGCCTTCGCGTCCTGGCGTGCATACGTGCACCCATGGTCCTTTGTCCCAGCAATGTAGCGCAGCAAGTGTTTCACTGCGCTCCAGTGCTCGCTCGTGGGCGCCTCCATGTATCTGCTGAGGTAGCCGACGGCGTAGCAGATGTCGAGGCGAGTGTGGACGAGGTAGCGGAGCCCACCGACGATGCTGCGGTAGAGGGAGGGATCCACCGGCGCTCCGCTTCCCTTCTTGCTCAGCTTCAGCCGATGCTCCATGGGCGTGGCAGTGGCGTTGCAGCTAGCCATGCCCATTTTGTCGAGCAGCTTGTCTGCATAGGCAGATTGCCTCACCTTGATGCGCCCAGGCTGCTGTATGACCTCGATGCCGAGGTAGTAGGACAGCAGCCCCAGGTCGCTCATCCGGAAGAGCCCTATCATCTCCTTCTTGAACTCGCCGATCGCCGTGGCGGAGGCGCCGGTGACGATCAGATCGTCCACGTAGACCCCGAGCAGGAGCCGCTCCGTGCCCTTTACGCGCGTGTACATCGCGTGCTCGGAGGGGCACTTGGTGAAGCCGAGCGCGACGAGGCTGCTGTCCAGCTTCGAATTCCATGCCCTTGGAGCCTGGCGGAGCCCGTACAGCGCCTTGTGGAGGCGCAGCACCTTCCCCTCCGATCCGGCCTTGACGAATCCGGGGGGCTGCGCCACGTACACCTCTTCCTCGAGCTCGCCGTTGAGGAAGGCGGACTTGACATCGAGGTGGTGCACCGCCCAGGCCTCCTGCGCGGCGACGGCGAGGAGGAGCCGGACGGAATCGAGCCGGGCGACGTGGGCAAAGACTTCCTCGAAGTCAACTCCCTCTCGCTGCACATAGCCCTTGGCGACGAGGCGGGCCTTGTGCCTGACGATGCTCCCTTTCTCGTCCCTCTTCACTTTGTAAACCCACTTCAGCCCAATGGGCTTCTGGCCCGGTGGGAGATCCACCAGAGACCAAGTGGTGTTTTCCACGATGGAGGCCATCTCCTCCTCCATTGCTCTGCTCCAGCTCGCGTCGCGGAGCGCTTCGGCCACGCTCCCTGGCTCCTCCGCGGTGGTGAGCAGCACCCGCTCCGCTTGATCCGGCAGCGCTGCGTCGGCGCCCAGGATGTCGGAGATCCGCCGATAGCGGTGCTCCTCGCCCTCGTCGAGTTCATCGAGCAGCTCCGGATCTGGAACCGATGGAGGCGTGGCGAGCTCCACGGGCGGCGCCGCGGTTGCAGGCTGGATCGGCGTGGCTGCTCCCTGCGTGACGGCAGGGCTTGCCACGTCCGCTTCTTCTACCTCTGGCTCCTCCAGAGGCTTGGTGGGTGGTGCAGGCGTGGTGATGAATTCGACCGCGAACTCGCCACCATCGACAGCAGCTGCTTCCTCGTCCTCCTCCCAAGGCCAGCTCGCCGATTCGTCGAAGACGATGTCGCGAGACACATGGACGCGGCGAGTGGTTGGGTCATAGACCCTGTACCCCTTTGTCCCGTGCTCGTACCCGATGAACACCATCGGAGTGCTGCGGTCGTCGAGCTTGCGAAGGAAGGGGCGCGCGGACTTGACGTGCGCGATGCAGCCGAAGACGCGGAGATGCTCGACGGAGGGCTTCCGCCCGTGCCACGCCTCAAACGGCGTCTTGCCGTCGACGCTGCGGGTGAAGGAACGGTTCAGCAGGTAAACTGCCGTGGTCACCGCCTCTCCCCACAGAAAGCTTGGAAGCTTCTTCGCCTTCATCATACTCCTTGCCATGCCAACCACGGTCTGGTTGCGTCGCTCCACGACGCCGTTCTGCTGTGGCGAGTACGGCGTCGTCAGATGGCGCCTGACGCCGGTGTCGGCAAAGTGCGCGGCGAGCGCGCTGGAGGTGAACTCACCACCGCGGTCCGTGCGCAGCGTGCGCAGCGGGCGGCGTGCCTCCGTCTGTGCCTCAGCTTGGAAGCGTTTGAGTGCCGTGGCGGCCTCGTCCTTCGTCGACAGCAACACGAGCCACATGTAGCGGCTGTAGTCGTCGACGAGCAAGAGGAAGTAGCGGCGACCTCCTGGAGTTGGCGGCGTGATCGCGCCGCACAGGTCAGCGTGCACAAGCTCGAGCGGCTCCTCTGCTCTGAACTTGGCCTGCTGTGGGAAAGGCGCTCGACGCTGCTTCCCGGCCAGGCACGCCTCACAGAGTTCGCCGGCGTGCTCGATGCTGGGCAGGCCGCGCACCAGGCCCTCCCGCGCCATTCTCTGTAGCGCCTCGAAGTGGAGGTGACCCAAGCGTCCATGCCAGCGCCATGGCGTCGTGTCGTGGCGCACGGCAAGGCACACCCGCTGCACAGGACGGATGGTCAACTTGTACAGACGATTTGGCGCGCGTTTTACCTTGACGACGAGCTGGCCGCGCCTGTCATGGATCGTTAGCACTCCGTGCCTGATCCTGATGTCGCAGGCGTGTTCGTCCAGCTGCCCCAGGCTGACCACGCTGCTCCGGAGCTTGGGGATGTAGTACACATCCCTGAAGGCGCGCTGTGGTCCTCCATCGATGCTGAAGCCGATGGTGCCGCGCCCCATGATCTGTACTACGGAGCCGTCGCCGAAGCGCACGTTGCCGCGCACCGCCTCGTCGAGCTCCGCGAACGCCGCTCGATCTCCTGTCATATGGTTTGACGCCCCTGTGTCAAGGTACCAGGTGGAGTCGAGCTGGCCGGCGACTGGGCCTGGGACGATCTTGGCGTTCTCCTCGTTGAGGAAGATGAGTGCCCGCTCCGGCGCGGGCACCGGTACGGGCGGCGCTGTCGTGATGGAGTCAGGCGCAGCAGTTGGTGACGCGGTGTCGAGCTCGACCTCAGCGAGCAACATCGCGGGATCGGCGTCATCGTCGATCTTGGCCAGGTGCGCCTCCTCCCTCTTCTTCTTGCGACACTCACGCGCCCAGTGTCCCTTCTTGCCGCAGTAGCGGCAGGTGTCGTCCTTCTTGGACCCGCCGGAGGCGTTGGAGCCTTCCCCGGTGGATCGCTTGTCGTCGCGGTCCTTGCCGCGGTTCCTGCCCTGACGGTGATCACCGCCCGAGCCGCTGCTGTTCCCGCCGTGGGCGCCGCGCGCAAAGCGTGCGCGCCACTCCTCCTCCGTGAGGAGCAGCTTGCCGGAGTCATCCTCTCCGTCCACGGCTTCGTTCTCCTCCACCACGAGGAGCCGCCCGCTCAGCTCCTCGATTGACATCGTCTTGATATCTAGCAATGACTCAATAGACGACGCCATCTGTCGGTACTTACGTGGAAGGACGCGCAGGAACTTCCTCACGGCCTTGGGCTCGTCCTCCGGGTCGCCGAGCATCTCCAGATCACTCAGGATCGTGGAGAGGCGCAGCGCGAAGGTCTCCACCGTCTCGCCGTCCTTGAACGCGAGGCGATCGTAGTCGCGGCGGCGCGTCTGAGCCTTGGCGTCGCGCACGCGCTCCGCTCCGACGCGCAGTGTCTTGATCGTGTCCCACGCCGCCTTGGCGTTGTCCTTGGCGGCGAGGACGCGCACCAGCTCTGGCGGCACGGCTCGCAGTAGAGCCGACAGAGCGGCGCGATCGTCATGCTCGTCGCAGTCGCCCTCGTTCACGGCTTCCCACAGCCCGTGGACTTGCAGTTGGACGCGCATGAGAACGGCCCAATCCGCGTAATTGGTGCGTGTCAGCGTCGGCCACTGCGAGCCGCCGGTGACGTCGCGCACCACCCTCTCCCTCGTCGCTAGTTCGCGCCCATGGTGCTCCCCGCGACCACGGCGAACCGGCGAGAGAGAGGTGCGCCTCGGAGACTTTGAGCCCGACCCGGACGCCGTGTCCGTGGGCTTCTTCTTCCCCGCCGACGCATCCCTCTTTGGCGGCGGCGGCTTGGATCCTACCATGATCGGCAGGCTCTGATACCACTTGTAGCCTTTCTTCTCTCTCGATCACACTCACGAACTAGTGCACAACAGAGAGGAGACAATCACAGAGAGTTTGTTGCTGTGTAAATGCCTACAGCTTTTCTGTTCGCTTCTTCCTTTTATTCAGCAAAACAACGATCGTGCCTGCTCACACGTTGCCCATGATGATCGTGCCATCCCACGACCGAGCACACGAGCTCACAACGCAAGGATCGGATCAGAGACAACGACCAAATCCTAACCTATCTGTTCCTAGCAAATAGCTGACGGAACAACTAACTGAACTTAACTGACCAAACTGAACTAACTGACGAGACTGACGAAAAACGACATTGACACTTATTACTGACACACTAGATTAACTAACAGCTGTTTCTGCGCAGCGATCCCAAATATAACATCAACTTTGACATAGAAACTTTACTTGGCACAAAAACATGATAAGGAGAGGTTGCTACAGTAGTAAACAACTTCCAAGACTCAACAAAACAAAAAAATTGCTGTAGTAAAAACATGGGTTGTCTCCCATAAGCGCTTTTCTTTAACGCCTTTCAGCTAGGCGCAGAAAGTACAAATCAAGTAACATCGAGAGTAGAAGCATCAACATCATAACTTGTTCTAATAATAGAATCAAAAGGCAACTTCATTCTCTTTCTAGGGAAGTGTTCCATACCTTTCTTGAGAGGAAATTGATATTTAATATTACCTTCCCTCATATCAATAACAGCACCAACATTCGAAGAAAAGGTCTTCCCAATACAATAGGACAAGATGCATTGCATTCGATATCCAAAACAACAAAATCAACGGGGACAAGGTTATTGTTAACCGTAATGCGCACATTATCAATCCTCTCCAAAGGTTTCTTTTTAACATTATCGGCAAGATTAACATCCAAATAACAATTCTTCAATGGTGGCAAGTCAAGCATATCATAAATCTTTTTAGGCATAACAGAAATACTTGCACCAAGATCACATAAAGCATTACATTCAAAGTCATTGAATTTCATTTTAATGATGGGCTCCCAACCATCTTCTAACTTTCTAGGAATAGAAGTTTCAAGTTTTAGTTTCTCTTCTCTAGCTTTTATGAGAGCATTTGTAATATGTTTTGTAAAGGCTAAATTTATAGCACTAGCATTAGAACTTTTAGCAAGTTTTTGTAAGAACTTTATAACTTCAGAGATGTGGCAATCATCAAAATCTAAATCATTATGAGCTACAGCAATGGGATCATTGTTCCCAATGTTGGAAAAAATTTCAGCAGTTTTATCACAAGCAGTTTCAGCAGTTTTAGCAATTTCAGGCAGTTTTGTACGCTTTGCACTAGGAGTAGAAACATTGCCAACACCAATTATTTTACCATTGATAGTAGGAGGTGTAGCAACATGTGAAGAATTAGCATTACTAGTGGTGGTAATAGTCCAAACTTTAGCTACATTATTCTCTTTAGCTAGTTTTTCATTTTCTTCTCTATCCCACCTAGCACGCAATTCAGCCATTAATCTTATATTCTCATTAATTCTAACTTGGATGGCATTTGCTGTAGTAGTAATCTTATTATCAATATCAATATTAGGCATAACTTTCAATTTTAAAAGATTTACATCAGAGGCAAGTCTATCAACTCTAGAAGCAATAGTATCAATTTTATCAAGCTTTTTCCTCAACAGATTTGTTAAAAGCAGTTTGTGTACTAATAAATTCTTTAAGCATAGCTTCAAGACCAGGGTACACTCCTATTATTGTTGTAAGAATTCCCATAAGAATTACCATAACCATTACCATTCGCAGAAGGATATGGCCTATAATTATTACCAGAGTTGTTCCTATAAGCATTGTTGTTGAAATTATTATTTCTAATGAAATTCACATCAACATTTTCTTCTTGAGCAACCAATGAAGCTAAAGGAACATTATTTGGATCAACATTAGATCTACCATTCACAAGCATAGACATAATCACATCAATCTTATCACTCAAGGAAGAGGTTTCATCAACAGAATTTACCTTCTTACCTTGTGGAGCTCTTTCCGTGTGCCATTCAGAGTAATTTATCATCATATCATCAAGAAGTTTTGTAGCCGCCCCCAATGTGATGGACATAAAGGTACCTCCAGCAGCTGAATCCAATAAATTCCGCGAAGAAAAATTTAGTCCTGCATAGAAGGTTTGGATGATCATCCAAGTAGTCAGTCCATGGGTTGGGCAATTCTTTACCAAAGTTTTCATTCTCTCCCATGCTTGAGCAACATGTTCAGTATCTAATTGCTTAAAATTCATTATGCTACTTCTCAAAGATATAATTTTAGCGGGAGGATAATATCTACCAATAAAAGCATCCTTGCATTTAGTCCATGAATCAATACTATTCTTAGGCAAAGATAGCAACCAATCTTTAGCTCTTCCTCTTAATGAGAAAGGAAACACTTTCAATTTAATAATATCACCATCTACATCCTTATACTTTTGCATTTCACAAAGTTCAACAAAATTATTAAGATGGGCAGCAGCATCATCAGAACTAACACCAGAAAATTGATCTCTCATGACAAGATTTAGTAAAGCAGGTTTAATTTCAAAGAATTCTGCTGTAGTAGCAGGTGGAGCAATAGGTGTGCATAGGAAATCATTATTATTTGCATTTGTGAAGTCACACAACTTAGTATTTTCAGGGGTATTCATTTTAGCAACAGTAAATAAAACAAACTAGATAAAGTAAATGCAAGTAACTAATTTTTTTGTGTTTTTGATATAGAGAGCAAGACAGTAAATAAAACTAGCAACTAATTTTTTTGTGTTTTGTTTAGGTGCAGCAAACAAAGTAGTAAATAAAATAAAGCAAGACAAAAACAAAGTAAAGAGATTGAGAAGTGGAGACTCCCCTTGCAGCGTGTCTTGATCTCCCCGGCAACGGCGCCAGAAAACAGGCTTGATGCGCGTAGATGTACACGTCCGTTGGGAACCCCAAGAGGAAGGTATGATGCGCACAGTGGCAAGTTTTCCCTCAGAAAGAAACCAAGGTTTAATCGAACCAGGAGGAGCCAAGAAGCACGTTGAAGGTTGATGGTCGCGAAATGTGATGCGGCGCAACACCAGGGATTCCGGCACCAACGTGGAATCTGCACAACAAAACCAAAGTACTTTGCCCCAACGAAACAGTGAGGTTGTCAATCTCACCGGCTTGCTGTAACAAAGGATTAAACGTATCGAGTGGAAGATGTTTGCAAAGAAAACAGTAAAACACAATTGCAGTAGATTGTATGCTATGTAAAGAATAGGACCGGGGTCCACAGTTCACTAGAGGTGTCTCTCCCATAAGATAAAAGCATGTTGGGTGAACAAATTACAGTCGGGCAATTGACAAATAGAGAAAGGCATAACAATGCATATACATGATATGATAAATATAGTGAGATTTAATTGGGCATTACGACAAAGTACATAGACCGCCATCCAACTGCATCTATGCCTAAAAAGTCCACCTTCGGTTATCATCCGAACCCCATTCAGTATTAAGTTGCTAAGCAACAGACAATTGCATTAAGTATGGTGCGTAATGTAATCGACAACTACATCCTTAGACATAGCATCAATGTTTTATCCCTAGTGGCAACAGCACATCACAACCTTAGAACCTACTGTCACGATCCCAGGTGTCAATGAAGGCATGAACCCACTATCGAGCATAAATACTCCCTCTTGGAGTTAAGAGCAAAAACTTGGCCAGAGCCTCTACTAATAACGGAGAGCATGCAAGATCATAAACAACACATAAACAATAGATTGATAATCACCATAACATAGTATTCTCTATCCATCGGATCCCGACAAACACAACATATAGTATTACAGATAGATGATCTTGATCATGTTAGGCAGCTCACAAGATCCAACAATGAAGCACAACAAGGAGAAGACGACCATCTAGCTACTGCTATGGACCCATAGTCCAGGGGTGAACTACTCACTCATCACTCCGGGCGATCATGGCGATGAAGAGTCCTCCGGGAGATGAATCCCCTCTCCGGCAGGGTGCCGGAGGCGATCTCCTGAATCCCCGAGATGGGATTCGCGGCGGCGCGTCTCTGGAAGGTTTTCGTATCGTGGCTCTCGGTACTGGGGGTTTGGCGACGGAGGCTATAAGTAGGGCGAAAGGGCAGGTCAAGAGGCGGCACGAGGGGCCCAGGGGCAGGCGCGGCCGGGGCAGGCGCCGCCTATCCCCTGGCCACCTCGTGGCCCACTTCGACTCTCCTTCGGTCTTCTGGAAGCTCCGTGCAAAAATAGGACCCGGGCGAAGATTTCGTCCAATTCGAGAATATTTCCTTACTAGGATTTCTGAAACCAAAAACAGCGAAAACATGGCTCTTCGGCATCTTGTTAATAGGTTAGTTTCAGAAAATGCATAAATATGACATATAATGTGCATAAAACATGTAGGTATCATCAATAAAGTGGCATGGAACATAAGAAATTATCGATACGTTGGAGACGTATCAAGCATGCATAGCAATTCACACGATATTCAATAAGGGCATATTGATGGTGTTCCCCATGATAACATGGTTATCACACAACAAGCAACTTAAAAGAACTGAAATGCATAAGACATAATACTTACCACAATAATTTTTAGATTAGTTTCCCATGAGATATAAATTACATAAAACAAGTGATGATAATTTCGAAGGTTTAAAGGTAGCACACAAGCAATTCACTTTGGAGTGGCAGCGAAATACCATATATAGGTATGTATGGTGGACACAATTGGCTCTTTGGTTTTTAGTAGTTGGATTTACAAGTAGAGCTCATACTCAGTACAAGTGAAGGCTAGCAATAGGCTGGTAAGCGACAATCAAGAAAGCAGAAATTTTCATAATCATGCTTGCAACGGATAAAATTAATGAAAGCATAAAAGTAATACAAGAACTCCGAGTCAACATAAATCATCGAGACTAAAATGACTTTTGTTTTAGTCTTATGCATTCTCGAGCATGTGCCAAGTCAATTCAAATTAAACATTCAGAGGAGGATACCACAATGTCATACCGTTATATGAATAGAGCAATGCAAGCAAACATCTATATGACATGTTACCTAATATAAGTAAATTGGAACTGATCATGAGAGAGCATAAACTACTGAGCATCATCAAGTAGCATACACCTTACACAAACAAGCTAAGCATATTCACATAAATGAGTATATGTACAAAACTGAAAACAAGTACAGTTCATACCAGCCTCTCACCACAACTCGAATTGTTGTGACCGTCATTATTGATCTTCACTTGTGTGACTTGAATGATATGAAATGATAACCAAGCTCCAATGAAGTCACAGAAGACCGTTGAACCCTGTAGCTACTTCACAAAACCAAAGAAGAACAACAAATATTTTTGGGTTTTCGATTTTTAATCAGCACACAAAGCAAAATCTTTTTGGATTTTCGCATAGCAAACCATAATGAGAAGATGAAACAAACTAAGAAGCAAATGTAGAGAAACAACATAAATGTTTTTGGTCTTTTTGTGTTTTGCAAAGTAGAAACAAAAGCAAGAACAACAAAAATAAAGAAAACTAAAATAAACACGCAAATGCGACAAGTGGCAGAAATTTGCCAACCCAGAACAGCATGCAAACATCGATTTTTATGAAAATGTTATGTAGCTCATCTCGAAAGGTTCTCAACTACCGAAAGTTAGACAACAACCTGGGGCATATGCTAAAAAATTGGCAGCTCAAAACTCCATTCTGGATATTTATACGAATTTTTATGGTGACAGCACAGAATCTGTTTTTAGACAGCAACTCCCCAAATTTTTATCTCCTTCCTATTAGAGGCTATCCTTGGTATAAAAACGAAATAAACGAACTAAAGAGAGGTTATTACAGTAGTAACAACTCCCAAGATTCAAATAAAGAGAAATTACTGAAACAAACTAACAAAAACAAAAAAAAAGCGAAACATGGATATACAAAGTTCCGACGGAATATGATATGTAGATGAGCGAGATGTCGGTATACCTCCCCCCAAGCGTAGGATTTTTTCCTAAGTGGAGATCAACCCCATGGTGAGTAGTGGATCCAGGATGGTGGGTCATCCCTAGCATGATCATACCCCAGCCCTCGTGAGGAAGAAGAAGCTGAAGGCCCATAGTCGAAGTCAGGTTGCTGGTATGGGAATCCAGCAGTGTCAGAGGGCTGGACAAAGTTATCTTCGGCCTCCCCTCCATCGTCCGGTGCATGTCGCTCCTGCCCCGCTATGTATGTGTCAAGCACTTGTTTTGTGAGTGACCATCCTTCCCTGGCATCAAGGTTAAGCAAAAGGGCTGCAGGCAAATTGACTACACGATCGGTCTTAGTTACCCACCAAAATGATTTTCTCTTAAGAAAGGAAATTTCATAAGGTAAGTAGTCCATGTTAGCTCCGTAAGAAACAAATTGATGTTGCATCATCGAATTAAGATCAAGCCTCTCCAATGGAAATTGAAATTCCAAAGCATGTGGTTCTAGACCGTGAAAGGCTAATAAACGAGAGGCAATGAGGCCTCCAGAAACTCCCCCTTTCTCGTGGTTAATAGTAAGGCGGGAGGCTATCAAAGCACCCAAATTATATTCTCTATCTTGTTTCAAGGCAGCAACTAGGAAGGCTAAATCATGAGAGGATAATTTGCTTGCAACCTTTCTAGCTAGAACACATTTAATAATAAAATAAGAAAAATACCGAATAGAAGGAAGTTGTATGCATCGGATTTTACCATCCTCCTCTAAGAAGCTCCTCCCTTGACAAATCTCTTTATAGAGTTCCAGCAATGGCTTGGGTCTCTCCTTGACTTTTCCGCATAATCCCCATTGCGGCCCTTTGATAGCTACACAGAAATCATCTAGAGGCAAATCAGCAACTATATTATATATTTGTAATGAACCATGGGGTTAGGCAATTCCAACTAAATATGAAGTCCTGCACCATAGACATAGTTAGCTTAACATGTTGGTTTGGTTCACCATCAACAAAACTTTCCAACCCTGCATTGGAAACCAAAGTCCGGAAATCCTGCAGAATTCCCGCAGCACTCATGAACCTTCATGACTTCATTCAATTCTAGTTCATGTTGGTTGAGTTGATAAACATTGCCTTCAATCTCTGAATTTTTTAACAAACCACATAAAATGATTTTAAGACAAACAAATGAAGGAGAACACTATGGAGACTTATAAGAGGACTAAACATGCCTCAAAACAACTTATCCCATCGTAATACAAGCATGCAAGCTCACTTATCATGTCATCTACAACAACAAAATATACAAGATATACTTCACCAATCAAAATTCTATTTGGATAAACGGAGGAGTCACATACCGGAGAGCAAATGCTTCAAATTTTAGCAAGAAATATGGGCTGAGGAAGGAGATCGAAAAATCGCGATGAAGAACAGCAAGAGCATGAGTTTGACCAATGGGGACGTGTTTTTCCGGGAGAGAGAAGGGAATTGCAGAGGAGGGAGCAAGTGGAGGGTCAGGGGGCCCCACACCTGGCCTTGGCGTGGCCAGGGTGTGCCCCGTGCCACCACATGGTGTGGCCATCTTGTGGGCCCCCCTAGCCTGCCCCAGGTGCCTCTCTGCCCCTTTTCTCACGTTAAATTTTTCTATACATTTTCTAGAATTTTTCGAGAAACTTAATTTTTGGGCAATTTTCAGAATTTGAATAATAATTCTATCGCAGGAAAAAATTATGGAATGATGAAAAACCAAATTAAAACCAAGTCTACAGTAACTCTAAGACATTCTAATATAAAGTCAATCAATAGTACATAGGTGAAAACATAGTTTCATTCATCCAAAATTATTTTGTTAACAAGGTTGATCAAGTCTTGTTATCAAAACAATTTATATGAAGTAAAACTTTGCATTTCACACAATGATTATGTTACCTCAATCTCTACAGGAATAGTTCCAATCATGACAATATCATTCTCCTTCTTTGGCTTTGGCAAAGGAAAATGAAATTTCCCAATTTGGATGGTATCAACATTAATAATTGAGTTTAGACCATAACTCCCTTCAATCTTCGTGGGAAAATAAACCGTATGCTCTTTGTCATAGACAATAAAAGATATTTTTTCCTTGGTTGCAATCAATAACAGCCCCTGCAGTGTTAAGAAAAGGTCTCCCAAGAATAATAGACATATTATCATCTTCCGGCATTTCCAACACAACAAAGTCAGTTAATATCATACAATGATGAGCAACTTGAACATTAACATCTTCACATATACCAATAGGAATAGTAGTAGACTTATCAGCCATTTGCAAGAATATATCATTTGGTATTAATTTTTCTAGATCAAGTCTTCTGTAGAGAGAAAAAGGCATAACACTAACTCCTGCTCCCAAGTCACATAAAGTAGTTCTAACATAATTATTTTTGATGGAGCATGGAATAGTGGGTATACCTAGATCACCAAACTTCGTTGGAACCTTACCATCAAACGAGTAATTAGCGACCATAGTGGAGATTTCCTCATTTGGAATCTTCCTCTTATTAGAGACAATATCTTTCATATACTCTGAATAAGGAGGCAATTTAATAGCATCGGTGAAAGGAATTTGCAAAAACAAAGGATTCGTCCATTCACAGAACTTATTATAATGTTCTTCCACCTCTGATTTATGTTTCTTATCAGGAAAGGGCATTGGTTTTTTCACCGAAGGTTCTCTTTCACTATCATGTTTCGTAGCAATGAAATCTTCCATAGTGTATTTTGTATTGTTGGTATGCTTTTCAGGTTCTTCTTCAATTTCTTCCTTATTGGAAGCATCATTTTTATCATTACCACTTTCAGTTTCAGCATCAGAAATAGATATACTATTTGGATCCTTAGCAGGTTTAGAGGAGTCTACAACAGTTTTATGTTTCTTCTTCTTTTTCTTAGACTTAGTCCTAGTATCATTAGCTTGTTGAGAGTCTTGTTCAATTCTTTTTGGATGTCCTTCTGGATATAGAGGATCCTGAGTAGAAACACCACTTCTAGTTCTTATTTCATAAGCATGTTTTTCTCTAGAAGCATTAACTAACAAATATTTTTTCACATTAGTGAGCTGATCAATTTGAGTTTGAACCATATGGAAATGTTTGACAAGCATTTTAACATCATTAGAGGTTCTTTCCACAATATCATGCAAATTATTGATAGCTCTAGAATTTTTCATTAGGTAATGTTCCACTCTCTTATTAAAATTATCTTTCTTCACAATATAATTATCAAATTCATCTAAGCAATGACCAGGAGGTTTAGAGTATGGAATATCTCTAGTATCAAAGCGTTGGAGAGAGTGTACCTCAATAGTGGAAGAACAAGGGATTTGCTTACATAATTCTTCTACAGGTGGTAGATTCTTCACATATTCAGATTTAATACCCTTCTCCTTAAGATATTTCTTGGCTTCCCTCATCACTTCATCATTTAATTCAATCATTCCACTTTTCTTCGGTGTTGGTGTCGGCTCCGGTGTAGTCCAATCATCATACTTCTTTCTTATTTTGGCCAACAATTCCTCCACTTCGGCCGGAGTTCTTTTCTTGAAAACACAACCAGCACAACTATCCAGGTATGTCCTAGATTCAATAGTTAGTCCATTATAAAATATATCAAGGAGTTCATTTTTGGCTAATGGATGTTTAGGTAATGCTCTAATTAAAGAACAAAATCTTGCCCATGATTCAGGCAATTTCTCTCCTTCTAGATGCACAAAGTCAAAGATTTTCTGCAAAGCAGCATGTTGAGCACTAGCAGGGAAATATTTCTGAAAGAAAGCATTAACCAAACCAATAGGACTATCAATAGATCCAGGAGACAAATTATCATACCAAATTTTAGCTGCTCCTTTCAGAGAGAAAGGGAAAATTTTAGTGACAAAGTAAGTGCGTATCTTAATATCATCGGAGAATAAATTACTCAAAGTAGAGAGTTCATTCATATGTTTCATAGCACTTTCATTTTCAGTACCACAGAAAGGTTCTTTCTCAACAATAGATATGTAAGACAAATCCAGTGATAAATTATAATCTTTATCTCTAATATTTATGGGAGATGTGGCAAATTTAGAATCAGGAGACAAATTATATCTAACAGCTCGTCTTGCAAGAAGACTTCTCATAGCACTTGCATCTCTAGTAGCATGACATTCTTCAATGAAGTCATCATCAAGTTCAATATAAGTTTCATCAAGATCATCGCTAGGATTCCCCCTAGCTTGAGGTGAACTAACATGTGTAATAATATTTTCAGCATTTTCAATTTGTTTAGCTCTAGCAATTGTAGTATCTAGGAAAGGACTTAACAGACCACTCTTATCAAGCACAGTAGAAGTATATCAAAATTATCAGGAGCATTATCAGATTCAGCAGAAGTAGCAGTAGCATGTGGTGGAGTAAGAAGCTTACTCATAACAGACGGCGAATCAAGAGCAACAGAGGTGTTCAGAGTTGTACCCCTTCTTGTAGTGGATGGCAATATAGGGAACTTCGATTCAGGAGCTTTCCCCATAATAATAAAATTCCAACGAACAATATCACCTTCAAGTGGGCTTGTATATAAAGCTATGCTCCCCGGCAACGGCGGCAGAAAATAGTCTTGATGACCCACAAGTATAGGGGATCGCAACAGTCTTCGAGGGAAGTAAAACCCAAATTTATTGATTCGACACAAGGGGAGCCAAAGAATATTTATAAGATTTAACAAGTGAGTTGTCAATTCACCTACACCTGAAAATAGACTTACTCACAACAGTTTATCAGTAGTAACAGTTTTATGGCAGTGGGAGTAGTGAAGTAACAACAATAGCGAAATAAAAATAGCAGTAGCGATGATTGCAGTACACAACATCATTAAAATACTGTAGGCACAGGGATGGATGAACGAGCGTTGCATGAATGAGAGAGTCCATGTAATAGCAATACATAGGTATTGCAAATAATAATGATAAACACATCATAGCATAATATATCCATAAGCGTGTGTTCCTATTTAGTCGTGCGTGCTCGCAATGAGAAACTTGCACGACATCTTTTGTCCTACCAGCCCGTTGCAGCGGGGCCTCTAGGGAAACTACTGGTAATTAAGGTACTCCTTTTAATAGAGTACCGGAGCAAAGCATTAACACTCCATGAACACACGTGATCCTCACATCATAGACATCCCCTCCGGTTATCCCAATTGTTGGTCACTTTGGGGCCTCGGGTTCCGGACAACAATATGTGTATTCAACTTGCAGATATGATCAAAAAACAACAATTATCCTCATGAATCAATAACATGTTCAGATCTAAGATCATGGCACTCGGGCCCATAGTGCAAGCATTACGCATAGTAAGTTGCAACATTGTCAAAAATACTAACAACAGATACTAGGCACTATGCCCATAACAATCTTATAGCTATTACATGAACAATCTCATCCAATCCCTACCATCCCCTATAGCCTACAACGGGGCATTACTCAGACATGGATGCGGGAATCATGGATGGTTGATGGAGAGGCGTCGGTGATGGCGATGATCTCCTCCAAATCCCCATCCTGGCAAGGTGCCAGAACGGAGCTTCTGGTCCCCGGATTGGGGTTTCTGGTGGCGGCGGAGCAGCGGAACTCTTTCTGAAAAACGTCGAACCCCCCTCAGTTTCAGGTCCAGGGGTTTCTTATAGTGCGAAGGAGAGGTCGAAGGTGTGGCCGAGGTGGCCAGACCACCCCTTGGCGCGGCCAAGGCCTGGCCCGCGCCAAGGGTGGGTGTGGGCCCCTCGTGGCTCTGGGAGTCTTCAGGTGAAATATTGGTTTTTCTATATTTTTCGGTAATTTTCCCGAAAGTTGGATTTCTGCACAAAAACGAGACACCAGATGACAAGGTTCTAACTTGTCAATGCCTACAGATTGTAGACTAGGGTTTCACGGAAAGTAGAGGGCAAGTAGATCTCGAAGGTTTCAGCCAAAAAGGTGCTCGACTGCTAAAAACTAGGGTTGTGTTGACAGTGAAATCGATCCTTTCTTTGTCCCTCGACTCCCCCTTATATAGGAGATGGAGCCGAGGGTTTCGTGCCGTACGGTTACATATCTCTTTATTCCTAATCTATCTCTATTTTCCATATCGACCCTTCAATGGGCTTCCCGGCTTTATAATCTTCGGGTCATGGGCCTTGAGTAAACCCCTGGTACCTTCTTCGGTAGGCCCATTCGGGATGCCTATGTCAGTAGTCCCCGAGATTTTGCTTGATTCGCAGAGTCGAGTAAAATGTCCACCGTACAATTAATCCATAGATTCTTTGGGTCATCACAACAATTTATTGAAGACATACATATTTTGTACAGGGATAATGGTAAATGGGGCTGGTTCATCTGACAGATCAGGTACCAGTTAACTGCTCTCGCGGCAAACCCGCAAGAACCTACTTCAAGGTCAAGTCCCTGGACATGACCCCGGAATACTGGCGTAATTCGACATGTGCCGCTTTAGGACTTATCATGAATCGAATTCCAGTCGTATTTATAAGATCCAAAGCGCGTCCGCTAGGACTTTTTCTTCGCGTCCGTTGACACGGAAAACAGTAGCAGAGCGCATTCGGGTGCGATACCACGCCACACAGGACAGAACCTAGGGACTTACCATCGTAAATTATTACGGCATCCAAAGGTTTTACCGCGGCATATGCGCTCTAGGAATATATTGTCGAGTACCTTTATCGGCTGCTGGAATAGCCAATTTTATTGGGTGCGCGACCAGCGCTCCCGATGGGAGTAGCCCCCGAGGCTACAGTCGAGTATTTATACTTGGATGTAGGCTCAACTTGCATTGCTCCTTCACTCTATATTTTGAAATCATAACTTCTGCTTACTCTCTTTATTTTATCGGGTGCGCGACCAGCGCTCCCGATGGGAGTAGCCCCCGAGGCTACAGCCGAGTATTTATACTTGGCTATAGGCTCAAATTTTGTTACCTTTGAACAACTCTATGTTCTTGTAATCCATATTATCCTCTTATCAGAACTATGAACAATACTTCTGATAAGAGTAGCCCCCGAGCATTTGAACAAATACTTGTATTCGATCATAGGCTCCCGAAGTTTCTTTGTTGGAACAGTTGACACTTTCCTGTCGCTATTTTTAAGGAGATCAATCGAAATTTCTTATATGACAACGTCATTGCTGACGATGGCCACGACCCTTTCATTGGAAAGCCACGACTCCTGTCACCTCACTGAGACGTGGGTCCAAAACCTGCACCGTCGACACGTCGCGCAAGTGGGGGACACACGTCCTGTCAACACCCAGATTTTTAATTCCAGATGCCTATTATGTCATACATCGCAATCCCAGGAAGAATTGTTTTTGTGAGACATAACAGTTGATATCACAGAACATTATTCATTACAAACCATAGTCGTCTTACAACAAGGGATCTCATCATCCAAACTTACAACAAAAGTTGATCTATTGATCAACATGCAAAACACATAGCGGAAGTACGTAGTAGTGGTCCATCTATTCCACAGGCAACGCTTGACGTCAGGAGTCAAGCCTAGTTATCATAGACATCCTGCTGTCCATCTTCCTGATACTGGTGCTCTTCTTCATAGTCTGGCCATTTGAATAGCCAGGGACAAAACCATGAGTACTATATAAAGTACTCGCAAACTAATACTAATGTAAGTGCTATCAGCTATAGTAGGGGTTCTAAGCTCTAGGTTCATTTGCATAAAGCCAGTTTTATTTCATAAGCACTTAGTAATAAAAGACTCTTTATTTGCCTAACCGAACTCAGGTGGGAACATTAGTGTCATTCCCACAACTCTGTTGTGATCCAGTCAAGTTCACCTTTCAAGTCACCATTCATTTTTAGAAAAACATCTGACAACGGAACAGTATGGCCATCCAACCGTCCATGACCGTGGACACGGCTATTCGAATAGGTTTACACTCTGCAGAGGTTGTACACTTGTGCCACAACTTTTGATTACATCCATCAGGGATAGCCCTGAATAATCATACTCAGTATGCGGATCATCAACCATTAACCTTTCACTTACATACCCTACTATAGGCACCTCTCCTATGAGCTTGGCCTCCCAGTGATAGCAATCTGCCATCCTGGGAACTGCATAGGGCTTGGGTAAGACATTCACCTCTTTATCACGCCATTTCACATTTCACGGAGGCAGCCTCGGCATAACCCCTATGACGCTTGTTTAGAGGGAACCCATACTAAAGTGCATAAATTTCCAGTTAAGCCCTACCCATAATCAGGTATTGTGGGGGTACTCTAAAATTGGAATGGTATCGCATCCGAACCCAATCATCAGTTTTTTTCAAATTCACTATGTCATTCATGTCATATTCACCTTCAAAATCTTTCAATAGAATGACTCATCATTCCAAGGTTTTCAAAGTCATTTGATTCACATGTTCCCATCTAGAGTAGTCAATTTTAGTTTTAGCACTAGCAACTAGTCATGAGGGGTGCTAACTAACTTTTAGCTCTTTAGGCTAAATTTGATGCTCTTGTAATACTCCATATCTAGACCAACGTTAACTATGAACAAAATAAACTTTGATAACCAAAGTAAAATCTTGCAAGGTAAAAACTGGGGCTTGGAAAGGAAAATCCTTAATCATAAAATAGTATTGCAATGGTTCTTTGCTCTAGTAGAGCTTGCATTATGGTAGCTTGCAAGAGTATAGCTTGCCTTGATTGGTACACTGATCAAAGTTTTCCTCTTCTTCTTCGTAGAAGACCTCCTCCTCCTCGTAGCCTTCGGCACTAGCGTCTATAAACGGATACGAGGTATAGAATCACCAAACAATACTTAAGTACTTAACAATCAAGTGGCTCACACAAGATAATCTAGCATCACACCATTTTGGTTGGCTTTGTTTTCTTTTAAGAAAAATAATTTCCTCTCAATGAAATATTTACTAGGGTTTCTATTTATTTCCTTTGAAAAATAATTTCCTCTCATTGAACATTATTAAGATTTAATATCCTCAAATAAATAAAGTATGAGATTGTGTTGACCAAAGTCACCACTTCATATTTATCCATTTGGGGAAATGATTTAAATGAGATACTACATCTCATACAATTTAAACACTACTTTGGGAAACAATTTAATATCATCAAGTAATAAAATATGAGGTTCTATAGACTAAGGTCATTAACTCACATTAAATTACTTGGGACATTGATTTAAATGAGAGGCTACCTCTCATAATAATTTGCTAGTATTTTGGGTCATTTAAATGAGCTAGAAATAGCCACATAGCCATTACTGTCCTCTAGCCCATGATCATGGTAACCACTACTGTCATTTTTTTACATATTCATGTAGAGCATTTGAAATGTGAATTATGAGAGTTGGAATCAACTCAAAATAAATTATGGTTGATTTTTAATAAATGTTTGAAGTTTGAAAAGGTACTGCATTGTTATTTTTACTACATGAGTTCTACAATAAATCTAGGGTTGCGACTAGTGGGGTTGGATAGAGATTTTCATAAGCTTTTCAACAATATTTAATTCATAAATTTTGGCTCAGTAGATAATTCCCTATTTAATTTTGAACATGGCATCAGCATTGATTTTAGGTTAAAAGAATTAATTCAAATTTGAATTCGTGGGCCAGGCGGGAAAGTTAAACGGGCCAGAGAGATAAAGAAAAACGGGCCGGCCCAGCTGCGTGTCTCGCACGAGTGGGCTGCCTGACAGTGGGCTCCACATGTCAGCGGCGTTTAAACACCGAAACGGTATGAGTGAAAGGGAGTCGTTCGATTAGACAACGATCGAACGGCTGATGCTCGTCGTCGTCGACGGCGAGTACGAACGCTACTGGCGGCGAACCTAGGGGGTCGGCGGCTCACCGGAGGTCCGGCGATGATCGGTGTTGATCCAGGGCAACATTGTCGACGATGGCAAAGCTCCTGGTTCCGGCGGCAACTCCTGGGGTGGCTCCAATCTTCAGCTCCTTCTGCGACGGTGCCGCGGTACTCCGGCGATCGATTGGGGCACGGTTGGCTAAATTGGGCAGGGGGCTTGCTCGAGGAGGCTCAGTGATGAGAGAGGAGGAGATTGGTGTGGAGAAAATGAGCGGGGGAGGCCTCCTTTTATAGGGTCGACGAGGTGCACGGGCAGGTCGACCATGACGACGGAGCTCTGGGCTGCGAATGGGCAAGGCGAGGACGGCATGCTGCTCTATACATCATGGCGAGCAGGACGGGCTTGATTGCACAGAAAATGGAGGTCTCCTGCGGTCAGGAGCGTGATGGGAGCTGGCAGTACCGTGGCGGACGTCGGCGATGAGGACGTCGGCGACATGGCACGAGGGAGAGAGGGAGCGTGTCTAGCGTGTTGCTGGTGTCGTGGAGACTCTCCTGGCGGGCGTTGACGGCGAGGCGAGAGCTAGGTCAGCGGGGCGACGTGGCGCTCTGGCGCGCTCTGTGACGTGGGCGTGTACTGTGCTGGCCGGTGCGTGCTTCTCCTTGGCCAACGTCTTGCATCAGCAGGTTCATAAGAGAGAGGGGAAGCTCAAGGACACGGTGAGGTAGGCTAGATGGGAGAGGAGAGGATGATGGCATGGTGAGTGACATAGGTGGCTCGACATGGTCATGTACTTGTTGATTAACACTTGTGATCATTGTGGCAATGGCAGGGCTTGGTCCAGGGGATGTAAGAGAGCACTGTGGTTGACCAAAGTGATGATGGTTTAGGCTAAAAACCTCTGGATATAAGAGGGTATGCACATATCAGATTGGTGCACACCAGGTGCTCGACACAATGGCCGCAAGAAATGTAATTTGGAATTTTTTCAAAATATTTTATGGGTGTGATTCAAATAATGTTTGGCATCTCCTGGTGGTCTTGGTTTGCAAAGTGAAGTCAATTTGTTGAAATTCAAATTTGAGGTGATCTTGTTTCTGTTTCAAAGTTGCAACTTTGCATGCTTATAATAAGAGTTTGAAAATGAATCAGCAAGGTTGGTCAACACCATTGTGATCACCTTGATGTGTTCTTGGATGAGGAGACGAGAATTGGGAAAGTTTAGTTTAGAAATTGTTTAATACAGGGGCTCAAAGTAGGCCTCATGCTATAAAAGTCAGAAATGACATTATCATATGTGACTTGGTTTTGATTTTTCTTTTGATTTGTTTTGCATTTCTTTGATTCAAATGTTATTATTTTGAGTTTAGTAATGTTTCCAAACCATTTACACAAGGTAAACATGGCCAGTTTAGGATTTGCAATTATGGCCATAGGCTCATATATGCTTCCATTTTTATTTTTCTTTTCTTTTGCTTTATTTATCTTTGATCCAAATGATCATGTGTATGGTTTAGCAACATTGTTAAACACTCAAGCAAACATCATGGCAATATCACACATACATGCATTAACACTATGCAACACTCTTAAGTTCAATTCAAGTTTTTGTTGGTTCCAAAATTTGGAATAATGGAAATTCATTTTATTCATTGCTTTGAATTTTTTGGATGTTACAAACCTTCCCCCCTTACAAAAGATCTCGTCCCGAGATCTTAAAGAAAACAAGGAACTAAAGAGATCTGGGAATTCAGTCCTCATATAATCTTCTCGCTCCCAAGTGGCTTATTCTTCCGTATGATTGCTCCATTGAATCTTCAGAAACTTGATACTCCTGGTGCGGGTGGTTCTGAATGCTTCCTCCAGGATACGGATGGGTACTTCACGGTAGGTCAAGTCCTTGTTGATCCACAGATCTGTGATCGATATTTTTGAAGACCTCTGTCTTCTCAGGAACTTCCAAACATTTCCGAAGTAACGAGATGTGAAACACATCATGCACAGCTGACATTTCCTCCGGCAGTTCCAGCTGATAGGATACTTCTCCTCGGCGACTCAACACCTTGAAGGGTCCAACATATCTAGGTGCAAGCTTTCCTCTGAGTTGGAATCTCTGCATTCCTTTGAGGGGTGATACTTTTAGATACACAAAGTCTCCAATATTGAAGGTCATTTCTCGGTGTCTCTTGTCAGCATAACTCTTCTGTCTAGATTGGGCAGTCTTGAGGTATTCGTGGATCTTGTGAACCTTCTCTTCAGCTTCTCGGAGAATATCTGGTCCAAAGATTTGGCTATCTCCGACTTCTGACCAGTTCAGAGGGGTACGACACTTCCTTCCGTACAGTGCTTCAAAGGGGGCCATTTGCAAACTGGCTTGATTGTTGTATGAGAAATCTGCATGAGGCAGACAGTCTTCCCATTTAGATCCATATTCTAGCACACAGGCTCTCAACATATCTTCCAGTATCTGGTTGACTCTTTCTGTCTATCCATCAGTGTACGGGTGATAAGCTGTACTGAAATTTAGCCGGGTTCCTAATCCTTCTTGTACCTTTTGCCAAAATCTTGAGGTGAATTGGGATCCTCTATCTGATACAATTGACTTGGGTGTTCCATGCTGGCTAACTATCCGGGAGATATACAACTCAGCTAGCTTAGGGCCTTGGTAGGTGGTCTTGACTGGTATGAAATGGGCTACTTTGGTTAATCCATCGACCACTACCCAAATAGAATCATTTCCTCTACTTGACTTGGGCAATCCAGTTATGAAATCCATTCCTACAGAATCTCATTTCCATTCAGGGATCTGAAATGGCTGTAGTAATCCTGCGGGTCACTGATGTTCTGCCTTGACTCTCTGACAGATATCACACTTGGCTATGTAACTTCCAATCTCCCTCTTCATTCCGTGCCACCAAAATTGTTCCTTCAAATCTTGGTACATCTTGGTTCCACCGGGATGAATGGAATAAAGGGTATCATGGGCTTCCTTCAAAATGACTTGTTTCAACTCCGAATCTGCTGGTACGCAGAGGCATCCGTTGTACCAAAGAACTCCTTCTTCATCTTCAGTAAATCATAGTGCTTTTCCTGCAGCTATTTGGTGCTTGATTCCATCAATATTAGCATTTCCTTTCTGTGCTTCCTTTATCTGACTAATCAAGGTAGGCTGGAGCTCGATGCTGGCTAGGAAACCTTCACTAACTAGCTCCAGCCTAAACTGCTCAAATTCCTGATGCAAACTAGGTTGCTCTTCTGCGATCATGGAGTTCAATTGACACGGCTGTCTACTCAGGGCATCCGCTACTACATTGGCCTTGCCGGGGTGGTAGTGAATTTCCATGTCATAATCCTTGATTAACTCTATCCATCTTCTCTGCCTCATATTCAGCTCCTTCTGGGTGAAAATGTACTTCAGGCTCTGATGATCCGAATAGATCTCGCATCGATTACCCATGAGGTAAGGATGCCATACCTTCAAGGCTAAAACTACTGCTGCTAACTCTAAGTCATGGGTTGGGTAATTCTGCTCATGTTGCTTCAGTTGCCTAGACAAATATGATATCACTTTTCCTTCTTGCATCAACACACATCCAAGACCAATCTTGGAGGCGTCACAATAGACGTCAAATGGCTTAGTGATGTCAGACATGATCAATATTGGGGCTGAGGTTAATCTGTTCTTGAGCTCCTGAAAACTCTCTTCACATTTATCAGTCCATTCAAACTTCTTGTCTTTCTTCAACAGCTGAGTCATTGGTCTTGCTATGCTTGAAAATCCTTCAACAAAACTAAGGTAATATCCCGCTAATCCAAGAAATGCACGGACTTCAGTCTGAGTCGTTGGGGCTTTCCATTCTTCAACGGTCTTGATCTTCGCGGGATCGACAGCAATTCCTCCTGCAGACAGAATATGTCCCAGGAATCCTACTTCCTTTAACCAGAACTCACATTTGCTGAACTTGGCGTACAACTTATGCTCCCTAAGGGTTTCTAGGATAATTTCCAGATGTTGCTCATGCTCCTCTTCTGACTTGGAGTAGATTAGAATGTCGTCGATAAAGACAACGACAAACTTATCCAAAAAGTTCATAAAGATCTTATTCATGAGATTCATGTAATAAGCTGGGGCATTGGTTAATCCGAATGACATGACATTGTAATCTTATAGTCCATATCTGGTGGTGAAGGCAGTCTTGGAGATATCCGTTGCACGAATCTTCAGCTGATGATAACCAGTCCTAAGATCAATCTTAGAGAAAACTCTGGCACCGGTCAGTTGGTCAAACAGGTCTTCTATCTTTGGCAAGGGATACTTATTCTTGATGGTGACATCGTTCAGTTCACGGTAATCCGTACACAAACTAGTGGCATCGTCCTTCTTATCCACAAACAAAACTGGTGATCTCCAGGGCGAGGCACTTGGTTGAATCAAACCTTTGCTCAACATATCATCCAGTTGCTTCTTCAGTTCTACTAGTTCTGTCGGGTTCATACTATAGGGTCTCTGAGCTATGGGTCCTGTTCCAGGTATCAACTCAATGATAAAATCTATATCCCGATCCGGGGGCATACCGGGTAAATCATCAGGAAATACATCGGGGTATCTATAGACTACCCTGATTTGCTCCAAGGTTGGCTTGGCTAAACTCTTATTGCAGGTGAATTGTCTTGGCAGCCTTTCAGACACGTGTTCTACTAACACCTCGGTGCTACTAGTCATGGTGATGGCCTTCTTGGCACAGTCAATCAATCCATGATGTTTCGACATCCAATCCATACCCAACACTACTTCCAAACCTTTTGTTCCCAGAACTATCAAATTTGCATAAAAATCTATTTCATTTATTCTGATGGGCACATCTTTGCAAATTTTTCTAGCTTTTGTAGTTGAACCAGGTATTTGAACTATCATAACATGCTTCAAACTGATTGGTTGAATCTTACTAGTGCATGCAAAATCTTCAGTAACAAACGAGTGCGATGCTCCAAAATCAAACAAAACTCTTGCGGGTACTGAATTAACAGAAAACATACCCAACACGACATCTGGCGCTTCCTGGGCTTCTTCGTCATTCATGTGAAAGAGGCTGCCACTGCGGTTGTTCGGGTTGCCTGAGGCAAACTTTCTTCCAGTTGAGACACGGCGTTACTGCTGGGCAGGTGCAGCGGTATTGGGGGCAGTCTCGGCAAGCTTCTTGGGGCATTCATGTTGGAGATATGCCCAAGAGGCAATAATAAATTGGTTATTATATATCTTTGTGTTTATGATAAATGTTTATCTATGATGCTATAATTGTATTAACCGAAACATTGATACATGTGTGTTATGTAAACAACAAGGAGTCCCTAGTAAGCCTCTTGTATAACTAGCTTGTTGATTAATAGATGATCATCATTTCGTGATCATGAACATTGGATGTTATTAATGACAAGGTTATATCATTATGTGAATGATGTAATGGACACACCCAATTTAGCGTAGCATAAGATCACGTCATTAAGTTCATTTGCTATAAGCTTTCGATACATAGTTACCTAGTCCTTTCGACCATGAGATCATATAAATCACTTATACCGGAAGGGTACTTTGATTACATCAAACGCCACTGCGTAAATGGGTGGTTATAAAGATGGGATTAGGTATCCGGAAAGTATGAGCTTGAGGCATATGGATCAATAGTGGGATTTGTCCATCCCGATGACGCATAGATATACTCTGGGCCCTCTCGGTGGAATGTCGTCTAAATGGCTTGCAAGCATATAAATGGTTCATAAGAGACCACATACCACGGTACGAGTAAAGAGTACTTGTCAGGAGACGAGATTGAACAAGGTATCGTGATACCGATGATCAAACCTCGGACAAGTAATATATCACGAGACAAAGGGAATCGGTATCGTATGTAAATGGTTCAATCGATCACTAAGTCATCGTTGAATATGTGGGAGCCATTATGGATCTCCAGATCCCGCTATTGGTTATTGGTCGGAGAGAAGTCTCAACCATGTCTGCATAGTTCACGAACCGTAGGGTGACACACTTAAGGTTTGATGTCGTTTAAGTAGATATGGAATATGGAATGGAGTTCGAAGTTTTGTTCTGAGTCTCGGATGGGGTCCAGGACATCACGAGGAGTTCCGGAATGGTCCGGAGAATAAGATTCATATGTAGGAAGTCATATTCCAAGTTTGGAAATGATCCGGTGCATTTATGGAAGGTTCTAGAAGGTTCTAGAAAAGTCCGGAAGAAACGCACTATGGAAGGTGGAGTCCCGGAGGGACTCCACAACCCTGGCCGGCCAAACCCTAAGGGAGGAGTCCCAGGTGGGATCCACCAAGGGTGGCCGGCCACCCTCCCTCAAGGAAAGGTGGGAATCCCACCTAGAGTGGGACTCCCATCTTGAGTAGGTTTCCCACCAAAGGTAGGTTTTCTTTTGGGGTCTTATTCGAAGACTTGGGATACAACTCTTGGGGCTTCCACCTATATAATGAGGGGCAAGGGGAGGGGGCCGGCCACCCCAAGCACCACAAGTTGGCTGCCCCCCTTGGCCGGCACCCAAACCCTAGCCGCCTCCTCCTCCACCGCACCTCCCGCATACGCTTAGGCGAAGCCCTGCCAGAGTTCTCCATCACTACCGCCACCATGCCGTCGTGCTGCCGGGATTCCGAGGAGGATCTACTACTTCCGCTGCCCGCTGGAACAGGGAGAAGGACATCATCTTCATCAACACCGAACGTGTGACCGAGTACGGAGGTGCTGCCCGTTTGTGTCAAGATCAAGATCTTCTACGCGCTTTTGCAAGCGGCAAGTGATCGTCTACATCCACCCCGAGATCTAATCTCGTTAAGTTTTGCGAATCTTCGAGGGCTAGTCTCTTCATCTCCTCGTTGCTACCGTCTAATAGATTAGATCTTTGCTTGGTTTTCGTTCTTGCGGTAGGAAATTTTTTGTTTTCTATGCTACGAATCCCTTAAGTGGTATCAGAGCCGTGTCTATGCATAGATTGGTTGCACGAGTAGAACAGAATTGTTTTGTGGGCGTTGATGCTTTTGTTGTCTTTAGTTCATGTACTTTGCATCTTGCGGCATAGTGGGATGAAGCGGCTCGTGCTAACTTTACATGACCGCGTTCATGAGACTTGCTCCACGTTCGACTTGCAACTTGTATTGCATAAGTGGCTTTTCGGGTGTCTGTCTCTCCCACTATAGTGAAGATCCAATTTACTCTTTCTATTGACAACATTAGTATCACCATTGTGGTTCATGTTCGTAGGTAGATTGGATCTTACTCGAAAACCCTAAACCACGTAAAATATGCAAACCAAATTAGAGACGTCTAACTTGTTTTTGAAGGGTTTGGTGATGTGATATGGCCATGATGCGATGATGAATATGTATGAGATGATCATTATTGTATTGTGGCAACCGGCAGGAGCCTTATGGTTGTCTTTAAATTTCATGTTGAGTAGTATTTCAAAGTAGTTGTAATAGTTGCTACATGGAGGACAATCATGAAGACGGCGCCATTGACCTTGGTGCTACGCCGACGATGATGGAGATCATGCCCGTTGATGATGGAGGATCATGTCCGTGCTTTGGAGATGAAGATCAAAGGCGCAAAGATAAAAGGGCCATATCATATCACATATGAATTGCATGTGATGTTAATCCTTTTATGCATCTTATATTTTAGAGATCAGGTAGCATTATAAGATGATCCCTCTCACTAAATATCAAGATAATAAAGTGTTCATTCTTAGTATGCACCGTTGCTAAGAGTTGTCGTTTCGAAGCATCACGTGATGATCGGGTGTGATAGATTCAACATGTGCATACAACGGGTACAAGCCAGTTTTGTACACGCGGGTACTAAGGTTGCCTTGACGAGCCTAGCATGTACAGACATGGTCTCGGAACACGGGATACCGAAAGGTAGAGCATGAGTCATATGATTGATATGATGAACACTTTGAGTGTTCGCCATTGAAATTACATCTTGTTCATGATGATCGGGCTTGGTATGGTGGATTTGGTTCGTGTGATCACTAAGACAATGCGGGGGATATTGTTTTGAGTGGGAGTTCACCTAGTTTTTAATTTTGTTAAATTAAAATTTGAACTCAATTTGTCATAAACCTAGTCTAAACTATTCCAAATATATGTTGTAGATCATGGCGTCCCCATCAATCAATTTTAATAAGTTCCTAGAGAAAGAAAAGCTTAAAAGCAATGGCAGCAACTTCACCGACTGGTTCCGTCATGTGAGGATCTTCATCAATGGCGGAAATCTGCAATATGTGCTCGAAGCACCGCTAGGTTCCCCACCACCCCCTGCAGTATGCGAGGAAGAAAAGAATGTTTTCGAGACACGGACTAAGGTGTACTCTCAAGTTCAGTGTGCCATCCTATGCAGCCTAGAGGCAGAGCTTCAAAAGCGTTTTGAGCACCACGACCCTTGTGAGACGATCCGTGTGAGCTCAAAGTTATCTTTGAAACTCATGCGGCCGTGGAAAGCTATGAAGCCTCAAAGCAGTTCTTTGGCTGCATGATGGAAGAGGGCAGCTCCGTTAGTGAGCACGTGTTCGCTATGTCCGGACACGCGAGGAAGCTCAGTGACTTGGGGATTGTGATCCCTAGCTGGGTATTCATCGTGTTCTCCAATCACGCCACCAAGTTACAAGAACTTCGTGATGAACTACAATATGCAGAACATGAACAAGGAGTTACCTGAACTCTTCTCCATGCTGAAATCTGCTGAGGTTGAGATACAAAAGGAGCACCAAGTGTTGATGGTCAATAAGACCACCAAGTTCAAGAAGCAGGGCAAACCTAAGAAGGACCTCAAGAAGGGTGGCAAGAAACCTGCCGCTCATCCTGAGAAGCCTAAGGGTGGCCCTAAACCTGATACTGACTGCTATTACTGTAATGGGAAGGGGCACTGGAAGCGGAATTGCTCCAAGCACTACAAGAAAAGTTCTGATAGACAACGTCTCAAAATCGTCCGCTAAGGGTATTTTTCGTCGCCTATGGGCCTAACCCGACGATATGGGTTCTGTTGTGCGTCAGGCAAAGTCCAACGACGATTTTTCGGTCCGTCGCGCTTGGGCGCCTTCCGCCACGGAAAATCGGACCGTTGACCAAGTGTTTCCGGAGCCCGTTGACTGCGACGTCATGCAAGCCGACACGTGGCGACGCGCGGCGATTAACGGCGTTAACCGCTAAACCCGTGGTAGATGGTAGGCCCACACGAGGCCTGCCACGTCTTAAGCGGGCCGACCCATTAAGTTTGCGGGCCGGGCCAGCTGACTTAGTTTGACCGGTCAACTATATATATTGGGCTGGTCCATTAGTTACGTGGGCGGGCCTAACCTCTAAGGTTGATGGTCAAAACTTTAATGGGCCGGCCCACTAAGCATGTGGGGGCCGAATGCACTCGTTGACCGGTCAACGAGGCAAAAGGGCCCACAAGACATGTGGGACCCACTTTTATCGGGCCGGCCCATTTAACTAGTGGGGTCCACCTTAAAACAAGTGGGCCGGCAGTTATTGGGCCGACCAATTAGCATGTGGGTCCCACTTTCTCTATCGGGCGGCCCATTTAGTACGTGGGGTCCACAATAGATCAAACAGGTGGCCCAACAAGAAAGTGGGCCGGGCCAAAAACACAGTGGGTCCCACTTTCTGTTAAAGGTCGGCCCATTTCGTACGTGGGGTCCACAATAGATCAAACTGGCCCAACAAGATAGTGGGCCGGGCCAAAAACACAGTGGGTCCCACTTTCTGTTAAAGGGCCGGCCCATTTAGTATGTGGGTCCACCATCTAGCAAGTGGGTCGGGCCAAAACACAGGTGGGTCCCACTTTCCTGTTAAAGGTCCGGCCCATTTAGTATGTGGGGTCCACCATCTAGCAAGTGGGCCGGCCCAACAAGATAGTGGGCCGGGCCAAAAAACAGGTGGGTCCCACTTTCCTCTTAAAGGGCCGGCCCGTTTAGTATGTGGGGTCCACCATATAGCAAGTGGGCCGGCACAACAAGATAGTGGGCCGGGCCAAAACAGTGGGTCCCACTTTCGTCTTAAAGGGCCGGCCCATTTAGTATGTGGGGTCCACCACAAAAGCAATTGGGCTGGCCCACTAGTTAGTGGGCCGGCCCGGTAGTGGGTGGGGTCCACCTTAAAGCAAGTGGGCCGGCCCAATTAGAATGTGGGGTCCACCCTAAATCAAGTGGGTTGGCCCAATAAGTAAGTGGGCCAGCCCGTTTAGTTGCTGTTTATATGCCGGCGTAATAGGCGCTTTAGGATTTTGCGGCCGGCACATATGTGATTTCGCTTAATTGGGCCGTTTAAGGGATGGGAATTCGTGATTTAGATACTGAGAATATTTACGCAGCATTGATTTCTGTCGGATAGCCTCACTTACCACAAGCACCAAAGAAATAATGCGCGAAAGAACTATAAAAACTAACTAAATATTACATCAGCTGCAAGGCTTTGAAAAAATATTACAGAACCCAGAGAAATTGAATGGTAATTAAACCTAGCAATACAATGAAGCGATCCGGCAATCTTTTAAGTTGTCCATGCAGCACCTATATCTGAAACAAAGACATTACAAGTTAAGACAGCAACAATGGAAAGGCAAAGCAAAGACACTGCAATATTGTTTGTCAAAGAATTTGGAACTCATCATTTCGTCGTTATAACAAGATCATTGTAATGCGCACAATAAGCAAACAAAGAGTGCATGCCGCATACCAATGATGCGCGTAGATGTACACGTCCGTTGGGAACCCCAAGAGGAAGGTATGATGCGCACAGTGGCAAGTTTCCCTCAGTAAGAAACCAAGGTTTAATCGGACCGGTAGGAGTCAAGAAGCACGTTGAAGGTTGATGGTGGCGAAATGTGATGCGGCGCAACACCAGGGATTCCGGCGCCAACGTGGAACCTGCACACAACCAAAGTACTTTGCCCCAACGAAACAGTGAGGTTGTCAATCTCACCGCTTGCTGTAACAAAGGATTAACCGTATTGTGTGGAAGATGATTGTTTGCAAGAAAACAGTAAAACAAGTATTGCAGTAGATTGTATGCGATGTAAAGAATAGGACCGGGGTCCACAGTTCACTAGAGGTGTCTCTCCCATAAGATAAAAGCATGTTGGGTGAACAAATTACAGTCGGGCAATTGACAAATAGAGAAGGGCATAACAATGCATATACATGATATGATAAATATAGTGAGATTTAATCGGGGCATTACGACAAAGTACATAGACCGCCATCCAACTGCATCTATGCCTAAAAAGTCCACCTTCAGGTTATCATCCGAACCCCTTTCAGTATTAAGTTGCAAAGCAACAGACAATTGCATTAAGTATGGTGCGTAATGTAATCGACAACTACATCCTTAGACATAGAATCAATGTTTTATCCCTAGTGGAAACAGCACATCACAACCTTAGAACTTTCTGTCACTGTCCCAGGTGTCAATGAAGGCATGAACCCACTATCGAGCATAAATACTCCCTCTTGGAGTTAAGAGTAAAAACTTGGCCAGAGCCTCTACTAGTAACGGAGAGCATGCAAGATCATAAACAACACATAAACAATAGATTGATAATCACCATAACATAGCATTCTCTATTCATCGGATCCCGACAAACACAACATATAGAATTACAGATAGATGATCTTGATCATGTTAGGCAGCTCACAAGATCCAACAATGAAGCACAATTAGGAGAAGACGACCATCTAGCTACTGCTATGGACCCATAGTCCAGGGGTGAACTACTCACTCATCACTCCGGAGGCGACCATGGCGGTGTAGAGTCCTCCGGGAGATGAATCCCCTCTCCGGCAGGGTGCCGGAGGCGATCTCCTAAATCCCCCGAGATGGGATTCGCGGCGGCGGCGTCTCTGGAAGGTTTTCCGTATCGTGGCTCTCGGTACTGGGGGTTTCGCGACGGAGGCTATTTGTAGGCGGAAGGGCAGGTCAAGAGGCGGCACGAGGGGCCCACACCATAGGTCGGCGCGACCAGGGGGGGGCCGCGCCGCCCTGTGGTGTCGCCACCTCGTGCCCCACTTCGACTCTCCTTCGGTCTTCGGAAGCTTCGTGCAAAAATAGGACCCTGGGCGTTGATTTCGTCCAATTCCGAGAATATTTCGTTACTAGGATTTCTGAAACCAAAAACAGCAGAAAACACAACTGGCTCTTCGGCATCTTGTTAATAGGTTAGTTCCAGAAAATGCGTAAATACGACATATAATGTGCATAAAACATGTAGATATCATCAATAATGTAGCATGGAACATAAGAAATTATTGATACGTTGGAGACGTATCAGCATCCCCAAGCTTAGTTCTGCTCGTCCCGAGCAGGTAAAACGATAACAAAGATAATTTCTGAAGTGACATGCCATCATAATCTTGATCATACTATTTGTAAACATATGTAATGAATGCAGCGATCAAAACAATGGTAATGACATGAGTAAACAACGAATCATAAAGCAAAGACTTTTCATGAATAGTACTTCAAGACAAGCATAAATAAGTCTTGCATAAGAGTTAACTCATAAAGCAATAAATCAAAGTAAAGGTATTGAAGCAACACAAAGGGAGATTAAGTTTCAGCGGTTGCTTTCAACTTATAACATGTATATCTCATGGATATTGTCAACATAAAGTAATATAACAAGTGCAATATGCAAGTATGTAGGAATCAATGCACAGTTCACACAAGTGTTTGCTTCTTGAGGTGGAGAGAGATAGGTAAACTGACTCAACAATGAAAGTAAAAGAAAGGTCCTTCAAAGAGGAAAGCATCGATTGCTGTATTTGTGCTAGAGCTTTTATTTTGAAAACATGAAACAATTTTGTCAACGGTAGTAATAAAGCATATGAGTTATGTAAATTATATCTTACAAGTTGCAAGCCTCATGCATAGTATACTAATAGTGCCCGCACCTTGTCCTACTTAGCTTGGACTACCGGATCTTCGCAATGCACATGTTTCAACCAAGTGTCACAAAGGGGTACCTCCATGCCGCCTGTACAAAGGTCTAAGGAGAAAGCTCGCATTTTGGATTTCTCGCTTTTGATTATTCTCAACTTAGACATCCATACCGGGACAACATGGACAACAGATAATGGACTCCTCTTTAATGCATAAGCATGTGGCAACAATTATTATTCTCATATGAGATTGAGGATATATGTCCAAACTGAAACTTCAACCATGATTCATGGCTTTAGTTAGCGGCCCAATGTTCTTCTCTAACAATATGCATGCTCCAACCATTAAGGTGGTAGATCCCTCTTACTTCAGACAAGACGGACATGCATAGCAACTCACATGATATTCAATAAAGAGTAATTGATGGCGTCCCCAGAAGCATGGTTATCGCACAACAAGCAACTTAATAAGAGATAAAGTGCATAAGTACATATTCAATACTACGATAGTTTTTAAGGCTATTTTGTCCCATGAGCTATATATTGCAAAGGTAAATGATGGAATTTTAAAGGTAGCACTCAAGCAATTTACTTTGGAATGGCGGAGAAATACCATGTAGTAGGTAGGTATGGAGGACACAAATGGCATAGTGGTTGGCTCAAGGATTTTGGATGCATGAGAAGTATTCCCTCTCGATACAAGGTTTAGGCTAGCAAGGTTATTTGAAGCAAACTCAAGGATGAACCGGTGCAGCAAAACTCACATAAAAGACATATTGTAAACATTATAAGACTCTACACCGTCTTCCTTGTTGTTCAAAACTCAATACTAGATATTATCTAGACCTTAGAGAGACCAAATATGCAAATCAAATTTTAGCAAGCTCTATGTATTTCTTCATTAATGGGTGCAAAGTATATGATGCAAGAGCTTAATCATGAGCACAACAATTGCCAAGTATCACATTATCCAAGACATTTTAGAATTACTACATATAGCATTTTCCAATTCCAACCATATAACAATTTAACGAAGAAGAAACTTCGCCTTGAACATTATGAGTAAAGCCTAAGGACATATTTGTCCATATGCAACAGCGGAGCGTGTCTCTCTCCCACAAAGTGAATGCTAGGATCCATTTTATTCAAACAAAAACAAAAACAAAACAAACCGACGCTCCAAGTAAAGAACACAAGATGTGACTGAATAAAAATATAGTTTCAGGGGAGGAACCTGATGATGTTGTAGATGAAGAAGGGTATGCCTTGGGCATCCCCAAGCTTAGACGCTTGAGTCTTCTTAAAATATGCAGGGATGAACCATGGGGGCATCCCCAAGCTTAGAGCTTTCACTCCTCTTGATCATAGTATATCATACTCCTCTCTTGACCCTTGAAAACTTCCTTCACACCAAACTTCAAGCAAACTCATTAGAGGGTTAGTGCACAATTAATAATTCACATATTCAGAGGTGACACAAACATTCTTTACACTTCTGGACATTGCACAAAACTACTGGACATTAATGGATCAAAGAAATTCATCCAATATAGCAAATATGGCAATGCGAAATAAAAGGCAGAATCTGTCAAAAACAGAACAGTCCGTAAAGACGAATTTTAAAATGGCACCAGACTTGCTCAAATGGAAAAACTCAAAACTAATGAAAGTTGCATACATATCTGAGGATCACGCTCGTAAATTGGCAGATTTTTTCGAATTTTCTACAGAGACTTGTGCCCAGATTCGTGACAGACAGCAATGCTGTTTCTGCGCAGCGATCCCAAATATAACATCAACTTTAACATAGAAACTTTACTTGGCACAAAACATGATAAGGAGAGGTTGCTACAGTAGTAAACAACTTCCAAGACTCAAATATAAAACAAAGTACTGTACTAAACATGGGTTGTCTCCCATAAGCGCTTTTCTTTAACGCCTTTCAGCTAGGCGCAGAAAGTGCAAATCAAGTATTTTCAAGAGTAGAAGCATCAACATTATTTTTCTTGCAAACACAACTTGTTGCAGAGAGTACTTTAGGTGCTCCATTATCTAAATTTTCTATGGTGGTGCTAGGGGTTTTAGCAATTTTAGGCCTATAATAATTCTTTTGTTTAGGCACTTTAGAGGCATACATGAATTTTTGCTCTCTACCCACATAAGCTTTCTCATTATACTTGAGAGAAGAAAAGGTTGAACCCAAGGTTCCCATAGCTTTTTCAAGTTCATCAATCCTATTGGTTTGATTATCATGGACAACACAAGTTCCTAGGACATTAATTCTTTCATTAACTCCTCCTAGGGATTTATCAAGTTCATCAGTTTTATCCAATAACATTTCCAATTTAGTTTCAATACTTGGAAAGTTTTTCTCTATGGTTTCCAATTTTTTCATAACATCCTCAAGAGAGATTTCAATTTTAACTTCATTAGCAGGTGGTATTCCGACAAGACTCTCAATGATGCAACTAGCTTCTAAAGCAGGAGTACCTAGGAAATTACCTCCCGAAAGAGTATCAAGAACATACCTATTCCAACTAGATAAACCAACATAAAAGTTCCTAAGAAGGATAGTAGTGGAGTGTTTCTTAATGCACCTATGATGAGCATTACTAATTCTGTACCAAGCATCTTTAAAACTTTCTCCACCTTGTTGCTTAAAAGAACGAACTTCAACTTCAGGATTACTCATTTTAATAGTAATAAAGTAAACTAAGCAAAGACAAGTAACTAATTTTTTTGTTTTTTGATATAGAGAGCAAGACAGTAAATAAAGTAAAACTAGCAACTAATTTTTTTGTGTTTTGTTTAGGTGCAGCAAACAAAGTAGTAAATAAAATAAAGAAAGACAAAAACAAAGTAAAGAGATTGAGAAGTGGAGACTCCCCTTGCAGCGTGTCTTGATCTCCCGGCAACGGCGCCAGAAATTTGCTTGATGCGCGTAGATGTACACGTCCGTTGGGAACCCCAAGAGGAAGGTATGATGCGCACAGTGGCAAGTTTCCCTCAGTAAGAAACCAAGGTTTAATCGGACCAGTAGGAGTCAAGAAGCACGTTGAAGGTTGATGGTGGCGAAATGTGATGCGGCGCAACAGGGATTCCGGCGCCAACGTGGAACCTGCACAACACAACCAAAGTACTTTGCCCCAACATGAGGTTGTCAATCTCACCGGCTTGCTGTAACAAAGGATTAACCGTATTGTGTGGAAGATGATTGTTTGCAAGAAAACAGTAAAACAAGTATTGCAGTAGATTGTATGCGATGTAAAGAATAGGACCGGGGTCCACAGTTCACTAGAGGTGTCTCTCCCATAAGATAAAAGCATGTTGGGTGAACAAATTACAGGCGGGCAATTGACAAATAGAGAAGGGCATAACAATGCATATACATGATATGATAAATATAGTGAGATTTAATCGGGGCATTACGACAAAGTACATAGACCGCCATCCAACTGCATCTATGCCTAAAAAGTCCACCTTCAGGTTATCATCCGAACCCCTTTCAGTATTAAGTTGCAAAGCAACAGACAATTGCATTAAGTATGGTGCGTAATGTAATCGACAACTACATCCTTAGACATAGAATCAATGTTTTATCCCTAGTGGCAACAGCACATCACAACCTTAGAACTTTCTGTCACTGTCCCAGGTGTCAATGAAGGCATGAACCCACTATCGAGCATAAATCCTCCCTCTTGGAGTTAAGAGTAAAAACTTGGCCAGAGCCTCTACTAGTAACGGAGAGCATGCAAGATCATAAACAACACATAAACAATAGATTGATAATCACCATAACATAGCATTCTCTATTCATCGGATCTCGACAAACACAACATATAGAATTACAGATAGATGATCTTGATCATGTTAGGCAGCTCACAAGATCCAACAATGAAGCACAATTAGGAGAAGACGACCATCTAGCTACTGCTATGGACCCATAGTCCAGGGGTGAACTACTCACTCATCACTCCGGAGGCGACCATGGCGGTGTAGAGTCCTCCGGGAGATGAATCCCCTCTCCGGCAGTGCCGGAGGCGATCTCCTGAATCCCCGAGATGGGATTCGGCGGCGTCTGTGGAAGGTTTTCCGTATCGTGGCTCTCGGTACTAGGGGTTTCGCGACGGAGGCTATTTGTAGGCGGAAGGGCAGGTCAAGAGGTGGCACGAGGGGCCCACACCATAGGTCGGCGCGGCCAGGGCCTGGGCCGCGCCGCCCTGTGGTGTCGCCACCTCGTGGCCCCACTTCGACTCTCCTTCGGTCTTCTGGAAGCTTCGTGCAAAAATAGGACCCTGGGCGTTGATTTCGTCCAATTCCGAGAATATTTCATTACTAGGATTTCTGAAACCAAAAACAGCAGAAAACAGCAACTGGCTCTTCGGCATCTTGTTAATAGGTTAGTGCCGGAAAATGCGTAAATACGACATATAATGTGCATAAAACATGTAGATATCATCAATAATGTAGCATGGAACATAAGAAATTATCGATACGTTGGAGACGTATCAACCAACAGCCAATATAACAGAGCATGTTAGAATGAAACAGCAGACTTACTACTGTCGAGTCCCATGCAAACCAACATGTTCAGGGAGTACAAAATTGGCATGAACAACATAGTAGCAGGCTATAAATTTTGAAACAACGACTGAGCAAGATTAAGTTATGATGGCTACATCTACAGAGCAGGGAATGTAAACCAAAAATAGAAGTTACGATGGCAAAAGCTAAAGAGGAGGGAATGTGAACCAACATGTGCCAAGTGCAATTACTTCATTTTGGCCGTGAACTAAATAATACTCCTGAACTTATAGTGAAGGGGATGCAAATCAAGATGTTTCGGGATATAAACTTGTAATGAGCAACACATAGAGGATAGTTAATGCTGGAGCTTAGGATGGACCAGATACATAATATAGTGGGATCACCTGTGAACTTGTATAAGAGGGAATGCAAACCAATATGTTCAACTTTCCATATGTGAGCGTCATGCCAAGTCAGAGAAACAAGTCAATAATGCAGCTTTTGAAGAACAAGATGGCACGCAAAATTATTATCTAGTAGTATGACAAGTTTATTTGTACTACAGGCTAGATAGCAGAGTGATAGCATGCCAAACTAAGTCCTTACTTTGTTAGCTTACAATGAACTAGATACAAAACAATGGCATCACCTGTAGTACAGGGAATGCAAGCCAACATGTTCATGGAGTAAAAAATGGCACAAACAACATAGTAGCAGGCCATAATTTTTGTAACAACGACTGAGCAAGATAAAGTTATGATGGCTAGATCTACAGAGCAGGGAATGTAAACCAAATATAGAAGTTACGATGCCAAAAGCTATAGAGCAGGGAATGCGAACCAACATGTGCAATTACTTAAAATTGGCCATGAACTAAAATAATAGCAGGATGTTACTATAATACCTATAATTTTTGTAACAATGACTGAGCAAGATAGAAGTTATGATGGCTACATCTACAGAGCAGGGAATGCAAACCAAAATATTCAATCGCTTAAAGTTAGCAATGAAGTAGAAAATAGCAACGTGTTACGGTCATAGCTAGGAATGAACTAAAAGAGCTTCAGACAAACAAGCATCTGAACCCAGAACATGGCGCTAAAACAAGGGACTTACATTAGGAGAAGCACTCTGTGGGAGTCACATCAGATCTTCCTAGGGTTGATAGATCCGGTGATGAAGTACGCTACATGTGCTACTTGGGGTTGGAGAGACGGCCATTACACTTCATGATTACTCATCTCATCTGCAAAAACGTAACGGCGCGTCGTTAGCACAAACAGGTTCCCCCAAGATTAAACAAGAACTTGCAGGCAAGCAATAGAAAAGCGACAGTAGAAGAGTTTATATCATGCACAACGCTGGTGAAGCAGATCCGGTTCATGCACAGCGGTGTCGGTGAGCAAGATCCGATGCGGTGGACGACGGATCCGGCGAAGCGGCTCTGACTGCGGTAGACTGCTGGATGAGCATATGGTTTCGAGGTACGGCGGGGATGATCCGGTCCGGTTGATGACGGCGTCGATGAAGCGGCTCCGGCAGGCAGCCGGTGACGAGGATCGCGAGGGCTCGGGTAGACCAGGGAAGTCCGGCGGGGATGTTCCGGTGCGGTGGTCGTGGAGGTGGGAGAGAGGGACTTGGGAAGTTCCGGTGGGTGGTCTGAGGGAAATGAATTTTTTTGGGAGGGTCTCCGGGCTAGGGAGGTGGTGATCCAAAAAATGACGGGCATACCCCCACCAACCGACTTTGCCATCTCCACAGGGGTAGAATGGGAATTTGGAAGCGTGTGAAATTTTTGTATTTTGTGGGCGGGAAGTTTTGCCGCTATGAGATTTTGAATTTGGCTACCGTCCAAGTATAATGATAAAAAATTGTGACACCGTACTAGTACCTCTGTTCAAGGCCGAGTGCAAAATCGAATCATCATCACATTAAATACCGGTTACTATCATCGTGATCTATCTTCTTATCCCATTCAAAAACCCGTCTGAAATATTTCAGGATTGGCGGGAGATTTTGCCGCCCGACTGAGATTTGATTTTGAATATGGCTATGGTCAAGTAATATAATATAATACTAATATAAAGATGGTACACCTGGTTAAGTACTAATTGCTCTGCTCCGGCAGTCAAGGCCAGCAGCCACATCAAGCCATCATCATTACAAACAAAATCAGTCAAATCTAGAAGCTAGTATAGGAAAAATCACAGCAGCATAATAAATCCAGAAAACTAAGTACGGAGTATAATACATCAACTGCATACAACAGCCAAAAGCAGCCAATAACAATGTTAATGTTCACGACAAACTAATCTGAAAATAATACAAGACGCAATGTATGGCCAACATGAAGATTAGGATACCCCAAGATGAATGAATCTGATCTTCATTCAGCATATATTTCTTCATCACTCCGTTCTCTGATCTGAAGGAAATATTCATTGAACTCCTTCCGTCTGCAGTGTGCAGCCAATACATCCTCCAAACGGTATGGCCTCTGTTCATTTCTCATACCATAGTTTCCTAATCTATCCACACGTATTGGCCGCTCATCCCAGGCCTTTATATCATCAAAGTACTCTCTGATATAACCCAAATCAGCGTAGTAGATGCAGCCAGGTCGAAGTGTCGGGTGCACTCTGGTGTCGACGGAGATACACCGGATATAATGGACGAAGAAGGCACGACTGCCAATGTTATTGACGGCATGGAGAGAGCGGCTCTCAGTGTCCACATGGTACACCAATGGTTGACCTTCCTCCAAATGCTTGTTGTCCAACAACACAAGCAGCAGAGCACCATCCGACTTCACAAGGTAGAACTTGTTATTTCCAAGTTCTGGAAATGAAAATAGTGTATCCATGTTGACACTGCTCGCGCGCTGCTCCAACTGGACATTGTTGGTGCACACTAATTTTCCGAACTCAAAATTGTTCACAGCTATTGCATACAATTCACCATTGAACGGGGTAATGCAACGCAGAGAATGGTGCTCGGTCGAAAATCTTCCTTCTCCCCAGTCTTCATCTATACCCTTAGTTGGAGTGCTCTCATCGACCCAAGCAATTTCCGCCGGGTAATCTTTGGAAACGAAGACCATAGTCGGGGACTTCATTACAGCGACTGACTTCAGAATAACATATGGCATATGCGCCTCAAACCTAGTATTCAATGTCTTTGTGAGTGGGTTCAGAAGCCGTATCTTGTGCGGCTGGTTCTTCTGGGCAAGGACGATGACGCCACGGTAAAAGCCGACGAAGTAGTATCTAAAATATATTGATGAAGATAACATTCAGCACTAAGATGTTTACGATTGAAAATAAAAATAGATTAACTCTATAGATATGGAGGAATTTGAACCTTGCATGAACTTCCGTTAGATCGATGGTGACGTAGCGGGATGTGCGGAGGTGGAGGAAGGTGAAATCAGCAGCGCGTGGAAGGACGTGTTCTACCATGATCCATTCATGCAGGTGCACGTCGGGCTCAGGTAAACCTGAGCGCCAATTTCTACAAACTTGCCTCAAAGCAGAGTAGGTGTCCATGTACTCCTCGTTCGCCAGTAAGCAGTCCCCGATCTTGTGAAGTGGTCCGTCAGCCCTGAGAGAGGCCCAGTCCACGGAGGCGCCGCGCTTGGATGCGCCGCCCTCGGAGGCGACGGTCTCGGGGGCGACGGCCGCCGGCGCATTCTTCTTGTCCATCGCCGGCAGGGAACGCGCGTAGGGCGGTTGGTGTTTTTTCATTCGATTTGGAGAAGTTGATGGGACGTGAGAGGCGTGGTTGCGTGCGTGAGTGAGAATGAGACTGTGTGCAGAGGGAGGGACAGAGGGGCTCTGTACAGGCAACGTGACGGTTGGTCTCGGCAGTTTCTCAAAAAAGCTAGACGTTTGGTCTCAACACGCGCACCGCCTAACCGCTGCGCACCACGACACGCGTCCGTGGTACTGCACGTCTGCACCGTTACGTGTACTCAGTTCTACCGTCGAGCCTTACACTGGAAAAATATATGTACTCCGTACTCAGTTTTCCCCTCGAGTACTAATAGTGGCTAGTGCAATATACTCAGTTTTACCCTCAAGTGGCTGGTCAACAGAGAGTCAACAAATGGGATTAAGTTGTCTAATTGAGTAATTTCATGCGCAAAAAAATAAAATCATAGTGCCTCCTACTCATGGAGTCTTGTTAAGAAGAGGAGGTCTAACACGTGGAAAACAGAATAGCACACCACAGGTCCGAAATGATGGAAAGGGCTAGGCAATCCACTTATTATAGATCTCAACAAAAACCACATGGAACTAGTATATTAAACTTATGCAGTAGCCAACGCAACCAAAAGTCAGAAGTGCAGGCTGAGTCCCAAAGGCACAACACAATACGGAAACTTGCAAACTTATATAAAAGGGGCTATGCAACCCACTTATACACACATTAACAGCCATCCTCGTGTGTGACAAGAGAAATTCAACACTGGATTCGGAGGTAGGCACATGAAGCTTTACAAGGGCCAATGGGGCACCAACAAATTAAGGATGAATTGAACCACACCATCAACAATTCAAACTCGAGACCTTGGCTCTAATACCATTTAAGTTCAAACTGATTGAAAAGGCTAGGCAACCAATTTATAAAACATCCACAGAGTTGATCCCAGCCGCAGATAAATGCATCCACCAACAAAATAGGAACATTGCCTCAGTCTCAGGAAAATTTCACAATACCAAGGTACTCACATGTCAATGTCAGTGTTCATCTCCAATTATCTATGGCATTTTATTAGTCTTTGAGAGATTATAACGAACTTGATTGGCCTCCTCCAGTAGGGCATCACATGCTTCTGATCTCGATCTCAACATATCAACTTGGTTTCTTAACACATCTGCTGCAGCTCGTTCTATTTGGAGTTGTTCCTCCAGAACTTGTGCAGAGAAAGACTTGGACTTGGACTGCAAAAACCCAGCATTTCGCAGGAAAGTGTTTTTGGTGATATCTTTATTTTTAAGTACCATGGTAAATGTCTCCATACATTCTTCTAGAGTTTTTTCCATACCGTCTTTCCCGGGTTTTGCCATCTCCAATTTCATATTTGCCTGAAAAATTTTCAGTCGTGTAAAAATTAAAGTTATTACAGAGAAACATGCAGACGGTAGATTTAATGTGTATGAACTACTTTTAATCCTACAAGTTGGTATGCCTGATTACACATCAAATGCATTTTCACAAAAACGCCTAAAAGATCATATTGACATGCCCATTATTGCTCCTACAAATTGGCAAGTGTGTCGTTAAAAAAAAATCATAAAGAAGACTTACAATAACACTTTCTGCGAGTTCTCCTATCACATTATGTTTGTTCTTCTGGCATGCCTCGAACTGCTCTGCCAGAGTCATCTCTTTGTCTGGTTGCATGTTGTTTGCATGATCTACTTTCTGCATTTTTGTACAATCATATAGAAATCAAATAACGTGGTTAAAATGGAGGATGGAAATATAACATGCACATGGAGTTCTACACAATTTACGAGTAACATATGTAGCAGTACAGACCAGCGGGGCATTACTTTTTGCCAGAGATGCCCAACCAAGTGACGAGATCCTGTACGGCTTGGTAAACGTTGTTTCAAGCGGTTAGCCTGGTTCCTTTTAGACAACGTCTGCAAAAGGAGACTAGTGAGACACTGGCGCAAAATAAGTATTCGGAATTTAATCTGGTTTCACGGTCCTCATAAGCCATACCACATTCTTTGGATCAGACCAGTGCTTGACAAGATCTCCCCACTGCTCGTCAGTCATACAGGGTGCAGGAGACTTTGTTCGAACATTGGCAGTAATCTGGCCAGTGAAGTATGTCGCCTTAAGCTTATAGCGGTGCTGGCGCAACAATTCTTTGAATATGGAAGCGATGACAAACTTTACATCCTCATTATCCTCATCGAATTCAAACCTTAACTGCTCACAACGGTGGAATGATTGGTGAGTTATATAGCATAGAAACAACAGTAAGCTACAAGAAATGGGACAGATCAATGTGGAATAATTTATCATTACCAGGAGAAGCATGACTTACATGTAAATTATGCACTAAACTCTCGAACTGTGAAGGGGTGTCAACGTGCTGCTTCCACAATGGGAAGGTAGGAAGTTCATTCCTGATAAAATAGCCAATATGTGATACAAGATATGAAGATTCATGCGGATGAAGTGGCCTTCTGCCACCTACAATAGATGTGATGCGAAATCTTGAACCCATTCCGGAAATCTTAGCTGCAAGTTTTCTTCCTACCGTTGGCCCCCTCGTTTTTATTGATCGTGGCGAACCTACCAAGTTAATCATTACATCAAGCTATCATGGTATATAGATACATAAGGGAGCATTAAACTACAAGTCTTGAAAAAAGTATTACCTTTTTTGGCGTGGGTCTCGTCATCGGGAGAGGAGTTGTCTTTCGCAGGACTAAGGGTCGGAGGGAGATCATCACCAGTTTGCTGGTGTTGTGGCAGCACTGTTTGGACATTTGAGGCTGTATCATCTGGGACTAGCATCATGTGTCCTTGGCCATTATTACCTACCACCACTCCTGATGATGCCAATTGTTGGCTCGAATTTGCTGTGGAAACTGGTTCTGTTGGCAATTGTTGCTGAGAAACAGTATTGGCAACTGGTGGTTGTGGAATGTGTGGGCTGGTACATGCTGGGGCTACTTCTGTCTGATTCGATGGTTTGTGGTTTTTACGAGACCTTTTACTGTTATCATTCTCGGCCTGTTCGCCACCTCGTGTCAGTCTTTTGTTAGACCTTGTAATAGGAGGAGCAGCACGAGCATCAGGCTTAACCCTTTTTTTATTACGCACTGTCACCCATCCTCCGGTATCAGCCTGAGGTTCCTGTTGAGTGTTCTTCCTCCTGTTCGTTCTTGAAAAGTTCTTGCCCGAATCTGCAGATGCCTGTCACATATAAATGATATTTCAATGTACAATATTATATGATGATGATATGCAGATGGAATGGAAAAACAGTAAGGCAACATATGCAAAAACATATATGATGCGTTAACTAAGCAGGAAAAATGTAGTAATGAGATTGAACATGGCATGGGTAACATATTTGGTAGGACTGGGATACAACAAATGGAAGTTGGGACAAATAATTCGATGATAGGACAGAGAAAACTCACCTTGTTGTGTTGCAGAGGATAGTCGACCAGGGCATCTTCCTGAGTCAGCTCGCCATCACAATCAGCAGGATCAAATTCTGAATCAGAGGAATGTTCCGTATCCTTTGTGAGGGACGTGGGTGGCGTTTTTGCACTAGACCTTGTAGAAGGATGTAGTGTTAGGCCCAACGAGGCTGCAACTCGGCTATTATGCAGGATAGTTTGCCTCCGTTGCTCTTCGTACTCATTCTCGAGTGGAAGACCTAACATGCATTGGCGAGAAATGCAGATGAGATTTATCATGGAACTGTGCATGTAAGAACAAATTAATAGTAGCAGTGAGACTGCTCAAAAGGTGTAATGACAAACAAACTATGGCTCAAAAATAATTGATGTTCATATTGTCAAGCTTCATGCACTAGCCAACGCAACCGGAAGTCCGGACTGATGGAAAGGGCAAACAAATTATGGCTCAAAAATAATTTACGTTGGGCAACAGAGGGCAGCAGCAACAATTTTTAGGATAAGTATGAATGTCAAGCTTCATGCAGTAGCCAACGCAACCAAAAGTCCGAACTGATGGAAAGGGCTAAGCAATCCACATATACACTCAAACACATATAAGTGTCATTTCATGCCAATGGTTAACCATATGGAATGGCGTGTGCTTAATATAATTGCCTAGGGTCTTCCAAGTTCCAACAGATCGGTCTATTGGATGAACTTGCTAGAGCATGCAATTCGAAATGGTATCAGACCTACAAGGTCCTGAGTTCAAATCCTAGCAAGTAGCAACGCAGTATTCAAAATAAATATTTCCAGCCTTCCTAAAAAAATATCTAATGATACATGCCTAAGGCTCGGTCTATTGAATGAGCGGTTTTATCACTTAGCACCACAAGTTGGGGATTTTTTATCACAAAACACCAACATTTGGGGAAATTATTTCACATAACACATTATTTGTCATTAGTTGGCTTGACAAGAGCATCACCCTACAGCGTGACACCAATTTACAGTACGTGAGCATGTTTGCTACAAACAAATGAATTTTGGTGTGAAATTTTGTAGACACTCTGTGGAAATGAGAATATGAGTCACACTTGTTACATATGCTACACACAAAATGAATTACCATATGACAAATATTCATTGAAATTATAACCACACAAGAACATGAGATTTGGGTAATATATTCTGTACCAGCATAAGGTTTTGATAATGTGTACCAATACAACTACCCTGGACATAAGATTTTTTTGAACTGTCTGGACATAAGATTAAACTACTAGTGTTGACAAACAGCTTTGTATTTAGCGTTTAACAGAAAATACCACAAAATAAAGTCTAATTGTCTTTCACCTGCTGTCACTCTTAAACTGACGGTGGCCTGAAGTCACTAATGGGCTATCAAACAGAGATCATGTATTCTGCGAAACAATTACCCCAAATGTTGGTGTTTTGTGATACAAATTTCTAGGGTTGTGGTTCTGTGATAAAATAAAATCCCGAACTTCTGGTGTTAAGTGATAAAACCTCATTGGATGAACTGGCTAGAGCATGCAATTCCACATGGCGCACAAAGAGTTGCAAATAGAAAAAATACAGGCAGTTTAATACTATCAATAAATTGCTCTGCTAGCTTGACTGCTATCATAACCTTTGTAAAATGTACTACCACCATCCCGAAGTTTTTACCAAAAATCATTATTAACATGCAAAATACAAATTTAATATCATTAAATAGATAACGAATATATTTTCGTACGGTATCTACGAAATATTATATTTCTTGATAGATTGTTCTGAAAGTTTGGTCAAACTTTACTTGGTTTGACTTTTATAAATAAGCCTTCAGGTTTGGGGTGGAGGTAGTATACTTCAAACCCCAAAAAAGTACCGCACAGATGTGATATTTGGAAAAGAAAAGCGTAACGAAAGCGGACATAAGCTCTGCCTCTTCATCAGCAGATGTAAGGTTACGATCAGCAGAGTTCCGAGATAAAAAAATACAGGCAGTTTAATACTATCAACAAATTGCTCTGCTAGCTTGACTGCTATCATAACCTTTGTAAAATGCATACTTCAAACCCCCAAAACATATCACACAAAAGTGATTCTCGGAAAAGAAATGCATAGCGAAAGCGGACATAACCTCGATCTTCCTCTCGATCAGCAGATGTAAGGTTGAGATCTCATATAGCTACGCGGCAAACAACTATCTACACTGATCTAATATCAGCAAGAATGCATTGCAAGAAAGCAACGAAAACTAGTGTCAGAAATCAAATGCATATAACAAAAGCGGACATGTAAAGTATTCATCAACCTTCGTCTGAGGCCCGGGCGGATTTACTCTTTGGTTGGGGGTGGTCGACTTTGGGGCCGCGTTTTTTGCCCATCTCGATCTCCGGTGAGGTGGACTACAGAGTCGGGGAAGCAGATCCGGAGCAGATATGGCGCGGTCAACGTCGGCGTCGAGGAAGCAAATCCGGCTTGCTAGACAGCAAGGGAGGTCCGCCGGTAAAACGTGGTCGGTCACTACGGTGGCCGGTGAGGAGGCAGTGATGGTGAGGAGGGGCGGTAGGCACGGCCGTCGTCGTGGGAGTGTGCCTGGTAGAAGCATGAGAAAGATGTGGTGTTCGAATTGTGCTCTACAGGGAAATATCCTCTGTGACCGATGTTTTATAGGCCGACGGGCAAACCGCAGGTTTTGGGGTAGCTTGAAAATGGGACGCGCCAACAATTTCGGCGCGTGTTTTGCGGCAGAGACGAAAGTCACCCATAAGAAACTTTCCTCATGGAATACCTTTGCTTGTTGGTTGGTCGTGTGGACAACATATATAGTGGGAGATGCCCATAGCTAGCTGATGTCTACGGGTGCTTCTATTCTTGTAGACAGTGTTGGGCCTCCAAGAGCAGAGGTTTGTAGAACAGCAACAAGTTTCCCTCAAGTGGATCACCCAAGGTTTATCGAACTCAGGGAGGAAGAGGTCAAAGATATCCCTCTCAAGCAACCCTGATCACAATGCAAGAAGTCTCTTGTGTCCCCAACACACCTAATACACTTGTCAGATGTATAGGTGCACTAGTTCGGCGAAGAGATAGTAAAACACAGGTGGTATAGATGGTGGTAATAATGCAGAAAGTAAAGATGCAGTAAAACAGTAAACAAGCGGCGCCAGAAAATAGCTTGCTGGCGTGGGAAGCGATTCTTTGTGATGGAAACAAGGCCTAGGGATCATACTTTCACTAGTGGACACTCTCAACATTGATCACATAATAAATAAGTTCTCTTTCCTTTGTGCTACATATACTCTTGTTAGATGATGAACACCACTAATTGTGTAGGATTACACGAACCCTCAATGCCGGAGTTAACAAGCTCCACAACATTCGATATTCATATTTAAGTAACCTTAGAGCATAATAGATCTTTGCAAAATAAACCAATACTATCATAGCGATAATCAACTCCATAACCTACAAGAGATTATGATCATAGCCTACGACAAGAACTACACAATGCACACACTGTCACCATTACATCATGCAGGAGGAATAGACTACTTTAATAACATCACATGATTAGCACATAGATAAATTGTGATACAAAACACATTGCAATCATAAAGGGATATAAATAAGCACTTCACTATGCCATTCATACCAGTGAATAAGTATTCTGTGAAATATAGCCTAAGAGACCCACACGGTGCACACACTGTCACCTTTACACACGTGGGACAAGGAGTCTCCGGAGATCACATAATTAAAACCCACTTGACTAGCATAATGACATCTAGATTACAAGCATCATCATATGAATCTCAATCATGTAAGGCAGCTCATGAGATTATTGTATTGAAGTACATAGGAGAGAGATGAACCACATAGCTACCGGTACAGCCCCGAGCCTCGATGGAGAACTACTCCCTCCTCATGGGAGCAGCAGCGGTGATGAAGATGGCGGTGGAGATGGCAGCGGTGTCGATGGAGAAGCCTTCCGGGGCACTTCCCCGTCCGGCGGCGTGCGGAACAGAGACTCCTGTCCCCGGATCTTGGCTTCGCGATGGCGGCGGCTCGGAACTTTTCTCGTACCGTGGCTTCTTCGTATCGTGTTTTAGGTCAGGGACCTTTATATAGGCGAAGGCGGAGTCGGAGGGTGACGAGGCGACGACACACTAGGGGGCGCGGGCCCAGCCCTGGCCGCGCCCTATCATCTGGCCCACGGGCTCCTCTGGTGGCTCTCGGGTGTTGGAAGCTTCGTGGAAAAATAGGATGCTGGGCATTGATTTCGTCCGATTCCGAGAATATTTCCTTACTAGGATTTCTGGAACCAAAAACAGCAGAAAACAGGAACTGGCCCTTCGGCATCTCGTCAATAGGTTAGTTCCGGAAAACGCATAATAATGACATATAATGTGTATAAAACATGTAGGTATCATCAATAAAGTAGCATGGAACATAAGAAATTATAGATACGTTTGAGACGTATCACTAGCTAGGCCATTCATATCAAACTCGAGTGATTATCACTAAGTTTACAATGAATATATTTCATGACACTCGCTATTGGCCGGATAGTAGAAAATATATTTCATGAATATCCCATATTAGTTAATTTATATTATTTCAATTGCTAAAATATTTTCATATTCTTTTAGAGTTCTAAAAACACACTACACAATGACAATGGATATTACCACTACCTTCTAGGTCCCGGCCATCAGATTTAGGGCTCCTTTGATTCATAGGATTTGCATAGGAATTGTGTAGGATTTGGTTCCTATGGAAAATTTTCCTATACATGTTGTTTGATTCATACGAATATATCCTATAGGAAAAATTCCTATGGAAATCTTGTAGTGTAATTCCTATAGGAAAAAAACATTAGCTCATACCTCATGAAAAATTCCTTTGCTTCAATCAAACATACTTCATCTTCCTATGGGATTCAAATAGACATGCCATTTAATCCTATGACTTTCCTATTCCTATGCTTTTTCTATCCTTTGAATCAAAGGAGCCCTTAGAGAAAAGTAGCTTAGCCAGAGATTTAGACCTTTGTGCAACAAATACATGAGTTGGTGATATGTGCAAAAGAACAGGTTAAGTGAGTGTTCTGTGCAACAATGACAACAATAAGTGGAGTTTCGTGCAAAGGATAAAAGGTGCAAAAGGGATCACACGGAAGGAGAAAGAGAAAGGGAGAGCAGTGCCTCACGGGGCCGCTGTTATTTATGGTGAAAAGAAATGCTTCACTTTTTTCGGTGAGTGATGTTGACTGGCACACAGGGTTTCAGTTCTGTAGACCTGCAGTGCAGGCTACGCGCCCGTCTAATATTCTTTTTTTTCAGCGACAAATGGGAGAGAGAGAGAGAGTCTTGACGATGCGTCTTTACTTGACAAAGAAGATTGCTGGGAGTTTGCCTACCTACCGCACGTGACTTGTGCTCACTGATGTGTGGGACCTACACGCATGGGAACCACACGTAAGTGACCGACCTACTTTATTCTAGGGGTGCCCGTCAAGCTAATACATAGTCTGCAACATGAAACTCTATTCGCTTATAAAATCTGAACTTTGAAATCCAATTTAATTTAAGTCTATTATTGGTCATATCAAGTATAAAATTACATTCTGAAACTTGTTCAACGCTTTCTCATAAATTATTATGGTAGTTTTTTAAAATCAAATGCTAATTGATTTGAGATAAAAACATATATTATTGCACAACAATGGGATATTAAAATATCTATTTGTAAATAAAATTAAGAAGTCAATGTTGTGGTAAGTTAGGAGGTTCAAAGGGTAAACCAAATATAACGTTTTGTTCAATCTCATAGTTAATATTACCAAGTTTGATTCTCCCTGTACAGCTTTGTTATAGTGTTCCCTAATTGGGCATGGTGGTGCATCTTGCCATTTCTAACACTGTTGATGACTAGACTTTTCAAGTTTTCGGTATAAAAAATCGTTTTTCGTTTTCTAGATGATAAAATATGTTTATTTTGTGCATGGGGTAGATAAAATATGGGTCAAAATGGCGCATCTACATTTTTAAAATAAATTAGGCCATATTTTAATGCCAATTCCCAAATTTACGGTTTTTAGTGCTTTCTAGCTAGTTTCGCACGTTTAAATGACTGTATGCTGATTTATTGAAAGTAAATCAAATTTGAATTGTAGGTGTGTTATAACTTGGTCATACAAGTCCCCACAAATCATATTTAGATACATATTACTTACTATATATAGAAATCAGTGATAGTACTAAAATATTCAACCCCTTTGCAAGGATAATCATGTCGACCATTTTGACCTAGTTTAGAAATAAATAAATGAAAATGAAGAAAACCTCAAAAATGAAACCCTTCCGCATGGAGTGTGGTTGTATGTGTTAGTTGACAGGGAAAATAATAAACATGTGATAGGGTAGTGAAAAACAAAATGTCTTCACACAAAGCAGACTATCGTGTATGAAGATTCCTGGTTTGCAAGCCAAATGATATAGTTATGGCCATATTTGTGGCATAGTTTGTTACAATGTGCCCAAATTGGGCATGGTGGTGCATCTTGCCATTCCCAACAATGTTGCTGACTAGACTTTTCAACTTTTCGGTATATAAAACTCATTTATCAATTTCTAGATGACAAAATAGGTTTATTTTGTGAATGGGGTACATAAGATATGGCTCAAAATGGCGCCTCTACATTTTTAAGATAAATAAGGCCACATATTAGTGGAAATTCCCAACGCTTTACGTTTTTTAGTGCTTTCTAGCTAGTTTCACACATTTAAATGACTTTATGCTGATTTATTGAAAGTAATTCCAATTTGAAATGTAGTTGTGTTATAACTTCGTCCTATAAATCCCCAAAAATCATTTTTGGATACATATTACTTACTATATACAGAAACATGTGATAGGGTAGTAAAAAACAAAATGTCTTCACAAGACGGACTATAGTGTGTATGAAGATTCATGTGCTTTGGTTTTCAATTTTTGATTTTTTCTGAATGTTTATGCCCATTTGAATCTTGGTCAAATCCTAGGTTTGACCAAGATTTAAGCAAGTTTAAAACACATGAAAATGAAAAGGTAAGCCTGGATCCTTCTTAGTCATTCTAAAATGAAGCTTTTGGGGGTTTTTGAAATCTCAATGTTTGAAACCCAAAACCACTTCTCTTCATATGGTTGGCTTCATAAGAAAGAGTTTAGGGTTAGGGGTAGATACATGATTTGTCGGGTTTGAATATGTCTAGAACTTGTTTATCAATTTGAATGCTTACTATATATATGACTTAAGAATACTATGTGCTTTGGTTTTTCTTTTCTATTTTTTTGATTTTTTTCTGAATTTTTATGCTCATTTGAATCTTGTTGGTCAAATCCTAGGTTTGACCAAGATTTAAACAAACTTAAAACATGAAAATTAAAAGGTAAGCTGTATCCTTCTTAGTCACTCTAAAATGAAGCTTTTGGGAGGTTTTTGAAATTTCCATGTTTGAAACCCAAAACCATTTCTCTTCATGCTTGACTTCATAAGATAAAGTTTAGGGTTAGGTGTAGATACATGATTTGGCTGGTTTGAATATGTCTAGACCTTGTTTATCAACTTCATTCTTACTATATGACATAAGAAGACTATGTGCTTTGGTTTTTCATTTTTTTTGATTTTTTCTGAATGTTTATGCCCATTTGAATCTAAAGGTGAGAGAACACGTTAAAGGTTATTCTAACAAAGGTCATGCTTGGAATCTTACCTATGTATTATTGTACATCACAAATGTGAAATTAAAATATGTGCATCGATCTCTATAAACCATAAACCCTAACCCTAACTATATAGAAAAAGGTGAATGTTTATCGGGTTTGAGTTTTTATGCCCATTTGAGTCTTGGTCAAATCCTAGGTTTGACCAAGACATAAGCAAGTTTAAAACACATGAAAATGAAAAGGGTAAGCCTGGATCCTTCTTAGGGTTAGGGCCAGGGTAGATACATGATTTTTCTTGTTTGAATATGGCTAGACCATGTTTATCAACTTGAGTGCTCATGCATTATATGACATAAAAAGGCTATGTGCGTTTTTTTTTTTTTATACCCATTTGAATCTCGTTCAAATCCTAGTTTTGATCAGGATTTAAACAAGTTTAAGACATGAAAATGAAAAGGTAAGCCTGGATCCTTCTTAGTCATTCTAAAAATGAAGCTTTTGGGGGGTTCTTGAAATCTCAATGTTTAAACCCAAAACCACTTCTCTTCACGGTTGACTTCATAAGACAGAGTTTAGGGTTAGGAGTAGATACATGATTTGTCGGGTTTGAATATGTCTAGACCTTGTTTATCATCTTGAATGCTTACTATATGACATAAGAAGACTATGTGCATTGGTTTTTCATTTTTTTCATTTTTTTATTTTCCTGCCCATTTGAATCTTGGTGAAATCCTAGGTTTGAGCAAGATTTAAACAAGTTTAACACGTGTAAACGAATAAGTAAGCATGGATCCTTCTTAGTCACTCCAAAATGTACCAATTGATAGATGTGTTAACTTTGCTTCATGGAAAAATTAATGTCATGTAAGTGAGTTAACTTGGATTTCCTACCCTTTAGTCCATAGGTAACTTTGTTCTAATGCACTATAATAATCAACTGAGTTTTTACACAACAGGTCTATCACTTACGTGTGGTGCCCATGCGTGAGGTCCCACACTTCAGTGAGCACAAGTCACGTGCAGTAGGTACGCAAACTCCCAGCCATCTTCTTTGTCAAGAGAAGACGCATCAGGATGCGTATTGGAAGTCTGTGGGTCCTTCTGGATCCTTCGGTTGTCCCTCTCACATAAAAACAAATCTCTCTCATTCTCGGCCTCGCTCGACTCGCTCGCTCGCTCGCACCTCCTGCTCGACAAAACCACTGTCAACATCATCACCGAAAAAGGGGAGACACCATAATGCACTCCCTTCTTCACTCCTTCCGAGTGATCCCTCTTCCTTCGAGTTTCACTCGACGGGCAAACACACATGTGCTGCATAATAATAATAAAAAAGTAGAAAAATCGACATACGAATCTATGATTAAATAGGTTAATCTAGGGTTTTTCCCACTACTACAGATCAAGTTCAAAAATATCCAACTACTGGTTCGATTTTGGGCTACTAATGTGCGTTGGTTTTTTATTTTTTATTTTTTTCTGAATGTTTATGCCCATTTGAATCTTGGTCAAATCCTATGTTTGACCAAGATTTAAACACGCATAAACATGAAAATGAAAAGGTAAGCTTCGATCCTTTTTAGTCACTCTAAAATTAAGCTTTTGGGATGTTTTTGAAATTTCCATGTTTGAAACCCAAAACCACTTATCTTCATGCCTGACTTCATAAGACATAGTTAAGGGTTAGGGGGTAGATACATGCTTTTTCTATTTTGAATATGTCTACACCTTGTTCATCAACTTGAAGGCTTACTATATATATATGACATAAGAAGGCTATGTGCTTTAGTTTTTCATTTTTTTATGTTTTTTGAATTTTTATGCCCATTTGAATCTTGGTCAAATCCTAGGTTTGACCAAGATTTAAACAAGATTAAAACATGAAAATGAAAAGGTAAGCCTAAATCCTTCTTAATTAGTCACTCTAAAATGAAGCTTTGGGGGGGGGGGGTCTAGAAATTTCCATGTTTGAAACCCAAAACCACTTCTCTTCGTGTTTGACTTCATAAGACAGATCGAGTTTAGGGTTAGGGACATGGTAGATACATGATTTTTCTTGTTTTAATATGTCTAGACCAGGTTTATCAACTTGAATGCTCATTATATGACATAAGAAGACTATATGTGTGTTGGTCAAATCCTATGTTTGACCAAGATTTAAACAAGCATAAATCCTGAAAATGAAAAGGTAATTAAGCTTGGATCCTTCTTATTCACTCTAAAATTAAGCTTTTGGCGGGAAGTTTTTGAAATTTCCATGTTTGAAACCCAAAACCACTTCTCTTCATGCTTGACTTCATAAGACATAGTTAAGGGCTAGGGGTAGATACATGCTTTTTCTGTTTTGAATATGTCTAGACCTTGTTCATATCGATCAACTTGAATACTTACTATATATATATGACATAAGAAGGCTATGTGCTTTGGTTTTCATTTTTTGATTTTTTCTGAATGTTTATGCCCATATGAATCTTGGTCAAGTCCTAGGTTTGACCAAGATTTTATCAAGTTTAAAACACATGAAAATGAAAAGGCAAGCCTGGATCCTTCTTAGTCATTCTAAAATGAAGCTTTTTTGGGGGGGGGGGGGTTCGATATTGAAATCTCAATATAATGTTTGTAACCCAAAACCACTTCTCTTCATGCTTGACTTCATAAGACAAAGTTAAGGGTTAGGGGTAGATCGATACATGCTTTTTTCTGTTTTGAATATGTCTAGACCTTGTTGATCAACTTGAATTCTTACTATATATGACATAAGAAGGCTATGTGCTTTGGTTTTCATTTTCTGTTTTTTTAATTTTATGCCCATTTGAATCTTGGTTGAATACTAGCTAGAGGTTTGATCGACCAAGATTTAAACAATTTTAAAACATGAAAATGAAAAGGCAAGCATGGATCTTTTTTAGTCACTCTAAAATGAAGCTTTTGGGAGGTTCTTGAAATTTCCATGTTTGAAACCAATAGACTTCGTAAGATCGACCGACTTTATGGTTAGGGGGTAGATACATGCTTTTTCTGTTTTGAATATGCCTAGAACTTGTTCATCAATTTGAAATTTCCATGTTTGAAACCCAAAACCCCACTTCTCTTCATGCTTGACTCCATAATACAGAGTTTAAGGTTAGGGCCAGGGTAGATACATGATTTTTCTAGTTTGAATATGTCTAGACCATGTTTATCAACTTGAGTGCTCATGCATTATATGACATAAAAAGGCTATGTGCGTTTTTTTTTTTTTATACCCATTTGAATCTCGTTCAAATCCTAGTTTTGACCAGGATTTAAACAAGTTTAAAACATGAAAATGAAAAGGTAAGCCTGTATCCTTCTTAGCCACTCTAAAATGAAGCTTTTGGGAGGTTTTTGAAATTTCCATGTTTGAAACCCAAAACCATTTCTCTTCATGCTTGACTTCATAAGATAAAGTTTAGGGTTAGGTGTTGATACATGATTTGACTGGTTTGAATATGTCTAGACCTTGTTTATCAACTTCAATTCTTACTATATGACATAAGAAGACTACGTGCTTTGGTTTTTTATTTTTTTTTTTTTCTGAATGTTTATGCCCATTTGAATCTAAAGGTGAGAGAACACGTTAAAGGTTATTCTAACAAAGGTCATGCTTGGAATCTTACCTATGTATTATTGTACATCACAAATGTGAAATGAAAATATGTGCATCTCTATAAACCATAAACCCTAACCCTAACTATATAGAAAAAGATGAACAATCCATGCTTTTCGATTGCCTTTTTGATCCACCTTTGGCTGGATTTCAAATTGGGGGGGGGGTAGGGGACGAGTGTGTTTCTTTGGATGCCTCTCTCGTATTTGCTAGTTTTGGGGGGTCACAAAAATTCAGGGTAGCATCATGCCCACCCCCTCCCTTCACGCGCGGAAAAAGTGGTAGGCGAGTAGTAAAATGGCATGAACAACAAGTTTCAAGTAAAATTTCGAATATAACCAGAATGTACCAATTGATAGATGAGTTAACTTGGCTTCATGGAAAAATTAATGTCATGTAAATGAGTTAACTTGGCTTTCCTACCCTTGAATCCATAGGAAACTTTGTACTAATACAGTATAATGATCACCCGAGTTATTACACCAATAGGTCTGTCACTTACGTGTGGTTCCCATGCGTGAGGTCCCACACTTCAGTGAGCACAAGTCATGTGCGGTCGGTAGGCAAACTCCCATCTTCTTTGTCAAGAGAAGACGCATCAAAACTCCCCCTCTCTCTCTCTCTCCAGTTATCCACCTCCGCTGGCTGCTGGTTTTGGCATTGCGTTTCTACCTCAGCTCGGAGGCCATGGTGTGCACGCACAGTAGGCCATGGCGATTTGGTCGCGCTAAGTGGTTCGTCCCCGGCTGCGACGAGGATCAATCTGGGCGGTGGCTGTTAAGGACCCGATCGCATTTCTTGCTTTCAGCGTGGGGTCTTCATGTAAAAGTTAGGGATTTAGATGAAATTTCCTGTCTATTCTGTGTCTTGTTGTAAACTGTGCTCTGGTGCGTATTGGAAGTCTGAGTCCTTCAGGATCCTTCGGTTGTCCCTCTCTCTCTCAAAAAAAAAACATCTCTCTCATTATCGGCCTCGCTCGCTCGCTCGCACCTCCTGCGCACCGACAAACCCTGAAAAAGGTCAGACACCATAAATAAGAGGGACCCACTCACTTCTCTCCCTTCGTCTCCTTCCGTGTGATCCCTCTTCCTCCGAGTTTCACTGGACGGGCAAACACATGTGCTGCCTAGAAATATTCGACCCCTTTGCATGAATAATCATGTCGACCATTTTTACCTGGTTTTGAAATAAATAAATGAAAATGAAGAAAACCTTAAAAATGAAACCCTTCCGCATTGAGTGCTTACTAGTAAATATGCCCGTGCGTTGCAACGGAACACTTAATTATCATGTCACACTCACAGAACTCTCCCCTAGATCATGCTCTTCCCATGGAGCTCGTGGAGGATGGTCTCCGGAGCCAGGGGTCGCGGAAGTCATGTATGGATGGGTGGTGGGATATCGTTACCATTTAGAAGGAGGCACCATTTGTGGCTTAGCTGATCGTCCTTTTTAGTAGCGTGTCACCGAGAGTTTCCTTATAGGTATGCGTCAACATTCAATCCAGTTTAATTAGCGGATGCTGAGCACACTTAATTCTCGTGGGATGCTACGGTTGATATTTATCGAATATCTTTAGTACAACAGGTGACTTTCTTATGGTAATAAATATATTTAAAATTTATTGTACCTTTCAACGTGGGATGTGTTGCCGACTTATTTTGTATCCAGTCTAATTACTTCACGGAACATGGTCGAGAAAGCGGAAAAAGAATATATCAAAACATTAAAAGTAGAAGGTAAATCTTCTTTTAGCTCTTGATACATCTTCGTTTAGCCCAGTGTCCAAGCTTCTGAAACAAAAGTCTATCAACATCCACGAGAACGTATCGAGTGCACCTGCAGAATCTGTGCACCTGCTGCACATGTGTGTCTTCAGCCGTCGGATTAAAAGCAGATGGCTAGTATTTGTTGAGTCTATTATCTCCACTAATATAAAAAGGGAGAGAGGGTGGTGATCCAACGTATCGTGACCGTCGACCATCAGATCAACGATCCATGTTGACTCCACAAACATTGTCCGCCAGTCCGCCACTCCATCTATCCATCTCCCGCTAAACAAAGCACGATCCCGTAGCAGTTGATTCCGCGCTAACTGCTCCTGCCGCCCGCTCATCTCCCCTGGCTAGATCTTAAATCGCAGTCTATACTGCCCCGCGTTGGCAACGCTCCTCGGCAGCGGTCCTGGATGTGGCCTCTTCCGGCGAGGATGGGCGCCGCCGCACATTCCGCTCCCTCTGGCAGGTACGCCGCTGCCATCTGCTCTACCTGCTCCACTCTGCCGCCACAACATGCGGAAGGACACTCACGATCTGGTTGAGCCCTCGAACTCGCGCCACCGCCGCTCCCTAACGGAGGGGCGCCGCCGATAACGCACGCACCTATGGCACGCCAAGAGGTTTTCCATGGCGACGCGGCGGGGTTTCATCCTGCCCGTTGGTGTCTAGTGGAGGTCGCTGACAAATGAGCTCTCACTTATGTGCTCTTCTGCTCCAACCCTGAGTAAGGATGTGACCATGTTAATTTCGTTGGTGTGTTGATTCACGATTCACGGTTTTGTCTTTTCCGTGCAGATTTGTATGCTTCAGATTGTTCACCTTAGCCAATAAAAAGTTTTCGAACCTCTCAATAGCCCCAACTGAAACGATAGTGGAAAAGCATGTCAAGAGGGCTGGAACATCCAAATCTCCGATTAGAAAAAACATGTCGAAGAGAACGCGGTAAGGTACTTGGCTTCTGCTGCAAAATTGGTTCTGTAGTCATTTGTTTGACCATAGTTGTCTATCAAATTCAGACTTTTGTTAGTCACCATCTTTGCATATTTGACCACACCTTACCATAAGCTACATTTCATCTGTTCCAACTTCCATGTAAGGCCAAATCTTTGCAACGTTTTATTGATCTTTATTTGGTTATGCAGACTAGAAATGCTGAGATTTTGTAACCTGCCAAAAAATCGAGCAGACAAGATGCAGGAAATGTTTCCACCACAGAAAAGAGGACGGGTGGTCTCAATTTTGAATATTGCTTGCCCGATTGTATACAGGTTGGGGGTCACATTCTTGGTTAGTCCACTTCTGGAAAAAAAAAACCTTCTAACTTTTTTTTTGATTGTTGGTTTCCACGGCAATACTGTGGCATCTATGTTGTTTGGATTTTCCGTATCCTTGGCTGCTAACCTGGGCATTCTTTTCAGCAACTATAAATATGATCACAGTTTTTTTGAAACAGGTACTCCCTCCGATCCATATTAATTGACTTCAATATAGAGTTCAAACCTCATTCGGAAATTCCAAGAAATATCATTCTTATTTAATCATCTCTGATCCTTGGTGGTAGGTCAATTTATTCTTTTGAATCTGCTTTCAGAAATTTTACTCACCTTGTAAAAAAAAAGGGTGTATTCATCATGGCTGCCATGAGGCTTTGCTTTCTTGATGACTTACTCGGTTTACCTGAAAGTGTCATCATGACTCGAAGTTCCATACCTTTGCAGTACTCGATTTTGCGAATTTCATACACCCTTTCCTCTCAATTGTTTGCTCAAAATAATTCTGTTAATTTACTTTTACACTAGTAAGTGTGCACGTGCACGCACGTTTCAACTCGTGTTCATAATATATACACTAAAAATATTCGAGTTCGACCCTATAATCCTATGGCTTTGTGCACCTGTTAAAACAAACATTTTTTTCCTTATCTTCTTGGATGCTAGATGTTGCCTTTTTCTCCCATTCTGGATGAGGTTGCTCATTAACACTTTGTGTATCTTCATGGTGGTCCTTCATGGAAGAAAGTTCGATGTCAGGTTCCTACTAAACACCCTCCCCTTCACATTGGATATCTAACCACCACACGTCCACATAAATTATAGAAAGGAAACAAGGAAGAAGAAATACATTTAAGTCAAGACCATCTATGTGTATGATGATTCAAAAACAAATACAAACAACATAAATTTGTGCTTCCCTACCAAAGGAAAACCTTGAAACTAATAACAATTAGTAACACGCGCAACAGATTGAAAATAATTATTGTAACAAGTGAGCAGGGTATTTGAAAATCTGGTGGTCATGCCAATACATAAACTTCATATGAAATTTATCCAAGCAAATTGCGGGAAAATCCATCAATAAACACAACAGAAATCAAGCTCATAAAGATTACAAAAAATATCTGCAGGTTCATCAAGTAGCCTTTGGATAAGTGAAGATATGCCCGGCTCATATTGTCTGCAGGTTTACCAAGGGTTGCAATGGATAAGACCCTCATCCTAAGAACGACGCATAAAAAATAGACATGCATAGTAGTAGATGGACGGTCATGTGTGTGTGTCGTGTGTCTATGTCCCTCCTTCTGGAGGTTGTACACCTGATGTTTTCTTCATGTTCAATGAAATGAAACGCAAAACCTCTTGCTTTTTCTTGAAAAATATATATAGTGCCAACCGGTATACCTATCTGCATAGTAATCAAGCACGTGCACAATCACGTTATGTATAATTTTATCCAACTGAATACGCGTCATGCAAAGATATATGGAATTAACCGCCGTCTTCTTTCTTCTGAAATGGAACATCAGCAATTTCGTCAATAAAATATCGATACATGCACTGCATTAAATATTAATGCAGACCGCATATCCAAGTCTGATCCAAAGCAAGCTGCTGAGCAAAGACTGAAATTTGCAGGACAAACTTGAGGTTCAAAGCATAAGTTTCTAGAATTAAGTGACTCGTAAAAGAATCATTTGCAAAATTCAGAATCTGGATACCACGGTTCAGGTTTTGATTTTGATTAAAGAGAAGTTCCCAAATTAGTCACCACTAATATACAAGTACTCTAGGATCATTGTACATATAATATGCTTCCTGCTACACCATTAGTTAAGAGAAGGTTGGATTAGAAAGTAGTATAACAGTTTAATAACAAACCTCCATTGCATACTCTGTAGCAATAAGACAGTGTAGGCAAAAAAAAGGCATTGTGTATAGGGCATACCAAACATATGATGCTCCGACGAACCGCAGGTCAAAACCATAGGCGGTGGCTGATTCTGCGGTGCAGCACATGGAGAATGGTTGTCACCTCGTGGATGTTTAATTCACCCTGGTAGAAACAAAACCTTAATGTGTAGATGTAGTGATAACAGTCTTAATGAAGGGTGAAATAAAGAACATATTGAACACTCTGATTATTGATAATTCGTGTTTCCACTTCCTTCTGTATAGCAGCAAGCATAATCCAATGCCACTGACTGCAAAGAAAAGAAATGCCCTCATGAGCTATATAGTCAAATAGATACGTGTGTAAGAAATTTTGCTACTGTAACTCCGAAAATCTAAAATCTAAATGGCTAAGATGGCACAAAACTACATCTGCATCACTTCTACAAAAGGCTAGCTATGCCCCAACTGGATTAGCTACCAAAAAGGTGAAGAGATATTAATTCACTAACCTTCGTCAATTTTCTGTACCAATCTGCATGTCACATCCTTGTGATACATAAATATGATTATGTTTTAAACAATACACATGACCCCTGAAAGGCAGTTGACGAAGATCAAAACTGGCATTACTAATGTTGCCGTTGCGCTTACCTCACATCAGTAGTTCTTCAAAAATCTGAGATGACACATGATAGAACACTATTGCCCTCCCCTGCATAACCAAACTATAAGAAAACAAACCTCAATCATCTACAATGAGCATAATAATTAACTTCAAAATTGAAAACATAACTCCTATCAAGAAATAACAATAAACATTAGAAGAAATGAGATTGTGATTAGTTTTTCATGTAAAAGTAAATTAACAGAATTATTTTGAGCAAACAATTGAGAGGAAAGGGTGTATGAAATTCGCAAAATCGAGTACTGCAAAGGTATGGAACTTCGAGTCATGATGACACTTTCAGGTAAACCGAGTAAGTCATCAAGAAAGCAAAGCCTCATGGCAGCCATGATGAATACACCCTTTTTTTTTACAAGGTGAGTAAAATTTCTGAAAGCAGATTCAAAAGAATAAATTGACCTACCACCAAGGATCAGAGATGATTAAATAAGAATGATATTTCTTGGAATTTCCGAATGAGGTTTGAACTCTATATTGAAGTCAATTAATATGGATCGGAGGGAGTACCTGTTTCAAAAAAACTGTGATCATATTTATAGTTGCTGAAAAGAATGCCCAGGTTAGCAGCCAAGGATACGGAAAATCCAAACAACATAGATGCCACAGTATTGCCGTGGAAACCAACAATCAAAAAAAAAGTTAGAAGGTTTTTTTTTTCCAGAAGTGGACTAACCAAGAATGTGACCCCCAACCTGTATACAATCGGGCAAGCAATATTCAAAATTGAGACCACCCGTCCTCTTTTCTGTGGTGGAAACATTTCCTGCATCTTGTCTGCTCGATTTTTTGGCAGGTTACAAAATCTCAGCATTTCTAGTCTGCATAACCAAATAAAGATCAATAAAACGTTGCAAAGATTTGGCCTTACATGGAAGTTGGAACAGATGAAATGTAGCTTATGGTAAGGTGTGGTCAAATATGCAAAGATGGTGACTAACAAAAGTCTGAATTTGATAGACAACTATGGTCAAACAAATGACTACAGAACCAATTTTGCAGCAGAAGCCAAGTACCTTACCGCGTTCTCTTCGACATGTTTTTTCTAATCGGAGATTTGGATGTTCCAGCCCTCTTGACATGCTTTTCCACTATCGTTTCAGTTGGGGCTATTGAGAGGTTCGAAAACTTTTTATTGGCTAAGGTGAACAATCTGAAGCATACAAATCTGCACGGAAAAGACAAAACCGTGAATCGTGAATCAACACACCAACGAAATTAACATGGTCACATCCTTACTCAGGGTTGGAGCAGAAGAGCACATAAGTGAGAGCTCATTTGTCAGCGACCTCCACTAGACACCAACGGGCAGGATGAAACCCCGCCGCGTCGCCATGGAAAACCTCTTGGCGTGCCATAGGTGCGTGCGTTATCGGCGGCGCCCCTCCGTTAGGGAGCGGCGGTGGCGCGAGTTCGAGGGCTCAACCAGATCGTGAGTGTCCTTCCGCATGTTGTGGCGGCAGAGTGGAGCAGGTAGAGCAGATGGCAGCGGCGTACCTGCCAGAGGGAGCGGAATGTGCGGCGGCGCCCATCCTCGCCGGAAGAGGCCACATCCAGGACCGCTGCCGAGGAGCGTTGCCAACGCGGGGCAGTATAGACTGCGATTTAAGATCTAGCCAGGGGAGATGAGCGGGCGGCAGGAGCAGTTAGCGCGGAATCAACTGCTACGGGATCGTGCTTTGTTTAGCGGGAGATGGATAGATGGAGTGGCGGACTGGCGGACAATGTTTGTGGAGTCAACATGGATCGTTGATCTGATGGTCGACGGTCACGATACGTTGGATCACCACCCTCTCTCCCTTTTTATATTAGTGGAGATGAAAAACTAATCACAATCTCATTTCTTCTAATGTTTATTGTTATTTCTTGATAGGAGTTATGTTTTCAATTTTGAAGTTAATTATTATGCTCATTGTAGATGATTGAGGTTTGTTTTCTTATAGTTTGGTTATGCAGGGGAGGGCAATAGTGTTCTATCATGTGTCATCTCAGATTTTTGAAGAACTACTGATGTGAGGTAAGCGCAACGGCAACATTAGTAATGCCAGTTTTGATCTTCGTCAACTGCCTTTCAGGGGTCATGTGTATTGTTTAAAACATAATCATATTTATGTATCACAAGGATGTGACATGCAGATTGGTACAGAAAATTGACGAAGGTTAGTGAATTAATATCTCTTCACCTTTTTGGTAGCTAATCCAGTTGGGGCATAGCTAGCCTTTTGTAGAAGTGATGCAGATGTAGTTTTGTGCCATCTTAGCCATTTAGATTTTAGATTTTCGGAGTTACAGTAGCAAAATTTCTTACACACGTATCTATTTGACTATATAGCTCATGAGGGCATTTCTTTTCTTTGCAGTCAGTGGCATTGGATTATGCTTGCTGCTATACAGAAGGAAGTGGAAACACGAATTATCAATAATCAGAGTGTTCAATATGTTCTTTATTTCACCCTTCATTAAGACTGTTATCACTACATCTACACATTAAGGTTTTGTTTCTACCAGGGTGAATTAAACATCCACGAGGTGACAACCATTCTCCATGTGCTGCACCGCAGAATCAGCCACCGCCTATGGTTTTGACCTGCGGTTCGTCGGAGCATCATATGTTTGGTATGCCCTATACACAATGCCTTTTTTTTGCCTACACTGTCTTATTGCTACAGAGTATGCAATGGAGGTTTGTTATTAAACTGTTATACTACTTTCTAATCCAACCTTCTCTTAACTAATGGTGTAGCAGGAAGCATATTATATGTACAATGATCCTAGAGTACTTGTATATTAGTGGTGACTAATTTGGGAACTTCTCTTTAATCAAAATCAAAACCTGAACCGTGGTATCCAGATTCTGAATTTTGCAAATGATTCTTTTACGAGTCACTTAATTCTAGAAACTTATGCTTTGAACCTCAAGTTTGTCCTGCAAATTTCAGTCTTTGCTCAGCAGCTTGCTTTGGATCAGACTTGGATATGCGGTCTGCATTAATATTTAATGCAGTGCATGTATCGATATTTTATTGACGAAATTGCTGATGTTCCATTTCAGAAGAAAGAAGACGGCGGTTAATTCCATATATCTTTGCATGACGCGTATTCAGTTGGATAAAATTATACATAACGTGATTGTGCACGTGCTTGATTACTATGCAGATAGGTATACCGGTTGGCACTATATATATTTTTCAAGAAAAAGCAAGAGGTTTTGCGTTTCATTTCATTGAACATGAAGAAAACATCAGGTGTACAACCTCCAGAAGGAGGGACATAGACACACGACACACACACATGACCGTCCATCTACTACTATGCATGTCTATTTTTTATGCGTCGTTCTTAGGATGAGGGTCTTATCCATTGCAACCCTTGGTAAACCTGCAGACAATATGAGCCGGGCATATCTTCACTTATCCAAAGGCTACTTGATGAACCTGCAGATATTTTTTGTAATCTTTATGAGCTTGATTTCTGTTGTGTTTATTGATGGATTTTCCCGCAATTTGCTTGGATAAATTTCATATGAAGTTTATGTATTGGCATGACCACCAGATTTTCAAATACCCTGCTCACTTGTTACAATAATTATTTTCAATCTGTTGCGCGTGTTACTAATTGTTATTAGTTTCAAGGTTTTCCTTTGGTAGGGAAGCACAAATTTATGTTGTTTGTATTTGTTTTTGAATCATCATACACATAGATGGTCTTGACTTAAATGTATTTCTTCTTCCTTGTTTCCTTTCTATAATTTATGTGGACGTGTGGTGGTTAGATATCCAATGTGAAGGGGAGGGTGTTTAGTAGGAACCTGACATCGAACTTTCTTCCATGAAGGACCACCATGAAGATACACAAAGTGTTAATGAGCAACCTCATCCAGAATGGGAGAAAAAGGCAACATCTAGCATCCAAGAAGATAAGGAAAAAAATGTTTGTTTTAACAGGTGCACAAAGCCATAGGATTATAGGGTCGAACTCGAATATTTTTAGTGTATATATTATGAACACGAGTTGAAACGTGCGTGCACGTGCACACTTACTAGTCTACACAAAAGGTCCTTCTATTTTGTTGAAACCAACCCGCGCTCCACTTTCTCGTGGGTTGATCATCTGAATCTCCAATGAATAGGATCGTTGTTAGATTGCACATATTGTATTTACAGTAGGACTGTATTGTAATTGTAACCTAACCCTAGGCCTTTGGCCTCTTATATAAATACCGGAACCCCACGTCATTATACGTGTGAGGCTTCCCCCAAAACCCTTCTACATGGTATCAGACTAATCTCGGTCCTACCCTAGCCGCCGCCCCTCCCAACCCTAGCCGCCGCCGCCTCTTCGGCCGCCGCCGCCCTAGGTCGGGCCGCCGCCACCCCTAGCCCCACCCCACCTTCCGCTGCCATGGAGCTCACCGCCCTCACCGACGGGACCTCCTCCACACCTGCGGCTGCTACGGCCGCCGCGATCGTCCCCGCTGGCGCTCCGCGTCACGCCGGCCCCGTGCTGCTCTCCTTCGCCGCCGGGAACTACTCCAAGTGGTGCATCTACATGCGCGCTTCCCTGGGCCGCTCCGGCTACCTCGGCCATGTCGACGGCACCGTCGCCGCCGCCCCCACAGACGCTGCGTGGGCCACCGCCGACTACACCGTCCTCAACCACCTCCACGCCGCCATCGACGAAGATGTCGCGGACATGATCCTTGCGGGGAATCAGACAGCGCGTCAGCTGTGGCTCGCGGCACGCGACCTCTTCACCGCGAACAAGGCGAACAAAGCCATCTACCTTGACAATGACTTTCGCCAGCTTGTGCAGGGATCTCTCTCCATCCACGAGTACTGTCGCCGCCAGAAGCACCTCGCCGATGCGCTCTTCGACAACGACTCTCCTGTGAGCGACCGCGCCCTCGTCCTCAACACCCTGCGCGGCCTCGGCCCTCGCTTCGCCTCCGCCGCCACGGTCATATCCATGACCGACCCGCTGCCCACCTTCCTCCGCACCAGGGCCATGCTCCTGATGGAGGAGATGCAGCAGGCCAACGCGGCGGCCACCTCCGCCAACACCGCCCTCGTCGCCCAGGCCCGCGGCCCCGCCTCTTCATGCACCGGCCCCGGCTGCCGCGGTGACGGTCCCGCCCCTGGTGCGGGCGCCGGGAAAGGCAAGCAGCCGGCCAAGCAGAAGGGCCGCACTGGCGGCCGCCAGGGTGGAGGCGCCACCCAGGGCACCCAGCCCGCCCGCGCGCCGGCCCCGACCGGCCCGTGGGTCTGCTTCTCCCCGGGTGCTGGCCAGTGGCGCGCCCCCTCCTCTGGACAGGGCATCCTGGGCCCTCGGCCCCAGGCCTACACCGCCACCGCGCCGTCTACCTCAGCGACCACATGGGACAGCTCGGCTCTCATCGCCGCCCTCAACAACCTCGCGCTTCAGCAAGGTGGTTGGGTCATGGACTCAGGCGCGTCCTCACACATGACCAATGACGATGGTAACCTCACTCGTTCCTCCCACCTTCGCACTCCTCACTTCGTCACCGTCGGCGATGGCACCACCATCCCCATTACCTCTTCTGGTTTCATCTCTTTTCGCACACCTTCTGGTCACGTCTTCCGACTCAACCATGTACTCCTAGTACCGCACATTATTCGCAATTTGCTTTCGGTTCGCAAGTTTACCCGCGATAATATGTGTTCCATTGAGTTTGACGCCTTTGGTTTCTCTGTGAAGGACCTGAAGACCCGTCGCGTGATTCTTCGTTGCAATAGTGACGGAGATCTCTACACCTTTCCCGGGAGGAGCAGTTTTCGCCGTTCCTCCTCCACCGCTTTGGTCGTCACCGCCACCGCCGAGCTATGGCACCAGCGTCTTGGCCATCCTGGGCATGATGCCATGTCGGCTCTTCAGCGTCTAGATTTTATCAAGTGTAATAAATTTAGTCGTACTCGGGTGTGTCATGCATGTCAACTTGGCAAGCACGTCCGTTTACCGTTTCGTCAGTCTACTACCGCGTCTAGTGCCATTTTCGATTTGATACATTGTGATTTGTGGACATCTCCAATTATAAGCACCTCTGGTTTTCGATATTACCTTGTCATTGTCGACGACTATTCTCACTTTTATTGGTCTTTTCCACTTCGCAACAAGTCTTGCACTGCCCGCACTCTCGAAACCTTTTTCGCTTATGCGCGCACGCAGTTTGGTGTTACTATTCGCTCTCTCCAGACAGATAACGGTACCGAGTTCCTCAACAAGACTGTTGACACTCTCCTCACCACCCACGGCACCGCCTTGCGGCTGTCATGCCCATACACCTCCCAGCAGAACGGTAAAGCCGAGCGTGCCATTCGTACCATTAATGATACTATGCGCACCCTTATGTTCCAGGCTCACATCCCAGCCCCTTTCTGGGCCGAGGCTCTGGCTACTGCCACATACTTGCTTAATCGCCGTCCTAGTACAGCCATAAAATCCCAAGTTCCCTACACACGCCTCCATGGTCGTCCTCCCTCATACACTGATCTTCGCGTCTTCGGTTGTCTTTGTTATCCTAACATCGCTTCCACCGCCCCACACAAGCTCAGTGCACGTTCCATGGCATGTGTCTTTCTTGGGTATCCCTCCAACCATCGTGGTTACCGCTGCCTTAACCCTGTCACTGGGAGAATTATCGTCTCACGACATGTTGTCTTCGACGAGACGGTGTTTCCTTTTCAGCCAGTGGCGGAGGACAAACTAAATTCCAGGTGTGGCGGAGCCAATAGTACGGTAACATTAGGTAGGGTAAAAAATATACTCCCCTCATTCATTATAAAAGAATGTTTTAGATATTTTAACGTGAGCTAGATACAGACCGATATGAGTAAACTTACGTACTAAAACACGTCTAGATATATGTATTTTGTTTTAAAAAATATCTTATAATAGTGAGCGGAGGAAGTATGTGCTAAGTACACCGCCTACTATTTGCTACTCCCATCGTTTCATAAATCTTATTATGGTTATGGAACCGAGGAAGTAGTAATAAAAAATTCAATATGAAAGTAGGATATCAAAGAATCACTTATTTATTAAATCCATATTACACATTCTCAAATCAATTATTTTGGTCCGAGCCAAAGATTCATCATTAGTATATCGTGTAAAGGCCGCCCGTAGCAAGCAACTTTTTCAGCTAAAAAATCCTACCAGGGCCTATCCATGTTTTCTGGTTGGATTTCTCCTCTATGTCAACGTACATACGCATGAGACTAGCTCTAATCAGAACACTAGTTAAGCATACTACGTATTTGCGATGCTTAGCTCTGGCGGACGCCAGAGCTCGCCAGAATGGGAGCTCCGCCACTGTTTTCAGCATGCAGCTTCGTCATCCACGCCTGCGCCTACGGCGCCGCTCGGACTCGACGACCTCTTCGGCACGCTGACCGCGCCACCACCGCGCGCCCCTGCGCCCGCCCCGAGTGCACCCGCCCCGACCGCGAGCGCCCCTGCCTCGCTGCTGCCTCGACGGGCCGCGCAGCCCGCTGCCCGGCCGGACAGACCGGGCCCTGTGCCGGTCATGCCGGCGCTCCTGCCGGTCCAACCGGACCCGCCGCCACACCGCGCCGAGCAGCCGGTCCCCCAACCGGCCAGGCCGGGCCCTGTGCCGGTCGCGCCGGCGCACCAGCCGGTCCAACCGGACCCTGCCCCGTCTGCCGCTCATGCCCCGGCGGCCTCCTTGAGTGGGGTCTCCAACCCTCGCCGCACGCGCTCCGGCCGCCAAGTGCGTCCCGTGGACAGGCTCAACCTCTCCGCCGTGGACTCCGTCCCTGACGTCGTCCCCACCACCTTTCGCCAGGCAATGCAGGATCCTCAGTGGCGTGCTGCCATGTCTGATGAGTACCAGGCTCTCGTCAACAACGCCACTTGGTCACTCGTTCCTCGCCCTCCGCGGGCCAACGTCGTCACTGGCAAGTGGATCTTCCGTCAGAAGTTCCACTCGGATGGCACCCTTGCGCGCAACAAGGCCCGCTGGGTTGTTCGTGGGTACTCTCAGCGCCCCGGCATCGACTATGAGGAGACATTCAGCCCTGTTGTCAAGCCTGCTACGATACGTCTTGTTCTTCACATTGCTGTCTCCAGCTCCTGGCCCATACGGCAGCTTGATGTGAAGAATGCGTTCCTACATGGCTCCCTGGATGAGGTGGTCTACTGTCAGCAGCCCCCTGGGTTTGTTGATGCCTCTCGCCCTGACCACGTCTGTCGCCTCCACAAGTCCCTGTACGGCTTGAAGCAGGCTCCTCGCGCCTGGTACCACCGGTTCGCCTCCTACATCGCCACTCTGGGATTTGTTGCCTCCGCCACGGACACGTCTCTGTTTGTCCTCCACTCTGCGGCAGACACGGCATACTTACTGCTCTATGTGGACGACATCATCGTCACCGCCTCGTCGACGAGTCTTCTTGAGGGGCTCCTTGCGCGTCTCCATAGCGAGTTCGCCATGACTGATCTCGGGGATCTCCACTACTTCCTGGGTATGAAGGTCAGCCGGTCCTCGGCTGGTCTCTTTCTGTCACAGCGACAGTATGCTCTGGACATCCTACAGCGGGCTGGCATGTCTGACTGCCACCCCTCACCTACACCGGTCGACACGTCCTCGAAGCTCTCTGCTTCCGACGGCGAGCTTCTTCCCGACGCCACCGACTACAGGAGCATCGTGGGCGGCCTTCAGTATCTCACACTGACGCGCCCCGATCTCTCCTACGCTGTTCAGCAGGCCTGCCTTCACATGCATGCTCCGCGCACGTCTCACTTGGCTCTCGTGAAACGTGTTCTGCGGTATGTTCGGGGTACCCTGGAGTTTGGCCTCCAGCTCCACGCCTCCTCGTCGACCGCCCTTGTGGCCTACTCCGACGCCGACTGGGCAGGCTGTCCGGACTCGCGTCGCTCCACCTCCGGTTACTGCGTCTACTTCGGTGATAGTCTCATCTCTTGGTCCTCCAAGCGACAGACCACCGTGTCCCGTTCCTCTGCAGAGGCTGAGTACCGCGCCGTCGCCCACGCCGTCGCCGAGTGCTGTTGGCTCCGCCAGCTGCTCCAGGAACTTCATCGCCCCCTGAGCTCTGCCACTGTTGTCTACTGTGACAACGTCTCCGCCATCTACATGTCCTCGAATCCGGTGCAACATAAACGTACCAAGCACATCGAGATAGACATCCACTTCGTCCGCGAGAAGGTGTCCTTGGGAGAGGTCCGTGTTCTGCATGTTCCGTCCTCCCACCAGTTCGCGGATGTCATGACGAAGGGATTACCGAGTCAGCTCTTCCTCGACTTTCGGTCCAGTCTCAACGTCCGAGAACCTCCCGCTGGGACTGCGGGGGGTGTTAGATTGCACATATTGTATTTACAGTAGGACTGTATTGTAATTGTAACCTAACCCTAGGCCTTTGGCCTCTTATATAAATACCGGAACCCCACGTCATTATACGTGTGAGGCTTCCCCCAAAACCCTTTCTACAATTGTCCTAAAACATACATGTCAGTTTAGGAAATATTGCAGCAACGCAAACAGTGGTAATTGACCTTGAACAGAGCGTAAAAATGGGATAAATTTAAATCGCATGATGGCAAATAATCTTTTATATACTTCATTTTATTTTCTCTTTTACTCATGGTTTATCAGATGGAGTACTGAATATAATCAAGAGCATTAAGGTTAAAATGATAATCATAAAGTCTCTTTTCTCACGGTGCGATTATGTCATCTAACTGATTCAGCTATGAAATGTTGAAGATGATATTAAGTGTTTTAGCCTGGCCGGTGGTGAAGCAAAATCCAACCCTCTTGCCCACATATTGAAGTTGATCCGATTTGTAGCTTTTGCATGCACACCATTTGTTAAGCAGAGAGAGAGAGAGAATTGCTTCATGTAGTCCGTGCACACTTTAAGCAGGCAAGCAGCTAAAAGAATACTCAATACGAAGCTCTGAAATTTCCTCGTTGTTCCTAACCTGATTGGGCCCTTCATCGGGCATCATTGTCTCGGGGCCTCGTTTTTTTTTCCAAGATCACTGTGAATCCTTCCATTGAGATGCAGAAGCCTTTCAACTAAACTATGATGCAGTCATATATTCATTGCTGACGGAGTCTTGTAATTTGTATTTGGCTTCCCGTGGGCACCAGGTGGAGGTAAAAACGCAAGATGCGGAGGGCCATTAGCGTGGCGAGCGGAGATCACATTCTCAACAAAGTTATGCCGTGATGGACTTTGCCCCTTGTGGAGACTGGCGAAATGCCGTTCTTGTTTTTCCTTCTTCCCATAGATCTCTCTCCTTGGATCTAGCTGAGATCCCAAGTCAGTTTCCAATCATCCCATCTTCAATCAACTCCTCAATCTTCACCAAGCTAGGCCCAACTTCCACCAATAATCCCCTTCCTCGAATCCCATGCACGAAGTCTTCTCAAGATCGATTCTTTTTTCCCACCATCTCGCCTTGCCGTCGGAGACTAATCAAGAGAAATCGCCAGCGAGGAGGGCTTCAGATGGAGCTGCCCCGCTTCATCAGAGGCAGATCAGTGCCTGAATCGGCCCAACCGCATCTCCAGCAGCGAGCGGCCTCCCGTTCCACCTGCTGGACCAAGTTGATGTTGCTGCTTATCTGGGCGGCACTGCTATCCATATCAATGGTGCCCATGCCGGCGAATCAGCTCGCGCCGGAGGAGGGGCAGGTGAAGCTTGAGGCGCATCACAACATCAGTACGCTGGCAGCTCTACGAGCAGCGGAACTCCATCTCGATGCACAGGATTTTCTCTTAAATCCTAGCCTTGCTTCACACCATCAGCTGGGTCTGGATGTTACTTGCTTCATTGGATCCTACGCAGCTACTAACATGGATCAGGACCAAGATGGTACTAGCTACAGTGGCAACAACTACATGATTCACTTCATCAACATGAATCAGGAATGGGCAGTGGCGCCAGCCCGTAAGGCGCCACATGCGCCATGAAGGCGATCGGATGGAACTGCCAAGGCGCAGGCAGGGGTCTCGGCAGCTCCAAAACAATGGACTACCTTGCCAACTTGATGTCATCCACTAGAGCACAGGTGATTTTCGTTTCTGAAACTAGAACATCCAGATATAGTACTTCTCAGCTTAACAATCACTTTAATATTGCGGATAGTTTTGTAGTTCCCTCCCGAGGGCTTTCGGGTGGGCTCTGGCTTTTATGGACCGACGAAGTTCAAGTTGATGTTAAGTTTGCTGATCATCATGTTATTCTAGCGTTGGTTGTACATATTGCCACTAGTGTGAAGTTTGCCTTGGTTTGTGTTTATGGGGACCCTCATCATCGCCTTACAAAAATGATTTGGGATCATATTTCTGCTTTTGCGTATGATAATCTAGGAAGTCCAGTTCTTTGTATGGGTGATCTCAATGACATCATGTCTCCTGCAGATACTTCCTCTCCTAATGTTAATAAGTATCGTATGAATGCTTTCTGTTCCTATGTAAAAAATTGTGGTCTTTTCGATTTGGGTTACAGTGGGCCGGCTTACACTTGGACAAACAAGCGTTTCTCTTCTACTCCGACTTTTGAGCGACTCGATAGATGCTTGGTTAATGCTGAATGGTGTGGCGTCTTTCCTAATACTAATGTTTATAATCTTCCAATAATGTTTAGCGATCATGCCCCCATTTTGCTATCTACAGAGTCTCAATATTGCAGGCCTAAACAAAGCTTTAAGTTTGAGAATTGGTGGACCATGGAAGATGACTACCATAATGTAGCTAAAACTTCCTGGATATCCACTAAGCACAAACCCTTCCATCTTCGCACGACTAACCTTGCAGGTTCTCTTAGAAAATGGTGCAGAAAGAAGAAACCCCTCACACAACAGCTCAACTCCATCCAAGAGCAGATCCAGTGCATACAAATGCAACCAATCCAAGATCAAGATCACACCATGGAAGCTAACTTAATAGGCCAATACGAGGACAACATGACAAAGCTCACTGAATTCTACAGGCAAAGAGCAAAGAAGCATTGGGCCACACAGGGAGACCGGAACACTTCTTTCTTCCATAATGGTGTTCTCAAACGTAGACGTAGAAACCGCATTGTTTCCATTAAAGATACACAAGGAAATATTCTCCATGATCCTGATGATGTTGCCAAGGAATTTGTGAACTATTTTCGAATATTTTTCATTCCTCTTTTCCGAATAATGGCAGGCCCTATTTGCATTCTTCCATGCCACTGGGAAACCAAGACTTTACCTATTCTGTACCTGACAAACAAGAAATACGGCAGATTCTTGGATCCATGAGGAAGAATGCTTCTCCAGGCCCAGATGGTTTCAATGTAGCTTTCTATATCTCAGCTTGGGAATGGATTGGAGACGATGTCACGGCTGTGGTGCAAAATTTCTACACGACAGGTACTCTCCCTCCTCATTTAAATGATACACACATTGCACTTATCCCGAAGAAGTTAGTTTGCCATTTGCCTTCTGATTTTAGACCAATTAGCTTATGCAATGTCATTTACAAAATCATCTCTAAGTCTCTAGCAAATAGATTAAAGCCTCATCTTCCCGATTATATTCATCCATCGCAGCAAGCTTTTATTGAAGGTAGACGTATAAGCAACAACATCATCATTGCGCAGGAAATCACTCACTCTTTCTCTCTTACTTACTGCCAAAATCAGGATTTCATGATCAAAATTGACCTGGCAAAAGCTTTCGATAGATTAGAATGGCAATTTATTGCTTCGGCCTTGTCTCGCATAGGGCTTCATGCACACTTCATAAATTTGATCTATGCTTGCATTGCTTCGCCAATTTTTTCTGTTGTTATAAATGGGCAGGCTTATGCCAAATTCAAAAGCACTAGAGGCATCCGACAAGGCTGCCCCTTGTCACCTTCTCTCTTTGTTCTTGCAGTAAATGAACTATCTTTAATGCTCCAACAAGCTTTGCAAGACAGCCAGCTATCAGGTATTTCTCTTGGACCAAATTGCCCTCCGGTTCACTCTCTCATGTTTGCAGATGACCTCCTAGTCTGTGGGAAGGCAAATATTCAAGAAGCTAACACGATGTTCCACATTATAACTGAATTTTGTCAACGATCGGGTCAAATCCCCAATTGGTCCAAATCATCTATCTTGTTCAGTAAAAATGTTGGCTTGCAGGAAAAGCAGGGTATAAAACAAATCTTTCAGGTTCCTGAGATGGGCAGCAACACCATACACTTGGGTCACCCGCTAATCCTTCCGGCGAAAGACAGGTCAGTGGCTTACAACTTCATTTATGATAAGTTCAGATCAAAGCTCAGTGCCTACCAAGCCAATCGGATGTCACATGCGGCTAGATTGACTTTAATCAAATCTGTTTTTGCATCAATTCCTGTCTACTACATGTCAAACATCCTTTTTTCAAAGAAGTTTCTTAGTAAACTTACAACCATTATCAGGAATTTTTGGTGGTCAGGGATTAAGGAGGAACCCAACACCAAAAGCCTGTGCCTTCGGGCTTGGGCTGACATCTGCACACCCAAAGAAGATGGTGGGCTTGGCATCCGAAATCTCCAGGCCATCAATAAAGGACTCATTCTCTCGGCGGCTTGGAGACTTGCCAAAGAACCCAATAGTCATCTTTCCTTGATTTTGAAGTCCAAATATCACCCCGACACCTCCATTTGGAGGGCGAAGCCAAACAGACCAAAATCCGCTTTTTGGGCAGCCATTCTCAAAGTCCAGCCACTCCTCAAATCAGCTGCCTTTTACCAAATTATGGACGGCAGTGCCTCCATTTGGAGCTCTCCTTGGTTCTCTGGATGGGAAGAAATCCATGACAACTTGATCATCCAGCCACATCCTTTTACTTACCCGGCTGTCATCAGAGATCTTTGGCTACCAAATCAAAACCTTTGGAATATCAATCTCATCCAAAGCCTTTTTGAGCCTCAAACAGCCGAGCAAATTATTTCCACTCCAATTATAAAGGCGTCTGGACAAGATAACCTTTGTTGGAAACTAACCCCTGCAGGAAAATGGTCATCAAAGAGTGCTTATAAGCATTGCAGGAACAATATGGTACTGCCAGCAAGTCAACAGCCTAAGGAGGTACCACCCCAAGTCAAAAACTTGCTCATTCATGCATGGAAGGACAAGGAATTAGCGCCAAGAGTTCAAACTTTTGCTTGGAGACTATTGCGAGGAGCTCTTCCCACCGGTAAGCGTGCAGGTAGGTTCTCTAATCATATTGATAAAGAATGCTCCAGATGCGGCCTGGAGGAGGACGAGGTGCACTTATTCTTCTTATGCCCCTTCGCCAAAGCAGCTTGGTTCAGCTTCCCTTGGTTTATTAGGACATAAATTTATGTTACAGATAATCATTCTATTCCATCAATCGTGCATGCTATCATTTCCTCTGGACATCCACATGCAACAGTAGCTAAAGTTTACACTTTCTTGTGGTGCCTTTGGAAATCTAGAAATGATGTTATTTTTGGTAGGAAAGTAAATAAACCATGCGGAGTTTTTGCTGCTGCAAATGCCATTTTACAGGGAGCCTGGATGAAACATCCAGACATGATGATCCACACACTTCCATCACCAAAACCAGATCTTCACAGTCAGCCGGGAAATTGTCTACAGCCAGGAGCGTTTATCCACAACCTGTCTATTTTTTCAGGTTCTGTCATTTTCTCAGATGCAGCTTGGAAGCCGGATCCGGGACAACAGCTAGCTCCAGCTGGCCTGGGCGTGTTCATAAAAAATGTTGGAAGTTCGCATTGCAGGGAACTACACATTGCCGCAATTTCCCCACCAGTTTCTTCAGCACTTCAAGCTGAAGCTTTTGCCTTACTGCTAGGAGTTAAAGTTTCAGAGCATCTAAATATTCAGATAACAGGCATGTTCACAGATAATAAGGTTCTTTCCAGAGCAGCGGCAGCCAACAATGTCATCGATGATCCTGGGCACTGGGAGATTGCCCCACTTTTGGCATCCATTTTCAGAAACCAGGCCTTTGATCATCACAACATTTTCCATGTTGCTAGGCACTTCAATTTTAAAGCAGATTTTCTTTCTAAGCTAGCTCTCAGGCTTCTTAACAGGAGTTGCACTTTTAGGTGCCTTTGTATTTCGTCAACTTCTAGCATATGTCCAGTAAGGGAGGCTCTCTCAGATCAGGCGCTCTTGCCGATCAGACTTGTATCTGTAAAATGTTGTTGATCAATAAATTTCCCAGTTCAAAAAAAAAAAAAAAAAATTAGCGTGGCGAGCGCAACACCAAGGTCGCATCCCTCCTTGTTCTCATCACTGTTTGTCTGTTTACATTCACCTCCGTGGGGTCGCACAATCGAACTCGAAGCCGCTGCCAAGAACAGCCGTGACACACTGACAGTTCGACACCCGCGGGGAGTCCCTCCGACATGGATCACGTACAGCCAAAGCTCCAGCGAGAATATTGGCATCCGCTTGGACTGTTGCGGAGGCGGCGAGGAGGTCGATCGCGAGATCATCTTCGCCGTCGCCGGACCTCGTGGATGTACCCGCCTGCCGCCGATGCCATACCAGCTGGTAAACCGAGATTTGCGCCCGTTCCTGTGAAGTACCGAATCCAATCGATTACCTGCGGCCTGCGGGCAGAATTTAAGGACGCTGCTATTTGCTAAGTCCTGTTCGATTACGACTATGAAGGGAGGAACTACTGGCTACGATTAGGAAGGAAACCTCGGTATTATTGGCGTGACACTCGTGTACGATCAAGGTTTTTAAGTGGACCGGTCATCCCAGCGATCTATTGTGGAAACGTGAGAAGGTTTTTAAGTGGACCGGATCTATTGTGGAAACGTGAAACTCAGGAAGGCCCACGTGAACCGATCTTCTTCTTTTTTTTTTTACCTGGTGAACCGATCTATAGATAACAAAACGAAGCGATCGGTAAAAAAAAGGTTCGGCGGACCAATCGTTTTTCACTAAACGGTGGCATTGCCTGTAATTTTGGGTGAAACATAGGGGCAAAAACAGGTGGACCAACAAGAAGCTCTTTTGCTTTTATTATTAGGTATAGATAGGTGTACTAGTTGACAGGGAAAATAAGAAACTTGTGATAGGGTAGTAAAAAACAAAATGTCTTCACAAGACGGACTATAGTGTGTATGAAGATTCATGTGCTTTGGTTTTCAATTTTTGATTTTTTTCTGAATGTTTATGCCCATTTGAATCTTGGTCAAATCCTAGGTTTGACCAAGATTTAAGCAAGTTTAAAACACATGAAAATGAAAAGGTAAGCCTGGATCCTTCTTAATTAGTCACTCTAAAATGAAGCTTTGGGGGGGTCTAGAAATTTCCATGTTTGAAACCCAAAACCACTTCTCTTCATGTTTGACTTCATAAGACATATCGAGTTTAGGGTTAGGGACATGGTAGATACATGATTTTTCTTGTTTTAATATGTCTAGACCATGTTTATCAACTTGAATGCTCATTATATGACATAAGAAGACTATATGTGTGTTGGTCAAATCCTATGTTTGACCAAGATTTAAACAAGCATAAATCCTGAAAATGAAAAGGTAATTAAGCTTGGATCCTTTTTATTCACTCTAAAATTAAGCTTTTGGCGGGAAGTTTTTGAAATTTCCATGTTTGAAACCCAAAACCACTTCTCTTCATGCTTGACTTCATAAGACATAGTTAAGGGCTAGGGGTAGATACATGCTTTTTCTGTTTTGAATATGTCTAGACCTTGTTCATATCGATCAACTTGAATGCTTACTATATATATATGACATAAGAAGGCTATGTGCTTTGGTTTTCATTTTTTGATTTTTTCTGAATGTTTATGCCCATTTGAATCTTGGTCAAGTCCTAGGTTTGACCAAGATTTTAGCAAGTTTAAAACACATGAAAATGAAAAGGCAAGCATGGATCCTTCTTAGTCATTCTAAAATGAAGCTTTTTGGGGGTTCGATCTTGAAATCTCAATATAATGTTTGTAACCCAAAACCACTTCTCTTCATGCTTGACTTCATAAGACAAAGTTAAGGGTTAGGGGTAGATCGATACATGCTTTTTTCTGTTTTGAATATGTCTAGACCTTGTTGATCAACTTGAATTCTTACTATATATGTCATAAGAAGGCTATGTGCTTTGGTTTTCATTTTCTGTTTTTTTTTTATGCCCATTTGAATCTTGGTTGAATACTAGCTAGGTTTGATCGACCAAGATTTAAACAATTTTAAAACATGAAAATGAAAAGGCAAGCATGGATCTTTTTTAGTCACTCTAAAATGAAGCTCGTGGGAGGTTCTTGAAATTTCCCGTTTGAAACCAATAGACTTCTTCGTAAGATCGATCGACTTTATGGTTAGGGGGTAGATAAATGCTTTTTCTGTTTTGAATATGCCTAGAACTTGTTCATCAATTTGAAATTTCCATGTTTGAAACCCAAAACCCCACTTCTCTTCATGCTTGACTCCATAATACAGAGTTTAAGGTTAGGGCCAGGGTAGATACAAGATTTTTCTAGTTTGAATATGTCTAGACCATGTTTATCAACTTGAGTGCTCATGCATTATATGACATAAAAAGGCTATGTGCGTTTTTTATTTTTTTATACCCATTTGAATCTCGTTCAAATCCTAGTTTTGACCAGGATTTAAACAAGTTTAAAACATGAAAATGAAAAGGTAAGCCTGTATCCTTCTTAGTCACTCTAAAATGAAGCTTTTGGGAGGTTTTTGAAATTTCCATGTTTGAAACCCAAAACCATTTCTCTTCATGCTTGACTTCACAAGATAAAGTTTAGGGTTAGGTGTTGATACATGATTTGACTGGTTTGAATATGTCTAGACCTTGTTTATCTACTTCAATTCTTACTATATGACATAAGAAGACTACGTGCTTTGGTTTTTCATTTTTTTTATTTTTTCTAAATGTTTATGCCCATTTGAATCTAAAGGTGAGAGAACACGTTAAAGGTTATTCTAACAAAGGTCATGCTTGGAATCTTACCTATGTATTATTGTACATCACAAATGTGAAATGAAAATATGTGCATCTCTATAAACCATAAACCCTAACCCTAACTATATAGAAAAGGATGAACAATCCATGCTTTTCGATTGCCTTTTTTGATCCACCTTTGGCTGGATTTCAAATTGGGGGGGCGAGTGTGTTTCTTTGGATGCCTCTCTCGTATTTGCTAGTTTTGGGGGGTCACAAAAATTCAGGGTAGCATCATGCCCACCCCCTCCCTTCACGCGCGGAAAAAGTGGTAGGCGAGTAGTAAAATGGCATGAACAACAAGTTTCAAGTAAAATTTCGAATATAACCAGAATGTACCAATTGATAGATGAGTTAACTTGGCTTCATGGAAAAAATAATGTCATGTAAATGAGTTAACTTGGCTTTCCTACCCTTGAATCCATAGGGAACTTTGTACTAATACAGTATAATGATCACCCGACTTATTACACCAACAGGTCTGTCACTTACGTGTGGTTCCCATGCGTGAGGTCCCACACTTCAGTGAGCACAAGTCATGTGCGGTCGGTAGGCAAACTCCCATCTTCTTTGTCAAGAGAAGACGCATCAAAACTCCCCCCTCTCTCTCTCTCCAGTTATCACCTCCGCTGGCTGCTGGTTTTGGCATTGCGTTTCTACCTCAGCTCGGAGGCCATGGTGTGCACGCACAGTAGGCCATGGCGATTTGGTCGCGCTAAGTGGTTCGTCCCCGGCTGCGACGAGGATCAATCTGGGCGGTGGCTGTTAAGGACCCGATCGCATTTCTTGCTTTCAGCGTGGGGTCTTCCATGTAAAAGTTAGGGATTTAGATGAAATTTCCTGTTTATTCTGTGTCTTGTTGTAAACTGTGCTCTGGTGCGTATTGGAAGTCTGAGTCCTTCAGGATCCTTCGGTTGTCCCTCTCTCTCTCAAAAAAAGAAAAAACATCTCTCTCATTATCGGCCTCGCTCGCTCGCACCTCCTGCGCACTGACAAACCCTGAAAAAGGTCAGACACCATAAATAAGAGGGCCCCACTCACTTCTCTCCCTTCGTCTCCTTCCGTGTGATCCCTCTTCCTCCGAGTTTCACTGGACGGGCAAACACATGTGCTGCCTAGAAATATTCGACCCCTTTGCATGGACAATCATGTCGACCATTTTTACCTGGTTTTGAAATAAATAAATGAAAATGAAGAAAACCTCAAAAATGAAACCCTTCCGCATTGAGTGCTTATAGGTGTACTAGTTGACAGGGAAAATAAGAAACTTGTGATAGGGTAGTAAAAAACAAAATGTCTTCACAAGACGGACTATAGTGTGTATGAAGATTCATGTGCTTTGGTTTTCAATTTTTGATTTTTTTCTGAATGTTTATGCCCATTTGAATCTTGGTCAAATCCTAGGTTTGACCAAGATTTAAGCAAGTTTAAAACACATGAAAATGAAAAGGTAAGCCTGGATCCTTCTTAATTAGTCACTCTAAAATGAAGCTTTGGGGGGGTCTAGAAATTTCCATGTTTGAAACCCAAAACCACTTCTCTTCATGTTTGACTTCATAAGACAGATCGAGTTTAGGGTTAGGGACATGGTAGATACATGATTTTTCTTGTTTTACTATGTCTAGACCATGTTTATCAACTTGAATGCTCATTATATGACATAAGAAGACTATATGTGTGTTGGTCAAATCCTATGTTTGACCAAGATTTAAACAAGCATAAATCCTGAAAATGAAAAGGTAATTAAGCTTGGATCCTTCTTATTCACTCTAAAATTAAGCTTTTGGCGGGAAGTTTTTGAAATTTCCATTTTTGAAACCCAAAACCACTTCTCTTCATGCTTGACTTCATAAGACATAGTTAAGGGCTAGGGGTAGATACATGCTTTTTCTGTTTTGAATATGTCTAGACCTTGTTCATATCGATCAACTTGAATGCTTACTATATATATATGACATAAGAAGGCTATGTGCTTTGGTTTTCATTTTTTGATTTTTTCTGAATGTTTATGCCCATTTGAATCTTGGTCAAGTCCTAGGTTTGACCAAGATTTTAGCAAGTTTAAAACACATGAAAATGAAAAGGCAAGCCTGGATCCTTCTTAGTCATTCTAAAATGAAGCTTTTGGGGGGTTCTTGAATCTCAGTATAATGTTTGAAACCCAAAACCACTTCTCTTCATGGTTGACTTCATAATACATATAGTTTAGGGTTAGGGGTATATACATGATTTGTCGGGTTTGAATTTGTCTAGACATGCTTGTTTATCAACTTGAATGCTTACTAGCTATATGACATAAGAAGACTATATATGTGCGTTGGTTTTTCATTTTTTGTTTTTTCTGAATGTTTATGCCCATTTAAATCTTGGTGAAATCCTAGGTTTGACCTAGATTTAAACAAGTTTAAAACTAGGTATTTAAAAAGGTAAGCCTGTATCTTTCTTAGTCAGTCTAAAATGAAGCTTCTGGGAGGTTTTTCAAATTTCCATGTTTGAAACCCAAAACCATTTCTCTTCATGCTTGACTTCATAAGACAAAGTTTAGGGTTAGGTGTAGATACATGATTTGTCTGGTTTGAATATGTCTAGACCTTGTTTATCAACTTCAATTCCTACTATATGACATAAGAAGACTATGTGCTTTGGTTTTTCATTTTTTCATTTTTTCTGAATGTTTATGCCCATTTGAATCTAAAGGTGAGAGAGAACACGTTAAAGGTTATTCTAACAAAGGTCATTCTTGGAATCTTACCTATGTATTATTGTACATCACAAATGTGAAATGAAAATATGTGCATCGATCTCTATAAACACCATAAACCCTAACCCTAACTATATAGAAAAAGGTGAATGTTTATCGGGTTTGAGTTTTTATGCCCATTTGAGTCTTGGTCAAATCCTAGGTTTGACCAAGATTTAAGCAAGTTTAAAACACATGAAAATGAAAAGGTTAAGCCTGGATCCTTCTTAGTCATTCTAAAAATGAAGCTTTTGGGGGTTCTTGAAATCTCAATGTTTAAACCCAAAACCACTTCTCTTCACGGTTGACTTCATAAGACAGAGTTTAGGGTTAGGAGTAGATACATGATTTGTCGGGTTTGAATATGTCTAGACCTTGTTTATCATCTTGAATGCTTACTATATATATGACGTAAGAAGACTATGTGCTTTGGTTTTTTTTTGTTTTTTTCTGAATTTTTATGCTCATTTGAATCTTGTTGGTCAAATCCTAGGTTTGACCAAGATTTAAACAAACTTGAAACATGAAAATTAAAAGTTAAGCCTGGATCCTCTCCTAGTCACTCTAAAATTAAGCTTTTGGAAAGTTTTTGAAATTTCCATGTTTGAAACCCAAAACCACTTCTCTTCATGCTTGACTTCATAAGACAGAGTTAAGGGTTAGGGGTAGATACATGCTTTTTCTATTTTGAATATGTCTAGACCTTGTTTATCAACTTGAATGCTTATTTTATATGACATAAGAAGGCTATGTGCTTTGGTTTTTCATTTTTCTGGTTTTTTTAATTTTATGCCCATTTGAATCTTGGTCAAATACTAGCTAGGTTTGACCAAGATTTAAACAATTTAAAAACATGAAAATGAAAAGGCAAGCCTGGATCTTTTGTAGTCACTCTAAAATGAAGCTCGTGGGAGGTTCTTGAAATTTCCATGTTTGAAACTAATACGACTTCTCTTCATGCTAGACTTCATAAGATCGACCGAGAGTTTATGGTTAGGGGGTAGATACATGATTTGTCTGGTTTGAACACATGTCTAAACCTTGTTTATCAACTTGAATGCTTACTATCTATATGACATAAGAAGCTAGACTATGTGCTTTTGTTTTTCATTCTTCTAATTTTTTTGAATTTTATGCCCATTTGAATCTTGGTCAAATCCTAGGTTTGACCAGGATTTAAACAAGTTTAAAATATGAAATGAAAAGGTAAGCCTGGATCCTTCTTAGTCACTCTAAAATGAAGCAGCTTTTGGGATGTTCTTGAAATTTTTATGTTTGAAACCCAAAACCACTTCTCTTCATGCTTGACTTCATAAGACAGAGTTTAGTGTTAGGTGTAGATACATGATTTGTCTAGTTTGAATATGTCTAGACCTTGTTTATCAACTTGAATTCTTACTTTATGACATAAGAAGGCTATGTGCTTTGGTTTTTCATTTTTCTGATTTTTTTGAATTTTATGCCCATTTGAATCTTGGTCAAATACTAGCTAGGTTTGACCAAGATTTAAACAAGTTTAAAACATGAAAATGAAAAGGTAAGCCTCGGTCCTTCTTAATTAGTCACTCTAAAATGAAGCTTTTGGGAGGTTTTTGAAAATTCCATGTTTGAAACCCAAAACCACTTCTCTTCATGCCTTACTTCATAAGACATATTTTAGGGTCGTTAGGGAGTAGATACATGATTTGTCTGGTTTGAATATGTCTAGACCTTGTTTATCATCTTGAATGCTTACTATATGACATAAGAAGACTATGTGCATTGGTTTTTCATTTTTTTCGTTTTTTTATTTTCCTGCCCATTTGAATCTTGGTGAAATCCTAGGTTTGAGCAAGATTTAAACAAGTTTAACACGTGTAAACGAATAAGTAAGCATGGATCCTTCTTAGTCACTCCAAAATGTACCAATTGATAGATGTGTTAACTTTGCTTCATGGAAAAATTAATGTCATGTAAATGAGTTAACTTGGATTTCCTACCCTTTAGTCCATAGGTAACTTTGTTCTAATGCACTAATAATCAACTGAGTTTTTACACAACAGGTCTGTCACTTACGTGTGGTGCCCATGCGTGAGGTCCCACACTTCAGTGAGCACAAGTGCATAGGTACGCAAACTCCCAGCCATCTTCTTTGTCAAGAGAAGACGCATCAGGATGCGTATTGGAAGTCTGTGGGTCCTTCTGGATCCTTCGGTTGTCCCTCTCACAAAAAAAACAAATCTCTCTCATTCTCGGCCTCGCTCGACTCGCTCGCTCGCACCTCCTGCTCACCGACAAAACCTGCACAACCAACATCATCACCCGAAAAAGGGAGACACCATAATGCACTCCCTTCTTCACTCCTTCCGAGTGATCCCTCTTCCTTCGAGTTTCACTCGACGGGCAAACACGCATGTGCTGCATAGTAATAATAAAAAAGTAGAAAAATCGACCTACGAATCTATGATTAAATAGGTTAATCTAGGGTTTTGCCCACTACTACAGATCAAGTTCAAAAATATCCAACTACTGGTTCGATTTTGGGCTACTAATGTGCGTTGGTTTTTTATTTTTTATTTTTTCTGAATGTTTATGCCCATTTGAATCTTGGTCAAATCCTATGTTTGACCATGATTTAAACACGCATAAACATGAAAATGAAAAGGTAAGCTTCGATCCTTTTTAGTCACTCTAAAATTAAGCTTTTGGGATGTTTTTGAAATTTCCATGTTTGAAACCCAAAACCACTTATCTTCATGCCTGACTTCTATTTTGAATATGTCTACACCTTGTTCATCAACTTGAAGGCTTACTATATATATATGACATAAGAAGGCTATGTGCTTTAGTTTTTCATTTTTTTTGTTTTTTGAATTTTTATGCCCATTTGAATCTTGGTCAAATCCTAGGTTTGACCAAGATTTAAACAAGATTAAAACATGAAAATGAAAAGGTAAGCCTGAATCCTTCTTAATTAGTCACTCTAAAATGAAGCTTTGGGGGGGGGTCTAGAAATTTCCATGTTTGAAACCCAAAACCACTTCTCTTCATGTTTGACTTCATAAGACAGATCGAGTTTAGGGTTAGGGACATGGTAGATACATGATTTTTCTTGTTTTAATATGTCTAGACCATGTTTATCAACTTGAATGCTCATTATATGACATAAGAAGACTATATGTGTGTTGGTCAAATCCTATGTTTGACCAAGATTTAAACAAGCATAAATCCTGAAAATGAAAAGGTAATTAAGCTTGGATCCTTCTTATTCACTCAAAAATTAAGCTTTTGGGAAGTTTTTGAAATTTCCATGTTTGAAACCCAAAACCACTTCTCTTCATGCTTGACTTCATAAGACATAGTTAAGGGCTAGGGGTAGATACATGCTTTTTCTGTTTTGAATATGTCTATACCTTGTTCATATCGATCAACTTGAATGCTTACTATATATATATGACATAAGAAGGCTATGTGCTTTGGTTTTCATTTTTTGATTTTTTCTGAATGTTTATGCCCATTTGAATCTTGGTCAAGTCCTAGGTTTGACCAAGATTTTAGCAAGTTTAAAACACATGAAAATGAAAAGGCAAGCATGGATCCTTCTTAGTCATTCTAAAATGAAGCTTTTGGGGGGGTCGATCTTGAAATCTCAATATAATGTTTGTAACCCAAAACTACTTCTCTTCATGCTTGACTTCATAAGACAGAGTTAAGGGTTAGGGGTAGATCGATACATGCTTTTTTTTGTTTTGAATATGTCTAGACCTTGTTGATCTATATATGACATAAGAAGGCTATGTGCTTTGGTTTTCATTTTCTGTTTTTTTTTGAATTTTATGCCCATTTGAATCTTGGTTGAATACTAGCTAGGTTTGAACAAGATTTAGACAATTTTAAAACATGAAAATGAAAAGGCAAGCATGGATCTTTTTTAGTCACTCTAAAATGAAGCTTTTGGGAGGTTCTTGAAATTTCCATGTTTGAAACCAATAAGACTTCTCTTCATGCTAATAGACTTCATAAGATCGACCGACTTTATGGTTAGGGGGTAGATACATGCTTTTTCTGTTTTGAATATGCCTAGAACTTGTTCATCAATTTGAAATTTCCATGTTTGAAACCCAAAACCACTTCTCTTCATGCTTGACTCCATAATACAGAGTTTAAGGTTAGGGCAAGGGTAGATACATGATTTTTCTAGTTTGAATATGTCTAGACCATGTTTATCAACTTGAGTGCTCATGCATTATATGACATAAAAAGGCTATGTGCGTTTTTTTATTTTTTATACCCATTTGAATCTTGTTCAAATCCTAGTTTTGACCAGGATTTAAACAAGTTTATAACATGAAAATGAAAAGGTAAGCCTGTATCCTTCTTAGTCACTCTAAAATGAAGCTTTTGGGAGGTTTTTGAAATTTCCATGTTTGAAACCCAAAACCATTTCTCTTCATGCTTGACTTCATAAGATAAAGTTTAGGGTTAGGTGTAGATACATGATTTGACTGGTTTGAATATGTCTAGACCTTGTTTATCAACTTCAATTCTTACTATATGACATAAGAAGACTATGTGCTTTGGTTTTTCATTTTTTTTGATTTTTTCTGAATGTTTATGCCCATTTGAATCTAAAGGTGAGAGAACACGTTAAAGGTTATTCTAACAAAGGTCATGCTTGGAATCTTACCTATGTATTATTGTACATCACAAATGTGAAATGAAAATATGTGCATCTCTATAAACCATAAACCCTAACCCTAACTATATAGAAAAAGATGAACAATCCATGCTTTTCGATTGCCTTTTTTGATCCACCTTTGGCTGGATTTCAAATTGGGGGGGTAGGGGACGAGTGTGTTTCTTTGGATGCCTCTCTCGTATCATGCCCACCCCCTCCCTTCACGCGCGGAAAAAGTGTTAGGCGAGTAGTAAAATGGCATATATGACCAACAAGTTTCAAGTAAAATTTCGAATATAACCAGAATTTACCAATTGATAGATGAGTTAACTTGGCTTCATGGAAAAAATAATGTCATGTAAATGAGTTAACTTGGCTTTCCTACCCTTGAATCCATAGGAAACTTTGTACTAATACAGTATAATGATCACCTGAGTTATTACACCAACAGGTATGTCACTTACGTGTGGTTCCCATGCGTGAGGTCCCACACTTCAGTGAGCACAAGTCATGTGCGGTAGGTAGGCAAACTCCCATCTTCTTTGTCAAGAGAAGACGCATCAAGACTCTCTCTCTCTCTCTCTCTCTCTCTCTCTCTCTCTCTCTCGTTATCCACCTCTAAAATCGATGCATATGAAGCTACATATATATGAAGCTACATATATATTCTTGGTCATAGTCCCCTTATCTAAAGAGGATGGATGCATGGCTTCACGTCGTCGTCGCTTTCATCGTCAGTATCATCGTCGTCCGAGTAGTAGTACTTCCTGCACATTGTTCCGTCGAACACCTTCACTGTGAGCACATCATCGCCTTCATATTTGAAGTGTACGAAGCAGCCGAAATCCACACCGTGCGCGATGGCGAAATTCTCCCAGCCCTTGTCGAGGTACATCCGGCCTTGTCCGTCAAATAGGACCTCCACGGTCCAGAGACGAGGACCGCAGTCAGCTGCTCGCAGATACACCTTAGCTGGCTCCTGGCCGTCAAGATAGTCCGCAAACTTTTTTGGGAGAGCCTGCAAAGAGATCGAGCGCCGATCGTTTGAAATTAAATGTTTTTTAGAACATGCCCATAATTAATCACATGCATCATATATGTGGGAACGCGTACGTACCTTCTTGACCAAAGGGTCTTCATAGACGACGATGAAGAACTCCTCTATGATCAAAGACAGTGTTGACGGTGGTGGTGGCAATGATGATGATCCATCACCCCGGCCGCCCCTTCCCCTTCCCTTTCCCCTTCCCCTTCCCCTTCTGGTCGGTGTCCGAGACGTGGACGCCATGGCAATGGATCAAGTGTATGTGAACGAAGAAGAGAGAGGCAGAACCTATTGACACAAGGGATGGCCGTTGTGGTTGTTTATAAGGAAGAGATGACCGTTGTAGGGGTTTACACAATAAATTAAGGAGGAGGTGACCGTTGTGGGGGTTTTACACAATAAATTAAGGAGGAGATGGCCGTTGTGGGATAGAGATCAGGTGACATGCAAAAAAACAATGCCAAAAAATCTGAAAAAAATCATGCATGTTCAAAACACATATTAAGATAACCCCTAAAAATTTCAGATCAAAATTCGAAACATACATCGAGAAACAGAAAAGAGAAATCTAAGTTTTTCTCTTTTTTGTTTCTCGATGTATGTTTCGAATTTTGATATGAAATTTTTAGGGGTTATCTTAATATGTGCTGTGAACATGCATGATTTTTCCAGATTTTTTCGCAATGTTTAAATTTGAATTTAGACTGACATGCAAAAGGTGCATGTCACCTGATCTGTGTCCGCCGTTGTGGGGGTTTATATCTCAACAAAAAAGTAATGCGGACTATCTTGACGGAAATGGAACTTCGTGATATAGTTTATCATTTTTACCGTGAAAAGTAATGCCTAAAATAAATGGTAATTCGTGATAGTTTATCATTTTCGAGTGGGGTACATAAGATACGGGTCAAAATGGCGCCTCTACATTTTAAAGATAAACTAGGCCATATTTTAGTGCCAATTCCCAACTCTTTACGATTTTTAGTGTTTTTAGCCAGTTTCACACATTTAAATGACTATATGCTGATTTATTGGAAGTAATTCAAATCTGAAATGTAGGTGTGTTATAACTTGGTCATAGAAATCCCCCAAAATCATTTTCAGATTCATATTACTTACACTATATACATAAACCAGTGATAGTACTGAAATATTCAACCCCTTTGAATGGATAATCATGTCGACCATTTTGATCTGGTTTTGAAATAAAAAATGAAACCCTTCCGCATTGAGTGCTCATATATAGGTGTACTAGTGGACAGGGAAAATAAGAAACCCGTGATAGGGTAATAAAAAACATTTTTTCTTCACAAAATGGACTATCGTGTATGAAGATTCATGGGTTTCAAGCCGAATAATATATATAGTTATATATGGCCATATTTGTGACATATTTTATTATAATGTGCCCAAATTGGGCATGGTGGTGCATCTAGCCAGTCCCAACAATGATTTAAAAGTTTGCCTTGGTTCTCGTAGTAACATGTGCACGTGGGAAATTGAAGAAGCAAGGCAAACTCCAACATATATGAATGGTGAGAGAACATGTTAAATGTTATTCTAACAAAGGTCATGCTTGTTTAATTTCTTACTTATGTAGTATTGTACATCACAAGCGTGAAATCAAAATATGTGCATCATCTCTATAAACCCTAACCCCTAACCCTAAACACTTATAAATCTATATATCACTACAACAAAAAATCAGTCATGGGATTCAAAGGTTTGCCATTGTTTTCTTGTAGTACTTAATACAATGCTCACACACTTTTGGGAAGTGAGTGGAACTTGTACTCAAACACACATGTGGTGCCGAAAACTGTGCAGGGTTCTTCTAAAAGAGGATATACAAGTGTGTATATATATGCCACGTTCATTTGGTATTGTCATATATATATATATAGAGGTAGTATGTAAACCACAAATGATATGACTCAATATTCATGCTTTGTTTCGAGCTTTTTTATATCGAGCCCCACAATAACTTTGGCATGTTCTGAAATTGATGTCGATCAATCTCATGACGCTCACCCTTGTTTTGTGCTAGCTAGTTGGACGAAGGGGCTCGTGTGGTTAGCCATTATATCTCTTGTACCATGGCTCCAGACATTCGGGTCACACACCTCTGTATTTTTTTCAGGTATTTGTTTGATATGTACTTCATCTATGCACTGTTCAAATTTGCATTTAAGCAATTTAGCCCCCAAAAATGGTACATATATGGATTCACATTGAGATAATTCATGAAACTTTGGAAATGGCCATCTAGTGTCATGTTTCCCCACAAATGAGAATTGGATTAATTGGTGGCAGACAAGTAAAAGCACATTTATGCGCGACAACCCAAAATGCACAAGTAAAAGCTCTCTTTTCTAAAACATTGGTATGGCATGTCTGCTATTTTCCCTAGCTATATAGAAAAAAGACGCACAATCCATGCTTTCCGATTGCCGGTTTTGAACCACCTTTGGCTTGATTTCAAATTTAGGTCAAAATCATGGGGTGGTGGTGGTGGTAGGGGACACGAGTGTGTTTCTTTTGGATGAAGCGCTCGTATTTGCAAGTTTTTTGGGGTCCCACAAATTTAGCTCGTATTTGCAAGTTTTTTGGGGTCCAACCATCCCTTCACGCGCGGAAAAGTGTTAGGCGAGTAGTAAAATGGCATGACCAACAAGTTTCAAGTAAAATTTTGAATATATAACCAAAATGTACCAAGTGTTAGATGAGTTAACTTGGGTTCATGGAAAAAATAATGTCATGTAAATGAGTTAACTTGGCTTTCCTACCCTTGAATCCATACGAAACTTTGTACGGAGTTCTAATACAGTATAATGATCACCCGAATTATTACACCAACAGGTCTGTCACTTACGTGTGGTTCCCATGCGTGAGGTCCCACACTTCAGTGAGCACAAGTCACGGACAATTTTTTGCAAATGTTGCAAAGGATAAAAGGTGGAAGAGGGTCACACGGAAGGAGAAGAGGAAGGGAGAGCAGTCACGGCCTCGAAATGCTTCAACCTTTCCGGGAAGTGATGTTGACTGGCACGCAAGGTTTTTCAGTGCTGCAAACCTGCAGTGCGGCGATTTTGACAGAAATAACCCTTTTGGCCAAGAAAAACACGGACTGACCCTCTGAGCAATCTATTTCACTGGACTAACCTTTTTGTGTGGCTCATTCTGTGTTTTTCTTCGCCAAAAGGGTTACTTTGTCAAAATCGCCCCCTGCAGTGCAGGCTACGCGCCCGTCTAATATTCTTTTTTTTTCAATGACAAAAGGGGGGAGAGAGAGAGAGTCTTGACGACGTGTTTTCACTTGAGTACTTGACAAAGAAGATTGTTGGAAGTTTGCCTACCTACCGCACATGACTTGTGCTCACTAAAGTGTGGGACCTGCATGTATGGGACCCTGCAGCCCTCTTAGGGCAGACGTGTGAGACGCAAAATATGTTTTTTAGTTTAGTAAGGCAAAAAAAATAAGCCTTGGAGGGCCGAGGCGGGGCGGCCGTCCGCCATTTTTATACCTTACGCCCCTCACACCTCGTTTCATTTGTCATGTCTACCAAGGAAGAGCTCGGAGGAGAAGATGCAGTCCTAGCTTCTCGACCCCCTGGCGCCCCACGCATAAATACTACTACCAGAAGTACACTGTCTCTAACAATCCTGCCTCCGAAGGGAGATCTCGGAGGAGACGATGCGGGCTCAGCGTCCCCGCCGTTGATGAGCCAGGACACAAGGGTTACTACGCCTCTTTTAATTACCTTCGTTTTGCTGCTAATACTCGGACTTATATCTGTTATCTTCCGCAGGAGAGTGTCGATATCGCCGGAGAAGATGATGTGAGGCAGATGATCAAGCTCGCAGGAGAAGATGATGTAAAGGAGATGGTCAAGCTCGGAGCAGAAGATGATGTAAAGGAGATAGTCAATGTCGGAGAAGATGATGTAAAGGAGTTAGTCAATCTCGGAGAAGATGTGGTGGCATTGGACCAACCGCGGTCGTTGGGCGAGATCCCGGAGATTCACTTACCTCGTTTGCACTGGTAATGATATGCCTGATCTGTAACATTTTGAACGTTTTTCGTCGGCTTACACAGGAGCTATCTCGGCTTAGGGTCAACAAGGCCCCGGGAGCGGAACTTCCGCATCTCGGCGCCGAGAACTCCGAGTTACGCCAGAAGCGCCCTGGTGAATCGCACGCGCAGGCGCAGCACATCCGTTCGCAGGATCTCTCATCCTTCGACGTCAGGTTCCAGCGAGAGGTCGTAGAAGAAGATAAGTTGCCAGCTTCCCCGCCGTTCAAGAGGATGAAGGAGCTGAAGACGGAGGTTAATATTAGCTGACTTTGGGTTGCTGGTTTTTGGGTACTTCGAGTCACTGACATGTAGACCACTTAAGTCTGTCCTACATGTTTGTGACCACATTCGTTAATCAGCCAATTTGTGCCCTTCGTTTGCCGGTAACGCTTGATATGTTTGTTGTTACCTTTGGCAGGATCACTCCCCTTGCTTATCCTGTCGAAGGATGAAGTTGGATCTTGCCAGCATGCGGGAGGAGAACAGAGAGTTAGGGATCAAGATATTTCGGTACAGGCAGGCGGTGTCTTTCCTAGAAGTGGATGAGATCACGGCCTGTGCTCGTAGGAGTTGTGACGAGGCCATTCATCTGGGAGAACGGATCAAAGCTCAGCTTGTCTCTTTGATGGAAGTCGCAGAACGCGTGATTTTCAATGCTAGAGAGGCGCGGGAACGACTTCTGGTGGCTGAAGATCTCGCATAGCAGTTTAATCATGTGCGCTTATTAGTTGCCTACTACTTTTGTAATTATTCACAATTAAGTATGTATCAATGGCTTGCCTTTTGTGTGACGGAGGAAATTGCACATACCACCACTTGTTGGTGCAGTTTTTGCACATAACACAATTTGAGATTCTTTTTACACAAATAACCAGATTTTGACGTAAACTTTTGCACAAAAAACAACCTTACTCCATGTTTTCTTTTGTCTTCTAAAGACATGTAGGTGCTTCGAAAAATACCTCCGTTCCAATGCTTAAAGCTTAGTATATTTATCTTGAAAAGTCAAACCAAGTAAAGTTCGACCAAACTCTTAAAAGAATCTATCAGCACATATAATATTTTGTAGACACCATATGAAAATATAATTTATTTTCTATCTAATAATATTGATTTTGTATCTTGCATATTAATGCTTTTGGTAAAAACTTAGTCAAACTTAACTTAGTTTGACTTTCGAAAAATCAATTTAATCCTTAAGCTTTGGGACGGTGGTTCTAGACGTGGTCTAGACGTGTTTCAACATATTGCCTTCGCATTTTCTAAACGCATGGAGTTTCTTACAAAGTTTATTTTTCGAAATATTTTCGACTTTGTATTATTTTTATTCATTTCCCCCTGGTTGTCATGTTTTCTGTCCGGCTTCCCCAGCCCATCCATCCGTAACCCACATGCGCGCGTGACACGAGTAGTGGGAGACATGGTGCCCAAAGGGATAGCTTTTATTAATGGTGGCGACGGTTCCCTAGGCCAATGCTGGCGATACGTCTCATCGTCGCTAGCTGTGCCTTCCCCATGCGGCCGTATTAATGCACACCACTGCTCCTTTAGTCCTTTGCGCCTCCGCGGCTGATCAAGTAAGTTTGATCATAAAAGATGATCACATAAGCTCGATGATTACCTATAACCTAAAAATTATCTTAATTTGTAAACAAAGACATAAAATAACTAGTTGTTTGATTAGGAAAGACAAAGGAAATTTCTATTGAGATTGAGTTCATTTCATAGTTGTTATAGACACATAGCAATATTACCAAGAGATAGGATTGTAGACTGTAGAGAAAGCAATCCATAGGTATTTTGGAGGGTTCTCAATCCTTTGAATCAAGCAAGCTTTATAGGAAAAATCCCTATGTGTAAAAATCCTACTCCGTACAAGATACCTTTAGAAATCCTTTGAACCAAACAAACTCCGATTCATATTAGTAGACTATAATATGGATATATCTAGACACATTTTAGTTCAAGATTCATCCATATCATTTGACAAGTAATATGAATCGGAGTGAGTATATTAAATGGATTAGTATATATTGTTCGAAAAAATTAAGTTATACTGTACTAATAAAGAAACCATTTCTGTGGTCAAACTGATTTGATGGGACAGTAACTGCACCAGGACGTAGTGGCGTGCTATCCTAGCCGAAGTTTTACTCGGCGCATCGATGCAGCTGCTGAAGAATAAAAAAAGTCATATCCACTCCTACTCTTCACCTCCATCGTTTCCATCCTTGGCTCTCCACTTCCATCATCGTTCTCCACTCGCCAAGCGCTGCTAGCAAATTTTTTCATCCTCTAGATCTCCCATTTGCATAGCTTTCTCTCCTCACCCCTCCGCAGAACCGCAGCACTCCTCCTTCCCGCTCGACTCTCCTACAAATCTCCAATCACACATACTTGCTTCCGCCCTCTTAAATCCATCTCGTCTCCATGGCGGCATCGAACGACGACCAGCTGTATGGCGACTGGGGGAAGCTCCCCGCCGAGCTGTTCAATCTCATTGCCCAGAGTCTGGACGTTACAGTCGACGTCCGGCTGGCCGCATGCTCCAAAACGCTGTGCCGCCATGTCGCCGACAACATGAATCTACACCATTGGGATGGACCCTGCTTGCTGATGCCCGATTCTGCCCATTGGCACTATGATGATAGTAGTGCGCACCACACGGTGTACCACGTTGTGCCCCTCGACCATCCTCGGCGCACAGCCATCCTGCCGTTCATGGACAATAGATTCTGGGTTGGCATGAACGGCGACTGGATCGCCGGCGTGGACAGTGGTGGGAACTGGTTCCTCGCGAACATCTACACGCACCAAGAAATCTCCCTACCATCGTCGGAAACTTGCAACATTTTTCGGGAGGAATGGATTGGCTTCCCCGACTTGCCTCCTGAAAGGTACATGACGTATGGGCGTGCCATGTTTTTGTTGAAGATTGTAATTTGCGAAGTGCCCACAAAAGCTGGACATTACTCAGATTACAAGCTCATCGCTCTATTCAATTCTGGACTCGCTTACCTGGCTAATGGTAGCCAGGAGTGGAGGTTATTCTCTCTTGCTAGTTGGGGTGTAGATTACAGTGACGCCATCGAGCACAACGGCTTCATTGTTGCGGTGGATGGGTGGACCGGCACCACATATTGCTGGGATCAATCACAGGCCGGTAATTCTTCAATCCATATGATATACTTCGCAATAAATTTTAATATCAAGCGCATTCATGATATATTGTAACTGAATTAACTAATTGCTCAATAAGATTTTTTTCACCTTTCAAATGACTGTGCACCATTTAATTATCCAAACCTGACTGAACCATTGCTACAAACGAATTACAGTACTATATGCAGTGCACTAATCTGTCAACCCAAACCAGATTATTGCAGTATATGAATGCATTCCTGAATTAGTTACTGCATGCTCTTGTCAGAATATGAATAAGGAGCTTAGCCCTGGCCTCTTCATCAATTGATGCATGCAAACTTTCAATTTATTTGAATATTCGATGTACTCAAAGCTTTACAATCATGGATCAGATAAGGTCGAGACATGTATCTACCATCAATGAATATGAGTGTAATTAACATACATCTCAAATGGGAACAATTTTATTTCTTCGAGTTTTTATACAAGTATAATGACTGCATCCTCCATTTGATCCTACAAATGTGAAGTTGCAGCTACTGGTATTATTGTCTTCCTGAGCCATTCAAACACTAATTTTTTTGGTCTCCGTTTACAATGCAGATGCACACCTTGCCCTGCCATTCGTGATCCCATCACCGATGGAGGATCCATTTGGCAGATGGTTTTTAGCTCGATCAGCCGATGGCAAGCGCTTGATGATCATCCATGAAGATCGGTATATACGTAGCAATGATCACCTTGAGCCTGCAGAAGTTCTGCATGATGGTAATGGCCTTATCCTGCGGGAGTGTCCTGCCCCTGTCATACATATTTTTGAGAAAGATCTATCCCTGATTGGACCCAATTGGAGTCGAGTTGACAGCCTTGGCACACACTCTCTGTTCATTGGACTGAATTATCCAATGAACCTGAAGATAAATGATGGCAATGCTCCTGATGGAACATTGACTCCATTCATGAGGTCAAATTGTGTGTACATCGCGTACTATGCATTTCGGGAACCAGCATTTAGTTGTATTTGTCGTTGTAACCTGCAGCAAGGGGAAAATGAGCTCATGGGAGTTATCACCCTTCCAAAAGAAGGTTGGGGATTTCCCCGACAGGCGACAATGTGGTTTAAGCCTAGTCTGAAAAATATCCGCATGTTGATGCAACCCTAAACTGAGCCATGAATCTTTCTGGAGAAAATAATCTTTTTTGTACGATATATTTGAACAATTCAGTAACCTGTTCCGTATCTTAATATGCTCTTCCTTTTTTCTGAATCTTATATACCTTGACCCATTTCAGTGTGTCTGTTTACTCATTTTAGTGTGTATGTAGCCCACATTGAAGTAATCTAATCTTATTTAAACGGATGGTGATGAACTCTGTATTTCCATCCTTCGTAAACCGTGCATGTCTGTTTATTTTTAGTTTCATTTCAGCAACTATTATTAGTATATGCACACCTTTTTTTAATGTTGAGAGGAGTATAAGGGCATTACAATGCTATATACTATATGGCGCTAATAGAGAACAAATGAATGTCAAAAGATTGTAAAATCCTCCAGGTACTCTCCTTACAGCGCTAATTGCTGATGGCAGACTGACTTCCTGTTGGTTCCGGTGCTGTAGCTAGGACTGGTGAAAAGAGTTTCACGCCCCTTGCAGTAGCGCCTGTGTTGGACGTGCCCTAATGTTTTCCTGCTAAAAGTTGCAATCTTTTAAGCACTTGGGTACGGTATTTCCCCACCAGCCTGGATGCAGGCCGCCAAACGCGTCTTAACCAATGTTTAAAATAGCGTGTTAAATGAATTAGCGGCAGCCTCCTTCAAACGATATGAACGCTATATCATGGTAATAGTGTGGTATATTTTAAATAGCATTTTCAAAATAATACTAAATATAGCCTAAAAATAAATAATTTTACTAGAGCGAATAGATATATATAGTCCAAAAGTGACTGAATCATACATACATAACCACATATAGAAATAGATCTCAAGTATTTTAGAAGGCTAACATCAACATTTCACAAGGCAACAACATAGTATAAATTATTTATTAAAACATATTAGCATGAGCGATATTATCTTCTGACTTAGAAGTGGAACCAACAGATTGTAGTTCATCACCACGAAAAAGTGAAAGCAACTTGCCTGAAAAAAATAGCGCGCTAACACTATGAAGTAGGGCGATATAGCATGCTGTTTCGCAAATAGCGCCACAGCGTGCAAAATTACTAAGCGTGGACCCTCTAGATATGCTATAGCGCGCTTTTAGCGGAGAAATAGTTAACTGGGCTTCATTGAGGCCCTGGTTTGACAAAGCAGCCTGAGTACGCATCTAAAAAAAATCTGCCTGAGGACGCATGCTTGTAAAAATGAGAGAGCAGACTACAATTACTTCAGTCCCGAACCCTCTATCTCTCCCACCTACTTCACCTCTTTTACACTAATGACTGCCATGAACGGCTCGCCTCCTCCCTCCACCGGCAGCTGCCTGGCGGTAACGGCCGCCGACACAGATGAACATCGCCGATATTTCCTGAACTCAGCCGATTTGATCCACCGCATCCTCCAGCAGCTTGATGGACGTCCAGTCTCTTCTATCCAGATCGTGACTAGAGAAGGATCTACGAGTACATCCGTTTCTTACCCTTTGGCAGCGTCGGTTCCATCTCTCGCGGTACTTTCTTCTCCGCTGGAAGCACCATCTGGCTCGGCACTGATTTCCCTGGCGGCGGCACCAGCTTCTCCGGCTGCGCCGACCCCAACCCCCGCGGCACGGTCTTCTCCGGTGGCGGCACCACCAAAAGTGGCTGTAAGTTGTCCTGAACTCACTAGGATGCAGGTGTAAGTAGTCAATGATAGTTGGGGTTTTAAACAAGTTCTTTTTTCTTTAATGATGGGAAACTAGTATTCTTCTGCAAATGTTTTTTTAATGACGGGAAACAGTAGATGTTAAGTACTAGTTCTGGCAAAAAAAGATGTTAAGTAATAGTATCCATCACAGAGCAGGGTTTGGCAGTCTGAACATACAAATATATGCTCCATGTTACCTGTTTCAGAAAGTCTGAAAGCTTGCTCAGTACCTGTAAAATCAAATTGTCTTGCTGCTGCTAGATTTTGTGCAAACTAATTAAAGAGATAGCTAGATGCATTTTCTCCATGTATGTTACGTTCTGATTTATATGCTGTTGATTGATATATACCGTGCTTAACTAGATGCAGAAGCAAACTCGCTCCAACGTCAATGAGCAACTACGTCTTAGGACTGTCGATTGTACATGTCCTCTGCACCCCCCCGAGTTCAGAATTCAAAGAAACTCACTAGCCAAAAAGCCAAAGGTGACGGGCAGGCGTGATGCAGCAATTCAACGTTTTATATTAAAAGGGCGAGGGAAAGGCCGCCCTAAACGGGTTGGTCACTCGGCGGACCCTCCTCAGCCCTCGCGCTTCTATGTGCAACTGGATGGCAACGATGACATGTATATGTTGGTCATCCCCAGAGAATTCAAGCAATGTCTGAAAGGGATTCTTCCCAGGCCTATCAAGCTCAAGACGAGCGTAGGCTGCGCCTGGTATGTGCACATCGATGAGTACCAGGGTGAACTGGTCTTGAAGGATGGTTGGTTCGGGTTTGCAGAGGCGCATGAACTGCAGCTCGATGACATTCTCGTCTTCGAGGTGAAAGACACTTCCTTGATGAATGTGTTGATCTACGACTGTAACACCTCCACCCAGAGGGTAATATTTTGTGCTGATCACCCTTAGTTGCATGCATGATCTGCAGTGCTTTTAGGAAGAGGGGATCAGAAACACCTCAATATTTTATTGAATTAACTAGATGCTGCTTTTGGACCTGGGGTAGTGCCCTGCTGATGTTCATGCTGAACTTGGTTTTTGTATTAAGCTGAACTGGGGATCAGATACACTGTGATGAGACTTTGTTAATTAGCTAATATAGTATATGTTAGACATGTTTTATTTTACTTTAATTTACTGTGATATGCTGCGGTAGTTTCAATGTGCGGTCTGATGATTTGTATTATACCTAGCTACATGGAGCTCAACATTTTGAAATATTCATAGATTTGTAAGTGTAAATGTGATATATCCCATATGTAGTCAATGCTATCTTGTACGAGCTTGTAAAATCTCAGGGAAAAATACATTTTATTTTAGGAAGTGTAAAAGTGACCAATTTTTTTGATCTGATTGTAGCGAACGATTGTAGCGAACACAAGTGCAGATGGTCAAACCCCCAAAACTTCTCATATTCATTGTTACATGGTCGAGATATAAAGGTATTTTACGCACTGGTTTAATACTCAACTGCTTACATCCATGTTTGTTTGCAGTTTTTTTTGACACCTCTTAATGCTCCCTCCGATCCATTTTTTTTTAGATACACAGTACAAACACAGACGCTCTCATATAGATGTATCTAGACACATATTAGTTGTAGAGACATCCATTTTATCATCAAGTAATGAGGATCAGATGGAGTATCGTTTTCATTTTACCAAAAGAAACGGATATACTGTATAGTACAACGTAGTCTGAGGCCCTTAGCTCTGAATGCAATTTCTGTGTGCACACTGATCGGATCATAACCCACACGACCTGTCTCACTGGTATGTAGGTCCGGGCCCCACCAGATACTGATAAAGCCCAGTGACCCGCCGGGTGAAGTTTTCTGTGTGGATTCCTGCGTACCTGGCTTCGTTCCTCCAAGAAACGCGCATTTTTTTGACCGGGGGGACACGCGCATTTATTCCCTTGCTGATGTATCATTCTCAGTTTCTCACAGCCCCCTCATGTTCAGATCTCCCCAGATCCCTCGCCGTCCATCTCCCCTGAGTCCTCTCCCTACACCACCGGCGTCCACCACCGCTCGGACTACGCGGCTTGGACTCCGTCCTCTACGGATGCGGCGACGTCGCACCTAAAAACTCCACTAAGGCGGCGCGGCATCCCCGATTCTCTCGGTCCATGGCTGCAATGGCGGTATGTTTCCCCCGAATCACTAGGGTTGCCGGTCACATCTTTATTATATCTAAGTTGTATTGCCGGTTGCTTAGCATTGTTTGATATAGACTATTTCTCTCATCCAGTGTATATATTAATCCTCTGGTAAAGACTCGGGCTACACATGCACGCATGCTAGCTAGGTTGGGACTGGATCTAATGTGTGCAATAATAATCGTTCAAATATGATATTGGTCAATCCACGGCCGATAATCACATATGAGGACACCGAGCATGCATGTCTGGCTTATGGACTCTTTAGGCCGACGCTGATTTTTTTTTGTTTGCTTGGTCGATCTGTACTGGCGGATGATGAACTGCAGATGCATTACTCTGATGCTAGACCTAGCCAGCAAGCATGCATGGCTCATGCTAGCTTGATTTCTATTCTCATAGCTACTATTTATATCGATTTGGCTTCTGCGATACAATGATACACTATGCTGAATAATTTGATGATACAAGGTTGTACATATCAGCCTAGCTAGATTCAGAAGCTTATTGTTCAGACTGTGTGTTCGATAAGAACAATGATCCGCTGACTTTGCTAGGTGCCTTTGATTATGCATTTGCTTGGAATTACGGTCAGAAGCTAGAGGCATTATCTAATTGAGGCCTCTTTTTTGCAGTGTTCAAACAAGAAGCTCAAGCTTGGAGAGAGCTTATCATGGAAGGAGACATCTGTAGAGCCAGCCCCAGTGTGCAAGGTGTTTAGGCGCATCGATGAGGAGAATACCGCTGACAGCTTCTGCAAGGTACTATGTACATCGGAGTTAGAGGTGATTACCATCCCCAGTCGTGTTCTACCCTGGTTTTACGGTGGGTGTCCAGAGTCCATCAACCTGAAGATGTCCACTGCATGCACCTGGATTGTGGACCTGAAGCAACGAGATGGCAATGTTTTAATGGACGCAGGATGGCCAGAGTTTGTCAAAGCACATGACTTGAAGGTAGGATACCTCCTGACCTTCAAGAAGATTGACACCAAATCATTGCAGGTGCTCATATTTGGTTACAATTGCTGTGAGAAGGTTATATGGTGTTCAGGTTATCACCCATCGCTGGGGCAACAAAATGAATCACAGCTGTATTAAGTTGTCTTACAAATGTTCTGTAGTATAATGATGATGTATTGTGGTGAACATGATGGTACCATTACTGGATTGTGGTCACATGTGAGGGGGGGGATGTTGATATGTATAAGTGGATTGCCTAGCCCTTTCCATTAGTTCGGACTTTTGGTTGCGTTGGCTTGTGTATGAAGCTTGGCATGGTATCAGAGCCCAGGGTCTCGAGTTCGAGACCTGGCTTTCGTAATTTATCCTAAAAATTGGTGCTGCCCAACGTTGCCCTCCTCGGAGTCCACGTATATGCCTCCAGGATCCAGTGCCTTGACATCAGCAAGCACAGATGAACAGTTGGTTGACTTGTAGATTTGGACGTTGGATCGAAAATAGATAGCTAAGAACTAAGTACTGTAGCATGTAGCATATGTACTGTTCATGGTCTCATTCCGGGTTCAAGTGCTACCCCATGTAGCACCACTTTTTTTTTGGGTTAGCCAGACAACCTTCCCAATAAAAAAAGTACTACCTTCCCTGCATGGGCCAATTGTTTGTACTTTTGGGCTGCCGCCGGCCATGTACATGGTGATTGCTGTCAGCCTGCTTGCTTCGCTGATAACAATCCAAAAACATTTAATGGGCCTCCGACTCATGCCATTGGGGCCCTTCCTAATTTAAACACGGAGATCCTATGATTGGCCCTCAAGAAACCGAGATTCTAAATATAAAGTTATTTTTATTTCGTATCAATTATGATTATGATTCTTTTTAAATGCGCATAGCCAGTATGCGCATCTACATGGGCTCTATATTTTGATATATTCATATAGTTGATTTCAAAATTTTCATAAATTATTTAAAGTTCCAAGATTTATTCTATCAGTTTGCAAGATCTTAGAGTGTATTTGTAGTTTAAAAAAATGACAAACCTCTTCATCAGATTGTTGTTAACAAGTGTAGTGTTGTGAACCCAAAATATATTACATACTTCCTCGTAGATCAAATTTGAACTAATTAAGTTGAACTAAACCCGGATCAACAGTTAGTATGGATTATGTGCATGGAGTACGAAAAACAAATGAATAGGCAATATTTCAGTTTTTCCTTCAGTTGAGAATGCTAGAGCAGGACCCATTTGCCAGTAGCGTCCCTCAACATTTGAAGGTAAAGACAAACAAAAGGGATCGAAAAAAGCAAGTATCCTACATATCTCGGGTTAAAACATATCGAGAAATCACATATTTCTTGTACATAGAGGCTGACATCGTGGACCCATCGGCCAGCCGTGGAAAAAAATCCAAGAAAGGAAACAATTATCGTACAGAGAAGCTGACATGTGGGACGCATTTTGCAGCAGCGTCCTCAACTTTTACAAAGGCGGCAGGGGATCTAAAGAAAAAGCAAAGTTCCCAGAAATCAGCGGTCAAAAATAAATCCAAGAAATGAAATGTTTATTGTTCATAGAGGCTGACATGTGGGACCCACGAGCCAGCAGCGTCCTCAACGTTTCAAAGGGCAGGATCGAAAAAAAGGCAAGTGACCATATATCCCAAATAATCCAAGGAAAGAAACTTTTATTGTACATAGAGGATGACATATGGGTCCCGTTTTGGCACTACAAGAAAAGTTGCCATGGCCGACGAAGTTGAAGTCGCGCCGTGGTTGCTGGTGTACCATGGCCGACGATTTTTGGTCCCTCCGTGGTGCATGTCAAAACTTTTTTTCTCGTTTTTGAGGCCACCTAGCCCGACGAAAGCGGCCAAAACGTCGCGTATGGTGGCCCGGGACGTGGTGCATCTCGAAATCTCGGGTTCGCCGGCCGAGTCAACGCAAATCCGCACCGCCGAGGGATGTAGGGCCCAGATGGCAGCCTCTCTGGCATTGTTTTTTTCTAGATCGCGCCATCTCGTTCAACGTTCTCCGATCGAGCCGTTTACGATGCAGGATCATGGGTCCCGAATGTCATCCTCTATGAACCAAAATTCTTTCTATTCTTGGATTTTTTTGACCCCCTGATTTCTGGCTACTTCCTTTTTCTTTTGATCCCTTGCCGCCTTGGAAACGTTGAGACCGCTGCTGCTAAATGGGACCCGCATGTCATCCTCTATGTGCAATCAACTTTCTTTTCTTGGAGTTTTTTTGGCACCTCAAATTTGGTCACTTGCCTTTTTCTTTCGATCCCCTGCCGCCTCTCAAACGGTGATACCGCTGCTGCTAACGGGACCCGCATGTCATCCTCTATGTACTATAAAACTTTCTTTTCTTGAATTATTTTTGGCACCTCATATTTGGTCACTTAACTTTTTCTTTCGATCCCCTGCCGCCTCTCAAACGGTGATACCGCTGCTAAATGGGACCCGCATGTCATCCTCTATGTACTATAAAACTTTCTTTTCTTGGATTTTTTTGGCACCTCATATTTGGTCACTTGACTTTTTCTTTCGATCCCCTGCTGCCTCTCAAAGTGATACCGCTGCTGCTAAATGGGACCCGCATGTCATCCTCTATGTACTATAAAACTTTCTTTTCTTGGATTTTTTTTGGCACCTCATATTTGGTCACTTGACTTTTTCTTTCGATCCCCGCTGCCTCTCAAACAGTGATACCGCTGCTGCTAAATGGGACCCGCATGTCATCCTCTATGTACTATAAAACTTTCTTTTCTTGGAATTTTTTGGCACCTCATATTTGGTAACTTGACTTTTTCTTTCGATCCCCTGCCGCCTCTGATACCGCTGCTGCTAAATGGGACCCACATGTCATCCTCTATGTACTATAAAACTTTCATTTTTTGGATTATTTTTGGCACCTCATATTTGGTCACTTGACTTTTTCTTTCGATCCCCTGCCGCCTCTCAAACGGTGAGACCGCTGCAGCTAAATGGGACCGACATGTCATCCTCTATGAGCAATCAACTTTCTTTTCTTGGAGTTTTTTTTTGCACCTCATATTTGGTCACTTGCCTTTTTCTTTCGATCTCATGCCACGTTTGAAACGTTGAGGTACCTGCTGGCTCATGGGACCCATGTCATCCTCTGTGTGCTATAAAAGTTTCCTTTGTTGGATTTTTTCACCCTCTGATTTTTGGCTTGCCTTTTTCTTTTGATCCCATGCCCCCTTTGAAACGTTGAGTAAGCTGTTGGTTCAAGGGACCCGCATGTCATCCTCTATGTCCATCAACTTTCTTTTCTTGGATTTTTTTTCACCCCTAATTACTAGCTACTTTCTTTTTCTTTTGATCTCAAGCCGCATTACAAACATTGAGACCGCTGCTGCAAAATGGGACCCACATGTCATCCTCTATGTACAATAAATCTTGGATTATTTTTGGCTCCTGATATTTGGTCACTTGCCTTTTTCTTTCGATCTCATGCCGCCTTTGAAACGTTGAGTAAGCTGGCTCATGGGTCCCGCATGTCATCCTCTACTAACAATAAAAGTTTCGTTTCTTGGAGTTATTTTTTACCCCTAATTTCTGGCTATTTGCCTTTTTCTTTTGATCCCCTGCCCCCGTTGAAACGATGAGGACGCTGTTGGCAGGTCGGTCCCACATGTCATCCTCTATGAACAATAAAAGTTTCCTTTGGTGGATTTATTTTTGACCCCTAATTAATTTCTGGCTATTTCCTTTATTTTTCTTTTGATCCCCGCCGCCTTGGAATTGTTGAGAATGCTGCTGCCTCATTTTTCTTTTGGTCCTGTGCCGCCTTGGAAACGTTGAGACCGCTGCAAAATGGGACCCGCATGTCATCCTCTATGTACAATAAAGTTTCTTTTCTTGGATTATTTTTGGCTCCTGATATTATGTCACTTGCCTTTTTCTTTCGATCTCATGCCGACTTTGAAACGTTGAGGATGCTGCTGCCTCATGGGTCCCGCATGTCATCCTCTCAACGATAAATGTTTTCTTTTCTTGTATTTTTTTACCAACTGATTTTTGGCTTTTTTTTTTTTCGATCCCCCGCCTTTGAAACGTTGACTCCGCTGCTGGCTCATGGGTCCCCGATGTCAGCCTCCCCGTACAAGAAACATGTGATATTTTATTTTGCAGACAATAAACGTTGTATTTCGCTCTGAGCTATTGCAAACGGATAAATTAAATCTTTATATCTACATAAACAAACTTATATGTTGAATCTCCTTGTTTTTTGTTTTTGCGAAGCATAGGACTTTCCTGTTTTTTTTTTGAGAAAAATCCGACCTTTCCTGTTTTGGAGTGGGCTGAAATTGTACGAGTCAAAAGGCCCAGGGATAGTTCGAAGGCCCAGATGTCCAGATACAGCCCAATTGAAATCTTTCTTTTCTTGGATTTTTTCACACCCTGATTTCTGGCTACTTCATTTTTCTTTCGGTCCTGTGCCGCCTTGGAAGCGTTGAGACTGCTACAAAATGGGACCCGCATGTCATCCTCTATGTACAATAAAGTTTCTTTTCTTGGATTATTTTTGGCTCCTGATATTATGTCACTTGACTTTTTCTTTCAATCTCATGCCGACTTTGAAACGTTGAGGAAGCTGCTCATGGGTCCCGCATGTCATCCTCTATGAACAATAAAAGTTTTCTTTGTTGGATTTATTTTTTCCCCTAATTTCTGGCTATTTGTCTTTTTCTTTTTATCCCCTGCCCCCTTTGAAACGATGACGACGCAGCTGGCAAGTCGGTCCCACATGTCATCCTCTATGAACAATAAAAGTTTCCTTTGATGGATTTATTTTTTACCCTAATTAATTTCTGGCTATTTCCTTTTTTATTTTGATCCCCTGCCGCCTTGAAATAGTTGAGGATGCTGCTGCCTCATGGGTCCCGCATGTCATCCTCTCAGAAAGGTAAATGTTTCTTTTCTTGAATTTGTTTACCAACTGATTTTTGGCTTATTTTTTCTTTCGATCTCCTGCCACCTTTAAAACGTTGACGACGCTGCTGGCTCATGGGTCCCCAATGTCAGCCTCCCCATACTGCAAATCCTCTTTCTGCAAAGGTTGTATTTCTAGATAGATAAGGTGGATTCGAATCTGCCATGGTTCAGGCAGCTCAGGTAAGCCTTCTTGCACTAATTAATGGAAGTAGTGTATCGCAAGGTCAAGACATGTGGCTCGGTGTAATGAATCTATATGAATCATGTTGTGGGTTCAATCTTAATTAGCAGTTCAGATAAGATAACCTTATATAAGTATAACTACAAATGCATTTGCTAAGGGCTCATGGGACAACAGAACTAGACAACCGCGAACTTTATGACCAGCATGTCACAGCGGCATCGAAAGATCTTGACCTTCAACTTTGATCCAATGCGAAGTTTGGCACCGTCAATGAACTTTTTCCACCTGGAAGTAACAGCCAAGCGGCCATCTGTGGGACTGACAGAGTACCGTCCCTCCACGGTGAGACCTTCACTCTCCATGACGAGGGATATCTTGCCCCTTCGGCCAGCATTGAGATCCTTGGAGATACTTTTAGGCAATTTCTGATTCAAAGCAAGAGATACCACCAAAAATTAGTCAATGGCACCAATGCACTGAACCATGTGAGACTTTGAGCAGAGAAGACATCAAGATAAGAGCAGTTATGCTGTCATATACTCACGAACATAGCCTTCAGATGCGTCCTGGTCACCACACGGGTGGCCACAGCAATGAGCTGAGACCTCGGTGATCTGGCTGGGGCAGGTGCATGAGCCTGGGCTGGTACACGAGCTGGTGCTGATGCAGGAGACTGCTGGGCAGGTGCAGTAAACGGTGCCTCTAGAGGAACCGGTGCTGATGCAGGAGACTGTTGGGCAGGTGCAGTAAACGGTGCAGCTAGAGGAACCAGTGCTGATGCAGGAGCCTGCTGGGCATGTGTAGTATATGGGGCCTCTACAGGAACCAATGCTGATGTAGGGGACTGCTGGGTAGATGCAGTAAACGGAGCTGGTACAGGAACCGGTGCTGATGCAGGAGAGTGGGAAGCCGGTGCCGGTGCTGGTGTGGTTGCCCTTTGTGACATCCGCTCCTGTTCCATCAGGGGATCTGCAGCTTTGATCATGTTAAACCCAGCAAGCTAGAACAGAGGGAATGGTTTAGAACAACTGCTCAGAATGCAGTTATCAAAAGATATGAGTAGAAAAAAGTTACATATTATATATTTGGAAGTGTCTCCAACTCTGTAAGCAGTTACGTATATCTGCCCGTTTGAGTTTCTGATCCTCAGCTCGTCGCCCTTCTTCAGACCGTAGTCAAAAGCAAACTTTCTCCAATCATGTCCATACAAATATGTGATGGCCTGCGTCTTGTAGACATACACCTCATAGACCGTGTAGGTGTTCATCAATTTGCCATTGCCATGCATAGTGAAAGATCCTTCATGCGGACACATCTGGTTAATCATTGGACGAAGTTCACAAGGTACAGTCTGCATGTGAAAATTGATACAAATGTAAGAAGCAGGAAGACTAAAAACAAGACTTTACTATATGCCAATTCATGCTAAACCACTGAGAATACATACCTGTAACTCTGTGAAGGAGCTACTAGAAAGGTAGATAGAGCCATAGGAGGTGTTATATGCGGGGTATGTACATGGGCCCGCCATATTCCCGCAAGCTCGGCATCGGGATGGTGAAGGAAACATGGGAGGTACTACTGGTGCGTAGCGCTGAACGTAAGTGGAAGAATTAGGTTGTGTAAAGTGCATAGTTCAGAGCAATGCAAATGTTGACAAGCAAGTGCATAACACTATGTTACAAACTGAACAGTGAAAAATTAGTGTATGATGAATATAAGCATGCTAATTTGGTGTTTCCGAATTCCAAAAAGCATTAGACAGAGCCAGTGATAATATCAGACATAAATCATGGCATGTATATGTGGCTTAAGAAAATATACCCGAACCCTTGGATGGTTACGGCCCGGCTGATCCTTGGACTTGAGCTTATATAAGCATCCAGAAGGTGGGGCTGACAGTAACTTGGTGGCAGCCTCTGCAGATGCCTCATCAGCAGCAGTTGCAATCCTTTTGACCAATGAAGGCTTAGCAGTTTCAGTCTGCATATAAAAATTGAAGAGCAACAGACATCAGCAGTGATATATAAAATGAATCTATGAGACACTGATGCATATAGTGCTGGATGTAAGTGGAAGAATAGGTGTGTGTGTTTCTGAACTATTGGTAAGCATTAGACAAAGCCGGCAATAAACAGACAAAAATCAAATCATGTATGAGGATTAAGAAAATATACCTGCTTACTGAAAAGGGTACCACCCAGCTGGCCCGTGGCCTTGTGCTTGAGGAGGTTTTCAGAAGATGGTGGCAGCACCATCGTCTTCACAGCAGCCTCATCAGGATCATTTTTTATCCATTTGAGTAGAGGCACAGAAGTTTCATCCTGCATATGAATAGCAACAGAACTCATCATTGATATTTAATAAATCTATGAGATAGACTGATGCAAATAGTGCGGGGTGTAAGTGGAAGAATAGGGTTGTGCATAGAGAACAGTTGACAACAATGCAAATGATTACAAAAGAAGCCAATGGAAATCAACAGTTTATATACTGGATGAGACAGACTGAAAAGTGAAAAATTAGTGTATGATGATTGTAAGCAAACGCAGTGTTTCTGAACTTTTGGTAAGCATTAGACAAAGCCAATAGTAATTAAACAGATAATAATGAAATCATGTATGTGGATTAAGAAAATATACCAGATTCATTAAAAGGTCACCACCCAGCTGGCCCATGGCCTCGTGCTTGTAGAGGTTTTCGGAAGATGGTGCCGGCACCATCGTCCTCACAGCAGCCTCATTAGCCTCATTTTGCATCCACTTGAGTAAAGGCGCAGCAGTTTCAGCCTGCATAAGAATGGGAACAGATCTCAGCAGTGATATTGAATGACTCTGAGACAGACTGATGCATATAGTGCTAGATGTAAGTGGAAGGGTATGGCCGTGTATGGACAACAGTTCACAACAATGCAAGGGTGTGTTCGGTTCTGAAACAGCGTGGAATGGAATGGAATGGTTCCATTTCAGAGGAATGGAATGGTTACATTTTTGTTCGGTTGGGAAAAATGGAGAGCAGAAGAGATCGAGGTTAAACTAACCAATTGTCTCAAAATTGTAATTAACAATTGCAAATGAAATTTTAATCTCAAAGTCGTAATTAACAGCGCCTAATGGTGCTCTTTTAATCTAAAAATCATAATTAACATCATTTTATGTTGGGTTAGGGGAACTGGAGTAGATGAACATTACTGTATGATGATTGTAAGCAAACGAATTTGGTGTTTCTAAACTTTTGGCTTCGAGATCTTATGGGTTTCAACTCTAGCCTACCCCAACTTGTTTGGGACTGAAAGGCTTGGTTGTTGTTGTTGTTGTAAACTTTTGGCAAGCATAGAAAAAACCGACAATAAACAGAGAAAAATCAAGGCATGTTTTGTGGATTAAGAAAATATACCATATTCATTAAAAGATCACCACCCAGCTGGTGCGTGGCCTTGTGCTTGTAGAGGCATTTAGAAGATGGGGGCGGCATCAACATACTGGCAGCCTGATCAGCCGCAGTTTTGATCTTCCTTTTGAGTAAAGGCCCTAAAGTTTCAGTCTGCATATGAATAGCAAAACAAAAGGCAGACCTCAGCAGTGATATTGAATTACTGTATGAGATAGACTGATGCATATAGTGGATGCTCTTAGCCTTTTGCAGCGTGAACACTAGCTATGGACAGACAAAAAAACTAGTTAACTCAGCTTTGTCTAGATATGAATGTACTACCACCATCCAAAAGCTTAAGCCTTATTTATTTTTGAGAAATCAAAACAAGCAAAGTTTGACCAAAATTTTAGAACATTCTATCAACAAATATAATACTGTGTAGATACCGTAGGAAAATATATTTTATTATCTATTTAATGATATTAATTTTGTATTTTGCATGTTACTGATTTTTGGTAAAAGCTTAGTCAAACATGGTATAGTTTGACTTTCTAAAAATAATATAAGCCCAAAGCTTTGGGATGGAGGCAGTAGTATCTAGAGCTAAAACACATCTAGATACATCCGTATCTACAGATAGTTGAGTCAATTAATTTGGATCTGAGGGAGTATCAGATTCAGACTACATCATGGTAAGTTGGTTAAAAAAATTACCCCTGGGCGGTCCCTGCCCAGCTCGGCAGTGGCATTTCGCTTCTTGTGCTGCAGATCGGGCCATGCTCCTGCAGCAGGTGGGGCGCTATTCTCGTTCCCCATAGCCTCAGCACGGAACCTGGAGGTACCAACCTGATACAGAGAATATAGAGCATGGTGTCACAGAGGCTTTACGCACAAACAGCTGAAGACATGTGCTACTTTAAGCATATTCCAGAACAGGAACAGATTGAGGATGCAGAGACCAGAGAGACACTTAAAAGGTAAAGAGTGGATAAGCAAACGGAGTACCTGCTTCGCGGGGCTGGGGACGCAGCTCAGGCTCAGCCAACTGCCCACATGCGTGGTGGCCTTACGCTCCATTGCCCCCACCGCCGAGGTCTTACCTTTCCTGTACAAGCTGACAAAAGATACAGTGAGGATCAGCAGAAACTACAAAGGTTGCAAATGTCGACAAATAAAGGAAGAACACCCCAATCCAAGCAAAGGTAGCCCCCGCCCCCACCCCCATCAATCACTCCCAGCTCGAGGGTGACCAGAAAGACACCCCTTCGCCCAGAATAGGAAAGAGATGCGCAAGATATCGAGGAGAGGAAAAAAGAACCGATCTCGAGAAAGGAGAGAACATTACTAGTCCTACCTAATCCGCTTGGGCTAGATGCAGCTTGCCCCTCCAAGCTGGATGCCTGGACGGTGGAGGCGAAAGGAGGGGATCGAGCTAGCGGCTTGCATCCGTCGGCAATCGGCACTCGATCGGGAGAGAAGGGGTGCTACATAAAGGGGAGGGGTAACATATTTTATTACACAGTGAACTTACTGATGTGACTAGTCATTACATGTCTCACTGAAACTAGGGCCCATAGTGTGGCACCCCAAATTTACTTGAAGCTGCCCGGCGGGACGCATTGGCGCGTCAAGAAACCCCCGAATTGTAGCGGGGAAATGAAACATTTCACAAAAATTCGAAATTCAAGCACACCGCCACGCGCCAAGCACGCGGCTGTTCCTTCCTCTTCCTCGGTTCCTCCTCCCCTATCCGAAAAAACCCCAAATCCCAAGCTCAAACCAAAAAAAAACAAACAAATCCCCTGGCCGCCATGCATGTCCTCGTTAACCCGCTGGAGATCGTTCCCGGACGATGCGGACCACCCGCCCTGAGATCCAGAATTCCGTCCACCTCGAGGCACTGCGTGCTGTCTCGCAGCAGCGGCTTGAGGGCGCTGAAGAGGAAGTTCCGCCGGAAAGTGCTCATGGCAACCGTGCAAGCTCACCGGCGTGCTGTATCCCGAGAGGAACTGGTCAAAGCTTTGCTATTCGCCACACAAAAAAATTGCGGGCCAAGATCTGGTCAAAGCTTCGTCGATGGCTTGCCGCGAGAGGCTTGGAGTCCAGAGTCAATAAACTAGCTGCTCGAGGACTTGGGCGGTTTACACGGATTCATATTAACTGACTCAAGTTTGTTAGTCTAGTTAACAAATGCATCTAGATACATCCATATCTAGACAGAATTGAGTCAATTAATATGAATCAGAGGGGAGTACCTGAAAGTGTTTCATGCTACCAACTAATGCGCTGGCAGGAATCGCTGTAGAAGTAATTGTGCTACTACTCATACGATGAACTGATTGTGTGGGTGTCGAATTTTGCAACGCGATCATCCACTGAATGCTTAATCTAGCGCCAAAGGCGTACAAATCATAACATACTACAGCACCAGAACATAAGAGTACGAATCATAAAGTAGCTCAACGTCTCCAACGTATCGATAATTTCTTATGTTCCATGCTACTTTATTGATGATACCTACATGTTTTATGCACATTATATGTCATATTTATGCATTTTCTGAACTAACCTATTAACAAGATGCCGAAGAGCCAGTTTTTGCTGTTTTTGGTTTCAGAAATCCTAGTAAGGAAATATTCTCGGAATTGGACGAAATCTTCGCCCGGGTCCTATTTTTGCACGGAGCTTCCAGAAGACCGAAGAGGGAAGGAAGTGGGGCCACGAGGTGGCCACACCATAGGGCGGCGCGGCCAGGCCCTGGCCGCGCCGGCCGTGGTGTGGGCCCTCGTGCGCCCGACCTACCCTTTCGCCTACTTAAAGCCTCCGTCGCGAAACCCCATCGAGAGCCACGATACGGAAAACCTTCCAGAGACGCCGCCGCGAATCCCATCTCGGGGGATTCAGGAGATCGCCTCCGGCACCCTGCGGAGAGGGGATTCATCTCCCGGAGGACTCTTCATCGCCATGATCGCCTCCGGAGTGATGAGTGAGTAGTTCACCCCTGGACCATGGGTCCATAGCAGTAGCTAGATGGTCGTCTTCTCCTTGTTGTGCTTCATTGTTGGATCTTGTGAACTGCCTAACATGATCAAGATCATCTATATGTAATACCATATGTTGTGTTTGTCGGGATCCGATGGATAGAGAATACTATGTTATGGTGATTATCAATCTATTGTTTATGTGTTGTTTATGATCTTGCATGCTCTCCGTTATTAGTAGAGGCTCTGGCCAAGTTTGTACTCTTAACTCCAAGAGGGAGTATTTATGCTCGATAGTGGGTTCATGCCTTCATTGACACCTGGGACAGTGACAGAAAGTTCTAAGGTTGTGATGTGCTGTTGCCACTAGGGATAAAACATTGATTCTATGTCTAAGGATGTAGTTGTCGATTACATTACGCACCATACTTAATGCAATTGTCTGTTGCTTTGCAACTTAATACTGAATGGGGTTCGGATGATAACCTGAAGGTGGACTTTTTAGGCATAGATGCAGTTGGATGGCGGTCTATGTACTTTGTCGTAATGCCCGGATTAAATCTCACTATATTTATCATATCATGTACATGCATTGTTATGCCCTTCTCTATTTGTCAATTGCCCGACTGTAATTTGTTCACCCAACATGTTTTTATCTTATGGGAGAGACACCTCTAGTGAACTGTGGACCCCGGTCCTATTCTTTACATAGCATACAATCTACTGCAATTGTGTTTTACTATTTTCTTGCAAACAATCATTTTCCACTCGATACGTTTAATCCTTTGTTACAGCAAGCCGGTGAGATTGACAACCTCACTGTTTCGTTGGGGCAAAGTACTTTGGTTTTGTTGTGCAGATTCCACGTTGGCGCCGGAATCCCTGTTGTTGCGCCACATCACATTTCGCCACCATCAACCTTCAACGTGCTTCTTGGCTCCTCCTGGTTCGATTAAACCTTGGTTTCTTTCTGAGGGAAAACTTGCTACTGTGCGCATCATACCTTCCTCTTGGGGTTCCCAACGAACGTGTGAGTTACACGCCATCAAGCTCTTTTTCTGGCGCCGTTGCCGGGGAGATCAAGACACGCTGCAAGGGGAGTCTCCACTTCTCAATCTCTTTACTTTGTTTTTGTCTTGCTTTATTTTATTTACTACTTTGTTTGCTGCACCTAAACAAAACACAAAAAAATTAGTTGCTAGTTTTACTTTATTTATTGTCTTGCTCTCTATATCAAAAACACAAAAAAATTAGTTACTTGCATTTACTTTATTTGCCTAGTTTACTTTTTGCTTATTTCATCATGTTTCCTCCTAAGTACACTCTAAAAGACATACCGGTAGGCCGAGGGTCTATAATTGGAAGAGATAATATAGAGGAATTTTTCACTCATGTTAGCACAGCTGAAGATTTTGAGGATAGACACTTGGTAGAACTTGCTCCTACTTATGAAATTGTTGTTGCTTCTTTAGTACACATGCTGGAAATTAAATTTGTTAATCTCAATCCTATAATCCAACACATGTTTCTCACACTTGGTGATATGGAGGAAGGAGAGAAGAAAGACTTTGTTTTAGAAACCCTTCTTAAAGAATTTGGTGGTGTAGCAAGAGAGGCTAGAAAAGTCTTTGCTAAATATAAAATGCTTGGTTCTTACACCAATTTTGTTAGTCTCCTTGAAAAGATGGACATGGAGAGAGTAAAGTACACTAATGATATTAATGATGGTGGGGAGGTTAAGACAACAATACCATGTAAACTCCTAGGAATGCATGAAGCTCTAGAAAATAACTATGGTTGGCTTGTTCCTGAAAATTTGTTTGATGAGAATAGCAAGCCTAAGAATAATGAAAAAGGAGCCTCTGAAACTTACATAGACGAGATAACATGCATTGTTGAGAAAACTCCCAACACCCAAGGTAATAATGTTGATGCTTCTTCATTTGAAAATACTTGATTTGCACTTTCTGCGCCTAGCTGCGTTAAAGAAAAGCGCTTATGGGAGACAACCCATGTTTTTACTACAGCAATTTTTGTTTTGTTGAGTCTTGGAAGTTGTTTACTACTGTATCAACCTCTCCTTATCATGTTTTTGTGCCAAGTAAAGTTTCTATGTCAAAGTTGATGTTATATTTGGGATCGCTGCGCAGAAACAGCATTGCTGTCTGTCACGAATCTGGGCACAGGCCTCTGTAGAAAATTCGAAAAAATCTGCCAATTTACGAGCGTGATCCTCAGATATGTACGCAACTTTCATTAGTTTTGAGTTTTTCCATTTGAGCAAGTCTGGTGCCAGCTTTAAATTCGTCTTTACGGACTGTTCTGTTTTTGACAGATTCTGCCTTTTATTTCGCATTGCCTCTTTTGCTATGTTGGATTTATTTCTTTGATCCATTAATGTCCAGTAGCTTTATGCAATGTCCAGAAGTGTAAAGAATGATTGTGCCACCTCTGAACATGTGAATTATTAATTGTGCACTAACCCTCTAATGAGTTTGCTTGAAGTTTGGTGTGAAGGAAGTTTTCAAGGGTCAAGAGAGGAGTATGATATACTATGATCAAGAGGAGTGAAAGCTCTAAGCTTGGGGATGCCCCCGTGGTTCACCCCTGCATATTCTAAGAAGACTCAAGCGTCTAAGCTTGGGGATGCCCAAGGCATCCCCTTCTTCATCGACAACATCATCAGGTTCCTCCCCTGAAACTATATTTTTATTCAATCACATCTTGTGTTCTTTACTTGGAGCGTCGGTTTGTTTTTGTTTTTGTTTTTGTTTGAATAAAATGGATCCTAGCATTCACTTTGTGGGAGAGAGACACGCTCCGCTGTTGCATATGGACAAATATGTCCTTAGGCTTTACTCATAATGTTCAAGGCGAAGTTTCTTCTTCGTTAAATTGTTATATGGTTGGAATTGGAAAATGCTACATGTAGTAATTCTAAAATGTCTTGGATAATGTGATACTTGGCAATTGTTGTGCTCATGTTTAAGCTCTTGCATCATATGCTTTGCACCCATTAATGAAGAAATACATAGAGCTTGCTAAAATTTGATTTGCATATTTGGTCTCTCTAAGGTCTAGATAATATCTAGTATTGAGTTTTGAACAACAAGGAAGACGGTGTAGAGTCTTATAATGTTTACAATATGTCTTTTATGTGAGTTTTGCTGCACCTGTTCATCCTTGAGTTTGCTTCAAATAACCTTGCTAGCCTAAACCTTGTATCGAGAGGGAATACTTCTCATGCATCCAAAATCCTTGAGCCAACCACTATGCCATTTGTGTCCACCATATCTACCTACTACATGGTATTTCTCCGCCATTCCAAAGTAAATTGCTTGAGTGCTACCTTTAAAATTCCATCATTCACCTTTGCAATATATAGCTCATGGGACAAAATAGCCTTAAAAACTATCGTAGTATTGAATATGTACTTATGCACTTTATCTTTTATTAAGTTGCTTGTTGTGCGATAACCATGCTTCTGGGGAACGCCATCAACTATTGTTGAATATCATGTGAGTTGCTATGCATGTCCGTCTTGTCTGAAGGATCTATCACCTTAGTGGTTGGAGCATGCAAAATTGTTAGAGAAGAACATTGGGCCGCTAACTAAAGCCATGAATCATGGTTGAAGTTTCAGTTTTGGACATATATCCTCAATCTCATATGAGAATAATAATCATTGCTACATGCTTATGCATTTAAGAGGAGTCCATTATCTGTTGTCCATGTTGTCCCGGTATGGATGTCTAAGTTGAGAATAATCAAAAGCGAGAAATCCAAAATGCGAGCTTTCTCCTTAGACCTTTGTACAGGCGGCATGGAGGTACCCCTTTGTGACACTTGGTTGAAACATGGCATGCAAAGATCCGGTAGTCCAAGCTAAGTAGGACGAGGTGCGGGCACTATTAGTATACTATGCATGAGGCTTGCAACTTGTAAGATATAATTTACATAACTCATATGCTTTATTACTACCGTTGACAAAATTGTTTCATGTTTTCAAAATAAAAGCTCTAGCACAAATACAGCAATCGATGCTTTCCTCTTTGAAGGACCTTTCTTTTACTTTTATTGTTGAGTCAGTTTACCTATCTCCCTCCACCTCAAGAAGCAAACACTTGTGTGAACTGTGCATTGATTCCTACATACTTGCATATTGCACTTATTATATTACTTTATGTTGACAATATCCATGAGATATACATGTTATAAGTTGAAAGCAACCGCTGAAACTTAATCTTCCTTTGTGTTGCTTCAACACCTTTACTTTGATTTATTGCTTTATGAGTTAACTCTTATGCAAGACTTATTGATGCTTGTCTTGAAGTACTATTCATGAAAAGTCTTTGTCATATGATTCACTTGTTTACTCATGTCATTACCTTTGTTTTGATCGCTGCATTCATTACATATGTTTACAAATAGTATGATCAAGATTATAATGGCATGTCACTTCAGAAATTATCTTTGTTATCGTTTTACCTGCTCGGGACGAGCAGAACTAAGCTTGGGGATGCTGAACGTATCGATAATTTCTTATGTTCCATGCTACTTTATTGATGATACCTACATGTTTTATGCACATTATATGTCATATTTATGCATTTTCTGGAACTAACCTATTAACAAGATGCCGAAGAGCCAGTTGCTGTTTTCTGCTGTTTTTGGTTTCAGAAATCCTAGTAAGGAAATATTCTCGGAATTGGACGAAATCTTCGCCCAGGGTCCTATTTTTGCACGGAGCTTCCAGAAGACCGAAGAGGGAAGGAAGTGGGGCCACGAGGTGGCCACACCATAGGGCGGCGCGGCCCAGGCCCTGGCCGCGCCGGCCTGTGGTGTGGGCCCCTCGCGCCCCCGACCTACCCTTTCGCCTACTTAAAGCCTCCGTCGCGAAACCCCAGTACCGAGAGCCACGATACGGAAAACCTTCCAGAGACGCCGCCGCGAATCCCATCTCGGGGGATTCAGGAGATCGCCTCCGGCACCCTGCCGGAGAGGGGATTCATCTCCCGGAGGACTCTTCATCGCCATGATCGCCTCCGGAGTGATGAGTGAGTAGTTCACCCCTGGACCATGGGTCCATAGCAGTAGCTAGATGGTCGTCTTCTCCTTGTTGTGCTTCATTGTTGGATCTTGTGAGCTGCCTAACATGATCAAGATCATCTATATGTAATACCATATGTTGTGTTTGTCGGGATCCGATGGATAGAGAATACTATGTTATGGTGATTATCAATCTATTGTTTATGTGTTGTTTATGATCTTGCATGCTCTCCGTTATTAGTAGAGGCTCTGGCCAAGTTTGTACTCTTAACTCCAAGAGGGAGTATTTATGCTCGATAGTGGGTTCATGCCTTCATTGACACCTGGGACAGTGACAGAAAGTTCTAAGGTTGTGATGTGCTGTTGCCACTAGGGATAAAACATTGATTCTATGTCTAAGGATGTAGTTGTCGATTACATTACGCACCATACTTAATGCAATTGTCTGTTGCTTTGCAACTTAATACTGAATGGGGTTCGGATGATAACCTGAAGGTGGACTTTTTAGGCATAGATGCAGTTGGATGGCGGTCTATGTACTTTGTCGTAATGCCCGGATTAAATCTCACTATATTTATCATATCATGTACATGCATTGTTATGCCCTTCTCTATTTGTCAATTGCCCGACTGTAATTTGTTCACCCAACATGTTTTTATCTTATGGGAGAGACACCTCTAGTGAACTGTGGACCCCGGTCCTATTCTTTACATAGCATACAATCTACTGCAATTGTGTTTTACTATTTTCTTGCAAACAATCATTTTCCACTCGATACGTTTAATCCTTTGTTACAGCAAGCCGGTGAGATTGACAACCTCACTGTTTCGTTGGGGCAAAGTACTTTGGTTTTGTTGTGCAGATTCCACGTTGGCGCCGGAATCCCTGTTGTTGCGCCGCATCACATTTCGCCACCATCAACCTTCAACGTGCTTCTTGGCTCCTCCTGGTCGATTAAACCTTGGTTTCTTTCTGAGGGAAAACTTGCTACTGTGCGCATCATACCTTCCTCTTGGGGTTCCCAACGAACGTGTGAGTTACACGCCATCAGTAGCTCAACATTTTGCATCAGGGCTGGGTGGTCCTGAGACTACCGGGACGCCCCTGATGATCTCCGGGTGTGCATCCTCTTCAACGCAAAGCTGTGTACTCGGTCCACGGCCTCCTTCTGTAGGCTGGATAATCTCAGGTGCAGGACCTTCGTCTATGAGAGGCTCGTCATCAGTACCATCCACAGGTGCATCAGGGCTGGGTGGTCTTGAGACTACCCGGACGCCCGTGATGATCTCCGGGCGTGCATCCACTTCAACGCAAAGCTGTGTACTCGGTCCACGGCCTCCTTCTGTAGACTGGATAATCTCAGGTGCAGGACCTTCGTCTATGAAAGGCTCGTCATCAGTACCATCCACAGGTGCATCAAACTGAGATTCATCTTCAAATCTCCCATCAAACTGAGAGACCTCTTCAACTCTATGCTTCTGCAATTAGTACATCAACCGATTAGACAAACATCTAAGGGATGCAACCTGAACAAATGCCGTTTTACATATTTACCTTCTCATCTGGCACAGCACATGTCCCAGAGCTGAAACCCGTTTCCTGAAGCAAGCGCTTTTTCTCTCCTTCCCGTCCATCCATCTGCAACAAGTTAAATTTGAGTACAGAACCTTGCACAGCAATGCAAACTATTGATTGAAACAGCGGCAGCATCAATATAAATAATTAACTACATATGCCAGCACACATACAGTGTGAGCAAGATCTGCTTCTCCTGCTAAAGGATCATTATATGGTTCACCATGCTAAACCCGCCTAACATATGTGCGGTCCATCCCAAAAATGTGTAAATGATCTGCCACTACAGGGTGAGGCCTCTTCTCACCATTCATACATGTGCAGCGCGGGCAATACACGTCCAGGTTGTGACCATCATGAGCTCTAATAAACCCCATAAAGGGTTGAACACCATTTATATATGAAGGGGAACATAAGTGTCCATGCAGTATCCAAGTTCTGTCCATCTGTTTAATTATGAGATACAGTGGTTGGTGATTAATTTAAGGCGAAGTAGGAAATGTATATCCATCGAGTACAAAACTATACTACATGATTATGCATTTCAGCAATCATGTCGAGTACAAAACAAAAAATGCCCATCGACATTTTAGCAAACAGATCGTGTACAAAACTCTGCCATGGCATTTCAGCAAATTAACGGATCGAGTGCAGAACTGACTCTATATGCCCACGCAAATGAACAAATTGATCGATGACAAATCGAGCGGAAAACTATAAAGTGCCAATTAGTTCGAGCATACTGACGAATTTTTTTAGCAGCATCAAGAAAATATAAATCGTTAGGCTGTCTTGCCCGATACATGATTGAGCTAGAGATAGCAGCCCTACCGTGGATCAACTTGACCGCCGGTGCGTCTCGAGAAGAACGACGGGGAGGGGAAGCTTCTTCTTCGCACGGACGGGACGGGGAGGGGAAGCTCTTCGCACGGACGGGGATAAGTTGTGTACGGGTGGGTGGGGGGTCATGCGGCCGGGCCGCCGGGGTGATAATTAAGGTCGGTAGGTGGCGTTTAATGGAGTTGCGTGTGTAATTTGCCGTGCACAAGGTTGAGGAATAGGCGGTTCCCTTTGCCGCGCGCACAATTCAAACTATCCCGCCCATGTAGTTTAAATTCGCCATATTTTCGTTAAATCGACATAAAGTCATGTGAGTGGGGGAAAATTAGCAAAGTTGCTTGAAAAATAGTAAAACTCTGGAATTATCCTTTAAATATGCTCTACTTCGTGTGAAAATCGGGGTGTGGAAGCATGTTGAGCTGTTTTATTTGTACTTTCTTCATTAAAACTCCCATTTTATGCACTTTGGATGGAAAGAAATCATTTGTACATAAATTTTGACAACGCCATTTGCAAACACTAATTGTTTACATGCCAAGATGCACCCATCCACCAAATATATATGTGGCAAAAGTTTATCACAATCTAGCAGATATGCATAATTAGTGAGGGACCCCTTTTGATTTTGTGCAATTTCCACTAATTAGGTAGAGATCGAGAAGGGTTAATTAATTAGGCCATGTTAGGGGTTATGTGTTTTAGATTAGGTTGTGTGGATTCAAATACAACTTCTTTATTTGTGTGCTATGATTAATCAAAACTAGATCGATCGACTGCGCACACATTATTAGAGGCGCATGCCTTTGCGCACAAAGTGCATGTGTGTGTTGTTGGCCACCAACGAGAGAGAGAGAGAGAGAGAGAAAGAGAGAGAGGTAGAGAGAGCTACATACGAGAGAGCGATTGAAATCCCCAAATTAAACACATATATATGCATGGCACATTTAATTTAATTAGAGGACCGCGAGGCACCCCTGGCCTGCTTGATGCACAATTAAGTGTCATTGGCCTATATATAGGGTTTAATTAGGGTTTAGGGTTTAGGGTTAGGAGGTTAGGGTTTAGGGTCTAGGGTTTAGGGTTTAATGTTTATGGTGTTTAGGGTTTAGGGATTAGGGATTAGGGTTTATTTAGGGTTTAAGGTTTAGGGATCATCGATCGAGTGCGCACACACACATTATTAGAGGCACACGCGCCTTTGCGCATAAAGTGCATGCGTATATGTGTGTGTTTTTTGGCCACCAACGACATATAGATGATCGAGAGAGAGAGAGATTGAAATCCCCCAAGAATATGTTCAAATATATATTAAAATATATGCACGAATGCATGCATGGTAGGCCATGCATGCACACTAATTATATATATATTATGAGGAAACTTAATCAAATGTGTTTTCATTCGAGAGAACTTGTCAAAATTCAAGTTAATTAATTTATCATCGATAATTATATAATTAATTAATGAATCTCAGGGAGATGTTATACAACATATGATCGATATAGGCCATGTATATATTAATTGGTTTTAATCTACCGTTTAATTTGCTAGCTAGCTGCATGCTATATATAGAGCATGTTTTTATTAGATCGGGTTATAGCTAGTATAGTTTAGGGTTATGTGTTTTAATTAACTAGGGTTTGATTAGCTAGGGGTTAGTTATATATATATGGTTTAGGGTTAATGCATGGCACATTTAATTTAACTAGAGGACCGCGAGGCACCCCTGGCCTGCTTGATGCACAATTAAGTGTCGTTGGCCTATATATAGGGTTTAATTAGGGTTTAGGGTTAGCTAGCTGGGTTTAGGGTTTAGTGTTTAGGGTGTTTAGCTAGGGTCTAGGGTTTAGGGTTTAGTGTTTACGGTGTTTAGAGGGTCTAGGGTTTAGTGTTTAGGGTGTTTAGGGTCTAGGGTTTAGGGTCTAGTGTTTAGGGTCTAGGGTTTAGGGTTTAATTAGTGTTTAGGGTGTTTAGGGTTTAGTGTTTACGGTGTTTAGGGTCTAGGGTTTAGGGTTTAGTGTTTAGGGTGTTTAGGGTCTAGGGTTTAGGGTCTAGTGTTTAGGGTCTAGGGTTTAGGGTTTAATTAGTGTTTAGGGTGTTTAGGGTTTAGGGTTTAATGTTTACGGTGTTTAGGGTCTAGGGTTTAGGGTTTAGTGTTTAGGGTGTTTAGGGTCTAGGGTTTAGTGTGTTTAGGGTGTTTAGGGTTTAGGGGATTAGGGATTAGGGTTTTAGGGTTGTTTAAGGTTTAGGGATCATCGATCGAGTGCGCACACACATTATTAGAGGCACCCCGCGCCTTTGCGCATAAAGTGCATGCGTATATATATGTGTATTTTTTTGCCACCAACAACGATATATAGATGATCGAGAGAGAGAGATTGAAATCCCCAAGAATATGCATGTTCAAATATATATCAAAATATATGCACGAATGCATGGTAGGCCATGCATGCACACTAATTATATATATATTATGAGCTAGGCAACTTGATCAAATGTGTTTTCATACGAGAGAACTTGTCAAAATTCAAGTTAATTAATTTATCATCGATAATTATATATATAATTAATTAATGAATCACAGGGAGATCGATAATTAATTTAGGGTTTTAGGGTTGTACGTTTAAGGTTTAGGGATCATCGATCGAGTGCGCACACACATTATTAGAGGCACCCGCGTCTTTACGCATAAAGTGCATGCGTATATATGTGTGTGTTTTTTGCCACCAACGTTATATATAGATGATCGCGAGAGAGAGAGAGATTGAAATCCCTAAGAATATGTTCAAATATACATTAAAATATATGCACGAATGCATGGTAGGCCATGCATGCACACTAAAATTATATATATATTATGAGGCAACTTAATCAAATGTGTTTTCATTCGAGAGAACTTGTCAAAATTAAAGTTAATTAATTTATCAAGATAATTATATAATTAATTAATGAATCTGAGGGATATGTTATACAACATGATCGATATAGGCCATGTATATTTTAATTGGTGTTAATCTACGGTTTGCTAGCTAGCTGTTATATATATAGAGCATGCTTTTATTAGATCGGGTTATATCTAGTATAGTTTAGGGTTATGTGTTTTAATTAAGTAGGGTTGATTAGCTAGGGTTAGTTACATATATATGGTTTAGGGTTAATGCATGTCACATTTAATTTAATTAGAGGACCGCGAGGCACCCCTGGCCTGCTCGATGCACACAATTAAGTGTCGTTGGCCTATACATAGGGTTTAATTAGGGTTTAGGGTTAGCTAGGGTTTAGGGTTAGGGTTAGGGTTAGGGTTAGGGTTAGGGTCTAGGGTCTAGGGTTTAGTGTTTAGGGTGTTTAGGGTTTAGGGATTAGGGATTAGGGATTTAAGGTTTTAGGGGTTGTTTAAGGTTTAGGGATCATCGATCGAGTGCGCACACACATTATTAGAGGCACCCGCGCCTTTACGCATAAATTGCATGCGTATATATATATGTGTGTGTTTTTTGGCCACCAACGATATATTGATGATCGAGAGAGAGATTGAAATCCCTAAGAATATGTTCAAATATACATTAAAATATATGCACGAATGCATGGTAGGCCATGCATGCACACTAATTAATTATATATATATTATGAGGCAACTTAATCAAATGTGTTTTCATTCGAGAGAACTTGTCAAAATTCAAGTTAATTAATTTATCACGATAATTATATAATTAATTAATGAATCTGAGGGATATGTTATACAACATGATCGATATATATAGGCCATGTATATTTTAATTGGTGTTAATCTACGGTTTGCTAGCTAGCTGCTATATATAGAGCATGTTTTTATTAGATCGGGTTATATCTAGTATAGTTTAGGGTTATGTGTTTTAATTAAGTAGGGTTAATTAGCTAGGGTTAGTTACATATATATGGTTTAGGGTTAATGCATGGCACAATTAATTTAATTAGAGGACCGCGAGGCACCCCTGGGCTGCTCGATGCACAATTAAGTGACGTTGGCCTATACATAGGGTTTAATTAGGGTTTAGGGTTAGCTAGGGTAGAGGGTTAGGGTTAGGGTTTAGGGTTTAGTGTTTAGGGTGTTTAGGGTTTAGGGATTAGGGATTTAGGGGTTTTAGGGTTGTTTAAGGTTTAGGGATCATCGATCGAGTGCGCACACACATTATTAGAGGCACCCGCGCCTTTACGCATAAAGTGCATGCGTATATATGTGTGTTTTTTGGGCCACCAACGATATATAGATGATCGAGAGAGAGAGATTGAAATCCCCAAGAATATGTTCAAATATACATTAAAATATATGCACGAATGCATTGTAGGCCATGCATGCACACTAATTATATATATATTATGAGGCAACTTAATCAAATGTGTTTTCATTCGAGAGAACTTGTCAAAGTTCAAGTTAATTAATTTATCACGATAATTATATAATTAATTAATGAATCTCAGGGATATGTTATACAACATGATCGATATAGGCCATGTATATTTTAATTGGTGTTAATCTACGGTTTGCTAGCTAGCTGCTATATATAGAGCATGTTTTTATTAGATCGGGTTATAGCTAGCTAGTATAGTTTAGGGTTATGTGTTTTAATTAAGTAGGGTTGATTAGCTAGGGTTAGTTACATATATATGGTTTAGGGTTAATGCATGGCACATTTAATTTTATTAGAGGATCGCGAGGCACCCATGACCCGCTCGATCGATGCACAATTAAGTGTCGTTGGCCTATACATAGGGTTTAATTGGGGTTTAGGATTAGCTAGGGTTTAGGGTTAGGGTTAGGGTTAGGGTTAGGGTACGTTTAGGGTCTAGGGTTTAGGGTTTAGTGTTTAGGGTGTTTAGGGTTTAGGGATTAGGGATTTAAGGTTTTAGGGTTGTTTAAGGTTTAGGGATCATCGATCGAGTGCGCACACACATTATTAGAGGCACCCGCGCCTTTACGCATAAATTGCATGCATATATATGTGTGTTTTTTGGGCCACCAACGATATATAGATGATCGAGAGAGAGAGAGAGATTGAAATCCCCAAGAATATGTTCAAATATACATTAAAATATATGCACGAATGCATTGTAGGCCATGCATGCACACTAATTATATATATATTATGAGGCAACTTAATCAAATGTGTTTTCATTCGAGAGAACTTGTCAAAGTTCAAGTTAATTAATTTATCACGATAATTATATAATTAATTAATGAATCTCAGGGATATGTTATACAACATGATCGATATAGGCCATGTATATTTTAATTGGTGTTAATCTACGGTTTGCTAGCTAGCTGCTATATATAGAGCATGTTTTTATTAGATCGGGTTATAGCTAGCTAGTATAGTTTAGGGTTATGTGTTTTAATTAAGTAGGGTTGATTAGCTAGGGTTAGTTACATATATATGGTTTAGGGTTAATGCATGGCACATTTAATTTTATTAGAGGATCGCGAGGCACCCATGACCCGCTCGATCGATGCACAATTAAGTGTCGTTGGCCTATACATAGGGTTTAATTGGGGTTTAGGATTAGCTAGGGTTTAGGGTTAGGGTTAGGGTTAGGGTTAGGGTACGTTTAGGGTCTAGGGTTTAGGGTTTAGTGTTTAGGGTGTTTAGGGTTTAGGGATTTAAGGTTTTAGGGTTGTTTAAGGTTTAGGGATCATCGATCGAGTGCGCACACACATTATTAGAGGCACCCGCGCCTTTACGCATAAATTGCATGCATATATATGTGTGTTTTTTGGCCACCAACGATATATAGATGATCGAGAGAGAGAGATTGAAATCCCCAAGAATATGTTCAAATATACATTAAAATATATGCACGAATGCATGGTAGGCCATGCATGCACACTAATTATATATATATATTATGAGGCAACTTAATCAAATGTGTTTTCATTCGAGAGAACTTGTCAAAATTAAAGTTAATTAATTTATCACGATAATTATATAATTAATTAATGAATCTCAGGGATATGTTATACAACATGATCGATATAGGCCATGTATATATTAATTGGTGTTAATCTACGGTTTGCTAGCTAGCTGCTATATATAGAGCATGTTTTTATTAGATCGGGTTATAGCTAGTATAGTTTAGGGTTATGTGTTTTCATTAAGTAGGGTTGATTAGCTATGGTTAGTTACATATATATGGTTTAGGGTTAATGCATGGCACATTTAATTTAATTAGAGGACCGCGAGGCACCCCTGGCCTGCTTGATGCACAATTAAGTGTCGTTGGCCTATATATAGGGTTTAATTAGGGTTTAGGGTTAGGGTTAGGGTTTAGGGTCTAGGGTTTAGTGTTTAGGGTGTTTAGGGTTTAGGGATTAGGGATTAGGGTTTCAGGGTTGTATAAGGTTTAGGGATCATCGATCGAGTGCGCACACACATTATTAGAGGCACCCGCGCCTTTGCGCATAAAGTGCATGCGTATAGTTTAGGGTTATTTGTTTTAATTAAGTAGGGTTTGATCAGCTAGGGTTAGTTACATATATATGGTTTAGGGTTAATGCATGGCACATTACATATAGTTTAAATCTCAAGAATGTTTATACATGATAGGCCATATGTGCAAAGGAATTTTTTTCCCCGTGAACTTGTCAAAATTCAAGTTTATCAGTGCCAATGGAAACTAGTCCAAAAAATTACATAGAGGACCAAAAGTACTAGACAATAACTAATAGAACCTGCAACTTTACAAAAAGGACCCCAAAACATATAGAAGAAAATCAATCGAGTCCTTCTCGACCGCACATCAGATCTCTGCTCCGCATCCTTTCCAGCAACTCCGTCGCCGGGGACGCACCACTTGGGACGGTGTCGCCGGTAGTCGCCAGGACGAAGGAGAAGAAGGGCCTCAGCAACGGCATATTGGCTCTGAGAAGGGCCGCTGAAAGTCCAAGATGTGCACGGGCAAGACGGATGACGCCGTCGTATGCCCCGAGCTTGTGAACTTTAGCAGCTTGACTTCCCCATTGGCCAGATCTGAAGCACTGACCAAAGCAAGCCTCACCGTTAGCGCCATCACATTGATGGCACCAGATCGGGGTTTGGCCGGCAAGATCCGCCAGATTCACCATAGGCCAGATCTGAAGCCGATGACGAGATCCCCGACTCCATTGCGCCATTCTGCTCATGGGAAACACTGGATCTAAGCTTACAACAACACTAACTCCCTCGGATCCAAATTAGCTGACTCAACTTTGCTTATCTAAATATGGATGTATCCACACATGTTTTTACTCTAGATACATACACGTCTAAGGAAAGTTGAATCAATTAATTTAGTTCGGAGGGTGTACAATATACAGAGAGAAGTCGGCCTCGTCTCCGGCCGGCGAGGCCGCCGGAGAGAAGGGGGAGAGGAGCCGGGGGAGTGGGAGAGACTCGAGAGAGAAAGAGAAGAGGAAGAAATGAGAGCTCCCTGGGGAAGAACATTATTTTTGTCGTTCTGCTCGTAGCTTGAAACTGAAAATTTCGGCCGCGCGCCAAATCATCCCGCCGCATCCATTCGAAAATCCCGTGACCAGTTTTACCCTTTTAACCCTGGTCCGGAAGCTACAACCCACCGACCATGGAGGGCTCATTCGGTAACAATGAAATATCTTGCCTAGATCCCGAACCCTCCCCACAGGCCCACACCCACCCACCAACCATTCGCCCCATTAGCTCAAAAATACTCTCACACGCCAAAGCTCTGACTCTCTACAGTACTAGATCTGCTTCGCCGCCGGCATACTCCTCCACAGCGTAGCCTTGATCGTGTTGGCTGTCCACCCACCTGATCCGCTCCCCCGCCGCCCTCGTCACCGACGGATCTGCTTCACCGCCGACCTCGCCACCGACGGATCTGCTTCACCGCCGACCTCGCCACCGACTACCTCGCCGCAGCGGCTGTATCAACTTCACCGAATACCTTGCCAGCCAACCAGATCTGCTTCACTAACGCCCGCTTCTACTGAAACAGGGTCGATTCATCGTCTCCCGCGTTCGCCGCCGCTGGAATGCAAGTTGCCGCCCCCGTCCACCCCGCCGCAGCTTGGTTAGTACGCTGGCCCGTTAGATCGCGGTGTTTCTTTAGCCATGTTTTGTGTAGTTATTTGCAGATCTCATATGCCGTTAACTTTCTTGATGTGTTGCTTCGCATGAAGTTTGTTTAAATATTGTACAGTACAAAAGCATTATCCGGTCGCTACCATCCTGTTCATTCTACTGACACCTGTGTGCATCCACATATTTATAGCCTTGTACCCATTCATTTGCTGCCAACTGTTTTTGTACTGCATGCTATTGTCGCACTGCTTTTATAGTCGTGCTATGGGCATTTCCAATCTGCTTGTTCTTATACCACGTCATTAGCTCACCGCTAGCTGTTTTCTCGTGTCTGCTATTCTCACACTGCTTTTATAATCATGCTATGTGCATTTCCAATCTGCTTGCTCTTATACCTCGTCTTTAGCTTATATAGTTATTGTTGCGTGCATGTCTGGTCTTTGTATTATCGTAGACTAACTTGTCAATGTTATTTTTCCTAGGGATTGATCATGCGAACCACTTATTAGAACATCCAACATTAACAGCGGGGACGCTAGGTAAGGTTGGAATCTGAGTTCGTGGTTGGTAATTTTGGCAGTTTACTTCCGTTATTATCTATAACCTATATGCATTGTTCCTTATGCAAGAGATTAACACTTGGAACCCTGCCATAGCAATGCCATTCATGCTTTACTATGTTTCTGCCTATTTGATATGCTTGTCTTGGAGAAACTTCGAGGGTGATTTGAACCTGACATTTGGTCATTCTTAATGCCAGTTTACTTTATGTGTAAAACCTTGGCATTACCCTACTCTAAATCTGAATGTCTGAAATTCGTATCTCATGCAAAGCAACATCTAGTTGGTTTTAATCTGATATCTGGTAAATATTGGCTTATTCATTTGGCAGCTCAAGTTTTTTGTTATTTGAAACCAGCTGACTTGGTCTTAAATGTGATATCTAAACACAGATTAAGGACAATGGAGCAGGAGGATTAGCATTTCACTTGATGGCTGAACCTAAAATGATAGGCATGTTGACCACGACTAGTGCACGCAAGAGAAGGACCTGCAGTGAGCCAGTATGTGCTTAGTACATGCATCTTATCTTATCTTGTGCTTATTTCTGCTACATGCTGTTATCTGATCTCTACATTGCGTAATACATGTTTGAATAGTTAATTGTTGTAACTATGTTTACAATGTTACCAGAATGCAGTTTTAATGAAGCAGTCATCATTAGAAGATAGTCGCCAAAAAAGGATCTGTAGCGACCCTGTGCAACATTATGATGTAAGTTTGTGCTTAGTACAAGTTCCATACATGTCTTATTTATGCAACTTGTTATTATCTTATATCTACATTGCATAATAAATGTTTGCATAGTTCATCGTTTAACTCTTTTTGCATTATTATCAGAATGCAGTTGTGATGAAGCAATCTTCATTACCAGTGAGGCCCACAAAAAGTTCTGATCTTTCTTCTGATGCATCTTCTCATAGCCGTCAACCTAGACCATTTCTTTCATCAGACAGTAAATATCTCAAGGCTGTACTTTATAAAAGACATGGTATTGCTGCTTTAAGATCTGTAGCTGATATGTTGACAAAGAGTACACAAGATTCAATCAAGGCGATTGCCAAATGTCAACGTGTTATTGATGATGCTAATAGAAGTCCTCAATGATTCTATGTAATTTTTTTATTTGGGCACATTAATTGCCTTGTAATTTTCCTATTTGTTTTATTTGTGTATGTACTTGTGTGTATCATTGAAATCAGATTTTAGGCTCATGAAATTTAATGCAAGTTGACTAGTCAAACAAGTAGGGCCCTACAACAGATTGGGCCGGCCCACTTACAGTAGTGTGGGACCCACTTTCATTTTGGGCCGGCCCACTTCTTTAGTAGGCCGGCCCGGTTACACGATAATGGGCTCCACATGCTTATTGGGCCGACCCACTATCTTGTTGGGCCGGCCCACTTGCTCTATGGTGGTCCCACATGGTAAATGGGCCGGCCCTTTAATAGGAAGGTGGGACCCACCTGTGTTTTTGGCCCGCCCACTATCTTGTTGGGCCGGCCCACTTTCTATATGGTGGACCCCACATACCAAATGGGCCAACCCATTAACAGGAATGTGGGACCCACCTGTGTTTTTGGCCCGGCCCACTATCTTTGGGCCGCCCACTTGCTATATGGTGGGCCCCACACACTAAATGGGCCGCCCTTTAACAGAAAGTGGGACCCACCTGTGTTTTGGCCCGGCCCACTATTTTGTTGGGCCGGCCACTTGCTATATGGTGGACCCCACAAACTAAATGGGCCGACCCTTTAACGAAAGTGGGACCCACTGTTTTTGGCCCGGCCCACTAGCTTGTTGGGCCGGCCCACTTGCTATACGGTGGACCCCACACACTAAATGGGCCGGCCTTTTAACAGAAAGTGGGACCCACCTGTTTTTGGCCCGGCCCACTTGCTTCTTGGGCCGGCCCGTTGCTATGGTGGACCCCACATGTTAAATGGGCCGGCCCATTTAAGTTTTGACCAGTCAACCTTAGAGGTTAGGCCCGGCCCACGTAACTAATGGACCAGCCCAGCTATATAGTTGACCGGTCAAACTATGTCATCTGGCCCGGCCCGCTTAAGACGTGGCAGGCCTCGTGTGGGCCTACCATCTACCACGGGGTTTCAGCCGGTTAACGCCGTTAACTCGCAGTTAACGCGTCACGTGTCAGTTTGCATGACGTCGGCAGTCAACGGGCTCCCGAAAACACTTCCGCAACGGTCCGATTTTCCGTGGCGGAAGGGCGCCCAAGCGCGACGGACCGAAAAAATCGTCGTTGGACTTTGCCTGACGCAGTTTCGACAACAAACCCATATCGTCGGGTTAGGCCCATAGGCGACGAAAAATGCCCCTTAGTTGACGATTTTGGGACGTTGTCTATCAGAACTTTTCTTGTAGTGAGGAGCGGTCTCACATTTTCCAAGACTGCACAGGATCGAAAAAAATAAAGGAATGGTTTATTGTTCAGAGAGGCTGAGATGAGGGACCCATGGGCCAGCAGCGTTCTCTTAGTTTCAAAGGCGGCAGGGGATAAAAAAGGCAAATAGCCAGTAATTAGGGTCAAAAATAAATCAAACAAAGGAAACTTTTACTGTTCATAGAGGCTGACAGGGACCCATGAGCCAGCAGCGTCTCAACGTTTCAGAGGCGGCATGAGATCGAAAGAAAAAGGCAAATACCAAGAAATTATGGGTCAATAATAAATCAAACAAAAGGTTTATTGTTCATAGAGGCTGACATGTGGGACCCCTGAGCCGGCAGCGTCCCCAACGTGTTAAAGGCGGCAGGAGATAGAAAGACAAAGGCCAAAAATCAGTTGGTAAAAAAATCCAAGAAAAGAAACATTTACCGTTCTGAGAGGCTGACATGCGGGACCCATGAGGCAGCAGCATCCTCAACGATTCCAAGGCGGCAGGGGATCAAAAGAAAAAAAGGAAATATCCAGAAATTAATTAGGGGTTCAAAATAAATCCATCAAAGGAAAGTTTTATTGTTCATAGAGGATGACATGTGGGACCGACCTGCCAACAGCGTCCTCATCATTTCAAAGGGGGCAGGAGATCAAAAGGAAAAGGCAAATAGCCAGAAATTAGGGGTAAAAAATAACTCCAAGAAAGGAAACTTTTATTGTTCGTAGAGGATGACATGCGGGACCCATGAGCCAGCAGCTTACTCAACGTTTCAAAGGCGGCATGAGATCGAAAGAAAAAGGCAAGTGACAAAATATCAGGAGCCCAAGATAATCCAAGAAAAGAAACTTTATTTACATAAAGGATGACATGCGGGTCCCATTTTGCAGCAGCGGTCCCAACGTTTCAAATGCGGATTGAGATCAAAATAAAAAGAAAATAGCCAGAAATTAGGGGGTCAAAAAAATCCAAGAAAATAAAGTTGATGGACATAGAGGATGACATGCGGGTCCCATGAGCTAGCAGCTTACTCAACGTTTCCAAGGCGGCAGGGGATCAAAAGAAAAAGGAAATAGCCAAAAATCAGAGGGTGAAAAAAAACAAAGAAAATGAACTTTTATAGTACATAGAGGATGACATGCGGGTCCCATGAGCCAGCAGGTTCCTCAACGTTTCAAACGTGGCATGAGATCGAAAGAAAAAGGCAAGTGACCAAATATCGGGAGCCAAAAATAATTCAAGAAAAGAAACTTGATTGTACATAGAGGATGACATGCGGGTCCCAATTAGCAGCAGCGGTATCACCGTTTGAGAGGCTGCACGGGATCGAAAGAAAAAGGCAAGTGACCAAATATCAGGAGCCAAAAATAATCCAAGAAAAGAAATTTTATTGTACATAGAGGATGACATGCGGGTCCCATTTTGCAGCAGCGGTCTCAACGTTTCCAAGGCGGCACAGAACCAAAAGAAAAATGAAGTAGCCAGAAATCAGGGGGTGAAAAAAATCCAAGAAGAAAGATTTCAATTGGGCTGCATCTGGACATCTGGGCCTTCGAACTATCCTGCTTGGCCTTTTGACTCGTACAATTTCAGCCCACTCCAAAACAGGAAAGTTCCAAATTTTCTAAAAAAACAGGAAAGTCCTATGCTTCGCAAAGACAAAAAAACAAGGAGATTCAACATATAAGTTTGTTTATGTAAAAATAAAGATTTAATTATCCGTTTGAAATAGCTCAGAGCGCAATACATTGTTTATTGTCTGCAAAATAATCAAGATATCATATGTTTCTTGTACGGGGAGGCTGACATCGGGGACCCATGAGCCAACAGCGTCGTCAATGTTTTAAAGGCGGCAGGGGATGGAAAGAAAAAATAAACCAAAAATCTGTTGGTAAAAAATCCAAGAAAAGAAACATTTTCGTTCTGAGAGGATGACATGCGGGACCCATGAGGCAGCAACATCCTCAGCGTTTATTGTTCATAGAGGTTGACATGTGGGACCCGTGAGCCAGCAGCGTCCTCAACGTTTTAAAGGCTGCAGGTGATCGAAAGAAAAAATAAGCCAAAAATCGTTTGGTCAACAAAATCCAAGAAAATAAACATTTACCGTTCTGAGAGGATGACATGCGGGACCCATGAGGCAGCAGCATCCTCAACGATTCCAAGGCGGCAGGGGAAATATCCAGAAATTAATTAGGGGTTCAAAATAAATCCATCAAAGGAAACTTTTATTGTTCATAGAGGATGACATGTGGGACCGACCTGCCAACAGCGTCCTCATCGTTTCAAAGGGGCAGGAGATCAAAAGAAAAAGGCAAATAGCCAGAAATTAGGGGTCAAAAATAACTCCAAGAAAGCAAACTTTTATTGTTCGTAGAGGATGACATGCGGGACCCATGAGCCAGCAGCTTACTCAACGTTTCAAAGGCGGCATGAGATCGAAAAAAAAGGCAAGTGACAAAATATCAGGAGCCAAAGATAATCCAAGAAAAGAAACTTTATTGTACATAGAGGATGACATGCGGGTCCCATTTAGCAGCAGCGGTCTCAACGTTTCAAATGCGGCTTGAGATCAAAAGAAAAAAGAAAGTTGATTATACATAGAGGATCACATGCGAGTCCCATGAATCAGCAGCTTACCCAACGTTTCCAAGGCGGCAGGGGATCAAAAGAAAAAGGAAATAGCCAAAAATCAGAGGGTGAAAAAAATAAAGAAAATAAACTTTTATAGCACATAGAGGATGACATGCGGGTCCCATGAGCCAGCAGGTTCCTCAACGTTTCAAACGTGGCATGAGATCGAAAGAAAAAGGCAAGTGACCAAATATGAGGAGCCAAAAATAATTCAAGAAAAGAAAGTTTTATAGTACATAGAGGATGACATGCGGGTCCCATTTAGCAGCAGCGGTATCACCGTTTGAGAGGCGGCAGGGATCAAAAGAAAAAAGAAATTGCCAAAAATCAGAGGGTGAAAAAAACCCAAGAAAATGAACTTTTATAGTACATAGAGGATGACATGCGGGTCCCATGAGCCAGCAGGTTCCTCAACGTTTCAAACGTGGCATGAGATCGAAAGAAAAAGGCAAGTGAAAAAATATCAGGAGCCAAAAAAAATTCAAGAAAAGAAAGTTTTATAGTACATAGAGGATGACATGCGGGTCCCATTTAGCAGCAGCGGTATCACCGTTTGAGAGGCGGCAGGGATCGAAAAAAGGCAAGTGACCAAATATGAGGTGCCAAAAAATAAAGAAAAGAAAGTTTTATAGTACATAGAGGATGACATGCGGGTCCCATTTAGCAGTAGCGGTATCACCGTTTGAGAGGCGGCAGGGGATCGAAAGAAAAAAGGCAAGTAACAAAATATCAGGAGCCAACAATAATCCAAGAAAAGAAAGTTTTATAGTACATAGAGGATGACATGCGGGTCCCATTTAGCATCAGCGGTATCACCGTTTGAGAGGCGGCAGGGGATCGAAAGAAAAAGGCAAGTGAACAAATATGAGGTGCCAAAAAAAAATCCAAGAAAAGAAAGTTTTATAGTACATAGAGGATGACATGCGGGTCCCATTTAGCAGCGGTATCACCGTTTGAGAGGCGGCAGGGGATCGAAAGAAAAAGGCAAGTGACCAAATATGAGGTGCCAAAAAACTCCAAGAAAAGAAAGTTGATTGCTCATAGAGGATGACATGCGGGTCCCATTTAGCAGCAGCGGTCTCAACATTTCCAAGGCGGCAAGGGATCAAAAGAAAAAGGAAGTAGCCAGAAATCAACAAAATCCAAGAAAAGAAAGAAATTTGGTTCATAGAGGATGACATGCGGGACCCATGATCCTGCATCGTAAACGGCTCGATCGGAGAGCGTTGAACGAGATGGCGCGATCGAGAAAAAAACAATGCTTGAGAGGCTGCCATCTGGGCCCTACATCCCTGGGCGGTGCGGATTTGCGTTGACTCGGCCGGCGAACCCGAGAATTCGCGATGCACCACGTCCCGGGCCACCATACGCGACGTTTTGGCCGCTTTCGTCGGGCTAGGTGGCCTCAAAAACGAGAAAAAAAGTTTTGACATGAACCACGGAGGGACCAAAAATCGTCGGCCATGGTGCACCAGCAACCACGGCGCGACTTCAACTTCGTCGGCCATGGAAACTTTTCTTGTAGTGAAGTATTTGGCTGATCTGAAGAGCGGCCTTGTCAAGAAGAAGAAAGGTATATCTGATATACATGTTATAGATGTTTATCTCACTGGTTCTCGTACTAGTGCCTGGGTATTTGATACTGGTTCGGTTGCTCACATTTGTAACTCGAAACAGGAACTACGGAATAAACGAAGCCTAGCGAGGGATGAAGTGACGATGCGCGTTGGAAATGGATCCAAGGTCGATGTGATCGCTGTCGGCACGCTCCCTCTACATCTACCATCGGGATTAGTTTTAGACCTCAATAATTGTTATTTGGTGCCTGCGTTGAGCATGAACATTATATCTGGATCATGTTTAATGCAAGATGGTTATTTATTCAAGTCTGAGAATAATGGTTGTTCTATTTTTATGAATAATATATTTTATGGTCATGCGCCTGAGAAGAATGGTTTATTTCTATTAAATCTCGATAGTAGCGATACACATGTTCATAACATTGATGCTAAACGAATTAAATTGAATGATAATTCTACTTATATGTGGCACTGTCGTCTTGGTCATATTGGAGTGAAACGCATGAAGAAACTCCATTCCGATGGACTACTTGAGTCACTTGACTTTCAGTCACTTGACAGATGCGAAGCATGTCTAATGGGAAAAATGACTAAGACTCCATTCTCTGGTATTATGGAGCGAGCTACAGACTTATTGGAAATCATACATACCGATGTGTGCGGACCAATGAGTGTAGCCTCGCGCGGTGGTTATCGTTATGTTCTAACCTTCACAGATGATCTGAGTAGATATGGGTATATCTATTTCATGAAACATAAATCCGAGACTTTCCAGAAGTTCAAGGAATTCCAAAGTGAAGTAGAAAATCAACGTAACAAGAAGATCAAGTTTCTGCGTTCTGATCGCGGAGGCGAATATCTGAGTTATGAGTTTGGCATGCATTTAAAGAAATGCGGAATACTTTCACAATTGACACCGCCGGGAACACCACAGCGCAATGGTGTGTCCGAACATCGTAATCGAACTCTCTTAGATATGGTTCGTTCTATGATGTCTCTTACTGATTTGCCATTATCGTTTTGGGGTTATGCATTAGAGACAGCAGCATTCACTTTAAATAGGGCACCATCAAAATCCGTTGCAACGACACCGTATGAATTGTGGTTTAATAAGAAACCTAAGCTGTCGTTCCTTAAAGTTTGGGGTTGCGAAGCCTATGTAAAAAAGTTACAACCGGACAAGCTAGAACCCAAAGCGGAGAAATGCGTCTTCATAGGATACCCTAAGGAAACTATAGGGTATACTTTCTATCACAGATCCGAAGGCAAAATCTTTGTTGCTAAGAACGGAACCTTTCTTGAGAAGGAGTTTCTCACTAAAGAAGTGACTGGAAGAAAAGTAGAACTCGACGAGGTTACTGAACCTTCTCTCGTTGATCAGAGTAGCGCAGTACCGGAAGATGTTCCTGTGCCGCCTGCACCGGTAACAGAGGAAGCTAATGATAATGATCATGAAACTTCGAGCGAGGTAGCTACTGAACCTCGCAGGTCGACAAGAGAACGTACCACTCCTGATTGGTATGATCCTTGTCTAAATCTCATGATTGTGGACAACAATGATGAGGACCCTGCGACGTATGAAGAAGCGATGATGAGCCCAGATTCCAACAAATGGCAAGAAGCCATGAAATCTGAAATGGGATCCATGTATGATAACAAAGTATGGACTTTGGTAGATCTACCTGATAGCCGCAAGGCTGTTGAGAATAAATGGATCTTCAAGAGAAAAACAGATGCTGATGGTAATGTTACTGTCTATAAAGCTCGACTTGTCGCAAAGGGTTTCCGACAAATTCAAGGTGTTGACTACGATGAGACTTTCTCACCTGTAGCGAAGCTAAAGTCTGTGAGGATTTTGTTAGCAATAGCTGCATTTTTCGATTATGAGATTTGGCAGATGGATGTCAAAATGGCGTTCCTTAATGGTGACATTGAGGAAGAGTTGTATATGGTACAACCCAAAGGTTTTGTCGATCCTAAAAATGCTGACAAGGTATGCAAACTTTAGCGTTCCATTTATGGACTGAACCAAGCATCCAGAGTTGGAACCGACGCTTTGATAAGGTGATCAAAGACTTCGGGTTTATACAGTGCCATGGAGAGGCCTGTATTTACAAGAAAGTGAGTGGGAGCTCTGTAGCATTCCTGATATTATATGTAGATGGCATATTATTGATTGGGAATGATATAGAACTATTAAGCAGTGTAAAAGGTTATTTGAATAAGTGTTTTTCAATGAAGGACCTTGGTGAAGCAGCGTACATATTAGGCATCAAGATTTATAGAGATAGATCAAGACGCCTAATAGGGCTTTCACAGAGTACATACCTGGACAAGATTCTAAAGAAGTTTAGAATGGATGAAAGTAAGAAAGGATTCTTACCGATGTTGCCAGGTAAGGTCTTGAGTAAGACTCAAGGTCCGGCTACGGCAGAAGAAAGAGAGAGGATGAATCAGATCCCCTATGCCTCGGCAGTAGGCTCTATCATGTATGCCATGTTGTGTACTAGACCGGATATAGCACATGTTGTTAGTTTGACTAGCAGATATCAAAGTGATCCAGGAATGGAACACTGGACAGCGGTCAAGAATATCCTGAAGTACTTGAAAAGAACTAAGGATATGTTTCTTTGTTATGGCGGTGACCAAGAGCTCGTTGTAACTAGTTACACCGATGCAAGTTGGAACACCGATCCTGATGACTCTAAGTCTCAGTCTGGGTACGTGTTTATATTGAATGGTGCTGCAGTAAGCTGGTGCAGCTCCAAGCAGTGCACGGTGGCGAAGTCTTCAACAGAATCGGAATACATAGCGGCTTCGGAGGCTTCATCGGAAGCGGTATGGATGAAGAGGTTCATTGTTGAGCTCGGTGTGGTTCCTAGTGCATTGGACCCACTAGTCATTTATTGTGACAACATGGGTGCCATCGCCAATGCACAAGAACCAAGGTCACACAAGAAGCTAAAGCATATCAAGCTGCGTTTTCATTCGATTCGCGAGTACATCGAAGATGGAGAAGTAAAGATTTGCAAAGTACACACTGATCTGAATGTAGCAGATCCGTTGACTAAAGCTCTCCCTAGGGCAAAGCATGACCAACACCAGAATGCCATGGGTGTTAGGTACCTTACAATGTAATCTAGATTATTGACTCTAGTGCAAGTGGGAGACTGTTGGAGATATGCCCAAGAGGCAATAATAAATTGGTTATTATATATCTTTGTGTTTATGATAAATGTTTATATATCATGCTATAATTGTATTAACCGAAACATTGATACATGTGTGTTATGTAAACAACAAGGAGTCCCTAGTAAGCCTCTTGTATAACTAGCTTGTTGATTAATAGATGATCATCGTTTCGTGATCATGAACATTGGATGTTATTAATGACAAGGTTATATCATTATGTGAATGATGTAATGGACACACCCAATTAAGCGTAGCATAAGATCACGTCATTAAGTTCATTTGCTATAAGCTTTCGATACATAGGTACCTAGTCCTTTCGACCATGAGATCATATAAATCACTTATACTGGAAGGGTACTTTGATTACATCAAACGCCACTGCGTAAATGGGTGGTTATAAAGATGGGATTATGTATCCGGAAAGTATGAGCATATGGATCAACAGTGGGATTTGTCCATCCCGATGACGGATAGATATACTCTGGGCCCTCTCGGTGGAATGTCGTCTAAATGGCTTGCAAGCATATGAATGGTTCATAAGAGACCACATACCACGGTACGAGTAAAGAGTACTTGTCAGAGACGAGGTTGAACAAGGTATCGTGATACCGATGATCAAACCTCGGACAAGTAATATATCGCGAGACAAAGGGAATCGGTATCGTATGTAAATGGTTCAATCGATCACTAAGTCATTGTTGAATATGTGGGAGCCATTATGGATCTCCAGATCCCGCTATTGGTTATTGGTCGGAGAGAAGTCTCAACCATGTCTGCATAGTTTGCGAACCGTAGGGTGACACACTTAAGGTTTGATGTCGTTTAAGTAGATATGGAATATGGAATGGAGTTTGAAGTTTTGTTCGGAGTCTCGGATGGGATCCAGGACATCACGAGGAGTTCCGGAATGGTCCGGAGAATAAGATTCATATATAGGAAGTCATATTCCAAGTTTGGAAATGATCCGGTGCATTTATGGAAGGTTCTAGAAGGTTCTAGAAAAGTCCGGAAGAAACGCACTATGGAAGGTGGAGTCCCGGAGGGACTCCACAACCCTGGCCGGCCAAACCCTAAGGGAGGAGTCCCAGGTGGGATCCACCAAGGGTGGCCGGCCACCCTCCCTCAAGGAAAGGTGGGAATCCCACCTAGAGTGGGACTCCCATCTTGAGTAGGTTTCCCACCAAAGGTAGGTTTTCTTTTGGGGTCTTATTCGAAGACTTGGGATACAACTCTTGGGGCTTCCACCTATATAATGAGGGGCAAGGGGAGGGGGCCGGCCACCCCAAGCACCACAAGTTGGCCGCCCCCTTGGCCGGCACCCAAACCCTAGCCGCCTCCCCAAACCCTAGCCGCCTCCTCCTCCACCGCAACTCCCGCATACGCTTAGGCGAAGCCCTGCCGGAGTTCTCCATCACCACCGCCACCACGCCGTCGTGCTGCCGGGATTCCGAGGAGGATCTACTACTTCCGCTGCCCGCTGGAATGGGGAGAAGGACGTCGTCTTCATCAACACCGAACGTGTGACCGAGTACGGAGGTGCTGCCCGTTTGTGGCACCGTCAAGATCAAGATCTTCTACGCGCTTTTGCAAGTGGCAAGTGATCGTCTACATCCACCCCGAGATCTAATCTCGTTAAGTTTTGCGAATCTTCGAGGGTTAGTCTCTTCATCTCCTCGTTGCTACCGTCTACTAGATTAGATCTTGGCTTGGTTTTCGTTCTTGCGGTAGGAAATTTTTTGTTTTCTATGCTACGAATCCCTTAAATTCATTGGAGTAATGACCCGTAACTCCACATTCATAACAAGTCACAGTTGACTTGTCCTTTGGGGTAATGGGAACATCATTGCTTCCAGTCCTTGGGCAGTATTGGTGTTGTTGTGGTTGCCAGGGGCTCTCATCGGGGCACGATTGAAGTGGTTGTTGTTGGCATGGTTGTTCTGGTTGCCTCCTGGCCTTGGGTGTCCTCCACTTCGATTCGGGAAATTTGGACGTGACAGCGGCACGGATGGCTTGTTGTGTCTCGGGGCAAATCCTCTACTTGAGTTGGGGCGATACCTTGATGTATTGCTGGGCCCACTCTGGTTCATCATTCTGCGCTTGCGGTTCTCATTGACTTGGTGGAGCTTTCCTTCCATCTGGATGGCAGAGTCCACAAGGGCTTCCAGGTCAGAACGAGATGTTCAAACGTCTGCATCTCATCATGCAGTCCATTCAGGAACCTTTCCTTCCTCTTCTCATTGGTGCCTGTCTCATCCGGGGCGTACCTAGACAGAGTGAGGAATGTGTCACGGTATTCCACCACTGACATCCTTCCTTGCTTGAGTTCCCTGAACTCATCCCTCATCTTCTTGATCAAACCCGGGGCACATGGTACTTGCTGAACTTGAGTTTGAAGTCTTCCCAAGTCATCATCTGTCCCGCATTCATTGCGGGCACTAGTCCACCAGGCTCGGCAGGTCCCACGGTAATGAGTGGCAAACATCACCTTCTCTGCGGCCACTCCTGCAACTTCCAGGTTGTTCTCCATTGTTTGGAGTCAATCATCTGCGTCTAATGGCTCTTCAGTCTTGCTAAACATGGGAGGATTAGTGTTCTGGAAATTCTTCAGCTTGGATCCAGGATGATCATGGTTTCCATGGCCTTGGTTGTTATGGGCTATCTGCTGCAGTACGGCAAGATTGGCTTGTCGCTCAGCTCTTTCGGCCTCTCTATCTGCCACCATCATTTGCAGAATCTGCAGCATTGCATCTTGGTTGTTGCTGCGAGTTGGAGGGGCCATCTGAACATTGAGATAGATCATGAGATAGGAGGGAATTTTCTATGGCTTGTTTGGGTAAAATTTTAAAAGTTTAAAAATTGAGTGCTTATCATGTTGAAATCAAACAACACTTTCATTCATTCCAAACAACACACATTACAAGCTAACACATCAACGGTTTTAAGAACCATTTCTTCGTTCTACGATACAAGGGATCTGATACAAACTCACACCTACGCAAGTGCTCTAGTGATACTACTCCTCATCATCAACCTCTATCGGGATGAAGTCATCTTCTCCGGCTTCCATGAACTCATAGCCTTCCACATCAGTGTGGAATTCCAGGTCTTCATCTTCCTCAAAGTCATCATCATCACTCAGGTAGGTTGTTCCTCCCTGAATGTCTTCACCTTCTCCTTCCAGGTCCTTCAGTTGGGTCTCCCAGGCCTTGACGCCTTCCAAGGATGCTATCTTCGCGCGGAGGCGAGCAATGGTGTAGTCCTTCTCGCACGCTGCGGGCAGAGTGACTTGCGCTCCTTAGCAAGAATCTTGATGGTCTCGGTGCTGCGACAGGTGGAGGTGAGTCTGGTTGATATAGACACGGGAGTTGTCCAGCTCCTTGCGGGTCTCGTGCAGCATGAAGTCCAGGTGCTCCACATGGTACTTCAGTTCTGGGTGCGGTGAAAGGTCCATTAGCCCTCCTATTGAGTCATGCCTTGAAAGGTGAGCAAAGCGGGTTCCCTGAATCTGGGTCACATTCTTCCCACACAGACGGGCTAGTGCTTCCTCCAGAGCTCGAGCTAGTCCATCCGGCCAGTTGTTCTCCCTCACGGAGAACTGGATCCTCTCGGACATAGGTGGCTCCATCTTTCCCCTCGATCTGCAACAATGACCCACCGCAGCTTCTCCGGCTGATCGTCGACTTGCGCTCCAAAGAACTCCGGGTGCGGGCGCTCGAGAAACTCAGATAAGGCATCCAAGTCCCTCTCAAAGATCAGGCTTCCTCCGTTGCCCAGCTGGTAAAACTTGGTGTGGTTGAGCTGCTCCATCTGTAAGTGAATTGGATGAGTAAGTTAGAGAAGTGATCAAGTGTGTCAAATTTTTAGGTGGAATTACAAGGAAAAGTAGAGCATGGTTTTGTCATTTTGGAAAATATCTCAAAGACAAGAGTGAGAATAGGTTTTCATAAGTATTCACTTCATTTGTTTTTGAAACTAAGTTTTTCAGACGTCCATTCTAACTAGGAGCTCCTAGGGTCAAACAATGGCTCTGATACCAACTTGTCAACACCCGGATTTTTAATTCCAGATGCCTAATATGCCATACATCGCAATCCCGGGAAGAATTGTTTTTGCGAGACATAACAATTGATATCACAGAAAATTATTCATTACAAACCATAGTCATCTTACAACAAGGGATCTCATGATCCAAACTTACAACAAAAGTTGATCTATTGATCAACATGCAAAACACATAGCGGAAGTACGTAGTAGTGGTCCATCTATTCCAAAGGCAACATTTGACGTCAGGAGTCAAGCCTAGTTATCATAGACGTCCTACTGTCCATCTTCCTGATACTGGTGCTCTTCTTCATAGTCTGGCCATTTGAATATCCAGGGACAAAGCCATAAGTACTTTATAAAGTACTCACAAACTAATACTAATGTAAGTGCTATCAACTATAGTAGGGGTTCTAAGCTCTAGGTTCATTTGCATAAAGCCAGTTTTATTTCATAAGCACTTAGTAATAAAAGACTCTTTATTTGCCTAACCAAACTCAGGTGGGAACATTAGTGTCATTCCCATAACTCTGTTGTGATCCAGTCAAGTTCACCTTTCAAGTCACCATTCATTTTTAGAAAACATCTGACAACGGAACAGTATGGCCATCCAACCGTCCATGACCGTGGACACGGCTATTCGAATAGGTTTACACTCTGCAGAGGTTGTACACTTGTGCCACAACTTTTGATTACATCCGTCAGGGATAGCCCTGAATAATCATACTCAGTATGCGGATCATCAACCATTAACCTTTCACTTACATACCCTAGTATAGGCACCTCCCCTATGAGCTTGGCCTCCCAGTGATAGCAATCTGCCATCCTGGGAACTGCATAGGGCTTGGGTAAGACATTCACCTCTTTATCACGTCATTGCACATTTCATGGAGGCAGCCTCGGCATAACCCCTATGACGCTTGTTTAGAGGGAACCCATACTAAAGTGCATAAATTTCCAGTTAAGCCCTACCCATAATCAGGTATTGTGGGGGTACTCTAAAATTAGAATGGTATCGCATCCGAACCCAATCATAAGTTTTTTTCAAATTCACTATGTCATTCAAGTCATATTCACCTTTAAAATCTTTCAATAGAATGACTCATCATTCCAAGGTTTTCAAAGTCATTTGATTCACATGTTCCCATCTAGAGTAGTCAATTTTAGTTTTAGCACTAGCAACTAGTTATGAGGGTGTTATCACCAGATTTTGGCCAAATCAAGAGATGGGCCGTAAGTGAAGATGGGCTTTGAAGATTACACGTGGAGCATCTTTGAAGCGGCCTTGCGCTAAGAGTTTGGGCTAAATTGCCCGTGTATCTGTAATATAGTAGATCGCATTATAGTTTAGATTAACAGATAGAGTCTGGCCCGTGCACGGTTAGGTGCACGCCTCAATTAGAAAGTCCCTTGGACTATAAATATGTATCTAGGGTTATCGGAAAAGGAGGACAATCACGTTCACAACAAACACAAATCAGGCGCATCGCCACCCCTTCCTTCGAGGGTTTCTTCCGGGTAAGCATCATGCTGCCTAGATCGCATCTCGCGATCTAGGCAGTGCACGTTTATTCGTCTACCTTGTGCTGCTCGTGCTGAAGCGTTGTTGATGGCGAGCAGCACTATTTATCCTTAGGTGTTTAGGGGCTTGCATTGATGCTTTCTCGTGCATATGCGTGGCAATGCCGTCCCTCGACACCTAGCTGCCCTTACACCTATCTGGGTAAGGGCAGCATCTTGCTTGTTCGTTACTTAGTAGATCCGATCTGTTATAGTTGCTCCTTGCTCCGCAAGGATTAGTTTAATATCTGCATAGTTAGGCCTTATGCTGGGGTCGGACGATCCGGTAGTGCGTTAGGTGTTGTTTACCGTTCCTACAAGGGATGTTCCGGGAATTAACGTTATGTTGGTTTTTAGGCCTCTTGTAGGGGTAGTTTGCATCATCTTCCGTATCTGCTAGGCCCGATTACACGTAGGACGTTCCGGTTATGCGGTGAAAACCCTAAACTGTCGTAGATCGGTTTAGCTTTGTTTTGATCAAGCAGGATCCCCATGTCATTGCAAATCCAACGTGAACCATGGGGCGATCGGCTCTTTGAGCCGATCCGCAGGGCAACCTGAGAGCCGATAGGGCTCGTATTTAATGTTTACGTGTCTACCATGCAGGAACAATCGAAGCAATCTAACACCTTCCTGATCGGGTCTAGGTCAGGTGGCACGCCCTAGCAACCGCCAGGACGTGGCTGGAAGACTTGCGGGACGACGCGAGGTGCCAGGGTCCACTAAGCGGCCTTGGGAGCCTCCCGGCTCTTCGTGTTGCTTAACCATTGCCCGCCGGTGGGTTTTGGCAGGTAACACATTCTGGCACGCCCGGTGGGACATCTTCTGCAACATCCACGTCAACACCGACATCCGAGATGGCAGAGGAACAGATCACATACGAGGATCTCCCTGCGGAACACAAGAAGAAATACGATGAGCTGAAGGCCATCGTTGAAGCCGAGCTCATCGGCTCCTTTGAGAAGACCCGTTCGCACGGCATCAGGTTCAAAGGATTCACGCCACAAGGCGTCCTCGAAGGGTTGGATCTGTCTCTCCCTTCAGAGGAACGTACCAGAGCCCTGCGACAGGAAATCAACTACGTGGTGGCTCATTCGCTGCATCGGCATTCTGAGAGCCTGGTAAATGCTTTGGAGCGCGTTGCGCTCCAGGTGGTGCAAGAGATCATGAAGCATCAGTACTCCCCTTCAGGACCTGCTCTAGGGACTCACCAGGGAGAGGTGCAACTCCACACCAGGCCACCATTGCCGTACGCGATGGCAGCTCCACAGCAACAAGGTTCGCCGGCATACGTTGTCTACAAGGTTGGAGGTGATCCGGGCGACTATCAGTTCTTATATGAGCCGCCCAAGGAGATCCCGCACGGATACGTGTGCACGTTTGTGCCGGACTGCAACAACTGGACGCAGGCGATCCAGGCTCCGACAGGAGGGATTGCCGGAGCAGGAGCAATTGTTCCGGCAGGAGGAACGGCTGCAGCAACGGGGAGTTTGGGGGCAGACGCTGAGAAACAGGCGTGGCTAGCCAAGTATGCCACTGCACCAATTCATGAAAGCTCAGCTGCTACTTCCTCCACCGCGGATCAGATCAGTGCAGTCCTGAGAGATCAGTTCGGCATCCTGCCGAAGAAGAAGATAATCGGCTATTCCAAGCCGTACCCCAATGAACGACCTGATCCCCTAACCACTACCACCTAAGCCGTGCAGCACTGGCGCAGGAGTGGCGCCACTACTACTTAGCAGTGGCGCACCACAAAACGGTGGGCCACTGTTACAAAAGTAGTAGTGGCGCACCAAGATTGTGGTGCGCCATAAGTAAGTGGTGACAGGAGGCCAGCTCCTCCCCCAACCTAGTAGTGGCGCACGTCTCCGGGGTGCGCCACTGCTACATTACTTACCTATGGCGCACGTTAAAGTGGTGCGCCACTGCTAGGAGGTGTCCAGAGCCCGTTTAGAGATGATAGGCTTAGCAATGGCGCACATCAGTGGTGCGCCACTGCTACATAGGTTACCTATGGCGCATGTCTTTAGGTGCGCCACTGCTAGGGGGTGGCCAGAGCCCCTTTAGAGATAAGAGGCTTAGCAGTGGCGCACCACCTGGCAGTGCGCCATTGCTATGTCACCCTAGCAGTGGCGCACGGCTAGGTGGTGCGCCACTGCTAACCTGGGACCATTTCCTGCTTTTCACCCTCCACTCACATGTGCCACCCACTTTCCCCAAACACTCTTCCACCACCACCTCCCACCAAATCTGGATCTGGTCGTGTTGCCCCTCCTTCCCACCTCATTTTCACCTCTTCATTCACCAAAATTAAGTTGGTAAACTTAATTTTCTTCATAGGTAAGTAATGGTGAAGCTTTCTTAGCTCAATACCCTACTCAATCTCAACTTTTTACCTCATCCAACACTCTAGGTCTCGCCGTATCGGTAACTTTGTTGGTTTTATGCTTTGTGTGTGACCGCGCCGGTTCCAATCGTCTTGCACACACACGTGTGTGTGCACATATGTTATGCGAAGCTCATGTGTGTGTTGTGTGCGCATGCGCGAAAAGCGTCTCACGCGTGCATGTGTGTTGTATGCGAAGCCGTGTTGTATATGCAAAGCCTCCGATCCACACATGTGTTGCATGTGTTTGTTTGCAGGGATTTGAAATGCGATGGAGTTGCCAATATTTTGCCGAAACGTTGATTCATTTCCGTTTCGGCGAATAGTGTGGGCATACTACGCATATACATATGTCCTATTTTTAGGGAAGGTCATGCCAAAATTTTCTTTTGGTATGCTAAGATATCCATTTTCTCTATACCCGCAGGCGACCATGGTCCGCATGATGAGCGAAGGCGTTGTGGCTAGGTTTTTGAAAGCCGCGACAGCCGAGATGATTAGAAATAACCAAAAGGAGATAAGATGTCCGTGTCGAAGATGCAAGCTGACGAGCCTTATGGACCCTAAAGACGATATGGTGCGGGACCACCTTCTCATGCGTGGTTTCATGGATGGCTATCGGTGGGAAGGCGACGAAGATGATTATGAATTTGTCCATGGGATTTCAACAAGAAATAAGGAAGGAGGTGATCAGGATGTAGAAGATCTCGGGCATGATCAGGATGTAGAAGATCCCGGAGATGATCATGATCATAATGTAGGAGATCCTGGACCTGATGATGGGGAAGATCAAGATGGAGGTCATCATGAAGATGAAGACGATGGACCATCGTCGATGGACTGGGTGCAGGACCCTTATCTTCAAGAGCTGCTTCTCAAGCAGACGAGTAACGCAAGAGCTGCCGCCCGAGAGAAAGCCAAGATGGATCAACTGGAGGTAGACGCGGTTACTCCATTGTATGAAGGATGCAGGCCGGAGGATACCCGCCTGAAAGTAACGCTCATGGCACTGGAGATGAAGGTAAAGCACAAAATGACCGACACATCCTTCAACGACAACATGTCATTCTGGCACGAACGTCTTCCCAAAGGTAACACGTGTCCGACTAGTATCGAGGAGGCCAAGAAAATCATGTGTCCTCTGGATTTACCGCATGTGAAATATCATGTGTGCTTGAACGATTGCATCATTTATCGGAACGAGCACGCGGAGTGTACCATATGTCCGGTGTGCGGCGTCAGTCGGTACAAGAAGGGGAAGAAAGCTCCTCGGAAGGTGGTGTGGTACTTTCCGATCACTCCTCGTCTGCAGCGGTATTTCGCGGATCCTAAGCAAGCAAAGCTAATGCGCTGGCACGCGGAGATGAGGAAGGGAGAAGATGACGCAGATGATCCGAAGAAAAAGAAAAAGGACAGGATGTTGAGACACCCTTCGGATGCTAGCCAGTGGAATGCGTTGAACCTCGAGTACCCAGAATTTGGGGACGATCCTAGGAACATAAGGCTGGGCGCGAGCACCGATGGAGTCAATCCGTTTGGCAGCCAGAGCAGCACGCATAGCACCTGGCCCGTGTTTGTGTGGATGTACAACCTCCCCCCTGGTTGTGCATGAAGAGGAAGTACATTCAAATGAGTATGCTAATTGAAGGGCCGAAACAACCAGGGAACGACATCAATCTGTATATGGGGCTTCTGAAAGAGGAGCTAGCCACGCTATGGGACACGCCTGCCAATACGTGGGACGCCGCCGCGGAAGAATATTTCCCTATGAGAGCCGCACTGCTCACGACGGTGCACGACTTTCTCGGTTACGGATATGTCGCGGGGCAGGTGGTCCACGGATTCAATGCATGCGTCAGGTGCATGGACGACACAACGTACCGCCAGCTAGATAGAGATCCCGGGTCCTCGAAAACGGTGTTCATGGGACATCGAAGGTGGCTTCGCGACGAAGACCCATGGAGGAAACGCAAGGATCTGTTCGATGGTGAAGACGAACCCCGAAGACGGCCACGTACGAGAAGCGGCGAGCAAATAGACGAGCTATTGAAAAATTGGAAAGAGTGCCCACCGCCGGGAAAGAAGCGAAAGGCGCCGGAGCCGCTGCTTAAGGTATGGAAGACGAGGTCTGTTTTCTGGGACTTGCCGTACTGGAAGATCCTCCGTGTGCCTCACAGCCTTGATGTCATGCACATCACGAAGAACGTGTGCGAGAGTCTGCTTGGTACCCTCCTCAACATGCCAGAGAAGACCAAAGATGGGCCGAAAGCAAGGTACGACTTGCAATCAATTGGGATCAGGGAGGAGCTTCACGCGGGACGCCCTAATGATGATGATGATGATGATGACGATGACGATGATGAGGCGGAGGACACGCAAAGTCGTCGCAAGGGCAAAAAGGCCAAAAAGATTGAATATTACTGCCCCCCCGCGTGCTTCACTCTAAGTCAGAAGGAGATCGAGCAGTTTTTCGACTGTCTCCTAGGAGTAAAACTTCCCTACGGGTACGCGGGGAAGATAAGCAGGTACCTAGACAAAGCGAAGCAGAGGTTCAGCGGGATGAAGTCTCACGACTGTCACGTGCTGATGACGCAGATACTTCCGGTTGCAATCCGTGGGATCATGGACGCGCACGTCCGTGAAACGCTTTTTGGCCTATGCAACTTTTTCGACGTCATCTCTCGGAAGTCTGTTGGCGTGAGGCAACTTAGAAGGCTACAGGAAGAGATCGTGGTGATACTGTGCGAGCTTGAGATGTACTTCCCGCCCGCTTTCTTCGACGTTATGGTGCATCTGCTGGTACATATCGTGGAGGATATCATCCAACTGGGGCCGACGTTCCTGCACAACATGATGCCGTTCGAAAGGATGAATGGTGTCATCAAAGGGTACGTTCGCAACAGGGCACGTCCAGACGGAAGCATAGCCAAGGGCTTTCTGACCGAAGAGTGCATCTCCTTCTGCACGAGTTATCTAGAAATCGAGAACCCCGTTGGCCTGCCCGTAAACAGGCATCTCGGGAAGCTCGCTGGATGGGGTCACCGCGACGGTAGCCGCGAAATGCATGTCGACTTCAAGGGTCGAATCGCCGACTTTGAAAGAGCAAACCTAGTCGCGCTACAACACATAGACGTGGTCGATCCTTGGGTGGTAGAGCACAAAACCTTCATCGCAAAGACGTACAGTGATCAGGGCCAACAGAGGACGGACGGAGATATAATCAAAGAGCACAACTCAACCTTCACGCGGTGGTTCAAGGACAAGATGCTGACGTACCCTATAGACGAGGATTCTTCTGCGGAAGAAAAACTCATCTTCGCCTTGTCACAGGGCGCCGAACACAACCTGATGACATTTCAGGCGTACGATATCAACGGCTACACATTCTACACCGAGGAAAAGGACATGAAGAGCGATTATCAGAACTCCGGGGTAACGATGGAGTCCTACACCGGTGACGTCAAGCAGAGATACTACGGAAAGATCGAGGAGATCTGGGAGCTGAGCTACGCCGGAGAGAATGTGCCGATGTTCCGTGTCAGGTGGGCCAAGAACGTCATAAAAGAAGACCGGCATTTCACCACCATGGTTATACCCGAAGCCAAATCCAAGACAGCGGGCGCAAAGGTCACCGCGAAATATGAGCCATGGGTACTAGCTTCCCAAGTGGACCAATGCTTCTTCATTACCGACCCGCAGAAGCCCAGCCGTGTTGTCGTGAGGAGAGGCAAAAGGAGCATCATCGGAATGGATGGAGCAGCCAACGAGCTAGACTTTGACCAGTACGGCGATCCGAAGATGGAAGATGACGACGACGATGATGAAGAACCATACACAACAAGAAGAAGCAGGACCACCCTACCTAAAGGCCGTCCATTCAAGAGAAGAAGTCTAGGAGTTCCGGGGCTAAATTATTCAACCGCGAGAAAGAAGGGCAAGAAGATTGTGAAAAGATAATTATGTATCATTTTCTTGTATGAATAATGGTTGTCATATTGTTAATCTACACATTGTACCGATCAAAATAGACATATAATTTATATTTTTGGATATTTTCTAGATTCTATAGTATTTTAAATATTCTACATAATTATAATTATTTATGCCTTTTATTTTGGTGTATTATGGTATTTATTACTGCTGGGTTAAATCATTTTAAAAAAAAGTTAAAAAATTGGGGCCGCCAGGGTTCGAACCTGGCCGGCCAGGGTAAACCAAACAGGGGACAGATAGCTAGCCATTGCGGTACGGTGCGGATCTTGTCAAGGTACCGTCCTTTTTATTTTTGACCCTACCTAAAGTCATAGTGGCGCACCCCTAGTGGTGCGCCATTGCTAAGAGTCACTGTGGCGCACCACGAGCAGTGCGCCATTGCTTAGGAGGGTCAGGGGACTTAGTGGAAATTTCCCCTTTCTTCCCCCGTCCCGACCAGATCCCACCTGTGCTCGTTCTGCCTCGCGACGCCGCCGTCCCTCGCGATCCTCTCCGACGACACCTCCCCGGCGACACCTCCCCGGCGACACGAGCGACCAGACCCCCCGCTACGCCCTCCTCTCCTCGCCACCCCAACGACGCCCTCCTCTCCTCGCCACCGGCGGCGGAGACCACGACATCAAGGTCCGCCATCCCTTCTCCCCCTTCCCCATCTGCTTAAGTCCGTGCCGTCTGCCGCGCCTTTCTCGGTTTGCCTGGAAGATTTTTGAGCCTGTGCTCCCCATCTGCTTAAGTCCGTGCGCTTTACACCTCCGATTTCATCGACCCGCCTTGCAGATCTGGGCGATAGCGTCGGGGGTGGGCGCCTGCGGCACGGACGCCGTCGACGACAAGGAGCTCCACTTCCTGCACCACATCGACGGCCAGCGCAACATTAAGGTCCCTCCTCCATCCCTCAGCTAATCCCCTCCCATTTTGGTGCGAATTGGTCGTTGTGACGCTCTAATTGCAGCGGTTCGGCTTCTAAAATTGATTTTGGGGGAGAGATGCTTGTGCATTATTTTACAAAATTTATGCTAGCATTCTGGATAGCCTTCTGAAATTGTTGACCCAGTAGAGTACATGCTAAAGCAAGGGGGAATTGATGCAAAGAATCCTTTACTTTTGTCCGTTTACAGTGAACATTAAATTGGAATTTGCCAGTTCACACACTACAACATTTTTGCCAAAGAGTATCTTGCTTGCTTTTCTTACGCATTCACCTTGGGTTGTTTTTTAATTGCTCCAAAGCTCATTTTGGGTCTTACGTTGATCTTTGATGTCATTAAGTCGCCCCTAGTAAATTACATGTCCGAGGAGCTGCATCTTCTCCTGGCTGCTGATAATAATCTTCTCGCGGAGAAATAATGTTAAATAAAATATGAATTCGAGTTATGATTCACTTTATTCATGATATCATGGAAATCATTAAGCTTCCGATCTGTATGAAGCTCTGAATGGAAGTTGTGTTTTCAGTTTATTTTGGTCCTAGGACTAGAAGCCCAATAAAATATACAGTTGTTAGACAACACTTAGTGATTGCGATTGACTTGAGAGTGCAATTAAGGAAAATCAAGGAAACTGTACTGTTGAATTATGTTAGTCATCTGAGGAATCCATCTGGTTTTCACTACGATTCATTAGCCATCTTTTAGACCAAAAGGTACACTTTTAGTTCACAGCTTATTTTGGAAGATATGTTGTGCAGGTCTGCTTAGATTTAAGTTTTGTCTTGAACTTATGCTTTCTTGAGAAAACCATACATATGTTGTGGTAGATCTTTGAGAAGAAACTTCGTTAGTTTATGATTCGTGTGTTAGATTGTGCTTAAGTTAGCTCAGATGATTTTATCCCCTATTCTGTATTATAATTTGACATGATGATTTTGCTGCACTAGTACCAACTTCAAGTAAATGGCCATGCCTGATGTTTGCAGCACTTATCTGATGCAAGAACAAGTGGTGAAATCTGATCATAGACATGCAACAATGTTTAACATGCCAAATTACTAGGAGCTACAGAACTACTATGAGCTACTACTGCAAGCACCAATTAGATAAGCCAAAAACAACATTAAACATGGAATATGCCTAGAATTTTCTTTCTAGCTCTGTCAGCATTACTGTCAGCATTTGTAAGACAACTAGTTTTCCTTGCACATAATCTGTTTGGGACTCCAGTACTCTGTCCTAATATTATCCAGTGCTACACCATTTTACCCATATTCATGACTGCAGTACTACTAGAAAGTATATTTGGTATCTGTAAACAAGGTGAATCATGTCATGGTGTCTATCATAGTTTAAATCTTCTGAAAGTCATTTTCTGTTGTTTTGCAGCTGGTCAGGAGAGGTTTAGGACAATCACTAGTTCTTACTACAGAGGTGCTCAAGGAATTATTCTAGGTAATAATAATATTTAAGTTGTTTTGACTTCTTACATATTCTGTTGTCCAATTTCTCACCTGGATATCAGACATTCGAGATATGCAATAGAACTATGTAGATTGATATGAACCTCTCTTCAGTAAAACCAATTGATATTTAAGTTAAACATACATGGATGTTTCTGTTCCTCAAAAAGATAGGCATGATGGTATTTTCATATGACAACAATTTGATTTTTTAACAATTGTGTCATATGACTAGCCTGACTTTGTGTTGACATTTAAATATACCTTGTAGTAACCTGCATAGCTTCTTTTTTAGGTGCTCCAGTGGCTGCAACCTCGTCAGCATCCTTCATCGACTTGGAGCCGGACCTGCTTGAGCGTCATCGTCTTCTTCCCGGAGCGTCGTCGTTTGTTATTGCTGCTGGTGGTAAGTGCTGTTGTGCTAGCTTGGTGTTGCTAGCTATTGCATGCTTGTTGCTGTGCCAGCTTGGTGCTGCTAGCTGCTGGTATGTTGTTGTGCTAGCATGTTGGCTGATGCTGCTGGCTGATGTTGCTACTGCTGGCTGATGTTGATGCTGCTGCTGGCTGTTGCTGGTGCTGCTAGCTGCTGCTGTGATGTGATTCCCCTGTCATGCACCTATGGTGTATTTTTGTGTCATATTCTTGTGCAGGGATCGACAGAGTTGCCCATTATCGCCGAAATGTTGATTCATTTCCGTTTCGGCGAAAATGGGGCACTCATATGTCCATAAATTAGCATAGGTCATGCCCAATTTTTCCGTGAAATCTTGCGCTAATTTTATGCATTTTTTCCTACTTAGTTCGAACATGGCCAACAACGAAGAGGCCGGCGGCAGCGGCAGCAAGCCGTTCTGGATGCTAACCGATGAAATGGAGGTGATGGAGTCACAACCTCGCCGCGACGACGGCGAGGATGATGGCACCGATCCAGAGTACCGAGCGGACGATGCCGCCGAGGATGACACCACTGATGGTGCCGCCGAGGATGACACCACGGATGGTGCCGCCGAGGATGACACCGGCGCACCGAAGAAGCTACGGAGGGAGCGTCGCCCGAATGTGCTCAGCACCGTGAAGCAGGCATTCACCGAAGTGAACGCCAGTGGGCATCCAACGGCGCCCCCTGATTTAGTCAAAGGGTACTCTGCCCAACTCGGGTGCATCCTCCGGAGCACGGTCTCGATCAACACCGAGAACCTCAGGCATCCTGACCGAGCGAATTTGCGCACCCTCCTCTTCAAGAAGCTGCACGAACGATACGAGTTCCCGGTGGACTGCTCAGAAAAGCGTCTCATGCGGAACAAAGTGCACAATGCCGCCCTCACGAAGATGAGCACCGCCCTCGCTAGTTGGAGGAACCGAGTGAAGAAAATGATTAATAGTGGTGCGAGTTACGACAAGATCAAGGAGTCAAATCCCTCGATCACCGAGCAAGACTACGCTGATTTCAAGATCAAGTGCGAGAGCGAGTCAACGTCGGATTCTAGTCAGTGGGGGAAGGACATGCGAAAACTGAACTTAGGCACCCACAAACTTGGTCCTGGCGGTTTTAGGGCGGCGCAACCAAAATGGGATGCCGCGGATGAGGAGCGTGTGAAGAACGGCCTCGAGCCCCTCTTCCCGCAATACAAAAACAAGCAAACCAGGAACTTTCTCCTGGCCCGGTACCGTATTGACCCGAAAACAAAGGAGCTCACCACCACTCCGGATGTGAAGCAGTTTGAGGCTCTTCTGGTAAGGAATGCACCCGCTTAATTAGCTCCTTTATGGTTGCATTCTTATTGATGAATCCAAATTTCTAAATGGTTCATGCATGTTCCTCCCGTAGGCTAAGGAGATCGCTGCGGAAAGTGAAAAGGAAGCTAGTAGCGGCGCGGGGTCCACGAGCTCCTCGCAGTGTGCCCCTTGGGACAACCCTTTAAATAGGGCGTTGAATGCCCACAAGAAGAGGGATCCATTGAGTAAGCCGACGTCGGCTGGTCGTGTGGCCGGCGAAGGATGCTCTATGAAATGGTCAGACTACTATAAGTCGGGGAAAAAGGAGAGAAAGGCCCCCATCGATGAGAAGGAGGTCGCACAGCTCAAGGCACAAGTTGCGCAGATCCCGACATTGGTCGAGGAGCAAGTGCGGCAACAAGTGCAACAAATCGTGGAGACCCAACAGAGGACGCAACGACAGCAAGTGGAGGACCAAGTGGGCACGACGCTTAGCTCCATCATCCCTACCTTGGTTGCCGGTCTTGACGAGTGGTATAGGGGAGGAAAAAAGGGGCCTCCCCCGGTTCCCAGTTTCACGGGCAGCAACTCCCACAACGTGGAGCCATCGGTGAGTCCGCAGGCGGCAACAATGGTGTCTCCGGCGGCGCCAACATTGGTGGCTCCGGCGGCGCCAACCTTGGTGGCTCCGGCGGCGCCAACCTTGGTGTCTCCCGCGGCGCCAACGTTGGTGTCTCCCGCGGCGCCATTACTTCAGCTCAATGCACCCGTCGCTGCGGATAATACGCCGCCCGGCACCGCGCCAACAAGCGGCCACTCCATCAGTTGCACGCCCGCCGCCGGCGGTGCCTCGACCTTAGCCGAGCTGGACGCCATCACGGTAACCAACCCTCGGCCAATGACTTCCATATCCTTGCCTTTGACTAGCTAGCCATCCCTAACGCCCTACATGTTTTCCGCAGAGCTCCGCCGTCGACGTCCCATGCACTCTCCTGCACTTTGTGAACGGCGAGTTGATCGATGTTGCCAAGGCCAAAATCGTTCAACCGAGCAACCGCCAGTTACACGGTAGACCCATGCAACCCGACGTGTATAGGATTCAACTGGTTCGGGTGCTTAGCGGCTACGACGACGTGGTACCTCCCTTTCAACCCCATGGTGCCGACGAAGATGAGGTCCTTACCCTCCAGCATTGCTTCAATTGGTCCATGGTTTGGCCAAAGAGCCAGATTCGTTTGGGGGCGAGGGGCACCACCCCACAGACAACACCCCCAGCCCTGCCGGCGCCAAGCCATGGCAAGACCACCCCAACGGTGCCGCCATCAGCTGATGAGGACATGCAGATGGCACAGGATGAGGACATGCAGATGGCACAGGATCCGAACGATGGTCCGTACGAGGACAGTACGTTTGCCAACCTTGACTGCAACTTCGATTTTGGGGTGGACTACGATCTCAGTAGCCAACCCTCTCAAGCTGCCGCCGAGGGGAAAACCTATTGCAACAAGCGGCGCCTATTCAGTTCTCAGGAGACGCCTCCAGCTGCCGACTTCACCGAGACTCAGCCGAAAGCCGGGGTGAGAAGTGTTATCAGTCCTAACACACTGAAGAAGGCTTGCGCAGAGGAGAATGCAGTCCCAGTAAATACGAAGCCGAAGGGACGGAAAAGAAAGAAGAAGGACGACAAGTCTGCCAGCCAGCCGGCACCTATCCGTGCTCAGGACGGGCCACCAGTGCCCAAGAATATCGAGGCGAGGGTGCATGTGTCGGGTGAGCGGATGCTAATTAAAAGATTGTACGATGCTGCACCCGGTCCTATGCGATCTCTGGTTGACGGTATTCAGTTTATGGAGGAGCGGCGTATCAGGGAGAAAGATCATGGATACCCGGTGTATATTGCCAAGGTGCCCTCGGGACATGGCTTTGTCGATAGTGACTTCGCGGCGAAGATCTTCCTGCGGTATGATGACATCTTCGCCATGTTGAACAGTTATCCGCTGCACTACACCTTCATTCGCCTATACTCGCTCAGCAAGGCGATGCGGATCATTAGAGACAACACCCCGGGCATCGCGATAGCCGACCCCTTCTACATGCGTGCCGTCCACTTGGCCACCGCCGGAGACCGGGCAGTCGCGAGTGAATACCTCAAGGGCTTCTTTCTAGCGAACCAGAAGAAGTATAACCTCCTCCTGCCTGTATTTCCCGAGTAAGTCACCCCCTCACCGTACCGGTCTTAACTCGTGATTATTCTAGATTTCAATCGTCCTGTTCTTAAACATTATGTGTTCTACGCAGAGACAATACCTGCACACTCATCTCCGTAACCCCGAGACATTCCATGGCCACATACTTAGATGCGGACGGTAAGTCAAGCACGGACTACACGAATGTCAAGGCCGTACTTGATGATGCTCTCAATGGCTACGTCAAAGCGAAAGGCCACATGGAGAGGCCAAATGTTAGGTACGGGAAGCATGTGTTCAAGCACCAAACAAAGTTCCCCTGCGTCAAGAAGCCGCCTTCTAGTACGAAGGATGCCTACTACGCCCTCTATCACATGAATAAGTTCATACGGGACCAGCAGCAGCTTACGCTACCTGAGCATCTCAGAGACTGGGCCAACAAATTGGCGCGGGTCCCTGACGACGGCATCAAGCAAGACTTCTTCCGCATCCAAACAGAGTTTTGTGAAATCATCCATCAAGATGTCATTAGAAGCGCGGGGGAGTTCTACGCCGGCTATCAGCCGTCAAACAGTGATATAGACACGATGCTCCAAATGCAGGGTGACGACTACCGCTCATGGATGTGCTTGAAGAAAGGCGGCGGTTTTATCCACGCTCCGAGTGGAAAGTCTTGATGTGCGAGCCTAGTTATGTAGTTGTGTGAACTAAAGACGTGATTGTGTTGTAATAAACTTTATCCAGCACTTTACTTGCTATTAATTACTAGTTCGGCTATGTTTGTGAACTTATATATATGGCTCTGTCGTTTTCCGCACTTGATTTGGTTGTTAATTTTGTTTGCATATGCCGATGATTAGAATGGTTGGTCATCCGTACACTTGGGGATGGCGTGAGCGAGCCTGGTGTGATGGCACAAATATCCATGTCTTGTGCATCCTACCTGGTCTCGCTCACTCCATCCCTAAATGTTAATATTTTTTTTGACCGACAAAGTATGAGGCATTCCATTTAGTTCATACTAGCTACTTATCTTCTTATTTGAGTTGGCACTTCTTAATTGCATTGGCCGATGATTAGAATGGTTGGTCACTTGTACACTCCGGGGTGTCGCTAGTGAGCCTGGTGTGATGGCACAAATATCAATCTCTTGTGCATCCTACCTGGCCTCGCTAACGCCATCCCGGGATGTTCATATTTGTTTCGACCGACAAAGTATGAGGCCCTTGTCATTCTTCCATTTGCTTTCGTATTTTAAAATGCCGATGATTAGAATGTTCGGTCAACTGTACACTCCGGGGTGTCGCTAGTGAGCCTGGTGTGATGGCACAAATATCAATCTCTTGTGCATCCTACCTGGCCTCACTAACGCCATCCCGGGATGTTCATATTTGTTTCGACCGACAAAGTATGAGGCCCTTGTCATTCTTCCATTTGCTTTGGTATCTCAAAATGCCGATGATTAGAATGTTCGGTCAACTGTACACTCCGTGGTGACGTAAGCGAGCCTGGTGTGATGGCACAAATAACAATCTCTTGTCCATCCTACCTGGCCTCGCTTACGCCATCACGGAATGTTAATATTTGTTCCGACCAGCAAAATATGAGGCATTCCATTTAGTTCATACTAGCTACTTGTCTCTTATTTGAATTGGTACTTCTTAATTGCATTGGCCGATGATTATAATGGTTGGTCAACTCTCTGGGGAGGGGCAAGTGAACCTGGTGCGATGACACAAGTATCAATCTCTTGTGCATCCTACTTGGTTTCACTTACCCCTTCGCGGAATGTTAATATTTGTTCCGACCAACAATGTATGAGGCATATGCTATTTAGTTGATACCACTTGGCTCTTTCTTCCATTTTAGTGCCGATGATTAGAATGTTCGGTCAACTGTACACTCCGGGGTGTCGCTAGTGAGCCTGGTGTGATGGCACAAATATCAATCTCTTGTGCATCCTACCTGGCCTCACTAACGCCATCCCGGGATGTTCATATTTGTTTCGACCGACAAAGTATGAGGCCCTTGTCATTCTTCCATTTGCTTTGGTATCTCAAAATGCCGATGATTAGAATGTTTGGTCACCTATACACTTGGGGGAGGGGTCAGTGAACCTGGTGCAATGACACAAGTATCAATCTCTTGTGCATCCTACTTGGTTTCACTGACCCCTTCCCTAAATGTTGATATTTGTTCCGACCAACAATGTATGAGGCATGCCTTTTAGTTCATACTACTTGGATCGTTTTTGAGTTTGCTCTTATTCGTTGCAAACATCTATGAGCGTGCACTAATGTTTCTTTGGCTTGTTCATATATGTGCAGATATGACGTGGTATGTCATGTACAAGGGCAAGGTTCCCGGAGTCTACAACGACTGGGAGGAGTGTCGGAGACAGGTTCACCGTTTTAGCGGTAACAGCTACAAAGGGTACACCACTAGAGCGGAGGCCGAAGACAGATACGCACGCTATCTGGCGGGAGAGAGGACGGAGCGGAGGAGGAACCGGATGAAGACCACTTTCATCGGGACGGTGCTAGTAGTGACTCTAGCTCTCTTCTATGTGATGCTAGTTTAGATGATCGACCTTGTGTAACCACTAGCTCATTTGTGACTTGTAACACCGTAACACTTATCTAATATTTGAAATCTTGTGAATCATGGAGGCTAATGTGAAGGACTATGTATTGGTATACTGTGCTAGCTGCTTATATGTGTTATATATATTGTATTTGTGTTGTTATAGTGTGATATACAACCTGTACAAATACCTGCCAGGAATACAAAAAATAAAAACGAAATACTAGCAGTGGCGCACTAGAGGACCATCAGTGGCGCACGACCAGTAAGTAGCAGTGGCGCACTAGTTTGGACCTTGTGGCGCACTACTCTCTGATCCCCTCTCGAAAGTAGCAGTGGCGCACCGCTGCTGCCAGCAATGGCGCACGTCTGAGAGACTGCAGTGGCGCACTTGTACAGGCAGCAATGGCGCACCAGAACGCCATAACAGTGGCGCACCCCAGGAGGTAGCAGTAGCGCACCGACACCATAGAGTTGTGGCGCACTACTGCAGAACAACAGTGGCGCACCCCTTTGGGGTAATAGTGGCGCATCACTGGACTTGTCAATGGCGCACCACGTAGTGCGCCACTGTTACTTAGGGTAGTTGTGGCGCACCACTAGTGCGCCACTACTAAAACTTAGCAGTGGCGTGATAGTAGTGGCGCACCAGCAGTGCGCCACTGATGGGGAATAGTGGTGCGCCACTGAATAGCTTTTTCCTAGTAGTGCGGCTCCCGGACTTCACCAAGTTCAGTGGGTCAGAAGGGTCTAGCTCAATCGAGCACGTGAGCCGATACTTGGCCCAGCTGGGCATGGTTTCGGCATCGGATCAGCTGCGGGTGAGGTTCTTTTCGCAATCCCTCACCGGTCCAGCTTTTGGATGGTACACCTCGTTGCAGCCAAATTCAGTGCGATCATGGAAGCAGCTAGAGGAACAGTTTCACACACAATATCATTCAGAAGCTACTGAAGCTGGCATTGCCGAACTAGCACAGGTTCGGCAAAGGCGAGGAGAGACAGTGTCTGAATACATTCAGCGTTTCAGAACTGTCAAGAACCGATGTTATTCGGTCCATTTAACTGAGAAAGAAGCAGTCGAGCTGGCCGTGGCAGGCCTTGCAGCGTCCTTCAAGGATCTGACGTTCCAAGTGGAGTACAACTCGCTGGCGCACATGGTCCAGAGACTGACCTTATATGAACAGCGCCATCCAGAATTGTACCAAGACAAGTTCAAGCGCGCGATAAGCCTGGTCAATACTGATGAGGATGAAGATTCTGCGGAAGATCAGGAAGTCGCAGTAGCCGAATGGACTCGGACGGCAGTACCTGTGTCGTGCAAATGGGTGAACCCACCAGGGCCTCCAAGAGGGTTTGACTTTGATGTGAGCAAAGCTGAACAGATCTTCGATCTGCTACTGAAAGAGAAACAGTTGAAACTACCCGAAGGCCACAAGATCCCTACGGCACAAGAGATGAACAAAAGGCCATACTGCAAATGGCATCATACGTTCACGCATGCCACCAACGACTGCAAAGTATTGCGCGCACAAATTCAGATGGCGATAGAATCAGGCCGATTAACTTTCGGACAGTTTGCCATGAAGGTAGACATGCGTCCGTTTCCGGACGTCAACATGGTGGACCTAAGTCACTCCATAAGGGAACCAGGGTTCTCTTTTGATGTCAATATGGCAGGGCTTGTGGGCCGCCATGGCGAAGATAAAACAGAGAGCAGCCACTCTCGTGGCAAAGATAAAGAGGAGGCCGTTCCACGCGACCGGCCCCAGGATGATGACAGACGATACCTAACCGAGGAGGAGGTGAGAAGCATACGGTATCAACGCCCACTATCCGTGCATCTCCTCAACAAATATGAGCAGCGGTACGACCGACGTCGGCACCACGACGAAGACGATGAAAGATATCGTCGGTCAGATGCAGCGGACAGGAGGTATCGTCAGCATGACAGAAACAACGACGGGTACGAGCGTCACGCTAGAGGGAGGTCAAGGGAGCAAGACAACATGGATAAGCACTGGAGCTGTCCTTTCTTCAAACATTGCTGGGACTCCGGAATGAGCCGATTGCCAACAATCGAGAACTGCCCAGAGTGCAAACATCAAAGGAGGAGGGCAAATGAAGTTTCAGTGTTCGAGCGTTTAGGGCCTCTCCCACCTCATAATAAACAAGCTGGGTCATCTCAAGAAGAAGACTTTGAGGAGTCAGATGGAGAAGAAGATAGGTATCACCGGCCAAGGTGGTGCCCTGATGGACTCAGCCATTCTCGAAGCGTAGGGTGCAGCGGCTGCGAAACTTGGAAGAAGCCGAGGCACAGTACCTGTACACGTTGCGAAAAGCGCGGCCCGATCTGGCCGCGAAAATTCAGCAAACATTGGAGACAGAGACTCGCCCGCCAAAGAAAGTGTGGCGACCCAAGCAGACAAAAGCCGATGCAGGGACATCGGCTGGTACAAACATGGTATCCGTGATCCGGACAGAGTAGCAGGTCCAAGACATTGGACGTACGTGGCAAGGCCGATCCCTGCGATCGGCCCTCAAAAAAGGGAAAGCAAAGGATCTTATCTCCAGCATGCCACGTAGCTACAGTGGGAAACCGAGAAGTACTAAACCTTCACGAGGCATTGCAATGAAAAGGGAGGCCGATTCCCGCGATCGGCCAAAATTATCCTCGACATGCGTTTTGTCTGTGTTCAGCATTGATCCGACGGATGCCTGAAGAGCCGATACCATCAAATACTTGACAGAATCGGCTCGGGGGCACATAGATGGATGAGACACAAGGATACAAAGCTTGGAGTGGATGTCAAATATCCAGCAGAGCAGCTCAAGTATAGGGGGCCGATGCAATCGGCCAATATAAAAAAAAACCAATAAAAAATACAAAAATACAAAAAATTTTGGGCACAGCCGATGCGTAGACATCGACTTAAGAATTCAAAGCCGATGCACGGCCATCGACTCAAGGGATACTGTTAGCAAAGCCTAATGGAGCAGTCATCGAGTTGCGTAGCATGCAGATCAGGTTAGGATCGTGAGAACAGCCGATGGCCATCCAATTGGCTGTGACGTTTCTTCCTGGGGCTTGACCAAGGTGACAACTTCATCAAACATCTTCACCAGAAGCTGCATCAGTCTGCCCGAGGTGATGAGCTAATCTGAGCAGCAAGACGCAAGAATGGAGCTAGGAAGAGTTCAAGGGCCACTACGTTTGAGGCTTCTTAGTTCAAGGGAGCTGCTGGTCCTTCCAGAGCCGTCCTAGTGCATTGTCTCCTTGGGCGTAAGCTTTCCGGCCCTGTTTTGATGAAGAGCTGAAGTGGCTTGAGGGGGCAGCTCACCCTGAAGGTTCTCTGCCATTGAAAGTCGATTTGGTCAGGATCGGCTGACGCTGCACTACAGTTGGGAAGCCGATGATGGCCCATTCGGTTGGTACACTTTTATCCTCGCCTTGACTGAGGCTCGGGGGGCAGCTCGCCCTCAAGGTTCTTTGCTCTGAGGATCTAGAGCCACCAATTTGAAGAGGGAGCCATCGTAATTGATAGGCTTTGGGCCAGTTTGCTGTTGCAAAGAGACACAACATCGCGAGGAAGGTTGTAGGCGATCCAGATTTTCAGCAATGGTCCTAGAGTTCTCCTGAAGGCATCAATTCTGGAGTCTTGCCGATTAAAGCTAACATTAAGCTCAGGGGATCTGGACTGAGCTATCTGGAAATTTATCATAACGGACCGGTGCGGGGCCATCGGCTTATTGAGCGTCGATCAGGCTAACAATCGGCAAAACCAGTTTGAGGGGACATCGGCTAAAATAGCATAAAAGGAATCGGCAAGATCAAGTTGAAGAAAAATTTTCATTGATGGCAAGATTTCTTACACAAAGAGCTGATTACTCTCGAAAGAAGGAACTAGGGGATACATGGCCCCGTCTACTGCTACTGGTCCTAATCTAAAGCCTATCTACGGACCAGTGTTGCCCTCGTCGTCGCCATCGCCTCCGCTATCGGCGGACTCATCGTCGCTGCTGCCGCGACCACCGGGAGGACCTTCGTTGTCCTCGTCTTCATCATCAGCGTCGTCGTCGTCGCTGTCGATGTCGCTAAGCTTGCCCGGCCAAGGGCAGAGGCGCTTGGCCGGCGGCTCGTCGGAAGAAGTATCGTCCTCCTCCTCTTTGTCCTCCTTCACCTCCTCGGAGGAGGTGAAATCATCCCAGGAGAAGCGATCGTCGTCGCTCTCCTCCTCCGATTCTCCATCCGCGAGGAAACGGAGGTCGCTCTCCCCATCGGTCGAGGACTTGTCGTCCTCCGACCAGACGGAGAAATTGTGGCTCGACTCGTCCCCGTCGGCTATTGCGCGGCGGATATTGGCCGCGTGGGCCTCCTGCGGATCCCACTCCGGTGTTGGCTCGCGGAAGGGGGAGGACTGGGTGGAAAGACCCGATGAGGAGGAGGAAGAAGAAGACATGGTGACAGAGGAGGGCTTTTGGAAGTGCTAATACGAAGGGGATGAAGAAGGGAACTGCAAGAAGTGGCTAAATAAGAGGGGATATAGCGATTTAATGCTTAAGCAGTTTTCGAGGACATGGTGCCAAAACTGTCAAATCGTGCAGAGAAGTTGGGAAGGCAAGTCGTCATGATGAGAAAATACTGCGACGGTTCTGCTCTGCCACGACATGACCCCTCGAAGGAAAAACAGATGGTTTTGAAATTGGGATTTCTATTTTCGTGCCCTCGGCTCCTTAGTTGTACTCAGTTTTCCCCAGCTCCTTAGTTTTTCCTCAGTTTTACCCAAACGTTTGTCTGAACCGCAGAAGGAGCTCGGACAGAAGGAATCCGTTGTTGACCGTTCCGTGCTGACGAGTGGGGTCGTGTCGTTTGTGGGGTCGCGTCGTGTGGGACCGCGTCGTGTGGGGCTGGTAGGAAGGGACCGCGTGGGACAGGACGAGGCCGTGTTTGTGGGGCCGTAGCGTGTAGGGCCGTAGCGTGTGGAGCCGTGTGGGTCCGGGACGGGGGCACAAGTGGTTTCTGTCTCTTTCGCCCAGATTAGCAGTTTTCAATGTACCTTTTTCCTCTCTATCGCTCGATCTCATTCATATTTGATAGCCCAAATTGGTAGCAAATCTAGAGAAGCTTCTCCTTCTGTTTTTTAACGCCATTCATTTCTTTATGCCTTCGTTTTTACCCAATCAGGTAGGAAATCTAGGGCACAAATCCAGAGAAAATATAGGATAAGCTGCATACAGCAACCAACATAGCATAGATATATTCAGGACAGATCCAAATGTAGTACCGATAGATCCAACATAAGCTACATTTACATGAATTTAAGCTGCTCTACAGATAGAGCAGTCACATACAGAGAGTGCAGTAGGCACGTTCAACGCCTCCAGGTAGCGCGTGTGACTCGCTTGGAGGTTGCGCAGGTGAATCCCAAGTGCTTTGTGTTTGGCCATGTACGCATGCACGTTCACGGTCCTTCCAACTCTAGCGCCATATCTGCCAATGGATTCAACATGGTTCAGCAGGGTGTTGAAGTCGGTGTCGCGGAGCCTCCTGTTGCAGAAGGGGCACTTGTAAATGCCTCGAGCAAAGGGGCCATCGTATTGGCCGGACTGCAGCCTCCTGAGGACGTGACGAGTCTTGGTGTGGAAGGACTCGTCGTCGCTGTCGACGTCGCTGCTCTCCACCTGTCACGTAGCACCAAAGATCGTGCAAAAAACACGGAGTCAATTGCAACGATGATTGAACAGAGAGTGAACAAAAAATCATGCATGATAATATGGGCTCGAAAAAAAGAGGTAGCCTCAGTTACATTGGACACACTTATATCCAGGATTTGAGTAAGTAAACCAAAGATCATGCACAACAAATTTGTACACACCAATTGTTTACTGACCAAACCCTGAATCAATTTAGGGATGCCCAAATATTCATCATCATCGGCACAAATCTTAAACAAAAGCAAATCACAAACACTAATAACGCAAGATCTAACACAAAAGGATCGAACTAGGAACAGACGAACAGTAATAACGCAAGATCTAACACAAAAGGATTGAACTAGGAACAGACGAACAGTAATAACGCAAGATCTAACACAAAAGGATTGAACTAGGAACAGACGAACAGTAATAACGCAAGATCTAACAAAAAGGATTGAACTAGGAAGAGACGAACAGTAATAACGCAAGATCTAACACAAAAGGATTGAACTAGGAACAGACGAACCGTAATAACGCTAGATCTAACACAAAATGATTGAAATGAGATAAGAACAAGGGAACAAAGGGTTACCTCCGGCGCGTAGTCGACGATGGTGGTGTCGTAGGGGTTCTCCGGCGCGTCGTACTGCACTGGTTCGTACGGGTCCCAATCGACGGGGGACTGGACGGGGCGGCGGCCGATGCGCCGGCTGCTACGTTGGAAGCAGCGACAGGGGCCTGGACGGGGGCGGCGGCCGATGCGCCGGCTGCTACGTTGGAAGCAGCGACAGGGGCCTGGACGGGGGCGGCGGCCGATGCGCCGGCTGCTACGTTGGAAGCAGCGACAGGGGCCTGGACGGGGGCGGCCGATGCGCCGACAATGGGCATCTCATTCTTCTCCATCGCCGGCGGTTTTCTTCGGGGTTTTTTCTTCGGTTGTGGAGAAGATGATGGGACAGGAGAGGCGGTTGCAGTGTGTAACAACCCAACCTTTTGTGCATTTGTTTAAATCTTGAAATGCAAAAATTTGGGCCAACAAAAACTTTTCTGTTTCTCAAAAATTGCATGCATATAGTTCCTCATACTCATGCATTGTAGAAATTTGGTGTTAATTGTTTGTGAATGTTGTGTTGTGTGTGGAACCTTAAAACCCTAAACCTATTTATTAAATTTGAGAATCCCTTTTCTTATTAGGGAGAAATTGGAATGGCCCATAAAACCCTTGAGCATATGATCATGCTCACATGAGATCTTCTAAGATCTAGTCCTACTCCAATTTCCCTCTTCCATATCTAATTCTTCTTTACTCCAATTTCCAATCTGAAATTTCTCCCAAGCAAGAGGGCCATTGACTCATCACTTTATGCATCAAAAATTAAATTGGATCATCTCTATGTGATTACTCCAAAAATTTCGAAAATTAGAAATTTTGAGAATGGCCATGCCGGCCATGACACTTCCTTCTCCCTTGATCATTCTCCTCACATTTTCTCCACACTCACACTCTAGTGCATGTGATCATGCTCACATATGATCTTCCTAGATCCTAATTATTGCAAATTCCACTCCCCCATATCTTTTTGTTCTTTTCTCAAATTTGATCTCTGAAAATTCTCCAAGGTAGCACACCCCTTGACTTATCATATTTATGCTCTGAAACTATTTGAGAGCACATATTTGTGGCTCATTTAAAAATCCCAAATTTGGTGAATAAGTGAGGATGGCCATGCCGGCCATGATCTCTCCCCTCTCCCTTGCTCACTCCCTTCACCCCCTCTCCTCTCCAACCCTCGCACACGACCAGGAGGAGCTTCAGCACCCTCCCAAATCCCTGCATCCGACCCACCTCTCTTTTTCTGGTCCCTTGGGCACCACCTCGGGAACCTGCAAAGAATCAAGGAAATCTTCTCCCTCCCTCCATCTTTGGCAGCATCTGGCTGTCCTGCTCGACCTCCAGACGCCTCCCTTCCTCCCAGACAACCTCATGCACGCCACCCTACCCTCCCTCTCCTCGACCCGCGACGGCGACCCCCTATGGCCGGCAGACACGTCTGCCCCGACCCGGCCACGTCGTCCACCCTACCTCCCTCCTCTGGTCACCCTAACCTCGTCTAGCGCACGCCCACGACCCGACCATGCCTCGGGGACACGCCGCAGCCTACGCCCGAGCCCCCACCGACGCTGCGCGGCGACGCCACCGCCAGGTCTTTTCGTCGAGCGCCTGGCAGGCAGGTCGCCCCGTCGCGTCTCACCCTTCTGACCCGCTGCAAGACGCGCGCTAGCCTCCAAGCCACGGAACCGCCTCTCAGAACGGCAGCGACGCCGCCCATCTCGACCAATCCTCCGCTGCCGCTCTTCCTCCCCGTCGGTGCACGGACTTGGTGCACGGTGCACCAGCCGCCACCCTATATAAACAGCACCGCACCCTCCTCTCCCCCATTTGCTCCACCACACCCTCCCCAGAACCTCCCCTTCTCAACGCCCTGGGCGGAGAGGAGCTCTGCTCCTCCCTGCCGTCGACCTCGCCGCGCCGCCGTAACCTTGCGGTGAAGGTTGCGTCACCGCAGACCCTCTGCGCCTCTCCCTCTCTTCACCACGCGACGCACCTCCTCCTACTGAATCTGACCGCCGTTTCTTTCGCCGTAGGTCGTCCAGGAACGCCGCCAGACGCCGCCTCGCCGAGCAGCAGTTTTTCGCCGTCGCCGTCAACCGCTGCTCCGGCCACCTCTGTTCTCCCCGCCGTGACCACCATTCGACGGAGATCTCTCCGGCGCATCCGACTCGCCCGTCCCCGTCGTCATCTGCTCGCCGAGGTGAGCACACCAGCCTCCGCCGTTTCCCAGGTCGCCGGTGCCCGTCGTGCACGTCGTGCATGGCGTCGTGGGGACGACGCGCAGCAGCCGTCGATCTCCGCTTGATCGGACGGCTGCATGCAACCGCCTCCCCTGGCCCGCGCCAACGTGGCCGCCGTGTCGGCCGGGTTCAAACCCGCGGTTCCCGCGCAGCGACGGAGCTGCCGGGCCGGATCTGGCCGAGCCCAGCATCTCCGGCCCGTCTACTTTTTCTCTTTTTCCTCTAATTAACCTGCCAGTAAATTCCTGTGTAGGTTTCGAAATTCCATAAATTCATACAGTAACCAAATTGATTGATTCAAAGTTCTAAATGCTCACAAATGAAATCTCTACCACAAATAATTACCTGCATGTCATTTTGTGCTGTGAATATGTGCTGCAAAATATAAACCTAAAAAGTGTCTGATTGTGTAATTTAATTATTGTGTGATATTTATGCAACCTTTCGGCATGAGGTCAATTTGGTTGTGAAGTGTATGTTAGTAGCTTCATTTTGACACTAGTGTAGCATGCAGGAGCTTTCTGGATTTTAATTGTTTTAGAAAATAAGATCTGTCCAGAGAGGCAGTAAAGGATTTTTAATTCGAAAAATAATTATGATTTTGAAATGAAACCAAGTGCTACTGGTAGATATACCTATAGGGTAATTTTGTGCCAAAGGAAATATTTTTAAGAGCTATAGTTTAATTCTAAGGATTTAACTACTGAAACAGTATATCTTTTCAGTATTTGATTTTTATAAAATCATTCACAAATCAGAAAAATACAAATCCAGTGGGGTTAGTTCACATTTGTTCTTAGCTATCCAGGGGTATGCTTTGTTTTGGTAGGAGATGCTCTGGTTAGTGTTGGTTTAAGTTTTGGAGTGCTCTGGTTTCTGTATTGATTAAATTGTTTGGGACAGTAGGAATTTTATTTGCATATGATTCTTGTGCAGGTGTGTTCTACATGCCAATAGCTTTCTGTAGATATGCTGCATGCATTTTTGTGACTTCCAGAAACATTTAGGTCATTTAAATGGTGCATAAGTCAATTCTGGAATTGCAAAAATCATATCTTTTGATTTAAAAATCATAAATGGGTGAAACCACTTTCAGTAGCTTGCATTTGTCAACCTCTACCTACTGTGATTTTATCAAATTTTTGTGTGCATTATTCTGGAAATAGTTTGTTGATTGGTGTGGTATGTTTCTTTTATTTTTGCGACGATAGATTCGAACGCCGCCGGAGAAGAAGGAGGAGGTGACTTTGGGGGATTTGAAGAAGAAGACCAAGGACACTTTGCTGAGCAAGGCAAGCCACCTCTTGATGCATCTCTGATCCTACATATCTTACTCTTGCATTATTACAAGTTTTATAAAATGCATGTCCTTTTATTTTTCATTTCGGTGGTTAGTGCCACCCGGAGTTTTATTATTCCACCCTTAGGGTGCAGCCCTCGTTGGTACCTACTGAACACATCCCTATTAGTGATATGGTGCTTATCACCTTGTCATCCTTGTCGCCCTTTTTCGAAGAAGAATTGGACTATAGGTGGGGAGCCCTGGAAGAATGGTTACGAAAATGTTTTCCTAAAAAGGAGTTTTTTCGAAAACCTTGGAATGGGGTAGCCCTGCCCAAGTGTGAGTTTATCAAATGAGAAATGTTTATGAAAAGGAGATTTGCTGAAGGCAAGTTGAGGAAAGAAAATATTTTCGAAAACTTTAGCGCCTAAGTACTCACCCGGACTGAAAAACAGTGCAACCACATTACCCCAAAGTGGGCACGGGGCGTAGTGTAGTAGTTTGTCTCGCCTTAGACTGAGTCCTGCAAGTGTAGTGGCAGTCCGACCATGGACGCTTCGACCGGGGTTCTTCCCATGAGAAGGGACGCAACCCATTTGCCTGTTTAGGTACGCGGGGTACAACTTATGAGCTCCCATTGAAAGATGCCTAAGTAGTTGGATGGCATTCCGGAGGGTCGGGTGTCGGGGACTTTGCAACTCCTGGGAAAACGGCAGCCCGGACTCTGGTGTTGGGAGGTACAACTCATTAGGCATGTCTTAGGCTAAGGCGAGCAGGCGAAAAACTGCGATCGTGTATTTGTCGTGGCATAGGTTATTATGCAGGGATGATGCCCACACGATGAGTACCCGGATCTTGTGGAGAAAGTGTACAACCTCTGCAGAGTGAAAACTATTCGAATAGCCGTGTCCGCGGTCATGGACGGTCGGAAAGGCTGCTGCTTAGCACTAAAGAGTTTTTGGCTTTTAAAAGTGTTTTCTCAAATATTGTTTTGGGAAAGTAACGCCAGTGCGACTGGTGGAAAGTGTACCTGCGAGGTACGGTGGAAAAATCTGGAAAGGAGTTGGCCATATGAGATGGCTGAAGTTAAATTGGGTCACCCTTACCTATTAGTCTGCAAATCAAGGTGTTTATAAAAGTTTTTCCAACAAAAGTATGAAGAAGCCATACTCTCGAGAGGAACCACCTCTCGCTCTTTGTCGCCTTAGTTAGTGCCTGTTCCTTGCTACTGCCATATTGCATTTCCTTTACTCTCTAAGGTGGTTTGCGAGTACATTCAAAAGTACTCATTGGCATTGTTGTCCTGGTTATCTACTTGACCAGACTGTGAAGAAGAATACTTCGAAGAAGAGGAGTACGACGCCGAAGACGCGAACTAGGTCGCTCTCCCAGTCAGCCGCCTGTAGGGTGAAGGCCTGACTTGGGTTCCACCGCTTTTGGATTCAAGTTGTTTCCGCTGCTGTTTGGTGAACTACGGCCCTGATGGCCTATGATGTAAGACTTCGTATTATTTAAATTCGGTACTGTAATGGATGATGTAATCTGGTATCAGTTCGGTTATGTATTCACGATGGAATGATCTTGGGATCGTGAAATTGTATGCATAACAGGAGTTCTGGACTGGTAAGTCCGGGGCCCCACAGAGCTGGTATCAGAGCCATCCTGACTGTAGGAGACCTTAGTTAGCATGGGCGTTAGAAATAGAACAAAAACTATTTTCTTAAACAAAAAGGTTGACTAAGTGCTGAAAAATGCTTAAGTCCCTTATCTCCTTCTATTTTCCAGAAACTTTACTTGCATTAATTGTTTTATTATGCTTAAAATTTTGCACACTGTGGTCACTAACTTAATCTACTTTAAAATTTGTGTAGATGCCGATCGAGTACACGCACGTCCGTCAGGTCGGGGTGAGGCCGCCCCTCTACTTCTTCGAGCGGGCCTTAGCCGACCTGGCTATTCGCTGCGGACGTATGGTGCCCGAGATTAAGGGCGTCCGTACTGAGAGGTCCGCAGACTCGGAGATGGCCTGGCTGGTCACCTGCGTCGTCAGGGGGAGCGGGATTTCCCCCGCTACTGAGGAGTTCACCATCGACGTGATGGAGCGCACGTGGACCGACGGGATGATTCGAGTCTCTCAGGAGGCACTTGCTCGACTTGCCTTTCTTCACCCGGAGGTTGTCGCCGACACTGGCTACCAGTACCTGGGCCAGCGCGACCTCGCGGGTAAGCCCGTGGCCGGCGCCCCACACGCCGACACCGCCCACCAGCTGCACCACCTGGAGTACCTGCTTCACCACACTCAGACTCAGCAGGACCGCGCCCGTGAGAGGTGCGATCTGCAGGAGGATGAGATCGCTACACTTCGCGCTCAGCTTGCCGCCTCACAGGCTGACCTTGCCAGTGAGCGCAAGCTGAGGTTTGCCGCACGCCGGAGGGTTACTCGCCTGAAGGCGAAGGTGACTTCGTTGGAGGCTCTGACTACTCAGATGGAGGCCACTATTGAGGAGCTTGAGGACGACGGTGAGGACCTCCGCAAGGAGAACGAGGCTCTCCTTAGTGACGACGACGACTACGAGGACGAGGACTTCGATATGGAGCCCGATACTGAGGATGAGGCCTTCATCAACGATGAAGATGAGGAGCCCGAGCCACTGCTGTCCGAGGAGGACCCCGAGGAGCCAGCCTTTGTTGAGGAGGACGCCCCACCTGCACCTGAGGTTCCTGTCGTGGACCTCGACGACTTCTAGAGCACCACCTTGGACTCGCACCACCTTACCTTAGGGCGATGAGATAGGCCCCCTTTTGCGATGCGAGTAGACTTGTGATAATGGTTCCATGAAACCATTCTTTTGGTTGTGTTGTATGAGACTTATGTGTGATGATGTATGCTACATTGTGCCATCGGCACCCCTGCTATGTTATGCTTTCATTGCCTACTTTGCATTTGTTGTGCCCGTTTTCGAATTTCCGTTTTAAATTGCAATCCCTCCCCTTTTAGGTGGCTGCCCATCTACTTGTTCTCTTTTAAAATCTGAATCCAACCTTCTTCAGGATGGTGGAAACCCGTAGAGGAGACCACGGCGGGGCCGGCCAAGACGCCCCTCCACCTCCACCTCCGGAACCAACTATGGCTCAACTCCTGCGCCTTATGTTGGAAGACCGTGAGGCAGCCCGTGCGGAGCGTCAAGCTAATCTTGCTACCCTTCAGCACCTCGCCCAGATTGCTACCGGTAACGCCAACAACAACAATGACGGGGATGGAAATGGAGACCCCCGCTCCAAGCTGAAAGATTTCCAAAGCACCAACCCACCCGTCTTCTCCAAGTGCACTGAACCCCTCGACGCCGATGATTGGCTTCGCACCATTGAGAACAACTTGGAGGTTGCCGGAGTCGGCGATAATGAGAAGGTTCTGTTTGCCACTCATTACCTCTCCGGACCTGCCCGCGCTTGGTGGGAAAATGTCAAGGCTATTCAAGCCGAAGGACACGTCATCGGCTGGGAAGAATTTAAGACCAAGTTCCGCAAGACCCACATCCCCTCAGGACTGATCAAGCTCATGAAGGATAAGTTCATGAATCTGAAGCAGGGGAGCATGTCCGTGGTGGACTACATGGATAAATTCACCACTCTGTCCCGGTATGCTCCAGAAGACACCGACACCGAAGAGAAGAAGAAAGATCGCTTCTTAAACGGACTGCATGATGAGATGCAGGGTATCCTGGTGGCCGTTCCATACCCTGACCTTGAGTCGCTCGTTGATGCCTCCATTATGGTGGAGAGCAAGCGCAAGAGTGCGTTTGAGAACCGCAAGCGCAAGGCGATGATGCAGCAAGGCAGCTCCAGCACTCAGCGCCCCCGCAATTTTCCTCCACCAAGGCCGGCGCCCCAGCAGCAGAGGGCACCACCCCCTGCACCTCGCCCCAACAACCCCAACCGCAGCTACAACCCTCAGCGTTCTGGAGGAAGCAACTACAACCCCAACTACAATCGCCAGAGCAACACTGTCCGCCCCGCCACCACTGGATGCTATACCTGCGGTCAGCCCGGTCATTTCTCCAAGGAGTGCCCCAACCGAGCTACTTCTGGACAGCGCCCCAATGCGCCCAAGCCTAATCCGGGACAAGCTCGCACTGCTACTGGTAGGAATCTGAATCAGAAGAAGCCAGCTGGACCAGCTAGGGGACACCTCAACCACGTCAATGCTGAGCAAGCTCAGGAAGCTCCGGATATTGTCCTGGGTACGTTCCCCGTCAACTCAATACCCTCGACTGTTTTGTTTGACTCCGGTGCATCGCATTCTTTCGTTACCAAGACCTTTGTGAGAAAAGGAGGTTTAACCCCCACCCCCATGAAGCGACCTATGTTAGTGCAAATCCCTGGATCCACTAGCAAAACCCAGAGTTCTTGCAAGGAGGTCCCCATAGAAATTCAGGGAAAACGTTTTCACGCGGATCTGATTGTGTTGGGTGAGCAAGGCCTAGAGGTTATTCTAGGGATGAATTGGATGGTCAAGTATAAGGGCCATATAGATTGTGTTCGCCGAGCCATAACCTTGACTGCTGAGGACGGAGAAGTAGTTGAGCATGTGGCGACCATACCTTCATCGAAGGTCTTATGCAAGACGAGTGTCGCTAGCCCAGCCCTGCATGAAGTACCCATAGCTTGTGAGTATCCTGAAGTTTTTCCCGATGAGCTACCCGGTATGCCCCCTGACCGGGATATCGAGTTTATCATCGAGTTGGTCCCCGGAACCGCCCCCATCGCTCAGCGACCTTACCGGATGAACCCACAAGAATTAGTTGAGTTGAAGAAGCAGTTGGACGATATGTTGAGAAAAGGATTAATCCGCCCAAGCGCATCACCTTGGGGATCTCCCGTTATCTTTGTGGATAAGCGAGACGGTACTATCCGCCTGTGCGTGGATTACCGGAAACTAAATGACGTCACCATCAAGAATAAATACCCCCTCCCGAAGATTGAAGATCTATTCGACCAGATGAATGGTGCCCGCATCTTCTCCAAAATTGATCTCCGAACTGGTTATCATCAACTCAAGGTTCGAGAGTCAGACATCCCCAAGACTGCTTTCACCACACGGTATGGACTTTTTGAATATACCGTGATGTCTTTCGGACTGACCAATGCTCCTGCCTATTTCATGAATCTCATGAACAAGGTGTTCATGAAGTACCTCGACAAGTTCGTCGTGGTTTTCATCGACGATATTCTGATCTACTCAAAGAGTGAAGAAGAGCATGCTGAACATCTGCGGATTGTTCTGGGAACGCTCAGAGACCATCAGCTTTACGCCAAGTTTAGTAAATGTGAGTTTTGGCTGAAAGAGGTAGGATTTCTTGGTCACGTCATATCTGCCGGAGGAGTGTCTGTCGACCCGTCCAAAATTCAGTCCATCATGGAGAAGAAGGCCCCCACCAATCAGACTGAAGTTCGCGCCTTTTTAGGATTGGCGGGATACTACCGCAAGTTTGTTGAGGGATTCTCCAGCATTGCGAGACCCTTAACCCAACTCTTGAAGAAGGATAAGAAGTTCGAGTGGACCGACAAATGTGAGGCCAGTTTTCAGGAACTCAAGAAGAGGTTAGTCACAGCCCCCGTCTTGACCATGCCCGATATTACCAAGGATTTTGATGTGTACTGCGATGCATCAAAACTTGGATTGGGAAGTGTGTTGATGCAAGAAGGAAAGGTGATAGCCTATTTATCAAGACAACTTCGACCGCACGAGATGAATTACCCCACGCACGACTTGGAGCTTGCTGCGGTAGTTCATGCCCTGAAGACCTGGCGTCATTATCTAGTTGGAAATCGTTGCGAAATTTATACCGACCACAAGAGTTTGAAGTACATCTTCACCCAGCGGGAGCTGAACATGAGGCAGAGCAGATGGATGGAACTCATCAAGGACTATGACCTCGGTATTCATTATCATCCCGGTAAAGCCAATGTGGTAGCTGATGCCCTTAGTCGAGAGCCCTGTTCGCTGAACGCCCTTATCAAGATTGCTCAACCTAAGCTGTATGAAGAACTGGAGGAGTTCGGCCTCGAACTCGTTAGCCATGGTTTCCTGGCCAATCTTGAATTGAAGCCTACCTTATTCGATCAAATCAAAGAAGCTCAAGTGGGTCATGAGAGTATAGAAGGAATCAAGCGTAGGATGAATAGGGAAGAAGTTCCTGGTTTTGAGGTTGACGCCAAAGGAGTTTTGTGGTACAAGGGACGCCTGTGTGTACCTAATGTTGAAGACCTGAAGCAACTCATCATGAAGGAAGCTCACGACACCCCATACTCAATCCACCCCGGAGGAACCAAGATGTATCAAGATCTGAAGAAACAATTCTGGTGGCACGGAATGAAGCGCGAGATCGCCTTTTTCATTGCTCGCTGCGACGTGTGCCAGAAAGTGAAGGCTGAACATCAGCGACCAGCTGGACTACTCCAACCCCTCCAAGTTCCTGAGTGGAAATGGGAAGAAGTTGGGATGGATTTCATCACCGGACTCCCTACATCCCAACGTGGCCATGACTCTATCTGGGTTATTGTTGACCGACTTACCAAAGTTGCTCATTTCATCCCCGTGAAGACCAAGTATAATAGCGCCAGACTAGCTGATCTATACATATCCAGAATCGTGAGTCTCCACGGTGTTCCTAAGCGGATCGTATCGGATCGTGGTACCCAATTCACCTCGAGATTCTGGAAGAGCCTTCATGAAGCCCTCGGTACCAAGCTCGCCTTCAGCACTGCTTATCACCCGCAGACAGGTGGCCAGACCGAAAGAGTAAATCAGATCCTTGAAGATATGCTTCGTGCTTGTGTTCTCGCCTATGGAGCCAAATGGGAAGATTGTCTCCCCTTCGCGGAATTCTCTTACAACAATAGCTACCAAGCTAGTCTGCAGATGGCCCCCTTTGAAGCTCTATATGGTCGCCGTTGTCGAACCCCTCTCAACTGGTCCGAGACTGGAGATAGTCAAGTTTTTGGACCTGACCATCTTCGCGAAGCTGAAGAGCAAGTTCAATTAATCCGTGATCGCCTCAAGGCTGCTCAATCCCGTCAGAAGAGTTATGCTGACTCTAAGCGTCGTGAGCTGACATTCAATGTTGGTGATCATGCCTACCTTCGCGTCACTCCACTCAAGGGAATGCAGAGATTTCACGTCAAAGGGAAGCTTGCCCCCAGATATATTGGACCCTTCAAGGTTCTCGCTCGTAGAGGTGAAGTATCCTATCAGTTGGAACTGCCGTCTGAATTAGCGGATTTCCATGATGTGTTCCATATCTCTCTTCTTCGACGATGCCTCCAAGTGCCTGACAAGCCTGAGACATTCAAGAACATCGATTACCGCACCCTCGACCTCAACACCGACTTAACCTATCGAGAAGTACCCCTTCGGATCCTAGAAGAAGCTGTTCGTCTCACCCGTAGAAGGAAGATAAAATTTTGCAAGGTTCAGTGGACAAATCACTCCGAGGAGGAAGCCACTTGGGAAAGAGAAGATCAGCTCCGAAAAGATTTCCCCTCTCTCAGTTCTTAGCCACCGAATCTCGAGGACGAGATTCATTTTAAGGGGGGAAGGTTTGTAACAACCCAACCTTTTGTGCATTTGTTTAAATCTTGAAATGCAAAAATTTGGGCCAACAAAAACTTTTCTGTTTCTCAAAAATTGCATGCATATAGTTCCTCATACTCATGCATTGTAGAAATTTGGTGTTAATTGTTTGTGAATGTTGTGTTGTGTGTGGAACCTTAAAACCCTAAACCTATTTATTAAATTTGAGAATCCCTTTTCTTATTAGGGAGAAATTGGAATGGCCCATAAAACCCTTGAGCATATGATCATGCTCACATGAGATCTTCTAAGATCTAGTCCTACTCCAATTTCCCTCTTCCATATCTAATTCTTCTTTACTCCAATTTCCAATCTGAAATTTCTCCCAAGCAAGAGGGCCATTGACTCATCACTTTATGCATCAAAAATTAAATTGGATCATCTCTATGTGATTACTCCAAAAATTTCGAAAATTAGAAATTTTGAGAATGGCCATGCCGGCCATGACACTTCCTTCTCCCTTGATCATTCTCCTCACATTTTCTCCACACTCACACTCTAGTGCATGTGATCATGCTCACATATGATCTTCCTAGATCCTAATTATTGCAAATTCCACTCCCCCATATCTTTTTGTTCTTTTCTCAAATTTGATCTCTGAAAATTCTCCAAGGTAGCACACCCCTTGACTTATCATATTTATGCTCTGAAACTATTTGAGAGCACATATTTGTGGCTCATTTAAAAATCCCAAATTTGGTGAATAAGTGAGGATGGCCATGCCGGCCATGATCTCTCCCCTCTCCCTTGCTCACTCCCTTCACCCCCTCTCCTCTCCAACCCTCGCACACGACCAGGAGGAGCTTCAGCACCCTCCCAAATCCCTGCATCCGACCCACCTCTCTTTTTCTGGTCCCTTGGGCACCACCTCGGGAACCTGCAAAGAATCAAGGAAATCTTCTCCCTCCCTCCATCTTTGGCAGCATCTGGCTGTCCTGCTCGACCTCCAGACGCCTCCCTTCCTCCCAGACAACCTCATGCACGCCACCCTACCCTCCCTCTCCTCGACCCGCGACGGCGACCCCCTATGGCCGGCAGACACGTCTGCCCCGACCCGGCCACGTCGTCCACCCTACCTCCCTCCTCTGGTCACCCTAACCTCGTCTAGCGCACGCCCACGACCCGACCATGCCTCGGGGACACGCCGCAGCCTACGCCCGAGCCCCCACCGACGCTGCGCGGCGACGCCACCGCCAGGTCTTTTCGTCGAGCGCCTGGCAGGCAGGTCGCCCCGTCGCGTCTCACCCTTCTGACCCGCTGCAAGACGCGCGCTAGCCTCCAAGCCACGGAACCGCCTCTCAGAACGGCAGCGACGCCGCCCATCTCGACCAATCCTCCGCTGCCGCTCTTCCTCCCCGTCGGTGCACGGACTTGGTGCACGGTGCACCAGCCGCCACCCTATATAAACAGCACCGCACCCTCCTCTCCCCCATTTGCTCCACCACACCCTCCCCAGAACCTCCCCTTCTCAACGCCCTGGGCGGAGAGGAGCTCTGCTCCTCCCTGCCGTCGACCTCGCCGCGCCGCCGTAACCTTGCGGTGAAGGTTGCGTCACCGCAGACCCTCTGCGCCTCTCCCTCTCTTCACCACGCGACGCACCTCCTCCTACTGAATCTGACCGCCGTTTCTTTCGCCGTAGGTCGTCCAGGAACGCCGCCAGACGCCGCCTCGCCGAGCAGCAGTTTTTCGCCGTCGCCGTCAACCGCTGCTCCGGCCACCTCTGTTCTCCCCGCCGTGACCACCATTCGACGGAGATCTCTCCGGCGCATCCGACTCGCCCGTCCCCGTCGTCATCTGCTCGCCGAGGTGAGCACACCAGCCTCCGCCGTTTCCCAGGTCGCCGGTGCCCGTCGTGCACGTCGTGCATGGCGTCGTGGGGACGACGCGCAGCAGCCGTCGATCTCCGCTTGATCGGACGGCTGCATGCAACCGCCTCCCCTGGCCCGCGCCAACGTGGCCGCCGTGTCGGCCGGGTTCAAACCCGCGGTTCCCGCGCAGCGACGGAGCTGCCGGGCCGGATCTGGCCGAGCCCAGCATCTCCGGCCCGTCTACTTTTTCTCTTTTTCCTCTAATTAACCTGCCAGTAAATTCCTGTGTAGGTTTCGAAATTCCATAAATTCATACAGTAACCAAATTGATTGATTCAAAGTTCTAAATGCTCACAAATGAAATCTCTACCACAAATAATTACCTGCATGTCATTTTGTGCTGTGAATATGTGCTGCAAAATATAAACCTAAAAAGTGTCTGATTGTGTAATTTAATTATTGTGTGATATTTATGCAACCTTTCGGCATGAGGTCAATTTGGTTGTGAAGTGTATGTTAGTAGCTTCATTTTGACACTAGTGTAGCATGCAGGAGCTTTCTGGATTTTAATTGTTTTAGAAAATAAGATCTGTCCAGAGAGGCAGTAAAGGATTTTTAATTCGAAAAATAATTATGATTTTGAAATGAAACCAAGTGCTACTGGTAGATATACCTATAGGGTAATTTTGTGCCAAAGGAAATATTTTTAAGAGCTATAGTTTAATTCTAAGGATTTAACTACTGAAACAGTATATCTTTTCAGTATTTGATTTTTATAAAATCATTCACAAATCAGAAAAATACAAATCCAGTGGGGTTAGTTCACATTTGTTCTTAGCTATCCAGGGGTATGCTTTGTTTTGGTAGGAGATGCTCTGGTTAGTGTTGGTTTAAGTTTTGGAGTGCTCTGGTTTCTGTATTGATTAAATTGTTTGGGACAGTAGGAATTTTATTTGCATATGATTCTTGTGCAGGTGTGTTCTACATGCCAATAGCTTTCTGTAGATATGCTGCATGCATTTTTGTGACTTCCAGAAACATTTAGGTCATTTAAATGGTGCATAAGTCAATTCTGGAATTGCAAAAATCATATCTTTTGATTTAAAAATCATAAATGGGTGAAACCACTTTCAGTAGCTTGCATTTGTCAACCTCTACCTACTGTGATTTTATCAAATTTTTGTGTGCATTATTCTGGAAATAGTTTGTTGATTGGTGTGGTATGTTTCTTTTATTTTTGCGACGATAGATTCGAACGCCGCCGGAGAAGAAGGAGGAGGTGACTTTGGGGGATTTGAAGAAGAAGACCAAGGACACTTTGCTGAGCAAGGCAAGCCACCTCTTGATGCATCTCTGATCCTACATATCTTACTCTTGCATTATTACAAGTTTTATAAAATGCATGTCCTTTTATTTTTCATTTCGGTGGTTAGTGCCACCCGGAGTTTTATTATTCCACCCTTAGGGTGCAGCCCTCGTTGGTACCTACTGAACACATCCCTATTAGTGATATGGTGCTTATCACCTTGTCATCCTTGTCGCCCTTTTTCGAAGAAGAATTGGACTATAGGTGGGGAGCCCTGGAAGAATGGTTACGAAAATGTTTTCCTAAAAAGGAGTTTTTTCGAAAACCTTGGAATGGGGTAGCCCTGCCCAAGTGTGAGTTTATCAAATGAGAAATGTTTATGAAAAGGAGATTTGCTGAAGGCAAGTTGAGGAAAGAAAATATTTTCGAAAACTTTAGCGCCTAAGTACTCACCCGGACTGAAAAACAGTGCAACCACATTACCCCAAAGTGGGCACGGGGCGTAGTGTAGTAGTTTGTCTCGCCTTAGACTGAGTCCTGCAAGTGTAGTGGCAGTCCGACCATGGACGCTTCGACCGGGGTTCTTCCCATGAGAAGGGACGCAACCCATTTGCCTGTTTAGGTACGCGGGGTACAACTTATGAGCTCCCATTGAAAGATGCCTAAGTAGTTGGATGGCATTCCGGAGGGTCGGGTGTCGGGGACTTTGCAACTCCTGGGAAAACGGCAGCCCGGACTCTGGTGTTGGGAGGTACAACTCATTAGGCATGTCTTAGGCTAAGGCGAGCAGGCGAAAAACTGCGATCGTGTATTTGTCGTGGCATAGGTTATTATGCAGGGATGATGCCCACACGATGAGTACCCGGATCTTGTGGAGAAAGTGTACAACCTCTGCAGAGTGAAAACTATTCGAATAGCCGTGTCCGCGGTCATGGACGGTCGGAAAGGCTGCTGCTTAGCACTAAAGAGTTTTTGGCTTTTAAAAGTGTTTTCTCAAATATTGTTTTGGGAAAGTAACGCCAGTGCGACTGGTGGAAAGTGTACCTGCGAGGTACGGTGGAAAAATCTGGAAAGGAGTTGGCCATATGAGATGGCTGAAGTTAAATTGGGTCACCCTTACCTATTAGTCTGCAAATCAAGGTGTTTATAAAAGTTTTTCCAACAAAAGTATGAAGAAGCCATACTCTCGAGAGGAACCACCTCTCGCTCTTTGTCGCCTTAGTTAGTGCCTGTTCCTTGCTACTGCCATATTGCATTTCCTTTACTTCTCTCTAAGGTGGTTTGCGAGTACATTCAAAAGTACTCATTGGCATTGTTGTCCTGGTTATCTACTTGACCAGACTGTGAAGAAGAATACTTCGAAGAAGAGGAGTACGACGCCGAAGACGCGAACTAGGTCGCTCTCCCAGTCAGCCGCCTGTAGGGTGAAGGCCTGACTTGGGTTCCACCGCTTTTGGATTCAAGTTGTTTCCGCTGCTGTTTGGTGAACTACGGCCTTGATGGCCTATGATGTAAGACTTCGTATTATTTAAATTCGGTACTGTAATGGATGATGTAATCTGGTATCAGTTCGGTTATGTATTCACGATGGAATGATCTTGGGATCGTGAAATTGTATGCATAACAGGAGTTCTGGACTGGTAAGTCCGGGGCCCCACAGTGAGCCAGTGAGAACGTGCGTCGAGGGAGAGAAAGAGGGGCTCTATAAAGACGAAGGTGGCGTGTACCGCAACACGCGTCCGCTATGCACGGCTGCAGCGTGCACCGCTACACGAGTCTAACCCTGGGACGTTTGGTGTACTCAGTTATAACCTCAGGCCTTATACATAAATTTTATCTGTACTCAGTTTTCCCCTCGAGGACTTAGACCGGCAAGTGCAATATACTCAGTTTTACCCTCAAGTAGTTGGTCAACAGAGAGTCAACAAATGAGATTAACATAGCTAATTGAGTCATTTCATGCGCAAAAAATTCCAAAAAAATAAAAACATAGTGGCAACTACTCATGGAGTCTTCCTACGCAACCTGCCACCTAGAAAACCTTAACAAACATATATAAATCAAGTTTTACCACAAATTGCCACTTCTCAGAATCACTAGTGTAGCTATGAAGATGCATGGTTTTCCACCCAAACCCCTTTGCAAAACATCTTTCCCAAAACATAGTTTGTCTAAATGATGCCATAATTGTCACACTCATGTATATTTGAATTGCAAATAATTTGATGTAGCCCAATATGAATTATATTGTACAAAACACACATTTTTCATTTTGTAATTCTTTTGTTTGAATCCCTTAGTCTATTTACTATTTATGTGCCCTTGGATTCTTAGTACTACTCAGTTTTGCCCTCAAGTACTGTCACAAATGCTCTGAGAAGCCCAAACTTATCCTGATTGGTTGAGCCGTTGTCACACGGATCGACTCCACGAACCGTTGATCCACTGATCTAACGGGCAGTATACCCCTATCCGTCTCTTCATGGCAACCTCTCTCTCTCTCTCTCTCTCTCTCTCTCTCTCTCTCTCTCTTCGTGGCCACCCATCTCTCTCTCTCTCTCGTCGGTGGAGAATAAACATGAGGCATACATATTTGCGGATTTCGGTGATTGCATTATTTGTCACCCCTCTAACAATTATCAACTATCTTGAGCTGTCCTTTTCTTTTAGGGAATATAGTTTGGGATATAGTATTGGTATTTTGAAACGGCCTAAAAGTGGTATAATTTTGTTATAAACATGAGGCATACATTTTTGCTGATTTCGGCGATTGCATTATTTGTCACCCCTCTAACAATTATCAACTATCTTTAGCTGTCCTTTTCTTTTAGGGAATATAGTTTGGGATATGGTATTGGTATTTTGGAAAGGCCTAAAAGTGGTATAATTTTGGTATAAACATGAGGCATACATATTTGCGGATTTCGGGGATTGCATTATTTGTCACCCCTCTAACAATTATCACCTATCTTTAGCTTTCCTTTTCTTTTAGGGAATATAGTTTGGGATATAGTATTGGTATTTTGAAACGGCCTAAAAGTGGTATAATTTTGTTATAAACATGAGGCATACATTTTTGCTGATTTCGGCGATTGCATTATTTGTCACCCCTCTAACAATTATCAACTATCTTTAGCTGTCCTTTTCTTTTAGGGAATATAGTTTGGGATATGGTATTGGTATTTTGGAAAGGCCTAAAAGTGGTATAATTTTGGTATAAACATGAGGCATACATATTTGCGGATTTCGGGAATTGCATTATTTGTCACCCCTCTAACAATTATCAACTATCTTTAGCTTTCCTTTTCTTTTAGGGAATATAGTTTGGGATATAGTATTGGTATTTTGAAACGGCCTAAAAGTGGTATAATTTTGTTATAAACATGAGGCATACATTTTTGCTGATTTCGGCGATTGCATTATTTGTCACCCCTCTAACAATTATCAACTATCTTTAGCTTTCCTTTTCTTTTAGGGAATATAGTTGGTAATTTCGGTGAATGCACACACTAACTTTGAAAACAACTACAAGTACATGTAACTGAATAATGGATTTGTAACAAGGTATCCCTTGTAACAACTTCTAGCGCCTGGTGAGCAATGATAAGAATCCGATCGTAATTATACAACAAAAAAAACAACCAGCCATCAGATTAGCTTGCTTCTTCAACTCGATCAGCTGCCTTAACTGCTTGTTCATTTTCTTCAGTTCTCCCTTCACTTCCACCAGTTCTGCATTGGGAGCATTAGGCATAATCGGAAGGTCCCTAATCGGAACGGCTCCTCTCTCCGCCGCATTCTCTACAGCAAGTCCCCCCTCCCAAATTGCGCCCCCAATAGCGCCAATTGATTCCTGCAATTGAAGCCTCTGAACGTACACATCGATCCACTCGAAATGCCTACATTTCTTCAAGATCTGAAAACAACAACGTGAACCCTAAATCCCAAATTCGAGGGAATAACAAGAAAATCGAGAGAAAACAGAGAAATTGGAGCGAGATCTAACCTTATCCCCTCTCTATATGGCAAGCTCTCGCATGCAACGAACTCACGTCCACGGTTGCCGTTCTCGTCCGTCTTACAGATCGACCGCTTCAGAGGCTCCTGGCGTGGGCAGTCAGGGCATCTTGTCAAAGGCACGGGTCCATACGGCCATGAAGAACGGGAGGTCGAAGAGAAACTAGACATCACCCGCGTGCCGGAGAAGGGCTGCCGCTGGAGAAAGAAATGGGAAGCAATGGCACGGGCACGGGCACGGGGCTAGCTCGGGCTCCCATTTTGCAACGGTCACCTGGGTAAGCTGTGGGTCCGGCGCGCTAACGTGGACAAGTTGTGGGTCCCACGATGATCTGGATAAGTGGAGACGTGTCCACTGCGGGGCACCAACAGCGGCCCCACTTGCCAGCACCAACCAACGTCAACTAAACGGGATTCCTTCCGTCCGAGCTCTTTCTGCGGGTTATAGACAAGGGGTTGGGGAAAACTGAGGAAAAACTAAGGATCTGGGGAAAACTGAGTACAACTAAGGAGCCGAGGGCACGAAAATAGAAATCCCTTTGAAATTATCATTACCAAAACCAGGGGGGCATGTGTTATCACCAGATTTTGGCCAAATCAAGAGATGGGCCGTAAGTGAAGATGGGCTTTGAAGATTACACGTGGAGCATCTTTGAGCGGCCTTGCGCTAAGAGTTTGGGCTAAATTGCCCGTGTATCTGTAATATAGTAGATCGCATTATAGTTTAGATTAACAGATAGAGTCTGGCCCGTGCACGGTTAGGTGCACGCCTCAATTAGAAAGTCCCTTGGACTATAAATATGTATCTAGGGTTATCGGAAAAGGAGGACAATCACGTTCACAACAAACACAAATCAGGCGCATCGCCACCCCTTCCTTCGAGGGTTTCTTCCGGGTAAGCATCATGCTGCCTAGATCGCATCTCGCGATCTAGGCAGTACACGTTTATTCGTCTACCTTGTGCTGCTCGTGCTTAAGCGTTGTTGATGGCGAGCAGCACTATTTATCCTTAGGTGTTTAGGGGCTTGCATTGATGCTTTCTCGTGCATATATGTGTGGCAATGCCGTCCCTCGACACCTAGCTGCCCTTACACCTATCTGGGTGTAAGGGCAGCATCTTGCTTGTTCGTTACTTAGTAGATCCGATCTGTTATAGTTGCTCCTTGCTCCGCAAGGATTAGTTTAATATCTGCATAGTTAGGCCTTATGCTGGGGTCGGACGATCCGGTAGTGCGTTAGGTGTTGTTTACCGTTCCTACAAGGGATGTTCCGGGAATTAACGTTATGTTGGTTTTTAGGCCTCTTGTAGGGGTAGTTTGCATCATCTTCCGTATCTGCTAGGCCCGATTACACGTAGGACGTTCCGGTTATGCGGTGAAAACCCTAAACTGTCGTAGATCGGTTTAGCTTTGTTTTGATCAAGCAGATCCCCATGTCATTGCAAATCCAACGTGAACATGGGGCGATCGGCTCTTTGAGCCGATCCACAGGGCAACCTGAGAGCCGATAGGGCTCGTATTTAATGTTTACGTGTCTACCATGCAGGAACAATCGAAGCAATCTAACACCTTCCTGATCGGGTCTAGGTCAGGCGGCACGCCCTAGCAACCGCCAGGACGTGGCTGGAAGACTTGCGGGACGACGCGAGGTGCCAGGGTCCACTAAGTGGCCTTGGGAGCCTCCCGGCTCTTCGTGTTGCTTAACCATTGCCTGCCGGTGGGTTTTGGCAAGGGGTGCTAACTAACTTGTAGCTCTTTAGGCTAAATTTGATGCTCTTGTAATACTCCATATCTAGAACAAAGTTAATTATGAACAAAATAAACTTTGATAACCAAAGTAAAATCTTGCAAGGTAAAAACTGGGGCTTGGAAAGGAAAATCCTTAAACATAAAATAGTATTGCAATGGTGCCTTGCTCAAATAGAGCTTGCATTAGGGTAGCTTGCAAGAGTATAGCTTGCCTTGATTGGTACAGTGATCAAAGTTTTCCTCTTCTTCTTCGTAGAAGACCTCCTCCTCCTCGTAGCCTTCGGCACTAGCGTCTATAAACCGATACGAGGTATACAATCACCAAACAATACTTAAGTACTTAACAATCAAGTGGCTCACACAAGCTAATCTAACATCACACCATTTTGGTTGGCTTTGTTTTCTTTTAAGAAAAATAATTTCCTCTCATTGAAACATTTACTATGGTTTCTATTTATTTCCTCTGAATAATAATTTCCTCTCACTGAACATTATTAAGATTTAATATCCTCAAATAAATAAAGTATGAGATTGTGTTGACCAAAGTCACCACTTCATATTTATCCATTTGGGGAAATGATTTAAGTGAGACACTACATCTCATACAATTTAAACACTACTTTGGAAAACAATTTTATATCATCAAGTAATAAAATATGAGGTTCTATAGACTAAGGTCATTACCTCACATTAAATTACTTGGGACATTGATTTAAATGAGAGGCTACCTCTCATAATAATTTGCTAGTATTTTGGGTCATTTAAATGAGCTAGAAATAGCCACATAGCCATTATTTTCCTCTAGCCCATGATCATGGTAACCACTACTGTCATATTTTTACATATTTATGTAGAGCATTTGAAATGTGAATTAAGAGAGTTGGAATCAACTCAAAATAAATTATGGTTATTTTTTAATAAATGTTTGAAGTTTGAAAAGGTACTGCCTTGTTATTTTTACTACATAAGTTCTACCATAAATCTAGGGTTGAGACCAGTGGGGTTGGATAGAGATTTTCATAAGCTTTTCAACAATATTTAATTCATAAATTTTGGCTTAGTATATAATTCCCTATTTAATTTTGGCATCAGTATTGAATTTAAGTTTAAAGAATTAATTCAAATTTGAATTCGTGGGCTAGGCGGGAAAGTTAAACGGGCCAGAGAGAAAAAGAAAAACGGGCCGGCCCAGCTGCGTGTCTCGCACGAGTGGGCTGCCTGGCAGTGGGCTCCACATGTCAGCGGCGTTTAAACACCGAAACGGTATGAGTGAAAGGGAGCTGTTGGATTAGACAGCGATCGAACGGCTGATGCTCGTCGTCGTCGACGGCGAGCACGAACGCTAGTGGCAGCGAACCTAGGGGCTCGGCAGCTCACCGGAGGTCCGGCGATGATCGGTGTTGATGTAGGGCGATGTTGTTGACGACGGCGAAGCTCCTGGTACCGGCGGCAACTCCTGGGGTGGCTCCAATCTTCAGCTCCTTCTGCGACGACGCCGCGGTACTCCAGCAATCGATTGGGGCACGGTGGGCTAAATTGGGCAGGGGGCTTGCTCGAGGAGGCTCAGTGATGAGAGAGGAGGAGATTGCTGTGGAGAAAATGAGCGGGGGAGGCCTCCTTTTATAGGGTCGACGAGGTGCCGAGGCGCACGAGCAGGTCGACCATGGCGACGGCACTCTAGGCTGCAAAGGGGCAAGGCGAGGATGGCATGCTGCTCTATACGTCATGGCGAGCAGGACGGGCTTGATTCCACAGAAAATAGAGGTCTCCTGCGGTCAGGAGCGTGACGGGAGCTGGCAGTACCGTGGCGGACGTCGGTGACGAGGACGATGGCGACAGGGCACGAGGGATAGAGGGAGCGTGTCTCGCGTGTTGCTGGTGTCGTGGAGACTCTCCTGGCGGGCGCTGACGGCGAGGCGAGAGCTAGGTCAGTGATACGTCTCCGACGTATCGATAATTTCTTATGTTCCATGCTACATTATTGATGATATCTACATGTTTTATACACATTATATGTCGTATTTACGCATTTTCTGGCACTAACCTATTAACAAGATGCCGAAGAGCCAGCTGTTGTTTTCGCTGTTTTTGGTTTCAGAAATCCTAGTAAGGAAATATTCTCAATTGGACGAAATCAACGCCCAGGGTCCTATTTTTGCACGAAGCTTCCAAGACCGTGGGGGAAAGGAAGTGGGGCCACGAGGCGCCGCCACACTAGGGCGGCGCGGCCTAGGTCTTGGCCGCGCGGCCCTAGTGTGTGGGGCCCTCGTGTGGCCCCCGCGTTGCCCTTCCGCCTACTTAAAGTCTTCGTCGCGAAACCCTCTGTACCGAGAGCCACGATACGGAAAACCTTCTAGAGACGCGCCGCCGCCAATCCCATCTCAGGGATTCAGGAGATCGCCTCCGCACCCGAGAGGGGAATCATCTCCGGGAGGACTCTTCATCGCCATGATCGCCTCCGGAGTGATGAGTGAGTAGTTCACCCCTGGACTATGGGTCCATAGAAGTAGCTAGATGGTCGTCTTCTCCTAATTGTGCTTCATTGTTGGATCTTGTGAGCTGCCTAACATGATCAAGATCATCTATCTGTAATACTTTATGTTGTGTTTGTCGGGATCCGATGGATAGAGAATACTATGTTATGGTGATTATCAATCTATTACCTATGTGTTGTTTATGATCTTGCATGCTCTCCGTTATTAGTAGAGGCTCTGGCCAAGTTTTTGCTCTTAACTCCAAGAGGGAGTATTTATGCTCGATAGTGGGTTCATGCCTCCATTAAATCTGGGACAGTGACAGAAAGTTCTAAGGTTGTGGATGTGTTGTTGCCACTAGGGATAAAACATTGATGCTATGTCTAAGGATGTAGTTGTTGATTACATTATGCACCATACTTAATGCAATTCTGTTGCTTGCAACTTAATACTGGAAGGGGTTCGGATGACAACCTGAAGGTGGACTTTTTAGGCATAGATGCATGCGGATGGCGGTCTATGTACTTTGTCGTAATGCCCTGATTAAATCTCACTATATTTATCATATCATGTATGTGCATTGTTATGCCCTCTTTATTTGTCAATTGCCCGACTGTAATTTGTTCACCCAACATGCTTTAATCTTATGGGAGACACCTCTAGTGAACTGTGGACCCCGGTCCTATTCTTTACATCGCATACAATCTACTGTTTTTTACTGTTTTCTTCGCAAACAATCATCTTCCACACAATACGGTTAATCCTTTGTTACAGCAAGCCGGTGAGATTGACAACCTCACTGCTTCGTTGGGGCAAAGTACTTTGGTTGTGTTGTGCAGGTTCCACGGCGCCGGAATCCCTGGTGTTACGCCGCATCACATTTCGCCACCATCAACCTTCAACGTGCTTCTTGGCTCCTCCTGGTTCGATTAAATCTTGGTTTCTTTCTGAGGGAAAACTTGCCACTGTGCGCATCATACCTTCCTCCTGGGGTTCCCAACGGACGTGTACATCTACGCGCATCAGTCAGCGGGGGGACGTGGCGCTCTGGCGCGCTCTGTGTCGCGACCATGCCGACCCTGGCATGCTCTGGGTGACGTGGGCATGTACTGTGCTGGACGGTGCGTGCTTCTCCTTGACCAACGACTTGCATCGGCAGGTTCAGAAGAGAGAGGTGAAGCTCAAGGACACGGTGAGGTAGGCTAGATGGGAGTGGAGAGGATGATGGCATGTTGAGTGACATTGGTGGCTCGGCATGGTCATGTACTTGTTGATTTACAGTTGTGATCATTGTGGCAATGACAGGTCTTGTTCCAGGGGATGTAAGAGAGCACTGTGGTAGTGATGATGGTTTAGGCTAAAAACCTCTGGATATAAGAGGGTATGCACATATCAGATTGGTGCACACCAGGTGCTCGACACAATGGCCGCAAGAAATGTAATTTGGAATTTTGTCCAAAATATTTTATGGGTGTGATTCAAATAATGTTTGGCATCTCCTGGTGGTCTTGGTTTGCAAAGTGAAGTCAATTTGGTGAAATTGAAATTTGAGGTGATCTTGTTTCTGTTTCAAAGTTGCAACTTTGCATGCTTATAATAAGAGTTTGAAAATGAATCAGCAAGGTTGGTCAACACCATTGTGATCACCTTGATGTGTTCTTGGATGAGGAGACGAGAATTGGGAAAGTTTAGTTTAGAAATTGTTTAATACAGGGGCTCAAAGTAGGCCTCATGCTATAAAAGTCAGAAATGACCATTATCATATGTGACTTGGTTTTGATTTTTCTTTTGATTTTTTTTGCATTTCTTTGATTCAAATGTTATTATTTTGAGTTTAGTAATGTTTCCGAACCATTTAAACAAGGTAAACATGGCCTAGTTTAGGATTTGCAATTATGGCCATAGGCTCATATATGCTTCCATTTTTATTTTTCTTTTCTTTTGCATTATTTCTCTTTGATCCAAATGATCATGTGTAGGATTTAGCAACATTGTTAAACACTCAAGCAAACATCATGGCAATATCACACATACATGCATTAACACTATGCAACACTCTTAAGTTCAATTCATGTTTTTGTTGGTTCCAAAATTTGGAATAATGGAAATTCCTTTTATTCATTGCTTTGAATTTTTGGGATGTTACACGTCCTTCGTAAATTCCGGCACGCGCGCAGTAACTTCCGTCCAGTAACTTCAGACTGAAAATACCATTTCACCCCTTTGGACACGCGCAAGGCTGAAAATGCATCCCTTCTTCATCCAACGGCCCGGCGAATCGGCTCCTTACTATATATTTACCCCGTCATCCTCAATTGTCCCCTTCGTCGTGCCGCACATTGTCTTCCTCTATCTCTTCGCCATTGCCATTGCTTGAAGCTCCGCACGCAGTTGCTCCTTGCACTACTTCCTCTTCCTCCTTTTGCCCACTTCATGGCCCGCACCAAGCGATGCACATCCCACACTCCTGACGCCAACGCACCCATGGAGCAGGCCAAGATCTCTGGATGGGAGCGCTCGAAGACCACCCCCCAAGACCAGATGATGCTGAAGAAGCTCGGCCTCTTCACCAAGGACTCCATCATCTTCCCCGGTGATGACAGCACTCCGCGCCCCCCCATCAACTTCCGGGTAATCTTTGTTGATTTTCTCTTCCGCGACCTCTCTGTTCCTCTTCATGAATTTCTCTGTGGTTTACTCTTCATCTACGGGATTCAGCTTCACCAGCTGACTCCCAATTCCATTTTGCACATCTCCATCTTTATCACTCTCTGTGAATGTTTCCTTGGCATCCACCCCCATTGGGGCCTTTGGAAACGTATCTTTTACCTCCGGCGCAACAACTCAAAAAACGTCGCCTATAACATAGGTGGCATTGTCATATGCGTTCACCCATATGTCGACTATTTTGACATCAAATTCGCCGACTTTGTCCAAGGCTGGCGCAGGAAGTGGCTCTATGTTGAGGACAAGTCTTTTGTCGGCCAAGAATACGGCATTGCTCCCTTTTCCGCTGATGAAGAAATCAGAGGCGTCGATCTTCGGATGCTGAAGCAACTGCCGAAGAAAAGGCGGCCTCAGAAGCCCTGATCACTCGCATCCACGAGCTCCAGAACACCAATGGAGCCGAATTATCGGGTGTCCAGATCATCGCCCATTTCCTTCTCATTCACATTCAACCTCTTCAGGCCCGAATAAATCCCATGTGGATGTATTCGGGTTCCGCAGATTCTGACAGGGTTTTCGCTGATCTTCCTCTGAAGGTCTTGGAAAAACTTGTTCGCCGCTTACTTCGTTGAGCAAAAACAACGAAGTTCCTTCATCTTGTCGCGTGGTGCCATTCAGTGGTAGCCACGCTCTTCCCGAAGTAAGTAAAGTTTCTTCGAGTTGTTCTTCTATTTATTCGACTGCTATTTTGTTTTCCTAGTGCATTTACCTTAGACTTGCTCTTGAGTTCTAGTAGAACGAGCCGTTGTCACCGACGACTCGCAAGAAACTACTCGTCCTGAGAGTGAGGCCGCAGGATCTCAAAAATCCGCGGCATCCTCCAAAAAAGAGACTAAGTCAGACCGTTCTGACTCTGGTCGATCCATCTCTCCTCCACTCGCCGTTTCTCCGAGGAACAAGAGGAAGAGAGATGATATCGAAGATTTTGGCACCTCCGTGCGTAGGTTCCTTTGTGGACACTGTTGCCGAAGATCAGCATGTTGATGCGAGAGCGTAGGTTCTTCTTCGACTTGCTCAACAACACAATACTGACTTCTGGGCTGACACGGACCACACTCGCTGGATTGTACGATTCCAAGACCGCGCAGCCCAGGTTCGAGATTTCCTGGACTTCTGCACCAGTATGTTGGCCATGGTGTACAATGCTATGTTTCCTCGGAATCATCAACCTGCAAATCTTCCTGAGTTGATGAGGAAATTCAAGAATGTGCATCAAATTCACGACTTAGTAAAGGCTCAGCTGATGGCCGGCGCCAGGTTTGCCTTGATCTGGTTGAAGATTTGCCATCCGAAATTTGATTTGAACAATGTTATCGACGTCTGTCGCTCCAAGCTAAAGCAGAGGATAAAAAACATCGACAAACTTAATGATGCGGTGACACCTATTGCTGAGAAGATGATTGAAGAGCTTCTGCGGGCGGATGTTGCCTTTTTCCAAGAGTATCATTATGCTGATGCCCTAGATGCTCCTGCTGAAGGCGAAAAAGTGACCATAGATGATTTGATATAGATATCCATCTTCTTTTTCCCCTGTTTTGTTTGTTCTAAGATAGAGTGTAAAGTTTGTATATTGCGAGTCATGTATATTGCATATGCTGCGAAACTTATGTAAAGTTAAAACAGTGTATAATTTTTCTCGAGTCCTTGAGTGACCCTATTTGACGTGACTATATTTTATTCGCGAGGTTTATTATGAAACCAAGGCTTTATATTTTGCGAGTGTCAAATATATTGAAAATTTTGTCGGGTGCAAGCCCCCGAGCCTTGTTTGCAAGAGAAAATCATATGCAATCACTATTTTTTTTATTTTAATCATGCTATATTGCAGCTTCGCAAGCCCGCCTCATTAAAAACCTTTCAGCCCCACTTGGTGCCCTGAAAGGAAAAGAGTGCGTCTGTAAACTTGCGAGCTCTTCAGATACAATGTATGTTTCCAGAGGTTGTATTCCTTGGCCTTCTAGGCGTAGAACTGTCGTAGCTGCGCCACGTTCCACGGGTTCCCTTCTTCCCTGCCCGATTTTTTGTCCTTCAATCTGTAGGCTCCTCCTGGGATAACTTCAGTAACAATGTATGGACCTATCAATGGAGACTTGAATTTTTCATGGCTGTCATGGGTGAGCCGAAGAACCAAGTCGCCAACCTAAAAGGACCTTGGTCGCAAGCGTCGACTATGGTAATTTTCAGGTTCTGATGATATGTGGTGACTCTCGACAACACCTCGTCCCTGGCTTCGTCGAGTGCGTCAACATCGTCCTCTAGCGCCTTCCTTGAAGTTTCTTCATCATATTCTGCGACTCTCGGAGAATTATGCTCTATTTCTATCAGGAGCACTGCCTCAGCTCCGTGGACAAAAAAGAACGGAGTTTCTTGCGTTGCTGTGCCGCTAGGCAACTCATCAATCCATGTGTGTCGAGCTTTCTCCAATGGTGTTAACAGCCGCTTCTTGATGCCGTTGCAAATTATACCATTTGCTTTTTCGATTTGGCCATTGGTTTGCGGGTGTGCCACTGATGCAAAGTATAGTTTGATGCCTACCTCTTCACAGTATGCCTTGAATTCTTTGGAGGTAAAATTGTTGCCGTTGTCCGTAACTATGTTGTTGGGGACGGCAAATCGAAAACTATGCCCTTGATAAAGCTCACCACTAATGCTGCATCTGCCGAAGTTACTGGTACTGCTTCGATCCACTTGGTGAACTTGTCGACAGCCACTAGCAAATATACGTGTCCCCCTGGCCAGGACTTGTGTGGTTTTCCCACCATATCGAGCCCCCATTGTGCGAAGGGCCAAGCTCTGCTGCCGGAGAATGAGGTTTTGCCGCAAATCTCTGGCACGCATTGCATGTGCGCACTATGTCTTTTGCATCTTCTATTGCTGTTAGCCAATAAAAACCCGCCCTGAAAACTTTGGCTGCTATTGCTCGACTGCTTGCGTGGTGGCCACATATTCCCTCGTGTACATCCTTCAGTATAACTCTTCCTTCTTCGGGTGTGACGCACCTTTGCAATACTCCTGATATGCTTCGCTTGTATAACTCTCCCTTAACCACGGTGAAGGCCTTAGATTGTCGGATGACTCGCCTTGCCTCGACCAGATCTTCGGGTATCTCTTTTCTCATGATGTATTCCAAGTAAACCTGCATCCAAGGAACTTGTATCATCATAACTTATGCGGGTTCCTCTTCATCTTCCGGTCTGTTTGCTTCTGGCTCCGCTGGAGCCCCCGAGTCTTTCTTGGATTTTTCCTTTTTCTTCGATTGCTTTGATATTTTCTTCGCCTTGGTTGATCGCTCACTTATCTCCTCCCAGAATACGCCAGGTGGTATTGGCAAGCACTGTGATCCGATGTTTGCCAAAACGTCGGCTTCGTCGTTGCTGAGTCTGCTGATGTGGTTAACTTCACAGCCATCAAAGAGTTTTACAAGTTCATTGTATACCTCCTTGTATGCTATCATGCTATCATTGACTGTGTCGCACTTGTTCATCACTTGCTGTGCTACCAGCTGAGAGTCGCCGAAGATTTTTAGGCGAGTGGCACCGCATGCCTTTGCCATCTTCATCCTGTGTGTGAGTGCTTCATACTCCGCCTCATTATTGGACGCATTGGGGAACGTCATCCGCAATATACACTTCATTTTGACGCCTTGGGGATACAAGTATCACGCTAGCTCCAGCTCCTTCTAGTCTCTTGGACCCGCCGAAGTTCATATGCCAGGTACTCGATAAATCTGGAGGTCCCATGTTTTGCAGCTCCATCCACTCTACGAAGAAGTCTGGCAGAATCTGCGACTTTATTGCTTTTCTTTTTTCATAAGTGATGTCCCGAGGTGAAAGCTCTATTCCCCAAAGGGAGACATGTCATGTAGCTTCTGGATTATTTAGGATATTTGAAAGAGGTGCTTCATTGACCACTACTATCGGATGTGCCGAAAAATAGTGTCGCAGTTTTCGTGCTGTCGTAAATACTCCACATGCTAATTTATGGTACCGCGGGTAACGCTTCTTTGATGGCGATACAATTTCGCTGATGAAGTATACCGGTCGCTGAAGTCCATGGATTTTCCCTTCTTCGTCTCTCTCCACCACGAGGACGGTGCTGACCACCTGAGGTGTGGCCGCGATATATAACAAGAGAGGTTCTTTTTTCCTTTGGAGACACCAGTATTGGAGGTGTCGAGATTGTACGCTTGAGATGCTCAAAAGCCCTGTCTGTTTCTTCATTCCACTCGAACTTTTCCCCTTGCTTGATCAGTGCGTAGAAAGGCAACGCTTTTTCTCCCAACCTGGTGACAAATATACTCAAGGCTGCGACTCGTCCAACCTGGCTGCAAATCTACTCAACGCTTTTTCTCCCAACGTTTTTTCTCCCAACCTGGCGACAAACCTTGAGCTTGGTTGGTTTCCTCATCGTCACGATGGCTTGAATTTTCTCTGGGTTGGCCTCGATCCCTCTTGCCGACACCAAGTATCCGAAGAGTTCCCCCGCAGGAACACCAAAGGAACATTTTGTCGGGTTCAGCTTCAGGTGAAACTTGTCAAGGTTGTCGAAGTTTTCCTTGAGATCGCCGATCAGGGATGATCCTTTCTTTGTTGTTAAGACGACGTCGTCGATGTACACTTGGACGTTTTTGCCAATATGCGTGGCTAGACACTTCTGCATCATCCGCTGATAAGTGGATCCCGCGTTTTTTAACCCAAAGGGCATTGTTCTATAGCAGAACACGCCATAAGGGGTTATGAAAGCTATTTTTTTACTTTATATTCTTCTTTTAAAGGGATCTGGTTGTAACCAGAATACGCGTCCAGGAAGGAAAGACGTTCGCAACCCGCTGTGGAGTCAATGATTTGATCGATCCTCGGGAGGGGAAAGTGATCCTTTGGACAATGCTTATTGAGACACGTGAAGTCGACGCACATGCAAAGGACATCAGTGTTTTTCTTCGGAACCAGCACTGGGTTAGCGACCCATGTGGCCTCGGTTTGCAACTCCTTGATGAATTTTTCCTCTGTGAGTCGATTAATCTCAGATTGCATGGCTTTGCGGTTTGGCTTGGAGAAACGCCGCAAAGGTTGTCGAATTGGTCTGGCTCGTGGATCCAAATTGAGGGGGTGCTCGGCAAGTTCCCGGGGTACTCCTGGCATGACAGCTTGACACCATGCGAAGATTTCCCAGTGCTCAAGGAGGAACTCGACGAGCGCGCTTTCCTATGCGCTATCCATGTTTGTTGCGATAGCTGTCGTCTTCTTGGGATCTATCCGGTGAATCTGTACTTCCTTAGAATTCTTGGAGGTGTCGAAAGTTTTCTCCTTAAGTGGCCTTCCTCCGTAAGGTAACACATCGTAATCAGTTGTTAGTCTGGACACGTCATACTCCGCTTGCATCCCGAAGGTTTCCGATAATTTGTGAAAATTCCTGTCGCACTTATCTGCCAACGCGAAGCTTCCCTTCACTGTGATTGGACCATTGGGACCAGGGACTCTCCATAACAAGTATGTGTAGTGTGGCACCGCCATGAACCTAGCATACGCGGGTCGTCCCAGTATAGTGTGATATTGTGATTAGAAATCTATAACTTCGAACTCCAGCTTCTCTCTTCTGTAATTCTCTCGAGTTCTGAACTGAACGTCGAGTGAGATCTTTACCAGTGGATAGTTCGGCTTCTCAGGTGTGATGCCATGGAAGTGCGTGTCCATTGGTGTCAGGTTTGCCAGAGATATATTAACCTTCCTCAATGTATCTGTGTACATGAGGTTCAAGCTGCTCCCTCCATCTATGAATATGAGCGAAACTTCGAATCCCGCGATCACAGCTGGGAAGATCATAGCTGATTGTCCTGGCCGTGGAACTTGAGGCGGATGGTCCGTTTGAGTGAACCCGATGTCATGTGCATGCCAATTCAAATACTCTATCGTTGGTGGAGGCATTGATACGTCTCCAACGTATCTATAATTTCTGATGTTCCATGCTTGTTTTATGACAATACCTACATGTTTTGCTCACACTTTATAATTTTTTTATGCGTTTTCCGGAACTAACCTATTAACAAGATGCCACAGTGCCAGTTCCTGTTTTCTGTTGTTTTTGGTTCCAGAAAGGCTGTTCGGGCAATATTCTCGGAATTCGACGAAACGAAGACCAAACATCATAATTCACCGAGACAGACCAGGACACCGAAGGAGAGTCGGAGGGGAGGCCTGGGCCCCCAGACCATAGGCCGGCGCGGCCTGGAGGCGCCGCCCTATGGGGTGGGCCCCCCAGGCGCCTCCTTGCGCCGCCTCTTCGCCTATAAGACCCCTCGCGACCTAAAACCTCGATACCAATTGACGAAACTCCAGAAAGACTCCAGGGGCGCCGCCGCCATCACGAAACTCCAATTCGGGGACAGAAGTGTCTGTTCCGGCAGGCCGCCGGACGGGGAATTGCCCCGGAGCCATCTCCATCGACACCACCGCCATCTTCATCGCCGTTGCTGTCTCCCATGATGAGGAGGGAGTAGTTCTCCCCCGAGGCTAAGGGCTCTACCGGTAGCTATGTGGTTAATCTCTCTCTCATGTACCTAAATACAATGATCTTATGAGCTGCCTTACATGATTGAGATCCATATGATGAGCTTTGTATCACTATTAATCTATGCGCTACTCTAGTGATGTTATTAAAATAGTCTATTCCTCCTTCATGATGTAAAGGTGACGGTGTGTGCATCATATAGTACTTGGCGTAGGTTATGATTGTAATCTCTTGTAGATTATGGAGTTAACTATTACTATGATAGTATTGATGTGATCTATTCCCCCTTTCATAGCTATTGGTGACGATGTGTATGCTATGTTAGTACTCGGTCTAAATTGCGACGGTCTATTATGCACTCTAGAGGTAACTTAAATATGAATTCGAATGTTGTGGAGCTTGTTAACTCCGGCTTGAGGGAGCTCTTGTAGCCCTACACAATGAATGGTGTTTGTTATTCAACAAGAGAGTGTGAATGTAGCACAAGTGAGGAGAAGTTATTTATTTATTATGTGATCAATGTTGAGAGTGTCCACTAGTGAAAGTATGATCCCTAGGCCTTGTTTCCAAATACTGCAAACATCGCTTATTTACTGTTTTACTGCATCTTTACTTCCTGCAATATTACCACCATATATACCACCTGTGTTTTACTATCTCTTCGCCGAACTAGTGCACCTATACATCTGACAAGTGTATTAGGTGTGTTGGGGACACAAGAGACTTCTTGTATCTTAATTGCAGGGTTGCTTGAGAGGAATATCTCTGACCTCTACCTCCCTGAGTTCGATAAACCTTGGGTGATTCACTTAAGGGAAACTTGCTGCTGTTCTACAAACCTCTGCTCTTGGAGGCCCAACACTGTCTACAAGAATAGAAGCACACGTAGACATCAAACTATTTTTTGGCGCCGTTGCCGGGAGGTAAGGTAAAGGTATTCACATCCTCCGACTACTAAGCTATTTCCTAGCACTGTTGCCGGTGTGTGAGTGCTCAAAGGTATCTCCTTTAGATTCTGCAATTTTATCTTTTTGTCTCTTGTTTTTATTTTCACTAGTTAGGCATAATGGAAAACAACAAAAAATTTAGTGAGCTTTTTAATCTTTTTCCTGAGTTAGAATTGTTTGATGCGAAAATTAAAAAACCTATGGAACCTTATTTGCATGTTAGTAGCAATGTTATTAGTACGAATGCAATTACTGCTAATACTATGGAAAAGTCTAAGCTTGGGGAAGCTAGTTTTTATGATCTTTGTAGCTTCCCAGTTTTAGGGGAGAAAATTTGCTCTGATAATACTTTATCTCCCATATGCGATAACTCTAATGATGCTTGTGATATTTTGAATCCACCTACTGAAAATATTCCTTTCAAGATACCTATGAAAATTATTGAACGTGTTATAGATAACCGCTATGAAGGGGATGGAACTGTCCATCCTGGAGATCATTTACTGTTTTTACATGAATTATGCGGGTTATTCAAGTGTGCAGGTATTTCTATGGATGAAGTTAGGAAGAAATTATTCTCTATGTCGCTGTCTGGTAAAGCGGCGCATTTGTATAAACTGCTGAAGGATGGGCATTCTCTTGATTGGAAGGATATTGTGCCTCTCTTTTATTCTAAATTTTATCCTCTTCATGAAGTGCATATTGATAGGAATTACATTTATAACTTTTATCCTCGTGATGGAGAGAGTATTTCCCAAGCGTGGGGGAGATTGAAGTCACTAATGCTCAAATGTCCCATTCATGAGCTCCCCGTAATGTTATTACTAATAATTTTTATGCAAGGCTTTCAGGACACCACAAGGACTATCTAGATGCCTGTTTGGAGGGATCTTTCACAAGCAAGAAGGATGAAGCTAGATGGGATCTTCTTGAAAGAATTCAAAGCAATACTGAAGATTGGGAGAATGACAAAGGTAAGGAATCAGGTATAAACTACGAGTATGATTGCATTAAGTCTTTCGCTCAAACTGCTGATTTTCAAGAGCTTAGTGCTAAATATGGTCTTGATCCTCAAATTATGGTCGATTGCTATAGAGCCTTTGCTTCTCATATTAATGTTCCTAAAGAAAATTGGTACATGTATCATGAACCTTTTAAAGACACTTGCATGGAAAATAAAATTGTTGTTAATGATTGCAATGAACATGTTCAAACTTCTGAAAATGCTATTTCCTATAAGCATGTTAATTTTTGTGGAGTTCATAGACCTTGTGAAAAGAATGAAATTGAAGAAGAATATTGTATCCATCATAGGAATGAAAAAACTAGAAAGTGGTCTAGGACTCTAGATGATCTTGGTAAAAAAGTTTGTGCCCTCTATCCTTTTATTTGTGAACTTTGCCATAGAGTGGGTCATTTTAATTTTCAATGCTCCTACAATAATAATTCGAACCTTATGAGTGCTGCAAATTTGTATTGTGATGATGAAATCACTCCTAATCAGCATGATGAACTTACTTTATTTTTGGGGTGTGAAGAGTTATTGAGAAAAACTTCTTTGGTGGATATGAGTGCTCTTGATATTAATGGTGTCCTGCATGGGTGTCTTTCTTATTGCATTGATAATTGCCACACAAATACTTACATACAAAATATTTTAGAAGATGACACTTTGCCAAAATATGATAGGACCGCTGTGTGTTTCAAACTTATTAATGAAAAGGAGGAATCCTCCCAAATTTCTTCTATTGTTTCTGGAAATAAATCAGGTTATGTGGAAAAGCCTCCCTTCAAGCCTCTTCCTCCTAAAGAAGGGAACGAGGAGAAGGAAAAGAAGAAGAAGGGAACGAAGAAGAAGAAGAGGGGGAATAAGAAGAAAGAGGTAATGGCATATCCCCGCGTGTATGAGATAACAATAGGTAACCGTAAGTATGTTGCTCCTAATGATTATTATGATAATGAATCTGAGTACAATGATCTTCCTATGCCCTTTAACCATATTAATGATCATGATTTGGAAGAGCACACTACCTTTGATATTGGAAATCTCTTTGGTACCGATTATGAAAGTAATGATATTAGCACTATTCATGTTCCCTTAAATGATGATATTGAAAGCTCTAAGCTTGGGGATGTTATGCTTGAAGATCCTATATTTGAGACCTTTACTTTTAGTGAAAATGATGATATTATATATTCTGGTTTAGATAATCGCTATAGAGATGGATATGACACATGTTACAATTATCCTTATGAAACTTGTCATAGTTATGATGGGATTGCCAAAAACCATTCCCTTAGTATGCAACTTGTTTACCATGTTCAAATTCTTGATAATGATCCTGCTCCAATTACTATTAATGAGAAGAGTTTTTCTTATGTCAAAAATAATGATACTTTTGTGCACACGAACCATGATAAGAATGTTTTAAGTGATAGTTATATTGTTGAGTTTGTTCATGATGCTACTGAAAGTTATTATGAGAGAGGGAAACATGGTTATATGCATCTTAATAATATTAAGTTTCCCCTCTTTATGTTGAGAATCTTGAAATTGCGCTTGTGTTGCTTTTCTATGCTTGCCACTTTGTTCTTCATGAATTTAATTGTGTAGAAGATTCCTTTTCATAGGAAGTGGTTTAGGCTTAAATGTGTTTTGAATTTGCTTCTTGATGCTCTCTTTTGCTTCAACTCTTATTTCTTGCGAGCATCATTAAAATTACTGAGCCCATCTTAATGGCTATAAAGAAAGCACTTCTGGGGAGATAACCCATGTTTTTATTTTACTACTGCTTTGTTGAGTCTTGGAAGTTGTTACTACTGTAGCAACCTCTCCTTATCATTTTTTCGTGCCAAGTAAAGTCTCTATGGTAAAGTTGATGCTAGATTTGGATTACTGCGCAGAAACAGAATTGCTGTCTATCACGAATTTTCGTAGATCTCTCTGTAGAAAAATCAAAAAAATCTGCCAATTTACATGCGTGATCCTCAGATATGTACGCAACTTTCATTAGTTTTGAGTTTTTCCGTCTGAGCAAGTTAAGTGCCTCTGAAAAATTCGTCTTTACGGACTGTTCTGTTTTGACAGATTCTGCCTTTTATTTCGCGTTTCTTTTGCTATGTTTAATGGATTTTTTGTTCCATTAAATTTCAGTAGCTTTGTGCAATGTCCAGAAGTGTTAAGAATGATTATGTCACCTCTGAATATATGAATTTTTGATTATGCACTAACCCTCTAATGAGTTTGCTTTAAGTTTGGTGTGGAGGAAGTTTTCAAGGGTCAAGAGAAGAGGATGATACAATATGATCAAGAAGAGTGAAAAGTCTAAGCTTGGGGATGCCCCGTGGTTCATCCCTGCATATTTTAAGAAGACTCAAGCATCTAAGCTTGGGGATGCCCAAGGCATTCCCTTCTTCATCGACAACTTATCAGGTCACTTCTAGTGAAACTATATTTTTATTCCATCACATCTTATGTTCTTTACTTGGAGCGTCTATTTGTTTTTATTTTTGTTTTGGTTTGAATAAAGTTGGATCCCACCATCCTTGTATTGGAGATATTACGCTCCGCTTTTTCATTTGAACACTTGTGTTCTTAGTTATGCTTTAATGTTCATGGCGAAGGCTGAAAATTGCTTCGTTGATTGCTATTTGGTTGGAATCAGAAAATGCTTCATATGTTTTTGAATAACATGATACTTGGCAATTGTTTTGAGCTCTCATATATCATGTTTAAGCTCTTGCATCATGTAGTTTAATTTATTAGTGGAGAACTACCATAGAGCTTGTTGAAAATTGGTTTGCATGATTGGTCTCTCTAAGGTCTAGATATTTTCTGGTAAAAGTGTTTGAACAACAAGGAAGACAGTGTAGAGTCTTATAATGCTTGCAATATGTTCTTGTGTAAGTTTTGCTGTACCTGTTCATACGTGTGTTTGCTTCAAACAACCTTGCTAGCCCAAAGCCTTGTACTGAGAGGAAATGCTTCTCGTGCATCCAAACACCTTGAGCCAAAACCCATGCCATTTGTGTCCACCATATCTACCTACTATGTGGTATTTTTCTGCCATTCCAAAGTAAATTACCTGAGTGCTACCTTTAAAATTTCATTCCTTTGTCTTTGCAATATATTCTTATAAGTTGCTTGTTTAGCGGTAACCATGTTTCTGGGGACGCCATCAACTTTTTACACCTTTGTTGAATATCATGTGAGTTGCTATGCATGTTCATCTTGTCTGAAGTAAGGGTGATTTATCATGATCAAATGGTTTGAGTATGCATATGTTAGAGAAGAACATTGGGCCACTAACCAAAGCCATGTATCATGGTGGAAGTTTTCAGTTTGTACATTCATCCTCAAATTTCTTATGAGAATATTTTTTTGTTGTTGAATGCTTATGCATTAAAGAGGAGTCCACTATCTGTTTTCTATGTTGTCCCGGTATGGATGTCCTAAGTTGAGATCTATTAAAAACAAGAAATCAAATGCGATTGATCTCCTTGGACCTTTGTACAGGCGGCATAGAGGTACCCCTTTGTGACACTTGGTTGAAACATATGTTATGCAATGATAATCCATGTAAATCCAAGCTAATTAGGACAAGGTGCGGGCACTATTGGTATTCGATGCATGAGGCTTGCAACTTGTAGGAAGTTTTATGCATAACACATATGAATTATTACTACCGTTGACAAAATTGTTTCTATGTTTTCAAAATAAAAGCTCTAGCACAAAAATAGTAATCCATGCTTCCCTCTGCGAAGGGCCTTTCTTTTACTTTATGTTGAGTCAGTTTACCTACTTCTTTCTATCTTAGAAGCAAACACTTGTGTTAACTGTGTGCATTGATTCTTACATGATTACTTATTGCACTTGTTATATTACTCTATGTTGACAAATATCCATGAGATATACATGTTACAAGTTGAAAGCAATTGTTGAAACTTAATCATCCTTTGTGTTGCTTCAATGCTTTCTACTTTGAATCTATTGCTTTATGAGTTAACTCTTATGCAAGACTTTTGATGCTTGTCTTGAAAGTACTATTCATGAAAAGTTTTGCTATATGTTATCTATTTGTTAGCAACTATAGATCATTGCCTTGAGTCACTGCATTCATCTCATATGCTTTACTATAGTATGATCAAGGTTATGTAAGTAGCATGTCACTACAGAAATTATTCTTTTTATCGTTTACCTACTCGAGGGCGAGTAGGAACTAAGCTTGGGGATGCTTGATACGTCTCCAACGTATCTATAATTTCTGATGTTCCATGCTTGTTTTATGACAATACCTACATGTTTTGCTCACACTTTGTAATGTTTTTATGCGTTTTCCGGAACTAACCTATTAACAAGATGCCATAGTGCCAGTTCCTGTTTTCTGTTGTTTTTGGTTCCAGAAAGGCTGTTCGGGCAATATTCTCAGAATTCGACGAAACGAAGACCAAACATCATAATTCACCGAGACGGACCAGGACACCGAAGGAGAGTCGGAGGGGAGGCACAGGGCCCCGACCATAGGCCGGCGCGGCCTGGAGGGCACGCCGCCCTATGGGGTGGGCCCCCCAGGCGCCTCCTTGCGCCGCCTCTTCGCCTATAAGACCCCTCGCGACCTAAAACCTCGATACCAATTGATGAAACTCCAGAAAGACTCCAGGGGCGCCGCCGCCATCGCGAAACTCCAATTCGGGGACAGAAGTCTTTGTTCCACGCCGCCGGACGGGGAATTGCCCCCGGAGCCATCTCCATCGACACCACCGCCATCTTCATCACCGTTGCTGTCTCCCATGACGAGGAGGGATTAGTTCTCCCCCGAGGCTGAGGGCTCTACCGGTAGCTATGTGGTTAATCTCTCTCTCTCATGTACCTCAATACAATGATCTCATGAGCTGCCTTACATGATTGAGATCCATATGATGAGCTTTGTATCACTATTAATCTATGTGCTACTCTAGTGATGTTATTAAAGTAGTCTATTCCTCCTTCATGATGTAAAGGTGACGGTGTGTGCATCATATAGTACTTGGCGTAGGTTATGGTTGTAATCTCTTGTAGATTATGGAGTTAACTATTACTATGATAGTATTGATGTGATCTATTCCCCCTTTCATAGCTATTGGTGACGTGTGTAACATCCCTGTTTTGCTAAACCTAATTAGGGTTTGATTGTGCATCATTTGCATCATGTTGTTTTCCTTAGAAAATATGCACAAAAGTTTGAAGTTTCAAATAGATTTCGAAATGCAAAAGAATTTGGAATCAAAATAAAATAGTTTTTAGAGAAAGAGAGAGAGAGAGAGCTCTCTTCCCTCTCCCTGGGCTCGGCCCAACTCTCCTTCTCTCCTTCCATCTCTCTGGCCGCAGCCCAAAACGGCCCAAAGTGGCCCAGCTTCAGCCCAACCACCACGCAGGGGGTTTTCTGCAAAAACACCTCTTCTTCCCCGCCGACCGAAGCAGCTCGGTGGAGAGCTGCCGGCCGCTCGATGCGCCGGCCGGCCAGGATCGTCACCGCCGCCCGCCGATGCCTACAAGACCCCCTCTGCCGCCGCGGACGAAACCTAGCACGCCACTCTCTTCTTCCCCCTCTCTCTGGCTCTCTTCCGCGAGCGCGCCCGGAACCCTAGCCGCCGCAGACCTCGTTGCCCTCGCCGGTACGAGCCTCCCCGAGCCAGGCGAGGTTCCCTGGAGATCCGCCTCGCCGAGTTGAGCCTCCCCGTCGACGCGCGCTTCCCGGGAAGGCCCCAGGCGACCGAATCGGGCCCTCTTCCCCGACTCCGGCCACCACCGCTCGCCGCCGTTCCCGAGCTTCTCCGCCCTCGCCGTCGCCACCAACGCAACCAGGGTGAGCTCACGAACCCGCTGGTACCCTTCGCCCTCTCGATCTCGCTCTGTAGCCCCCTCCACGCCGTGCACCTGCCCCGGCCGCCGCTCGGCATCGCCGCCGGCGATGCTCCGGCGACCCCCTGCTAACGGCGCCTCCACCGTCCGACTCGTCGCGTCCCCGCGCGTCGAACGCGCTAGCCCGCGCGTCCAGGGGCGCGCCACAGCGCCGCCGCGCTATGGTCACCGGCGGCAGCCACCGGTGGTTGACCACCGTGGTTGACCCCGTGGGACCCGCAGCCTTTTTCTTTTTATTATTTGTTTTCCAAAATTCATTTCTGTAAAAGAAAAATCCATGACAGGTGGGGCCCCTTGTCAGGATTTTATTATTTTCGTAAATATTAGGAAATGATTAAAACTATGACATGTGGGTCCAGTCTGTCAGGTTTTTATTATTTCTTCCAGGATTTTCGGAAATGATTTAAAATGAATAAAACTTGTAAAATTCATAACTTATTCATTTTAAATCAGAAAAATATGTATAATATATCAAAATTTTCAGAAAAACAAGATCTACAATTTGGTAGCAAAATCATGCATTGTTAAACAACTTTGAACCCTAGTTGTATTAGAAGAACTAAATGAACCCCTATGGAGTGTTCGGAACTGCTAACCCTAGTTCGTTCCAACTTCATTTAAAATGTTCTTCAGTAATAGGGAGCATCTCAATATGTTTAACCTGTCATGTCATCATTCTTGTATGCGCATTGCATAGATGCCATGTGTTGATTGTTGTTCTACCTTTCCGGTATTTGCTTCTTCGCGATCGATAGAGCAAGTGCCGAGACAATGAAGATCGACAGCACCGAAGGTCAATGTCTGTCCACCGACGAACAATTCAAGCATGGGATCTCCGAAGATCCATATTGGTTTGTCAGGGACAAAGGCAAGCCCTAGCCTGGTTCATATTATGATTTCGAAATGCTTTTATTTCTGGTTCCTACATATTGCATATGATTCCAATATGTTTTATCGGCAGATATAGTTATCCTATGTGTTGCATATTCCATCCTTGTAGCCCAAATACCCTGATCCACTGCTCCCAGCAAGACTAGGTTTGAGCTATGTGTGCATCGCTAGAGCTGTTATACCGAATATGCTTAGCCATGCTTAGTTGACGATTTCTGATCCATCCGGTTGATGAATCAGAGCTGCGATTGAACCTAGTATGGCAGGATGACGTGGTAAGATCAGTGATGATAATTAAACATGCTTAAAGGCTTGGATGGGCCGCCACATGGGGATGTGGTGATTTGACTCGTTCTCGCCGATACTAGGACCTGAGTTCTCGCCTTCGGAACCAAGACTGAGCGTACAGCCACACGGGGCCCATGGGAACCCCTTGGCCCGAACTTGCCTAGCTTACCCATGAGTCAATTAGTTTGCGTGTTCCATTTGGCATTCTGCATGGCGAAGGCGTGGAAAAGGTTTTCAAAGGTGCATCATACAGGGATGTGGCTAGGGTGAAGGATGCTGGAGGCATTGAACTGGATCCCCTGCGCACAATGACCGGGACCGCCTCGGAGAATGGCTACCTACGATGACGGAGTTCCCCAGTTAGATTGACTCATGGAATAGGCGAAGCAAGGGAAAGGTTTTGGTCGACCACCCTCTGCCGGCACACCAAGGAAGTGTGTTAATCATGTGGCGTTAAGAGTCGGTCGGCGCGTGTGGGTAAAGTTGTACACCCCTGCAGGGTAAATCTTTTCGAAAAGCCGTGTCCACGGTTATGGACGACTTGGTGATGGATTCTGTGATCATAGACAACTTGAACCTAATCGTAAAACTTGTTGTCAATGTGTGATAAGGGTCCCTTCTCAGGGTATCGAGAGGGTGATCCTAGTTGATAGGTTCAGCATATGATGAAGATCTCGGTGGATTCATTATGATGATCAGTAGAGCTAGAGATATCTCTCTCTTATCCCCTTTTGAAAATGATCTGAATAGACGAGCTTCTGCTCCCCCTTGTTTTACAAAGGAAAACTGGGTTTCCGCAAAATAAGCTCCACATAAAGCCTCGCATACCAGCTTTGCTAACAGGTTGTACTAAGTCTTGCTGAGTCCATGTACTCAGCTTTGCATGCTTTGTTTCAGACGAAGTCGCTCCAACAAATGAAGGTTTCTAGGTCGACATCGACGATTAGCTTGGGATTCCCAGGTGGCAGCCTGGAATCTATGGGCTGGGACGTCGCCGTTATGCTCCTGGCCTCTTAGGCCTTTCGCTATCTTGCTATTTAGAATAGCATAACTTCGCTTCCGTTGATTGATGAATTGTCAGGTCAGTGACCTCTGCTTGTAATACTTTGGTTTTTCGCTCAGCTATGAGCTTGTATTACTCTTTGAGTCGTAGAGTCACTGTTGTGTTACCGATTCTCACCCTGTAGGCCCTAGAGATCTAGGTTAGGCTTATGCCAGATGAAGATCTGGGTTTGTCTAGCCTACGACCCCCGGGGTCGCCACAGGTTTTGGTATCAGAGCCTGACTGCCTGTAGGAAACCCTTTCTACTGGTCGATGTTGAGTCTAGTGTTTATGAAAACTATTTGAAAACTAAAAGTATTTGCAAAAATCTGATTAGGATTCTTTTTACTCCTTATCCGGTATCGCTCTAATTCTAAGTCACCTTACCCTGTGTTGATTTGAGAAAATTTTACCATCTCTTCTGGTCTTTTAAAACTTAGGTTCCTCAAGGGCAGGTCGTTTCTTAACTAGATGACCTAGGGTTGTGTTCTATAAACTCTTGTGTGTTCTTTGTTTTTTTCTTTGTTTCGTTTCAATCGAGAGATTCTCTTCCATCATGATCTCTCTATTTTGTGGGTTCCACATAATTCTGTTCTAGGCCTCAAGGTTTCCTTTCACCTTGGATGCCTCCTTTCCTTTTTATTGGATACTTCTGAAGCTATCTATGGCTTCTTGAAAGTTACCTTGTGGTTACTACCTCGTAGTGTCCTTTGTGTCACTCAGATAGTAGTTACTCCTTTCTCTATGTTTTAACCCTTGGACTTGAACCGAAGGTCCCGGATTGTGCTGAGTTCTCTCCGTATGAATCTCAGTGCATGATGCTGGCCTTTAACCCAAGATCCATTCCGTTGACCCCTGTTGTCCATGGTCAAACCATACATCAGGATGGCTAACTTCAAATCCATCTATCCTTCAAGCTTTTGGTTGTAGTTGTGATTGAATTGCAGCAATCCCCTCCCAGTAGTTATGGCAGAGGTTCTTGCCGAGAATCAAATGGATCACGACACGAGTGCTCTTTGTGAGTCTCACATCTATGTCTGTGACTCTGCCACACTTCCCTTTTCAGCATGAGTTTCGCAAGAGTGCTATCTTGTGCATCTACATCTCAGGATTTCTAATTCTGATCTTGTTCCTCCTCTTAGTTACTTTCCGACCTTTGTCTGCTAGTTAGCAGCCAAGTAGTTAATGTGCATTGGTTCTTCTAGTGCATGTTACCCTTGTGGTCTCTCAAGACATTTCACTTCGAGATGTCAGGAGAAACAAACTCCAGTACCTCGTCCATTTATAGGACTCGGTCAAAGTGTTATAATCCGCAAATTAAAAGGTTTATGCACCTTCCATTCTGTTCTACCTTAGAGTATCACACTCTTTTATATCTATAGGTCGTGCTAAGTCTCATGGCCTTATTGATGAAGTGATGCTCTTACATATCTTTACTCGCCCTTCCTCCGAGCTATCCGTGCTTGGGAATGTTGGGGTGTATGTATTGATGTGTCCATCCGATATTCTAAGTAATTCTTATTGCTTTGAAATCCAAAGACATTTGTGTCATTCCTAGCATGATTGTTAACCAATCACTAAGCAAAGTTTGACTGTGCTCCCAAGTCCATTTTCAGGTGCACCTTCTTGGTCAAAGAGTTATGTTCATACCAAAGCTCTCAAGACCCCCTCCGTTGCTTTGAAAAGCAAGCTTCCCTCGCAAACTCAGTGATATATCGGTGGTACGTGATATTCTGGATGTCTTTCTAGAAGTATCGCCGTGTTTTCACATGACCGTGTTGTCAAATTCGTGAGTAATTTGGTTCTCTGAACCGCTACTTCTCCAAGAAACCATACTGGATATCCTGAAACTAGTTGGTTGAGCTTAAACAACAACTTGGAGAGTTGAAAGACAAAAGCTCTATCAAACTTGATTCTTCTTAAAGGGATGTCTAGTTTCGTTAGTGTTGAAGTCAGGAAGTATCTCCTATTTGGATATGCTATCTTCCCCATATTTGATTTGAGTTTGGGCTATCGTCAAATCAAACACAGTTCCGAGGACTATCTTGATGATGTTTATACTCATGGCGTTTCGCCCGAGTTCATCTTCATGCCCTTCTGGTCTGACCAATACTTTTGCCTTGTTCATGCAACATATGAGTCTCTCATTGGAGTATCTTGATAAGTTTGTTGTTGAGCCCATCGATGACATTCTTATTTTCTCCATGTCTAAAGAGGTTCATATTGAATAATTGGCACTAATGTTGGAAAATTTTAAGAACCATCTTTGTGCCATCACGAAGTATGTGTTCTGGATGTTAGAAGTTACCTTCTCTGGTTCACGTGCATTTGTTGAAAGATGTCGTCGTGGATTTGAGTAGAGTTCCCTTTTCTTTCCTCGGGAATCATCGCAAGTCGGTCATGCATGTGCGGAATAGTCTTGAGATGGCAGGTTGTTACCTCCATATGCTTGAACCATTCCTCTATGCACACTAAGCCACTGACTGGTTTGTTTAAGAAAGAGAAGAAGTTTAATAACTTCATTATCTTCTTTGATGTCCCCACAAGGACTCAATTGTGTTACATTGCAAGTTCATGTGCACGCAATTGCCTTTGGCAGTCGCAACCACATGGTTTACGCAATCTGGCTCAATCTTTTGGGAGCTTGACATTGTAGTCCATATCTTGAGAATCTAGCAACTTTACCTTGGTGGTAACTATTGCAAATTTCTATTTGGACTTGCTAAGTCCGAAATATCTTTTCACCTAACCTAAGCTGAATCTCAAGCGGCAATGATGGTTAGTGTTTCTCAAAGATTCTTGACATAGGTCTCTTTATAAATCCGGCAAGATTGATGTCGTGGTTAACACAATTAGTCGGAAGTCCTAATGCTAAGATTTCTTGAAGTAACAAGAATAACCAATCTCCATGAGGATCTTGTGCGACTTATTCTAGGAGTTGCCCTTATGATGTATTTTCAATCTGGAAGTCTGACCTTCACTTGATGACCTATTGAAGGCTAGTCAGAAGCCTGATATTGGTGTCTAGAACATCAAGGAGAACATTAAAAGCAGAGTTGCTAAATGTCTCCCGGTTAGTCCCTCGACACCATTTCTCCTGTGATAACCACTCCGTTAGGAGAAATTTCACTCCCCAGGTGATCCTTCGCACTTCACTAGCCAGTGCTCTTTCCCTTCTTTTGGGTTGTACCTGAAGTTCCAATCAATTCACACGTTGTGTGAATTCGTCAGTCATCCAGGGCCTTAGCCTTTTTAGTAGGCAACAATCGTTTCATGCATCCTTCCAGAAGAGTGACTATGATTTTGAAATCCAAAGTCGCTCTCGTTGTATAATCATTTGTGCTTCTAAGAGTCACCCTCTCTAAGAGTGCCTCGTCATGGTATCAAAGGCAGTTTAACTCCTCGCTACCTTGCCCTTCGTATTCTTGTCAAGCTTGGAGCAATTGCCTAACAAATTTGAAACTTCTTCCGTCTTCTCCGTTACCTTGATGTGTTTCATGTTTGTTAACTCAAGAGTTGTTTTTCAACACTCCTTCCATGAGTCAACCATGAGATACTCGATCTTCGTGAAGATCCATCGTTCTAGAGTTATTCCCTCTTTCCTTTAGGTGCTGTTGAGCTACAACCTCGAAGGAAGAAAAGTGAAGATCTCTTCATGATGTTGTGGATCAACTTCTTCATGATGTCGTGCATCAACCTCTTCGAGAAGGAAGATTGTCGTGGTATCGACAATATCGTTGAAGACCGGTGTAGTTCTTGTTACCTTCTCTATTCCTACCTTAGAATCTCGGGACGAGATTCTTTTAAGGGGGATAGATCTGTAACATCCCTGTTTTGCTAAACCTAATTAGGGTTTGATTGTGCATCATTTGCATCATGTTATTTTCCTTAGAAAATATGCACAAAAGTTTGAAGTTTCAAATAGATTTCAAAATACAAAAGAATTTGGATTCAAAATAAAATAGTTTTTAGAGAAAGAGAGAGAGAGAGAGAGAGAGCTCTCTTCCCTCTCCCTGGGCTCGGCCCAACTCTCCTTCTCTCCTTCCATCTCTCTGGCCGCAGCCCAAAACGGCCCAAAGTGGCCCAGCTTCAGCCCAACCACCACGCAGGGGGTTTTCTGCAAAAACACCTCTTCTTCCCCGCCGACCGAAGCAGCTCGGTGGAGAGCTGCCGGCCGCTCGATGCGCCGGCCGGCCAGGATCGTAACCGCCGCCCGCCGACGCCTACAAGACCCCCTCTGCCGCCGCGGACGAACCCTAGCACGCCACTCTCTTCTTCCCCCTCTCTCTGGCTCTCTTCCGTGAGCGCGCCCGGAACCCTAGCCGCCGCAGACCTCGTTGCCCTCGCCGGTACGAGCCTCCCCGAGCCAGGCGAGGTTCCCTGGAGATCCGCCTCACCGAGTTGAGCCTCCCCGTCGACGCGCGCTTCCCGGGAAGGCCCCAGGCGACCGAATCGGGCCCTCTTCCCCGACTCCGGCCACCACCGCTCGCCGCCGTTCCCGAGCTTCTCCGCCCTCGCCACCAACGCAACCAGGGTGAGCTCACGAACCCGCTGGTGCCCTTCGCCCTCTCGATCTCGCTCTGTAGCCCCTCCATGCCGTGCACCTGCCCCGCCGCGCGCATCGCCGGCGATGCTCCGGCGACCCGCTAACGGCGCCTCCACCGTCCGACTCGTCGCGTCCCCGCGCGTCGAACGCGCCAGCCCGCGCGTCCAGGGGCACGCCACAGCGCCGCCGCGCTATGGTCACCGGCGGCAGCCACCGGTGGTTGACCACCGTGGTTGACCCCGTGGGACCCGCAGCCTTTTTCTTTTTATTATTTGTTTTTCCAAAATTCTTTCTGTAAAAGAAAAATCTTTGACAGGTGGGGCCCTTTGTCAGGTTTTTATTATTTTCGTAAATATTAGGAAATGATTAAAACTATGACATGTGGGTCCAGTCTGTCAGGTTTTTATTATTTTTCCAGAATTTTCAGAAATGATTTAAAATGAATAAAACTTGTAAAATTCATAACTTATTCATTTTAAATCAGAAAAATATGTATAATATATCAAAATTTTCAGAAAAACAAGATCTACAATTTGGTAGCAAAATCATGCATTGTTAAACAACTTTGAACCCTAGTTGTATTAGAAGAACTAAATGAACCCCTATGGAGTGTTCGGAACTGCTAACCCTAGTTCGTTCCAACTTCATTTAAAATGTTCTTCAGTAATAGGGAGCATCTCAATATGTTTAACCTGTCATGTCATCATTCTTGTATGCGCATTGCATAGATGCCATGTGTTGATTGTTGTTCTACCTTTCCGGTATTTGCTTCTTCGCGATCGATAGAGCAAGTGCCGAGACAATGAAGATCGACAGCACCGAAGGTCAATGTCTGTCCACCGACGAACAATTCAAGCATGGGATCTCCGAAGATCCATATTGGTTTGTCAGGGACAAAGGCAAGCCCTAGCCTGGTTCATATTATGATTTCGAAATGCTTTTATTTCTGGTTCCTACATATTGCATACGATTCCAATATGTTTTATCGGCAGATATAGTTATCCTATGTGTTGCATATTCCATCCTTGTAGCCCAAATACCCTGATCCACTGCTCCCAGCAAGACTAGGTTTGAGCTATGTGTGCATCGCTAGAGCTGTTATATCGAATATGCTTAGCCATGCTTAGTTGACGATTTCTGATCCATCCGGTTGATGAATCAGAGCTGCGATTGAACCTAGTATGGCAGGATGATGTGGTAAGATCAGTGATGATAATTAAACATGCTTAAAGGCTTGGATGGGCCGCCACATGGGGATGTGGTGATTTGACTCGTTCTCGCCGATACTAGGACCTGAGTTCTCGCCTTCGGAACCAAGACTGAGCGTACAGCCACACGGGGCCCATGGGAACCCCTTGGCCCGAACTTGCCTAGCTTACCCATGAGTCAATTAGTTTGCGTGTTCCATTTGGCATTCTGCATGGCGAAGGCGTGGAAAAGGTTTTCAAAGGTGCATCATACAGGGATGTGGCTAGGGTGAAGGATGCTGTAGGCATTGAACTGGATCCCCTGCGCACAATGACCGGGACCGCCTCGGAGAATGGCTACCTACGATGATGGAGTTCCCCAGTTAGATTGACTCATGGAATAGGCGAAGCAAGGGAAAGGTTTTGGTCGACCACCCTCTGCCGGCACACCAAGGAAGTGTGTTAATCATGTGGCGTTAAGAGTCGGTCGGCGCGTGTGGGTAAAGTTGTACACCCCTGCAGGGTAAATCTTTTTGAAAAGCCGTGTCCACGGTTATGGACGAATTGGTGATGGATTCTGTGATCATAGACAACTTGAACCTAATCGTAAAACTTGTTGTCAATGTGTGATAAGGATCCCTTCTCAGGGTATCGAGAGGGTGATCCTAGTTGATAGGTTCAGCATATGATGAAGATCTCGGTGGATTCATTATGATGATCAGTAGAGCTAGAGATATCGCTCTCTTATCCCCTTTTGAAAATGATCTGAATAGACGAGCTTCTGCTCCCCCTTGTTTTACAAAGGAAAATTGGCTTTTCGCAAAATAAGCTCCACATAAAGCCTCGCATACCCGCTTTGCTAACAGGTTGTACTAAGTCTTGCTGAGTCCCTGTACTCAGCTTTGCATGCTTTGTTTCAGACGAAGTCGCTCCAACAAATGAAGGTTTCTAGGTCGACATCGACGATTAGCTTGGGATTCCCAGGTGGCAGCCTGGAATCTATGGGCTGGGACGTCGCCGTTATGCTCCTGGCCTCTTAGGCCTTTCGCTATCTTGCTATTTAGAATAGCATAACTTCGCTTCCGTTGATTGATGAATTGTCAGGTCAGTGACCTCTGCTTGTAATACTTTGGTTTTTCGCTCAGCTATGAGCTTGTATAACTCTTTGATTCGTAGAGTCACTGTTGTGTTACCGATTCTCACCCTGTAGGCCCTAGAGATCTAGGTTAGGCTTATGCCAGATGATCTGGGTTTGTCTAGCCTACGCCCCCGGTCGACACGATGTGTATGCTATGTTAGTACTCGGTCTAAATTGCAACGGTCTATTATGCACTCTAGAGGTTACTTAAATATGAATTTCGAATGTTGTGGAGCTTGTTAACTCCGGCTTGAGGGAGCTCTTGTAGCCCTACACAATGAATGGTGTTTGTTATTCAACAAGAGAGTGTGAATGTAGCACAAGTGAGGAGAAGTTATTTATTTATTATGTGATCAATGTTGAGAGTGTCCACTAGTGAAAGTATGATCCCTAGGCCTTGTTTCCAAATACTGCAAACATCGCTTATTTACTGTTTTACTGCATCTTTACTTCCTGCAATATTACCACCATCTATACCACCTGTGTTTTACTATCTCTTTGCCGAACTAGTGCACCTATACATCGACAAGTGTATTGTTGGTGACACAAGAGACTTCTTCTTACTTCTTGTATCTTAGAGGGATATCCTGAGGATACCTCCCTCCCCGATAAACCTTGGGTGATTCACTTAAGGGAAACTTGCTGCTGTTCTACAAACCTCTCTTGGAGGCCCAACACTGTCTACAAGAATAGAAGCACACGTAGACATCGGCATCTTCTCTGCCATAAGTACTTGTCGCGAAATCACCTTTTGCGCCCTATTCGAGGGCCTGCCTTTCTGAATCATCGCTGCTCTCGTTATGTCAATGTAAGGGCCATTGTTGGCTGGAGCTGCCGCCAATTGCAACTAATGTTGGTTTGCACTAGTTATTGCGGGTGGAAGTGGCAGATGTACTTCACTCCTTGGGCCCTGTACGTGCTCGCTGCCTGCACGTTGGCGTGTCCTGCATATCTATGCAGAGCTTGGAAAGTTCGGCAGTCCTTCTGAAGATGACCTGACTGTCTTTTTCCATCATTGTCAAGATAAAAGTGCATCTGGCATGGTCCGTTTAGAAGATCTTCGGGTGATATATTGTATGGCCTCTGAAACCTTGGGCGATTGTTTTGCCTGCTAGAACTTGGCACATCCCTATGATCATTGCGCTGCTCGTTGCTTCTCTGATAATCCTCCTGATGATTTCCTCTACTATTTCCTCGGAAGCCAGCCGCCACTTGGCTGGGACCATCATAATCTGAGTATGGACGAGAATATCGTCGTCTATTTTGATTGTTGTTTCTGTTGCGATCTTCCTCGGGTGACCTATGCCGCTTGTTTTGCACGACATATTCTCCATCTGCCCAGCGATTCGCTATATCCATAAGTTCTGCTATTGTCCTCGGGTTGGATCTGCCTAGGTCCTCGATGAAGTCTTTCCTTTGGATTCCCGCAACAAATGCATCTATTGCTCTTTCGGCGATACGTTTTCCGCCGAATTTTTTATGATGTTCCATCACTGGATGTAAGTCCTCATTGGTTCACCATATTTTTGCTTGCAAGCCATTAGTTGATCTATGGATGCAGGCTTCTTGCACGTGGACCGGAAATTTTTCATGAACAAGTCTTCAAAATTTTCCCAGCTATCTATGGATCCTACTGGTAACTTCTTTATCCATGATCTAGAGTTGGACGCTCTGCATAGCCGTTGCTCTGGTTCCACCCAACAATTTTACTGTTTCGAGGTAGTCGATTAGCCAATCTTAGGGTTCTTGCAAACCATCGAACTTTTTGTAACCATCTGGCAACTTGAAGCAAGAAGGGACCCGCGTTCTACGAACTCGTCGAGTAAAACAGGGTAGTCCACACATATCCTCTTCATCGACTTCTGGCGAGTGTCGCCTGGATCCATTTTCTCGTGCTCTATCAACTCAAGCTTGTGCCTCTATATTTCTCGCCTCATCCATTCGTGGAGGATCTCTCGCCACTGTGGTGGGTCGAGGACTATTTCGCCTTGGGGTACTTTCAGGTTGTGGTGTGCTTGACCTTGCGAACGCTGTTCCCATGACTCCAACTCCCGCCATGGCCATCTGATACAGTGCTTCTCTCGGGTCCCCTGTCGGTGGCCTTGATGCTAGTATAAAGGCTTGAGTCGCCATGTATCCAGCTTCCGGTGTTTTGGGATGATGTTCCCTCTTGTATCTATCGACATAAAGGACATGTCAAGGTTCTGGATCAGGTGCTCACGCTCATTCTCGGGTACATGCGCCAGGCGAGATCTTCCTCTTGCATGTGCTGCTCTGTGGTTGTCTCCCGAACTTCCAGATTGTCGACTTAACCCAGCTCTTCGCGCGCTCGATGGAGAGGCTGCAACTTTTCTTTGTCCAAGTATAATTCTCTTTTTCGAGTTCTCGTCCAGCACGGGAGAGTTTATATTGATATTCTTGCAGCTCTTCTGTCGTGGTTGTGGTAGTCATCGGCTCTGTGCCATTCATGGATCTTGATGCTCTGTCCAAGCTGCTTGCGAAAGTTGTAACTTCTCCCGAGGTGTGGGCCCGACGAACTTGTTTCCCAAACCTCGCGTGAGATCAGCGGGATCGATGTATGGATTTCCCAAATCATCGAAAGTCTATGATGTTTCATCCTCTTGGCGACTTGAATCTCCAATCGCACAGACTTGATGATATATTGTAGCTTTGTTTTCCTCTTCAGGGTAGGTGACACTGATACGTCTCAAACGTATCTATAATTTCTTATGTTCCATGCTACTTTTATGACAATACTTGAATGTTTTATACATACTTTACATCATTATTATACATTTTCCGGCACTAACCTATTAACAAGATGCCGAAGCACCAGTTGCTGTTTTCTGCTGTTTTTGGTTTCAGAAATCCTAGTAAGGAAATATTCTCGGAATTGGACGAAATCAACGCCCAGGTCCTATTTTTCCACGAAGCTTCTGGAAGACCGAAGGGATAAAGAAGTGGGGCGACGAGGCGCCGACACCACAGGGCCGCACGGACTGGGTAGGGCCCGCGCCGCCCTATGGTGTGGGCCCCTCGCGCCGCCTCCTGACCTACCCTTCCGCCTACTTAAAGCCTTCGTAGCGAATACCCCTGTACCGAGAGCCACGATACGGAAAACCTTCCGAGATGCCGCCGCCGCCAATCCCATCTCGGGGATTCAGAGATCGCCCGCACCCCGGAGAGGGAATCATCACAGGAGGGGCTCTACATCATCATGCCCGCCTCTGGATTGATGCGTGAGTAGTTCATCCTTGGACTATGGGTTCATAGCAGTAGCTAGATGGTTGTCTTCTCCGCTTGTGCTATCATTGTTTAGATCTTGTGAGCTGCCTAACATGATCAAGATCATCTATTTGTAATGCTACATGTTTTTGGTGGGATCCGATGAATCTAGAATACTATGTCAAGTTGATTATCAATCTATCATATATGTGTTGTTTATGTTCTTGCATGCTCTCCGTTGCTAGTAGAGGCTCTGGCCAAGTTGATACTTGTAACTCCAAGAGGGAGTATTTATGCTCGATAGTGGGTTCATGCCTCCATTTAATCTGGGACAGTGACAGAAAGTTCTAAGGTTGTGGATGTGCTGTTGCTACTAGGGATAAAACATCGATGCTTTGTCTAAGGATATTTGTGTTGATTACATTACGCACCATACTTAATGCAATTATCTGTTGTTTACAACTTAATACTGGAGGGGTGCGGATGCTAACCCGAAGGTGGATTATTTAGGCATAGATGCATGCTGGATAGCGGTCTATGTACTTTGTCGTAATGCCCTGATTAAATCTCATAGTAATCATCATTGATATGTATTGAATCTTTATTTTTCAATTGCCCACCTGTAATTTGTTCACCCAGCATGTTAGTTATCTTATTGGAGAGACACCACTAGTGAACTGTGGACCCCGGTCCATTCTTTTACATCTGAATACATTCTACCGCAATCATTGTTCTTTACGTTCTTTGCAAACAAACATCATCTTCCACTCGATACGCTTAATCCTTTGTTTTCAGCAAGCCGGTGAGATTGACAACCTCACTGTTACGTTGGGGCAAAGTATCTTGATTGTGTTGTGCAGGTTCCACGTTGGCGCAGGTTTCACTGGTGTTGCACCGCACTACACTCGTCCACCAACAACCTTCACGTGCTTCTTGACTCCTACTGGTTCGATAACCTTGGTTTCTTTCTGAGGGAAAACTTGCTGCTGTGCGCATCACACCTTCCACTTGGGGTTCCCAACGGACGTGTACATTACGCGCATCAAGCTCTTTTTCTGGCGCTGTTGCCGGGGAGATCAAGACACGCTGCAAGGGGAGTCTCCACATCCAATCTCTTTACTTTGTTTTTTCTTGCTTTACTTTATTTTATTTACTGTCTTGTTTGCTTCATATTAAAAACACACAAAAATTAGTTACTTTACTTTCTGTCTTGTTTACTAGCTCTATATCAAAACAGAAAAAAATTAGTTACTCGCATTTACTTTATTTACCTTTTGTTTATTTCATCATGCTTCATCCTAAGTTTACTTTGAAAGATATACCGGTAGGTAGTGGGTCTATCATTGGAAAAGATAATATAGAAGAAATTTTTCACTCATGTTAGTAAGACTGAAGATTGTGAAGATAGATCCTTGGTAGAACTTGCTCCTGATTATGAAATTGCTACTGCCTCTTTAGTGCACATGTTGGAAGCTAGATTTGTTAATCTTAATCCCATAATGCAACATATGTTTCTTACACTCGGGGATATGGAAGAAGGAGAAAAGAAAGATTTTATTCCAGAAACCCTTCTTAGATAATTTGGTGATGTAGCTAGAGAAGCTAGGAAAGTCTTTATTCGATATAAGATGCTAGGCTTGTGTACCAATTTTGCAAATATCCTTGAAAAAAGGGAAAAAGATAGGCTAAGATACACTAATAAATTCAATCATGAGGGAGAGATTAAAATACCAATACCTCATAAACTCATAGGAATGCACGAAGCATTAGAGAAGAATTTTGATTGAATTGTTCCTGAAAATTTATTTGAGGAGGATAGTAAGCCTAAGGGTATTGAAAAGGGAGTTCCATACATAAATAAGATACAATGCATTGTTGAGAAAACTCCCGACTCCTCAGGTTATGATGTTGATGCTTCTACTCTTGGAAATACTTGATTTGCACTTTCTGCGCCTAGCTGAAAGGCGTTAAAGAAAATCACTTCTTGGGAGATAACCCATGTTTTGTTTTATTTACTGTATTTTTGAGTCTTGGAAGTTGTTTACTACTGTAGCAACCTCTCCTTATCATGTTTTGTGCCAAGTAAAGTCTCTATGGTAAAGTTGATGCTAGATTTGGATTGCTGCGCAGAAACAGAATTGCTGTCTGTCAAAAAAATCTGCAAATTTACGTGCGTGATCCTCGATATGTACGCAACTTTCATTAGTTTTGAGTTTTTCCGTTTGAGCAAGTTAAGTGCCCCTGAAAAATTCGTCTTTACGTTCTGTTTTGACAGATTCTGCCTTTTATTTCGCATTGCCGCTTTTGCTATGTTGAATGAGCTTCTTTGTTCCATTAACTTTCAGAAGTTTTGTGCAATGTCCAGAAGTGTTAAGAATGATTGTGTCACCTCTGAATATGTGAATTTTTTATTATGCACTAACCCTCTAATGAGTTTGCTTGAAGTTTGGTGTGGAGGAAGTTTTCAAGGGTCAAGAGAAGAGGATGATATACTATGATCAAGAAGAGTGAAAGGTCTAAGCTTGGGGATGCCCCGGTGGTTCATCCCTCAATATTTTAAGAAGACTCAAGCATCTAAGCTTGGGGATGCCCAAGGCATCCCCTTCTTCATCGACAACTTATCAGGTCACTTCTAGTGAAACTATATTTTTATTCCGTCACATCTTATGTTCTTTACTTGGAGCGTCGGTTTGCTTTTATTTTCGTTTTGGTTTGAATAAAGTTGGATCCCACCATCCTTATATTGGAGATCTTACGCTCCGCTTTTTCATATGGAACACTTGTGTTCTTAATTGTGCTTTAATGTTCATGGCGAAGGCTGAAATTGCTTCGTTAAATTGCTATTTGGTTGGAATCAGAAAATGCTACATATGGTTTGGAATAACTTGGCAATTGTTTTGAGCTCTCATAGATCATGTTTAAGCTTTTGCATCATGTAGTTTAATCTATTAATGTAGAATTACCGTAGAGCTTGTTGAAATTTGGTTTGCATGATTGGTCTCTCTAAGTCTAGATATTTTCTGGTAAAGTGTTTGAACAACAAGGAAGACAGTATAGAGTCTTATAATGCTTGCAATATGTTCTTGTGTAAGTTTTTCTGTACCTGTTCATACTCGTGTTTGCTTCAAACAACCTTGCTAGCCCAAACCTTGTACTGAGAGGAAATGCTTCTCGTGCATCCAAACACGTTGAGCCAAAACCCATGCCATTTGTGTCCACCATATCTACGTACTATGTGGTATTTTTTTGCCATTCCAAAGTAAATTACTTGAGTGCTACCTTTAAAATTTCATTGCTTTATCTTTGCAATATATAGTTCATGGGACAAATAGCTTAAAAACTATTATGGTGATGAATATGTAGTTATGTGTCTTAGTTCTTATAAGTTGCTTGTTGAGCGGTAACCATGTTTCTGGGGACGCCATCAACTTTTTACCTTTGTTGGATATCATGTGAGATGCTATGCATGTTCGTCTTGTCTGAAGTAAGTGCGATTTCATGATCAAATGGTTTGAGTATGCATATGTTAGAGAAGAACATTGGGCCGCTAACTAAAGCCATGTATCATGGTGGAAGTTTCAGTTTGGACATACGACCTCAATCTCTTATGAGAATATTATTTGTTGATTGAATGCTTTAGCATTAAAAGAGGAGTCCATTATCTGTTGTCTATGTTGTCCCGGTATGGATGTCTAAGTTGAGAATAATCAAAAGAGAGAAATCCAATGCGTGCTTTCTCCTTAGACCTTTGTACAGGCGGCATAGAGGTACCCCTTTGTGACACTTGGTTGAAACATATGTCATGCAATGATAATCCGTGTTATCCGAGCTGATTAGGACAAGGTGCGAGCACTATTAGTACTCTATGAATGAGACTTGCAACTTGTAGGAAGTATTATGCATAGCACATATGAATTATTACTACCGTTGACAAAATTGTTTCTATGTATTCAAAATAAAAGCTCTAGCACAAAAATAGTAATCCATGCTTCCTCTCGCGAAGGGCCATTCTTTTACTTTATGTTGACTCAGTTTACCTACTTATTTCTATCTTAGAAGCAAACACTTGTGTTAACTGTGTGCATTGATTCTTACATGTTTACTTATTGCACCTGTTATATTACTCTATGTTGACAAATATCCATGAGATATACATGTTACAAGTTGAAAGCAATTGCTGAAACTTAATCATCCTTTGTGTTGCTTCAATGCATTCTACTTTGAATTTATTGCTTATGAGTTAGCTCTTATGCAAGTCTTGTTGATGCTTGTCTTGAAAGTACTATTCATGAAAGTTTTGCTATATGATTCATTTGTTTAGTCATCATCTTTTGTTAGCAATATTTTGCTTCAGATCACTCCATTCATCTCATATGCTTTACAATAATGTTGATCAAGGTTATGTTGGTAGCATGTCACTTCAGAAATTATTTGTGTTATCGTTTACCTACTCGAGGGCGAGTAGGAACTAAGCTTGGGAATGCTTGATACGTCTCAAACGTATCTATAATTTCTTATGTTCCATGCTACTTTTATGACAATATTTGAATGTTTTATACATACTTTACATCATTATTATACATTTTCCGCACTAACCTATTAACAAGATGCCGAAGCGCCGCTGTGTTTTCTGCCGTTTTTGGTTTCAGAAATCCTAGTAAGGAAATATTGTCGAAATTGGACGAAATCAACGCCTGGGTCCTATTTTTCCACGAAGCTTCCGAAGACCGAAGGGATACCGAAGTGGGGCGACGGGCGACACCACAGGGCCGCGCGGCCTGGGTGGGGCCCGCGCCGCCCTATGGTGTGGGGCCCACGCGCCACCTCCTGACCTACCCTTCCGCCTACTTAAAGCCTTCGTCGTGAATACCCCTGTACCGAGAGCCACGATACGGAAAACCTTCCAGAGACGCCGCCGCCGCCAATCCCATCTCGGGGATTCAGGAGATCGCCCCGGCACCCTGCCGGAGAGGGGAATCATCACCGGAGGGGCTCTACATCATCATGCCCACCTCCGGATTGATGCGTGAGTAGTTCATCCTTGGACTATGGGTCCATAGCAGTAGCTAGATGGTTGTCTTCTCCGCTTGTGCTATCATTGTTTAGATCTTGTGAGCTGCCTAATATGATCAAGATCATCTATTTGTAATGCTACATGTTGTGTTTGGTGGGATCCGATGAATCTAGAATACTATGTCAAGTTGATTATCAATCTATCATATATGTGTTGTTTATGTTCTTGCATGCTCTTCGTTGCTAGTAGAGGCTCTGGCCAAGTTGATACTTGTAACTCCAAGAGGGAGTATTTAAGCTCGATAGTGGGTTCATGCCTCCATTTAATCTGGGACAGTGACAGAAAGTTCTAAGGTTGTGGATGTGATGTTGCTACTTGGGATAAAACATCGATGCTTTGTCTAAGGATATTTGTGTTGATTACATTACGCACCATACTTAATGCAATTATCTGTTGTTTACAACTTAATACTAGAGGGGGTGCGGATGCTAACCCGAAGGTGGATTATTTAGGCATAGATGCATGCTGGATAGCGGTCTATGTACTTTGTCGTAATGACCTGATTAAATCTCATAGTAATCATCATTGATATGTATTGAATCTTTATTTGTCAATTTCCCACCTGTAATTTGTTCACCCAGCATGTTAGTTATCTTATTGGAGAGACACCACTAGTGAACTGTGGACCCCGGTCCATTCTTTTACATCTGAATACATTCTACTGCAATCATTGTTCTTTACTGTTCTTTGCAAACAAACACCATCTTCCACTCGATACGCTTAATCCTTTTTTTCAGCAAGCCGGTGAGATTGACAACCTCACTGTTACGTTGGGGCAAAGTATCTTGATTGTATTGTGCAGGTTCCACGTTGGCGCCGGTTTCACTGGTGTTGCGCCGCACTACACTCCTCCACCAACAACCTTCACGTGCTTCTTGGCTCCTACTGGTTCGATAACCTTGGTTTCTTTCTGAGGGAAACTTGCTGCTGTGCGCATCACACTTTCCTCTTGGGGTTCCCAACGGACGTGTACATTACGTGCATCAGACACCGTTATATAGATCGGCGAAGACCTCCCGAATGGAAGTACATATTTCGATGAAGTCGAAGCTGTCGATGCTCTCCGAGTCGCTGCTTAGATCTGAATCTGCATACGACCCGAAGGACATGTTGCCGAAGTTTTCTGCGAGTTTTTTGCTTGTCGCGGGCTTGATGGAGCTTGCCGGCGAGATCTCTTCGTCGCCTGACTCGAACGATGATGACGATCCCGAGAAATTGGAATCAACCGTTAACGGACCCGAAGAATTCGGTAACGCGAGACGATGCGATCCTTCTTTCCCGACGGAAAGTGGAAGCTCCCGAACATCATCTCCATTGGCTCCTCCAGATACGCATATGTATCCACACGGGCTGAGGAACAAACGACGAGACCAGTTTTGATCTGTTTACCTCCGACCATTGCGTTGCTTGCTACCGATGAAGTTGATGATGTTGTCGAAGATGTTGACGATGCCATCGAGATCAGCTCCTTGTCGCCTCCAATCTATACAACTTTCAGGCATTAGGATACGTTTAAGGCGCGGATGATTATCATAAGAGATTCCCACCATATCATAAGATTCGCGTTCTTGAAAATCGGCACTTCTCCAAATCCAGAAGACAGACGGAATTCTAGGATTATCCTTTTGGGCAAAGACTTTTATACAGACTTCTTCTGGATTATCTATGCCATACTGTATTCTCGTAAGATGATACACGCTAGCTAAAGATCCACAGACGGCGCCAATTGACAAGGTTCTAACTTGTCAATGCCTACAGATTGTAGACTAGGGTTTCGCGGAAAGTAGAGGGCAAGTAGATCTCGAAGGTTTCAGCCGAAAAGGTGCTCGACCGCTAAAAATTAGGGTTCTGTTGACAATCAAATCGATCCTTTCTTTGTCCCCCGAATCCCCTTATATAGGAGGCGGAGCCGAGGGTTTCGTGCCGTACAAGTTACAAACATCGGGAAACTCTTTGAGTTCGTCCCGTACAGTTACATATCTCATTATTCCTAATCTATCTCTATTTTCCTTATCGACACTTCAATGGGCTTCCGGGCTTTATAATCTTCAGGTCATGGGCCTTCAGTAAACACCGGGTACCTTCTTTGGCATGCCCATTTGGGATGCCTATGTCACCCGAGCAATTCTGCTAAAAACAGCGTTAGTCTGTGTTAGTTGTATTCAAAACACACAAGATAGAGGTAAAACAACAACAAAAGTGTTCGGAAAAGTAGATACGTTTTGGACGTATCATATACCTCTCAATATATATATTTTCAACACTCCTATTGCATTCAAAATGAAAAGCTCTAGCACATGAGTAATCTTACTTGCCTCTGCGCAGGGCCTTATTTTTACTTTCATGTTGAGTCAATAAACCTATTTCCCTCTATCTCAAGCAAGCATTTTAGTTGTTGTGATCCAACCATTTATGTTTGTTGATGCATTCAATCAAATCTTTTATTCTTCCTTGTGTAGCACAATGTTTTCATCTGAATGAATATAACGCAGAAAGCTATCTAGGATTGAAAAGATATTGTAATGATTGAGCATGTGATTTCTGCAATAAGCTAATATAAAGACTCTGCTCGAAAGATAAGTAGAATCTCTTAATTTTTCTCTGACCAAGAACGAAAGTTTGCCATCATCAATTATGATTTCCTCTATGCACTTCTATTTAGTGACTCCATAATCATTGCAAGTTGGATTATATAAGAAGAAGTTACTGTCTATAATAACTTGTGTATTGGTAATATGATCCTTCTTTGTCCGTATTTTGTTTATCGACACTTCACTCCATAAATCCATGGCCTGGTTTACTAAGTTCAGTTTCGCTTGGGGACAAGCGAGGTCTAAACTTGGGGGAGTTGATATGTCCAATTTCCATCACTATTTTATATCATAATTTACTGTTATTCATCGATATATTTCATATTTAGAGGTAATACTTATGTCATTCCATCTATTTTTGCATGTTTGATGATTATTGGAGAATTAACCGTCGGAGCCAGGATTCTGCTGGAAAAAGGACCATCAAGACACCATATTTCTGAAGAACAACAATTCCCAGAAAATATACAGAAAATCCTATTTTGCCAGATGATGGAGGAAGCCAGAAGGGGCGGCAGAGATGGCCAGGAGGGGGGCAGACCACTCCTTGGCGCGGGCAACCCTCGCCGCGCCTAAGCATGGTCTGGGCGCCCTGGCCCACCTCTGGCATCGCCCCCTCGCGTATTTCATCCACCGAGAACCCTAACATCGGGGGAGGGACCAGAGAAATATTCCTCCGCCGCTACGGGGCGGAGAACCAGAGAGAGAGAAAAGCTCTCTGGCAGGAAAAATTCTGCTGGGGAAATTCCTTCCAGGAGGGGGGAAATCGTCGCCATCGTCACCGCCATCGAGCTGGACTTCATCGGGATCATCATCACCATCATCTCCACCACCAGCACCATCATCACCACCGTCTCCACGCCGTCCCGCTGTAACATGTTGGGTTTGATACTTTTCACAGGGGAAACTTTCCTGGTGTTGATTACTCCTTGTAGTTGATGCTATTGAGTGAGACCATTGAATTAAGGTTTATGTCCAGATTGTTATTCATCATTATATCACCTCTGATTATGATCCTTATGATGTCTCGTGCGTAGTTCGTCTAGTTCTTGAGGACATGGGAGAAGTCATGATGTTAGTAGTGGAACTATATTGACTAATATGCAATGATTTGATATTTAAGTTGTGGTGTTATTCTTCTAGTGGTATCATGTGAACATCGACTACATGGTACTTCACCTTTATGGGCCTAGGGGAATGCATCGTGTATTGGGCTACTAATTGCGGAGTTGCAGGAGCGACTGAAACCCAAACCCCCGTTAGGAAACCGGTGCACGAGAGAGTGTAGGATCTCAAAGTTTAAGGCTGTGGTTAGATTTATCTTAATTACTTTCTTGTAGTTGCGGATGATTGCAAGAGGTATAATCACAAGTATGTATTTGTCCAATTAGGGGGTAGTGCATTAGCATAGGTTCACCCACACAACACTTACCAAACCATTGAAGATTATTTAGCTATGTGAAGTGAAAGCGCATGACAAAATTCCCATGTGTCCCCACGAATGTTTGGTCATCATAAGTACAACAACCGCTTGCCCTTTGCTCTAAAAAGGATTGGGCCACTCGCTGCAATTATTATTACTGCATTTTATTTACTCGTACTTTATTTATCTACAGTAGCAAATACCCTCAAACTACTTGTCAATACCTTCTACTCCTCGTTGGGTTCGACACTCTTATTTATCGATAGTACTACGATACACCCCCTATACTTGTGGGTCATCACCTATTATGATCAAGATCATCTTTATGTAATGCTACGTGTTGTGTTTGCTAGGATCCGATGAATATTGAATACTATGGTTGAGATTAATTATATACTTGTCATATGTTATTTGTGATCTTGCGTGCTCTCTGTTGCTTGTAGATGCTCTGGCCAAGTATATGCTTGTGACTCCAAAAGGGAGTATTTATGCTCGATAGTGGGTTAATGCCTCTAGTAATCTGGAAGAGTGACAATAACTTCTAAGGTTGTAGATGTGCTATTGCTACTAGGGAGAAAACAACAATGCTTTGTCTAAGTATAATTCTATTGTTTACTTAACACACGTTGCTTAATGCAATAATCTGTTGCATGCAACTTAATACTAAAAGGGGTGCGGACGCTAACCGGAAGGTCGATTATTAGTCATAGACGCAGTTGGATTACGGTCTATGTATTATGTTGTAATGCCCAAATGAACCTCATAGTAATCATCTTGTCATGTATGGTCTTTATTCTATCAATTTCCCAGCAGTAATTTGTTCACCCATCATGTTATTTATCTTTATGGAGAGACACCTCTAGTGAATTATGGACCCCGATCCTTTGTTTTACATTGATAAAATCATCTAGTGCAAACACATGTTCTATTTACTTACTACAAGCACTGTTCTCTTTAATTCCACTTCAAACAAACATCTCTTTCCACACTATACGGTTAATCCTTTGTTTTCAGCAAAACATGTGAGATTGATAACCTCAGTCGTGGTGAATGACAGATGCCATGGGATGGCTTAAGTTGGGGCCAAGTTGGACGCTAGAGGATTCGGGGAGGGTTTTGGATCAGGTAGGATGAACTTCCGGGTGCTTTCCTCAAGAACTTGGCCAAGGCCAGAGGTAGAAGAAGAGAGACACAAGGATGAACTCCGTTCTATATCTTCTCTATTCCATGAACAAGGTTACAGGTTGTTTTGTACATAGGGCTCCTAGTATTGTGCATTCGTTACCCGTGAAGGGGAGTGCCCCCTTGTGGCACCCCCGGGATCAAGGTTAGACAAATACCAGATCTTCGTCTGACATAAGCCTAACCTAGAGCTCGAGAGACTACAGTGAGAGAATCGGTAACACAACAATGACTCTACGACTCAAGAAGTAATACAAGCTCATAACTGAGCGAAGAACCAAAGTATTACAAGCAGAGGTCACTGACCTGGCATACATCAATCAACGGAAGCAAAGTTATGCTATTAGACATAGCAAGATAGCAAAAGGCCTAAGAGGCCAGGAGCATAACGGCGACGTCCCAGCCCATAGATTCCAGGCTGCCACCTGGGAATCCCAAGCTACTCGTCGATGTCGACATAGAAACCACCATCTGTTGGAGCGACTTCGTCTGAAACAAAAGCATGCAAAGCTGAGTACAGGGACTCAGCAAGACTTAGTACAACCTTTTAGCAAAGCGGGTATGCGGGCTTTCTGTAGAGCTTCTTTTGCGTAAAGCCAGTTTTCCTTTGTTAAACAAGAGGGAGAAGAAGCTCGACTACTCAGAACCTTTAAAAGGGGATAAGAGAGCGATATTTCTATCTCTATTGATCATCATATTGTATCCACCAATCTTCATCATCTCGAACCACTATCCTCGGATCACCCCCTCAACACCCGGAGAAGGTGTCCGTAAACACACATTGTTTGCCAAGTTTTACGATCAGGTTAAAGTTGTCTATGATCACAGAATCCATTCCCAAGTCGTCCGTAACCGTGGACACGGCTTTTCGAAAAGATTTAACCCTGCAGGGGTGCACAACTTTATCCACACGTGCCAACCGATTCTTAGTGCCAGTACATTAGCTCTCTTCCTTGGAAAGCCGGCAGAGAGTGGTTGACCACGACCTTTACCTTGCTGTCGCCGAGACCATGAGTCACGCGCTAAGGATTGTTCCGCCGTAACGGGTCAAGTCCCGAAGTCGGTCCTTAACGATGTGTGCCGAGGTGGGTTTCCCCAGAGGCCGCAACCCCCAGCCACCACGACCACGCTTACCTACCTGTTATGTACCTTTTCCCCCAAGCAAAATGCAATGCATATGTCCAGGTAACGCGCAAACTATGTGACTCATGGAATCTACTAGGCAAGTTAGTGAGTCGAGAGGGTACCATAATAGGGCCTCGTGTGGTTGTACGCTCAGTTCTTGGTTCAAGAGGCGAGAACTCGCATCCTAGGGTCGGCAGAAACGAAACAACCCACCACATCCCAATGTGGCCTTTCGTCTGAGCCTTTAATCATGTTTAACAATCATCTCTATACTTACCACGTCAACCTGTCATGCTAGTTTCATTTCATTGTAAGGCTCCAGTCCGAAGACCGGAGTAGTAGCGTAACAAACTAAGCATGGCTAAGCATAAAGAGATAAAGGCTCTAGCGACACACACATGCCAAACCTAGGTATGCTAGGAGCAGTGGATCATGGATTTGAGGCTACAAGGGTGGAACATGCAATAGATATGATAACTCTACCTATCGATAAAAGACAGTTGAATCGTATGCAAAATGTAGGATCCAGAAGTAAAAGCATTTCGAAATCATATATGAACCAGGCTAGGGCTTGCCTTTGTCCCTGGCAAACCGAGGTGGATCTTCGAAGATCCCATGCTTGAATTGTCCGTCGATGGACAACTATTGATCTGTGTCGTTGTAGATCTCCATCGTCTCGGGCACGTGCTCTATCGATCGCGAAGAAGCAAACACTAGAAATAGAGAAATAACATTCAATACATGGCATAATGCAATGCACACTCAAGGATGATGATATGACATGTTAATAGTAATGAAAGTGATCCTATAACATGCTCATCAATTTAAATAGGGTTGGAATGCATAATACTTTGCAATTCCATAAACCCCGCATATTAAAGAAAAGGGTTCATTTGTTCTTCTATTAAGGACAGGGTTGAAAGTTGTTTAACAATGCATGCTTTTGATACTAAAGTGTAGATCTTATTTTTCTGAAGATTTTGATATATTATACACATTTTTCTGATTTAAAATGAATAAATTATTGATTTTACAAGTTTTATTCATTTTCTACAATTTCTGGAAAATAAGAAAATGAATTATGACGTGGGCATGATGTCATGATGACGTCAGCCACGCCATGAGCTCTCTCTGGAGCTCGGCCGGATTTCAATACGCCGATTCGGAGGGCGATAGGGGCGTGCGCTAGGGGGGAAAGGGTCAGCTCGATGCGGGGAACCTTTGGGTGGCGGCGCCGCCCGCGAATGGTCGCCAGAGCGACCACGGCGGCGATGGCCGGCGGCCGAGCTCGCATGTGCTCGTCGGCCGGGCGCTACAGAGGCGGGGAGTGAGCGCGAAGGGGACCAGGGGAACCGCCAGCTCACCGTGGAGCTCGTGGTGGAGACGGCGAGGCGAGGGGAGGCCGGGAACGCCGGCGAGAGGCGGTGGCCGGCGGCGCGGGCGATCCTCGATTCCGGCGATAAGGGGCTCGCCGGCTTGCGCTGTGTGGTGCGGAAGGACGAGGGCGGTGTGGCGAAGCTCCAGGGCTGCTCGGCCGGGCGCGGGGAGGCGCGAGACGGCGGGGCACGGCGGCGGCCGGAGCTAGGGTTTGCTCGGGCGCTGGCAGAGAGAGGGAGAGAAGAGAGGGCGCGCGAGATGAGAGGAGGGATGAGGGGCAGGGGGTGGTGCGCGTGAGGAAGCTCCAGGGCGTGTCGGTGGCCAGCAGGAGGTGGCGTCGGGGCAGGGCAGGGCACGCAGGTGCCTGCGTGGCTGAGGAAGAAGACAAGGGCATTTTGCCCAAAACCCCCTGGCTTTTGTTGTTTTCCTGGAAACTTTAAAACAACACCAAAACAAACCTTTTAATAGTTTTGCAACCTTTTGAAGTTCAAAAATAACTCTAAACTTTATGTAAAATATTTAGTGGCCCTTCTAATCATATTTGAGGGTCCAACTGTTTGGTTTGAAACATTTTGAGAGGATTTCAAACAGAGGGAAAATTGCACACATTTGGGTTTCCACTTTATTTGAAATGCAAATTTTTCTTAATGCATATTAGATGATGCTCATGAATGCACAAACAACTCCTAATTAGGGTTTTCTAAACAGGGATGTTACAACTCTATCCCCCTTACAAGAATCTCGTCCCCGAGATTCCTCAGGTAGGAAAAGAGAAGGTAGCAGGGACTACACCGGTCTTCAACGAGATTGTTGATACCACGCTGATCTTCTTTGTTGAAGAAGTTGATCCACGACACCATGAAGAGGTTGACCACAACACCATAAAGAGGTCTTCATATCTTTCTTCACTCTAAAGGAAAGAGGGAATAACACGAGAAAGATGGATCTTCGAAAAGATCGACTATCTCATGGTCAACTCAAGGAAGGAGTGTTGAAAAACAACTCTTGAGCTAACAAACATGAAACACGTCAAGATAACGGAGGATACGAAAGAAGTTTCAAGTTTTTGGTAGGCAATTGCTCCACGCTTTACAAGAATACGAAGGAGAAGGTAGCGAGGAGTTAGACTGTCTTTGATACCATGAAGAGGCACTCTTAGAGAGGGTGACTCGTGGAAGCACAAATGATAACCCAACGAGAGCAACTTTGGATTTCAAAATCATAGTCACTCTTTTTGTATGGGTACAAGAAACGATTGTTGTCTACTCAAAAGACTGGGGCCTAGATGACTGACGAATTCACACAACGTGTGAATTGATTGGAACTTCAGGTACAAACCAAACGAAGGGGAGAAGCACTAGCTAATGAAGTGACAAGGATCAGCGGGGAGTGAAATTTCTCCGAACGAAGTTGTTGTCACCAGAGAAATGATTTAGATGGATTGACCGAGAGACATTTAGCAACTCTGCTGATAAGGTTCTCCTTGATGTTATAAACACCAATTTTAGGCTATTGACGAGCCTTTAATAGGTCATTGAGTCAAGGTTGGACCTCGGAATTGAAAAGACATCATAAGGGCAACTCCTAGAATAAGTCACACAAGATCCTTATGGAGAGTGGTTGTTCTTGATAATTCAAGAGATTATGGCATTAGGCCTTCCGACTAATTGTGTTAACCACGACATCAATCTTGCCGGATTTGCAAAGAGACCTATGTCAAAATCCTTGAGAAACACCAACCATCATTGCTGCTTGAGATTCAGCTTAGGTTAGGTGTAAAGATATTTCGGACTCAGCATGTCCAATTAGAAATTTTCAACAGTTACCACCACGGAAAAGTCGATAGATTCTCAAGATATGGACCACAATGTCAAGCTCCAAAGGATTGAGCAAGATTGCGTAATACATGTGGTTGCGACTGCAGAGGCAATTGCGTGCACATGAATTTTGCAATGTAACACAAGTGAGTCCTTGTGGGGACATCAAATAAGATTTTGAAGCTAGTTAAGCTTGTTCTCTTTCTTGAACAAACCAGTCAGTGGCTTAGCGTGCATAGAGGAAATTTTCGAGACGATGGAGGTGACAACCTTCCATCTTAAGAATATTCCGCCCATGCATGACCGACTTGCGATGATTCCCGAGGAAAACAAAGGGAACTCGACTCGGATCCACGGCGACATCTTTCAGCAAATGCACGTGAACCAGAGAAGGTCACTTCCAACATCCAGAACACATACTTCATGATAACACAAAGATGGTTCTCAAAACTTTCCAATACTAGTGCCAAACGTCCAATATGGACCTCTTTAAACTTGGAGGAAATAAGAATGTCATCGATGGGCTCAACAACAAACTTATCAAGATACTCCAATGAGGAACTCGTATTCTATATGGACTCGGCAGAAATATTGGTCAGACCAATGGACATGAAGTTATACTCAGACGAGACACCATGAGTATAAGCATCATCAAGATAGTCCTTGGAACTGAGTTTGATTTGACGATAGCCCAAACTCAAATCAAATATGGATAAGATATATACCATATCCACAAAGGAGATACTTTCTGACTTCAACACAAACATCACTAGACATCCCTTTATGAAGGAACAGAGTTGGATAGAGCTCTTGTCTTTCAACTCTCCAAGTTGTTGATTAAGCTCAACCAACTAGTCCAGGGTTATCCAACACGGTTCTTGGAGAAAGGAGTAGTTCACAGAACTAACATACTCACGAACCTGACAACACGATCATGGGACAATATGGCGATACTTCTAGAAAGACATCCAGAATATCACGAACCACCGGTATATTACTGAGTTCGAGAGGAGATCTTGCTTTACAAAGCAACATGATATGGTCTTGAGAGCTTCGACATAAACCTAACTCTTTGGCCGAAGATGTGCGCCTGAACAAATGGACTTAGCAGCACAATCAAACTTCGCTTAATAATTGGCGAACCAATCAGGCTAAGAATGACACAAATGTCCTTGTATTTCGAAGCAATAAGAATTGCTAAGAATCTCGGATAGCCACATCAATACGCAAACCCCAACATTCCCAAGCATAGACAACTCGGAGAAAGGGTGAGTAAAGATATGAAAGAGCATCACTTCATCAGTAAGACCATGATACAAAGCACGACCTCATAATATAAAAGAGGGTGATACTCTAAAGTAGAACAGAACAGAAGCTAACGAGGCCTCTTAATCTGTGGATTACAACACTTTGACCAAGTCTTAGAAACAGACGAGGTACTGGAGTTTGTTTCTCCTGACATACCGAAGTGGAATGTCTTGACTAACCAAAAGTGTAATATACACTGGAAACACCAATGCACATTTAACTTGGCTGATAGCTAGCAGACAAAGGTCAGGAAGCAACTAAAGAGGAGGAACACAATCAGGATCGGAATTCCTGAGATGAAGATGCATAAGATAACACTCTTGGGAAAATCATGCTGAAAAGGGAGGTGTGGCAGAGTCACGGACATAGATGTGAGACTCTCAAAGAGCACTCTTGTCGTGATCCATTTGGTTTGATGAAAGAACATATGTGATAGCTAGTGGAAGTGAAAGATATTTATTGTCGTAGTTCAACACGACAATAACCAGAAGCTTGAAGGCTAGCTTGATTTGGATTTAGCCATCCCGATGTAATGTTTGAACATTAACACCAGTGTTCAATGGCATGGATCTTGGGTTAAAGGCCAGCTTCATGTACGAAGATTCATACAGTAGAATCAAGCACAATCGGGGACCTTCGGTTCAAGTCCAAGGGTAAAAACCCGATAAAGAAGTAACCACTAGATGAGTGACACAGAGGACACTGCTGACGTAGTGATCATTATGTAGCTTCTAGAAGACATGCATAGCTTCCGAAGTACCCAAGAAAATAAAAGGAGGCATACAAGGCGAAAGGAAACCTCGAAGCCTAGAACAGAATTTTGTGGAACCCACAAAATAGAGAGATCATGATGGAAAGAAATCTCTCTGTTGAAACAAAACAAAACGAAGAGGAAGCACAAAACACACACGACTCTAGAGAACTATGCACTAGGTCAACTGGTTTAGAAACGACATGCCCTTGAGGCACCTAAGTTTGAAAAACTGTCAAATCAACACAAGGTAAGGCACATTAGAATTAGAGCGATACCAGATAAGGAGTAAAAAGAATCCTACTCAGATTTTTGCAAATACTTTTAGTTTTCAATTAGTTTTCACAAACGCTAGACTCAACATCGACCAGTAGAAAGGGTTTCCTATAGGCAGTCCTGCTCTGATACCAAACCTGTGGCACCCCCGGGATCAAGGTTAGACAAATACCAGATCTTCGTCCGACATAAGCCTAACCTAGAGCTCGAGAGACTACAGTGAGAGAATCGGTAACACAACAGTGACTCTACGACTCAAGAAGTAATACAAGCTCATAACTGAGCGAAGAACCAAAGTATTACAAGCAGAGGTCACTGACCTGGCATACATCAATCAACGGAAGCAAAGTTATGCTATTAGACATAGCAAGATAGCAAAAGGCCTAAGAGGCCAGGAGCATAACGGCGACGTCCCAGCCCATAGATTCCAGGCTGCCACCTGGGAATCCCAAGCTACTCGTCGATGTCGACATAGAAACCACCATCTGTTGGAGTGACTTCGTCTGAAACAAAAGCATGCAAAGCTGAGTACAGGGACTCAGCAAGACTTAGTACAACATTTTAGCAAAGCGGGTATGCGGGCTTTCTGTAGAGCTTCTTTTGCGTAAAGCCAGTTTTCCTTTGTTAAACAAGAGGGAGAAGAAGCTCGACTACTCAGAACCTTTAAAAGGGGATAAGAGAGCGATATTTCTATCTCTATTGATCATCATATTGTATCCACCAATCTTCATCATCTCGAACCACTATCCTCGGATCACCCCCTCAACACCCGGAGAAGGTGTCCGTAAACACACATTGTTTGCCAAGTTTTACGATTAGGTTAAAGTTGTCTATGATCACAAAATCCATTCCCAAGTCGTCCGTAACCGTGGACACGGCTTTTCGAAAAGATTTAACCCTACAGGGGTGCACAACTTTATCCACACGTGCCAACCGATTCTTAGTGCCAGTACATTAGCTCTCTTCCTTGGAAAGCCGACAGAGTGGTTGACCATGACCTTTAGCTTGTTGTCGCCGAGACCATGAGTCACGCGCTAAGGATTGTTCCGCCGTAACGGGTCAAGTCCCGAAGTCGGTCCTTAACGATGTGTGCCGAGGTGGGTTTCCCCAGAGGCCGCAACCCCCAGCCACCACGACCACGCTTACCTACCTGTTATGTACCTTTTCCCCAAGCAAAATGCAATGCATATGTCCAGGTAACGCGCAAACTATGTGACTCATGGAATCTACTAGGCAAGTTAGTGAGTCGAGAGGGTACCATAATAGGGCCTCGTGTGGTTGTACGCTCAGTCTTGGTTCAAGAGGCGAGAACTCGCATCCTAGGGTCGGCAGAAACGAAACAACCCACCACATCCCAATGTGGCCTTTCGTCTGAGCCTTTAATCATGTTTAACAATCATCTCTATACTTACCACGTCAACCTTCATGCTAGTTTCATTTCATTGTAAGGCTCCAGTCCGAAGACCGGAGTAGTAGCGTAACAAACTAAGCATGGCTAAGCATAAAGAGATAAAGGCTCTAGCGACACACACATGCCAAACCTAGGTATGCTAGGAGCAGTGGATCATGGATTTGAGGCTACAAGGGTGGAACATGCAATAGATAGGATAACTCTACCTATCGATAAAAGACAGTTGAATCGTATGCAAAATGTAGGATCCAGAAGTAAAAGCATTTCGAAATCATATATGAACCAGGCTAGGGCTTGCCTTTGTCCCTGACAAACCGAGGTGGATCTTCGAAGATCCCATGCTTGAATTGTCCGTCGATGGACAACTATTGATCTGTGTCGTTGTAGATCTCCATCGTCTCGGGCACGTGCTCTATCGATCGCGAAGAAGCAAACACTAGAAATAGAGAAATAACATTCAATACATGGCATAATGCAATGCACACTCAAGGATGATGATATGACATGTTAATAGTAATGAAAGTGATCCTATAACATGCTCATCAATTTAAATAGGGTTGGAATGCATAATACTTTGCAATTCCATAAACCCCGCATATTAAAGAAAAGGGTTCATTTGTTCTTCTATTAAGGACAAGGTTGAGAGTTGTTTAACAATGCATGCTTTTGATACTAAAGTGTAGATCTTATTTTTCTGAAGATTTTGATATATTATACACATTTTTCTGATTTAAAATGAATAAATTATTGATTTTACAAGTTTTATTCATTTTCTACAATTTCTGGAAAATAAGAAAATGAATTATGACGTGGGCATGACGTCATGATGACGTCAGCCACGCCATGAGCTCCCTCTGGAGCTCGGACGGATTTCAATACGCCGATTCGGAGGGCGATAGGGGCGTGCGCTAGGGGGGAAAGGGTCAGCTCGATGCGGGGAACCTTTGGGTGGCGGCGCGGTGTGCTCGTCGACCGGGCGCTACAGAGGCGGGGAGAGAGCGCGAAGGGGACCAGGGGAACCGCCAGCTCACCGTGGAGCTCGTGGTAGAGACGGCGAGGCGAGGGGAGGCCAGGAACGCTGGCGAGAGGCGGTGGCCGGCGGCGCGGGCGATGCTCGATTCCGGCGATAAGGGGCTCGCCGGCTTGCGCTGCTGGGCGGAGGAGGACGAGGGCGTCGCGGCGGAGCTCCTGGGCTGCTCGGCCGAGCGCGGGGAGGCGCGAGACGGCGGGGCACGGCGGCGGCCGGAGCTAGGGTTTGCTCGGGCGCTGGCAGAGAGAGGGAGAGAAGAGAGGGCGCGCGAGATGAGAGGATAGGGATGAGGGGCAGAGGGAGAGGGGGCTGAGGGCCTCCTGGCCTCCGGCGGCAGCAGGAGGTGGCCGTCGGAGCACGCAGGGCAGGGCACGCAGGTGCTGCCTGGAAGGTAGAAGACAAGGGGCATTTTGCAAAAGCCCCCTGGCCTTTGGGGGTTTTCCTGGAAACTTTAAAACAGCACCAAATCTAAACCTTTTAATAGTTTTACAACCTTTTGAAGCTCAAAAATAACTCTAAACTTTATGTAAAATATTTAGTGGCCCTTCTAATTATATTTGAGGGTCCAACTGTTTGGTTTGAAACATTTTGAGAGGATTTCAAACAGAGGGAAAATTGCACACATTAGGGTTTCCACTTTATTTGAAATGCAAATTTTTCTTAATGCATATTAGATGATGCTCATGAATGCACAAACAACTCCTAATTAGGGTTTTCTAAACAGGGATGTTACACCCCTCTCCTTATATAGGGGAGAGGGTGGCTTACAAGGGAAGAAACCCTAATGGCATCTTTGAACAGACAAACTACTTTACAAAGCTACTTTACAAAGCTACTTTACAAAGCTACTTTAATCATAGGTGACGCCCTAGATCTTCTTTGATAAGGGAGGCCGATGTCCTCCGTTGCTTTTAGCGCACCCTTGTCTTTACGTCACGGCTTCGTTTAAAGCCACTTTGCTTAGCTCATCTCTATCTTCTAGCTCGAGAGAATCTTTGACCAGCTTGCCATACCGGTAGTCCCGTATCTTCTTAGCTCACTCCGCATGCCTCTCTTTGGGCATACCGGTATAGGTTCCTTAGCCAAAAGCCTAAGTTCACCGTCCGGAATGAATATCAAACCGTATCCCACGGCTCAAACCATCCGGTTTGGCATGCCTTTGGCATACCGGGGATCATCCCCCCAACATTGTCCCCGGTATAGTCCGTGGATTTTATCCGACGACCATGCTGGTTTATCTCACAAGGTACCGGTTTGATCTTTCCGGTGGAGATGCCGGCCTTTTTGCCTTAGCCTCTTTCTGTTATCTTTCGGATTTTTCCGGTATCTCATGTCACATTCACATCTTCCTTCCTTTGTAAAGTGTCTCCGGTGTCTTTCCTCCGTATCTTTGACATTTAATCCCTCCTGGCGAAGTCGAATTTCTCGGTACAAGGCTTTGACAGAGACATGCGCACTGCCGGCTTGTCAGTGTCGTAGTCACTTCCTCTCGGCTTCTACGCCAGATAAGTGTGGCACACCGATACTTCCGCCATTCCGGATCCGTGCGGCGACCCCGTGGCCTCTTAATTTTACTGTATCTTCGTGCCACGGGCGGCCCACGAGGCGAACCGCCGCGGCGGCGGTTTTGGCCCATTAACTCCTTTTCCTATATAAGGGGGAGCGGTTCCTTCTTCCTCCTTTCTTCGCATTTGCCCCCATTTCCAGAGCATCTCGAACCCTTAGCCCTTTGCTTCTCGCCGCCGCCGTTCGCCACCAGAGCTTCGCCGCCCGGTGAGCCTCTTTCGCCGCTACTTCGCCAAGCCTCGCCAAGCTTCGCCGCGCCGAGATTCATCGCAGTGTGCCTGCTGCTGCCACGTCGTTCGTTCTTCGGCGACCTCGTTTCCCCTTCTTCGTCGCCGGACTTCCTCAACGACTGTGAACTCGCCGGCGACCTTCTCCTTCAGCTTCTTCGCCCTCAGCTTAGGCTCGATGCGCTTACCTCTCTTCTTTGCTTTCCGATCTTGGGTCGTATTTACTTTCTTTTCTTTGCTTTTTCTCTTACTCTTAGATCTTCGCGCAAGGGTAGCTCTTTGGGAATTTTTCGGGTAGATCCGTATGTCTAGTGAAGAGTCTCCTTGCGAGTTGATACGTCCAAAACGTATCTACTTTCCCGAACACTTTTGCTATTGTTTTGCCTCTAATTTGTGTATTTTGGATGCAACTAACACACTAACGCTGTTTTCAGAACTGCTCTGGTGTCTCGTTTTGTGCAGAAATCCAACTTTCAGGAAATCCTCGGAATTTATGTGAAAGGTCCTATTTTTCCAGAATATTGACGGAGCCAGCAGGGGCCAGGTGGGGGCCTCCCACACACTAGGCCGGCGCGGCTAAGGAGGGGGCGCGCGCCTTGTTGTGTGGCGCCTCGGCGGCCCCGACGCTCTCCTTTGGACTACATATGTCTTTCGACCTAAAAACGCCAGGGTTCGACCATATTTCCAGAGACCATCCAGACACCGCCATCGCAAACTCCGCCCGGGACCGAAACCCGTTCCGCACGCCGGACTCGGGGAATTGAGGGGATCATCACCGCCATCACCACCGACGCCTCTCCATCGACCAGCCATGTTTCCATCCATATGTGAGTAATTCCGCTGTAGGCTGAAGAGGATGGTAGGGATTGGATGAGATTGATCATGTAATAGTCACAAGGTTGTTAGGGCATGGTGCCTAGTATCCGTAGATGTTACTTTATGATATTGTTGCAACTTGTTATGCTTAATGCTTGTCACTAGGGCCCGAGTGCCATGATCTCAGATCTGAACATGTTATTGTTTCATCATGATATGCATTGTTTTATGATCTTACCTGCAAGTTGTATACACACGTTGTTGTCCGGAACCCGAGGCCCCAAAGTGACAAGAATTGGGACAACCGGAGGGGAAGGCGGTGATGTGAGGATCACATGTGTTCACTGAGTGTTAATGCTTTGCTCCGGACTCTATTAAAAGGAGTACCTTAATTTCCAATAGTTTCCCTAGAGGCTCCCTGCCACCGGCTGGTAGGACAAAGATGTTGTGCAAGTTTCTCATTGCGAGCACGTACGACTATATATGGAAAACATGCCAATTGATTGATTAGTACTTGGATACCGCTTTATTATTACCGAAATGCCCTACCATGATTGTTATATGAATTCTCTCATCCATGCAACGCCCGTTCATCCGTCCCTCGTGCCTACAGTATTTTAATCCCGTTGTTTACTATAATCACTACTGCTGTCTTTATTTCACCGCTGCTGTTATTTCACTATTCCTACTGCTATAAAACCGTTGCTACTGATAAACTCTTGCGAGCAAGTCTGTTTCCAGGTGCAGCTGAATTGACAACTCCGCTGTTAAGGCTACAAGTATTCTTTGTCTCCCTTGTGTCGAATCAATAAATTGGGTAATACTTCCCTCGAAGACTGTTGCGATCCCTATACTTGTGGGTCATCAAGACTATTTTCTGGCGCCGTTGCCGGGGAGCATAGCTTTATTTGCAAGTTCACTTGGGTTGATATTGTTCGCTGCAAATTCTCCATCATGGGTAAACCTCGCGATACTAAAGTCGCCATATTACCATCCACTACAAGAAAAGGTACAACTCTGAGTACCTCCGCTGCTCTTGATTCACCATCTGTGATAAGTCAACTCGTTTCACCGCCACAAACTTCACGTGTTGGTATTTCTGCTGAATCTGAAAACTCCTCTGATAATTTTGATGATGCTTCTACTGTGCTTGATAATACTGGTTCATTAGGTCCTTTTCTAGATGCTACAATTGCTTGGTCTAGACAAATTGAAAATACTGAAACTCCTAGTGAAAATACTGTTACACCTGTTAATTCACCTGAGATTGATGATCTTGATGAATATTATGTGGAACTTGATGATGATTTTATTGATAAATGCAATGCTACTACTAGTACAAGTAACCTTAAAAGCTTATTGCACAACATGCTGTTAGATATAAACTGTCTCCTGATCCTAAATTTGCCACATCTCCTATAAACATTAAGGGTAAAGATTATGACTTTTCTCTTGATTTATCTCATATATCTATTGTTGAGAAAACACCTTTTGTGGTACTGAAAAAGAAAGTGCTGTAGAGCACATGAATGAGCTTTCTACTCTTTAAGTAGCTTGTTTTATGATGATGTTAAGATGCGTACTTATTTTGTTGCTAAGATTTTCCCATTCTCATTAAAGGATGATGCTAAGATTTGGTATAATAATTTGCCTCCTGATTCTATTAACAGTCCAAGTTGTTTGCTTGATGTTTCTTTCGTAAATACTTTCCTGCTAGTGCTCAACATATTGCTCTGCGTAGAATTTATAGTTTTGATCAAGAAGATGGAGAGAAATTGCCCGAGGCTTGGGCGAGATTTTTTGCTCTCTTATTAGAGCTCGCCCGACATGATTTGGAAAAACATGATTTACTTGATATATTTTATAGGACTAACCATTGAGTCTAGGGCATACCTGGGATAGTTGTGCTGATTGTGTTTTCAGAAAGAGAACTGGAAGCTGAAGAATTATTGGCAAAGATAAGCAAAAATCATGTGATGATTGGTCTACACCTGAACCAACTCCGACACCAATACTGAAGAAGAAGGGTATGATTGAATTAAATGATGAAGACACAGGAAGCCAAGAAATCTCTTATGGAGAAAGTATTAAATCTCAAGATGTGAAGAATTTGCCTCCAATAGAAGACCTATGTGAGATAATTCCCCCTTCATCCACAATCGAGGTACATTCTCTTCAACGCTTTGATAGAGGAGATATTCCATATTCAAAACCTCCTGATCAATGTTTAGATGA